>AZBU02000014.1:0-600000 GCA_000757645.3 Steinernema carpocapsae | reverse complement strand
TGTGAATTATATATAAGTTTTTAGAACATTGGAAAAAAACAGTTATTTAAATATTTTTAAAACAGTTAAAAAGCCGGTTTTTAACTTCTAAAAATAGCAAGAAACGGGTTTTCACCTCATCAAAATTGTCAAAAATGGCAGTTTTCCGTTTTTTTAAAACAATCAAACAATCAAAAATGTTTTTAATCAACTTTTGAAACAATTTAATTCTTGCTTTAGAATCTGGTTGTACCAAATATTTTATAATCAAAATAGAATTTTCACATTGCAAAACGCAAAAGAATCTAGTCAAAAAACGTTTTTTAAATAGACTCACAAACCCCTAAATGCCCAATATCGTGTAAAAGCCAATTTTTCTTTCAGCACCTATTATACCCTTAAGATGCACTTTTCCCTCTTAACGCCCAATATACCCATCTAATTACCCCAAAACCTATCAAACCGCCGTTAAATCATCACCTCCGACCACCCGTACCCACATAGAACAAACACGTACCACACATTTTATGCGCGCATCCAGCTGCCACTTGGCTAAAGAACCTAAAGACAACAGTCTCTCGTCTCTCGACAGATGCGCTTACAGGCCGCAATCCACCGTCACACATCTGTTGTCGCCGTCGCGTGCGCGCGGCTTTTTGCACGCGTTTTTCTGTTCTTGCAGGCCGCAATTTCCCAGCGCTAGAGGTTCTAGAGGCGCCTGCGGGTCAAGGAGCCACGCGGCGATGCCGCGCTGACCGCTATTAGCAGCTGTCGGAGATGAGCGTAGGACAAATGCGTGTCCCGAACAGATGTGTGGCAGCAGCGCAGTAGCGGTTTGTCACTTGCCTCCAGGAAGCAGATAGTTCACTGTACCTACAACTCACAAACTTGGATGAAATTCTAACCTCTTCTCCTAGGTGCACCATATTGAGCACAGTGATAGACCACATAGCGGTAACGTATTCTTGCGACCAATTCAGGGTCAGCTGATTTCATCTTCTCGCTGCTAGCAATTCTAAAATTGTGGAATCCGACTCGTTTCCAGGCTTCCAGAGCTTCATCAAACTCAGCATATCTAAATAATGGATTTGTGAAAATGGCTGTTGAAAAATGGACTTACGACTTGAATTTAGCATTTTGGTGAATTTTGGCTGCAATGATACGGTCACTGACGTTATCGACTTCAACCTTCAGAGGTTTAGTGACTGGAACAAGAGTTTCCGTGAGAGGCTCTGATGGACCAGCCGACTGGTCATCGACCTCCATTTTGATGTGCACGTCATTCTGAACAAAATATTTTGTTTAAAAGTTTTTATTTATTTGAAGAAAAGTCTTAAAAATGTAAAATGTTAGATTAGAATTGATCAAACCTGCAATCAGCAAATTTGAAAAACCTAATTAATAAATATGTTACCTCTTTAAGAGAACTAGGAGACCCTCTCGAATGCGTGTCGTCATCCGAGTGCCCAGCAGACTGAAGTGATACAGGTGAAGGACTGGCAGTAAGATGACCCACAGGAACCACCTCCGTAAGCCCCTTAGGAGACACCTTTATAGATTCGTAAATTCCGTACGGAGCCACAGAGGCTCCAAGCCTCTGAATCCACTGAGCAGTCGCTGTCGCGTTGTCCATGTTGCGCAACGTGGGTGGTCGAGAGAACACAAAATTGGAGATTTGAGGGAAGCAAGAAGAAAACAGGCGATCGCCCAACAGTCGCCGACGTCGACTGACCGTTAGTCTGTTTGCGCGGCGTGGTTTGGCCCAAGCTGCGATAGGCGGACGAGAGGAGATCAGGAGAGGGAACAGTCGCTGGCCGGGATGATGCCGAAGAGGAGATGGACAGTTTCGCCGCCCACAAAAAATGGGATCGATCGTGTGTGTGTTGCGGGGAGGTCGTAGTAGCCTGGGTGGCCATATGCTAATTGAGATCGTGGAGGAGAAGACGGAAGAGAGGAGGGCCGGTTGCCTGACGGGCAAAATGAAGACGCGCGGCTAAGCGCGGTAGAGCTGCCGCGCAATCGCAGATAACTGCGATTGGGAGATTCGGCCCCGTGGGGAAGCAGAGGAAGCTGTGGGTGGCTCAGCAGCGGATGAATTAATTGCCCGAATTTGCATACGATCCATCTATCGTTGTCGCAGATACAGGATAGGAAATGCCATCAAAATTGACGAATTCCGGCAGATGGGATTGTGTCGCATTTGAATTTTGAGGAGTAGAGATTTGACTAAACCTCAAAGATTGAAAGATCGTTGAGAAAAATGTGTAAATGGCTAAGGACAGGTGTGGAAAGTGAAATAAAACAGATTGAGAGATAGAATGGAAGTGTGAAGAGGGTACGGTAGGCAAATAGGAGTTAAATCTTCAAATTATAGATATAACTTTTTGCAATCAAAAGTAAAAAAAGACAAAATTAAAAGGCCAGTTTTCAATTAAGAATACGAGGTTTTTTAGACTTAGAACTGAAAGGTTTTGAACTTTTAGAAAGTCAAAAAATCGATTTTTTACGTTTTAAACAGTCGCAAAAATTAAAAAAATGCATTAACAATACTTATTTGAATGTTTTTTTGAGTACTGTGTTAGCTAAGACTGTTTTCACTTGTAAACATTTTTGGCCATTTTAGGAAACCAGCACTATTAATTTTTCAAAAAGTTGAAAAAATTAATCTTATTTTTGGCAGGTTGAAAAACCAAATTTTCAGTGCTTTGAAAAAAAATTGGTTTCTCATGGTTTCAAGAAGTTAAAAAACCTTTCAGTGTTTTGGGAATTTAGGACTTTTTTCACTAATTTGAAAGGTTGAAGACGGACTTTTTAACTTTTATCAACGTGGCTGAAGATTTGAAGCTGTTGCGGTCTGTTTCCATTGTCTCTTCTCTTTTCCATTTATACTTCGCAAACCTCTCATCCCCTGTCCCATTATTCTTAAATCCTGGCGGTTAATCATCTCATCGCTTTGAACCCACCGCTACTCTCTCCCTGCCCCAATCCAAAGTTGTTTAGGCGGTTTTTTGCGGTCGCTGTCCATTACCTAACCTTCCTCCTCTCTGCGCTCTCTTTGCAATGATTCGCACCAACTCTCGCGTCTTCTCGGGTCTTCTCGCTCCTTATCCAACCGCCGCCTCTGTTATTACTCCACAGGTCGCGTTGTTGTTTACTCGATTGGACCCGAGATGACGACACTGTCGGCTCGCAGCTTGACCTATTGCGGAGGCGGCTGCTACGCTGCGCGACACACGAGCAGATGCCGAGGGTTGGAAGGCGAGGTGGACGGACGAGAAAGGGTAGGGAGACCTCGAGAACATGGGTCCAAAGAGTGGGGTTGTAAGGCATCAAAGATCAGAGAGGGGTCAAGAGACTTTTTGGGTAGCTGCAATAACCTGATCCGTAATCTAAACGTACACAATCCTTCAAGCAAAACCTTTCAGAAATAAGTTGGTCACACTCAAAAGTTATCTTCTTAAACATTAGCATTTTTAGTCTTGTAATTCTGTTTTTAACTTCAAATTTATTGTTTTTTGAGACTTTCTACCTATAAACTAGCATGTCTTCAGAAAAAGCTGCAATTACAGTTTTTAAAAGTTTTGTGAGTTTGCAATCTATAATTGTGTCCTAACTGGAGCTATTTGGTATACATAACCTTAGCACGCCGAGCTTGCGCAACCTTAATCTCTGCTGAGTAGAGGGTAGAATCGCTTATGTGCAGTTATCAGGTCTTATTTCTGATTTACAAGACCCAAAATCCATTAAGAAACTTTAATTTTACAGCCAAACAGGCAGCCAAGGCCACACCTACCGTAACCCGCACATGGCTGCTGTTGCCGCCCGATCTTTTTTGCTGGCCAGCCATTCGCCACACGCTCAGCTATCTGGCAACGATGCGCGGCGGCATTGCGCAATCGCCGCTCGAGAAAAACGATGCAGATGCTGTTGACAAGAAGGGCCGACGAGATGCGAGAACAAAGCTTTGCAGCAGAGAAACAGTCACCGCTTTGATAGATGGGTGTCGTTAGGAAAGGGCACCGTGATTAAAATTGTTGCAAGATGACAATGGCGATGGGGTGAGACGTAAACAGGGCATTCAGAAAGGGCAAAAACGGAATTGCTTTGATCAGAAAAATCCACAAAATTCAGACACGAAATCTAACGTCTTTAGCCAGCGCCTTTGACACTGCATCGGGCATTAACACAAAAAAGAGGCCGTGCTAAAGAGAATGCCGTGTTCTGTCGTTTTTGATTGCACTGTTTTTGTCCTGTTAACGTCATCGCGGGTGAGCAAGTCAACGTTTCTCTCTTCCATAAAATGTCACTGTTCACCGTGTCGCGTTTTGCACTCTAAGTGCATGACTATTCACGTAAACGCTGAGATGCAAGTAGAACGCCGAGGAATTGCTATTCGAGCGCTTTTCTTCGGAATAACCAGCTCCTTTGTGACATTCACTTGAGCTATTTGCCTTGATGACCCTTGTGGAAAATAGAATCAACATGTGAAAGCCAAGACAGGATAAACTTTTATTAAAACTTTTGGTAATTTAAGGGTATACAATGGTAATTATCATTCACAAAAAGAAGGCACAACGTAAGTAGGAGAAGACAGAAAATTAAAGAGTGTGCTACAATGTAAACACAAACAGTTGGAAACTTTACATAAAATTCAATTAAAAAGCTGTCTTAAATCTTATTTCAATAACAGGTATTTTACACAACGCCAGAAGGAGAAGCGGAACCAAAATCGGACGCCCTAAAAATTCCAGCTTCCTTAAAGGAATACACAAAATCCATCCTAGAAAGTCGCTGACGGGCTTCTTCACAGAATGACACTTTGCATCGTTCCTTGCGACAGGTCTCGGCATGAAAGCTTAATTTAAAGAGATAAGTGCTGCATTGACGGCAAACATTATTTTGGCGATCGGGGCAGGTCTGCATGTGAGCGAGTAGTTCCTTCAGCTTTGAGTCCTCGTACGGGTTCGGCTGCCTCCTGAACTGTAGGCGTGCGTTGGTACGGACGCAAATTATCTTGAAGTCAAACTGAGGATTTACAAGAAGCCGATAATGCCGGCGGGAATAATTTCCCTCAGGATAGATCGACCTAAACATGGCCAATAGAAAAAAACCTCAAAACAAAAACATACCAATACTCGTTTACAGCTTCACGAGTGTCCTTGCAACGCGGAATCTGGCAACCATTGTTTTTACAGCTAACCGCGTGAAAGCTGATTACGAATTGATATCGACGGCACCTGGCACAAATTCCGATCGGTCCTTTCGAGCAGTTTTGAACGTGCTCAATTATGATTTTCAGCCCAGGACACTGATCATAGCGGTGGCATTGAAGACTTTTGCAATCCATTGCGTGGTCGAGACGTGTAAGCAGTTTTTGGCACTTGGCCACAATATCAGCGTTGGGGTCAGGCAGATCATGTAAAGTTTCGATCGCATGAGAAATCAATGTATTTTGGAAGCTCTCCGGAACACGTGGAGGCATATCCGACGTGGATTTCTGTAAGCAATATATTTCAATCCATTAAAAATTACAACACAGACAGCCAAAACTCTAGCAAACGTCTAAATCAATAAAATGAGCTATCTGTAAGGCCGCGACGGGGCCGCGGGTGGTGATCGATCTCGTTCCCAGAACGGTCACTGTGAATCACGCGCGCAAAGGACAAAAAAGTTTTGCAAAGCAATGAAAAAACTTTGCAAAACCGTCTGGCACTTCTCACTCGCCTAAATTACTTGCGAAATTAAATCAAAACCAAAGTGTTTTACATTGAAATAACACAATAGCTAAAAACAGAACTGAATCTGAATCTGAACTGTTCATTGTTTTTTCCTAAACGTAAAAAAATTTCTTATTTTATTGCTGAAAAAAGCTAACGAACTAAATGACGTTAACAAATTTATGTTTAAAATCGTTTTTGTTAGCAGTAAACTTTTCTCAATCAATTGTTCGTGCATCGCTATAAATATTCAAGTCGCATTTGTGATAATGAAAATATTAGTCGCTTAATCTCTTCTTATCGCGTCTATCTGTGCGCATTTGTGAATGATAATTATAGGTTCTTTGATCAAAATTAGATCAATTTAACGTGCAATCAAGGAAAATGTATTTAAGAGCAAGGGTTTTGTGTTATTTGTTCGAAAAACTTGCAAATGCAAAAGGCAAAATGAAAGCGAAATTGTGGCTTCTGCTAATGATCTATGGCGGGGGTTTGGTTGAAAAAATTTAAGGTGTTTAGCAGGCTTCATTCAATTTGCATTAGTGATCTTTTGAACCTAAATTTTTACGTCTCATATCTATAGTTCCGTTCTGGTTTTCTCTTGTTGCAAAACCTTTGCTACAATCCTAATTATAAAAGTTCACTTTGGATTTACTTCCTTCTCCTCTTCTGTGCTCTGCTCTTCGGATCTACCATAAGAACTGTTTCTCTCTGCTTTGGATTCGATTTGTGATTGTCTTCTGCGTTCTGTGCGAACCATGAGAATCTTTACTTTCTGCTTTTTTCTTATTACTCTTTGGGCTTGTGCTTGCGCCTAACACTCCCTTGGAGACGGCCAAAGACAACAACGCAACGTTTAAGACAATGTGACGGGTATCTTAAGATTAAGTCTCAAGCCTATTATAGCAGCCCATATATTTACTAAATTTATCGCCTGATTGAAAGATTGCAATTAGACCTTTAAACACAGAAATAATTGTTTTTGAGATGTGTTTCCAAAAGGTTTTATGGGATATCTTGCTCAAGTGCTTAAGAAAGACGTTTTTGAGGAAAAGAGACGCTTTGCTAGTGGATGAAGCAGCAGTTGTCAACGGAGTTGTTCGAGATGAGACCAATTGACGATTTTTGCGGAGGGTAGGTTTGTTCAAAGATGAGCTGGCGGTGTCGTAGTAAACCTTTTCACAAAATTGCGAAAAGTCCTTTATATTCTCTCACTTTCGGCGCTTCTTTTAAGCCTGTTTGTGTTTAAGTTAGTTGCCGCTAGGCTGTGTTTGAGCCAATTTTAGATTCGCCATCGCAATTTTTAAGAAAAATTTTTTGGTTAATTTTGACGAGTGGAATATTTGCGAGGGTAGGTTCCAAAAGAGTCGCCGGACATGCGACGTTCCCGCCGCGTGACACAAAAGGTGTCCGCGATGGCAAAGTTTATGGATCCCAGTCGCATATGAAATCTATCTAAGGTTAGGATTCTGAGACAAATCGATAATTTGACATCCTCATTACTCTAAACTTATGTAAAATTACGAACAATTTAAATGCAACAGGTTTCACATTGATTTAGAAAGTATGGATTACAGGTTACAAACATCTATCTAACAATTACGCAATTGCATTTTTTAAGGTTTCAGTTTTTTTACATTTCACCAGGCCTTTCGTTTTCACTTCGATCTGCATGCCGTAGTGCTTTTTTTGATTTTTTAAACATTCATATTATTTGTCTGAATAAACGCTTAGCACATAGCACTTTGACCATAACAATAAACTAGTCTATTCTCTTTTAACTTATCAAAATAGTTAACGCTTAAAACATTTTCAACTTAGCTTTTTTCTAAGATGGTGACACTTTGCTCTTGACCAAGATATACATTACAACCCAGATCTTTTTCATAAGAACCTTCGATCTAGCGATGACAGTTTTCGTACCTATTCCAGCATGTGTAATCCAGCTGACCAAAATACGCCCCGCAAGGTATGAAATAAAAGCAAGCAATTGCTACACACGTACCTCTGTCATTGTTGCTCAGATCGAACCTGCTAATATAAAACCAGTCGCCTCCAGTATAGTCAATGTCATGAAAAGGAGCTTTATCATGTTGACCATCAAACTAAGTCATTTCTGTAATCCAGACAAGATAGGTACCAATAAGCAGGAATACTACAATACGGTAACTGTTTGACGAATTCGCTACGTTGCACTTGCTGACTGTAATCTTTGAGTAAATCGTTGTTGTAGTGGTAGGTTTTGAAGTTGTTTTAGTTGTAGTCGTCATCGTTGAAGTGCTCGTCGGAGGTAGCGTGGTGGTCGTCGTGGTAATGGAGGTTTTTGGAAGTGAAATAAGAACTGCTGCTTAAAAACAGACAACACAATTTATGACTGTCTAAGCTGAGTAGAAAAGCAAGCGTTTGAGTATTAAGCCAAAATAGCCAAAACCAGAACTTCAATCAGCATCGTTTGAAAGAGCTGAAAAACAAAGCAAAACTTGCAAGGCATAAGTCAAAAGTGTGATCGGAAACCACAGACAGATTCCAGACAGCTGGGTGGTGCAGACTAATTGCAGATTGCAAACAAGAGTCACATTGTGACATCGCGCGGCAAAGAGGCAAAGAAGGTGACAAGGTTAATTACATGCGCACGTCAATTCTGTCTGCATTAAGATAATGAAACAACGTGTTGGTTTGACAGATTTATCTCAATATTTGTTTAGAGGTTACATTATAAGGTTTTCAATATAATTGGATTCAATACTCAATATCATTGGATTCGGGATCATCCACATTTGACCAGACAAAATCCGGTTTTTGCAAATGTTTTGCTTTTTTCAATTAACATTATTTTAGGCATGCTTATCAAATACAAAATATAAGACAGAAATGTTGCTTCATCTCTCACTGCATTCAGGCTTGTCACTATTGCACGTGTCCTGAAAATGAAGCTAATTTATTAAACAAATAAAACTTCTTTGTCTCACTTGCGCCAGCGTAGATTTTTTCAACAATGGATTTCATGTTGTTCTCTTTAGGAGTTGTAGCTGTTTAACAAATCTTTGGCAGAGTAAACTCGTTTGCCTGTAGTTGCAAACTGCTTGCCGTAGTCCAGAAATTCGTTGTGCGTCAAATGTTGGTTTAACAAATAACATTTTAAAAACGTGTTACAGCTTATTCAGTGTTAATTGCAAAGAATATTACAAGAGCAAGTCAATACAATCGATTTATCCACATTTGACCTGTCCTTCGGTTTCAACTTTGATCTGCTTGCAGTAGTACCAAATTCCTTCAGCGCTCACTAAAAACGTCTTTATTAAAACTATTTTGTTGATGTTGTCTTACCGATTTTTGGTTGAATAGCGTAATTTGCGTCCTGGAGAACCACTCCCATCAAAACATGTTTGTTTTTAACTTGCTTCAAGAGAGCGTTTCCCAGATGAGGCTAAAAACACTGACTTAAAGCATATTTCGCAACGTTGCTTGGCTTACCACATAGGTGACTACCTCCTTATACACATTCGTGGCAAACTCGCCTTCAGGAATAGTCATCAGACCAGTCAGCGGCTGACGGACGCTCAAGGCAAAAGGTAAAACAGCGTCCATGACCTCCTCAGTCAGCTGGCGAGTATTTGACTTCAGATTCCCTACAATGACTTCTCTTGAAACCCTCAAAAGAGATTTGCGCTTTACATCCTACAGTACCCCAGCCAACATATAGAGCCTTATATGGCAGAACCACGGCATCCTCCCATCCTGCAAGTCCAATAGGCTGGATCTGGTTTGTTAGGTCAAAAGGTTCCACAGTGATGACCGTAATTCCAAACCGAGATCGCAGAGGGCTGTCTCCGAATCGACTGGATACGTTGCTAGTAAGCCTAAACTGGCCCTCATCCAAAGACCTATTTACAACGCCAGCATGGACTAAGACCACGTCATTGTCCTTGAAGGGAACGATGCGCTCGCCGTTGGAGTGAAAGAAGCAGCTCTCCGAGGTGATCACGTGGCGTTCAGAGATTAGGACTCCAGTGCAGTTTTGGACGACTGGGCCTGCGAACTGTATGGACAAGAAAACCAGAAATGGGTATTTCCCTTGAGGAGCTGCGGTTCCATTGCGACTCTAAAAATCCAGCATGTCAAAAAAACTGTTTAAGGTTGCTTAAATCAAGTGAATTTAAGCTTTTTTTACATTTCCAATGTATTTCTTGCGTAATTATTTATCACATTAAGTTTGTCTAGACACACTAAAAATTGAGTGCAAAAAGTGAATTGAACAACTTTTTGTCTTGTTCCAACTTTTATCTTTTCAATAAAAATTTATCAAGTGTGAAACTAAATTCTAATCTTTCACTTAAAATTGTTTTTCCTCATTTCACAGCATGTAATAAATCTTTTTGAACAGTTTTTAACAGTTTCCTATATTTAGTTGAAATGAAACTAGACTTACAACAATAGGCGGAAGAGGATCGAAGTCTTCTGACCCGAAACTTCCAACCCAGGCCAGAATCCCACACATTAATCCAAACACAACTTGCCGCCTCATAGCTCTGCTGATAACTGACCCACTTTCGACGCTTTGGTCAGTAAGCACATACTACAAATTATTCACGTTCCGTGCATTTGAGCTTGTTTTTTGCGCCGTCTTCCAGTGATAAGCGTTTGTTGACCCTCGCATCTTTCTTATCAGAGTGACCCAGAGCTCTGCCTACTCTGTTCTTGAGCAAACAAACCCAACAAACCAAAAAACGGTTAGAACTGTAATCTAGTTTGACCACTACCCGTCATGGAGGTCGGCCTCCTGTTTCTCCTTTTCTGCCTTATCTGTCTTTCCCAGCTTCCTCAAGCTCAAGCTGAGAACCCAAACCACTCCTTCCTTGTCTATATTAGCGTCAAGGAAGAATACACCAATCAGGTCTTTCAGCGCCACTGCACTGGATCTCTCATCTCTCCCAAGCATGTCCTCACTTCCAAGAAATGCATCGTTCACCAAGGCGACGTAACCGGAGCTGGCGAGTTCGTGCGATCTGCCTTGACTGTTTTGACTGGCGTCAGAGACGTGAGTCAACGAACTGCTCAGTTTAGGCCCGTCCACAGGGTTCAGCATCGTGATTTTGATTTGAGACAGCACGAAGGAGGAATCACGATTATTGAGGTAAACAAACGAGACTTCGCTTTTTACAAAACTATTGAACTTGGTTTCGAATAGATAAAACAAATTGAATTCTAAATCCTACGCTTGAAGACAATGTCTAAAATTTATAGTACGTAAAATTATTATTGATTTCAGATGGAAGAGCCTTTCAGATTAGATCGCAACACGTTTCCTATCAATTTGCCCGTTTTCGGACATGAACCAGAAGACTTCTCAAAGCAAAACCTGTTGTTGGGTGGGGCGTCCATGGAGGTAACCATATTCTTAAAAACGTCGTAACGTGTAATTTCAGTTCACCACTGTCCTGGCACGACCCAAGAAAGCATCGGAATCAGCAAGAAGACACAATCTGGAAAATTCCCTTTCCGTGCGTTTGATCACGAATACGGCTATGGGATCGTTATAAACGTGTTTTTCAACAAGGCTAATGAGTGCTACAAGAAAGCGTCTGACTATGTGGTAGGTCACTCTTGCTAAAACTTGAAGACTAGCTTTTAATTTGTTTTAGCCCTATCTCGGCAACGCGCTGATTAAGAAGGAGCATGATGGCCGCTTCACGCAAGTTGGTCTTATCACGACATTTGAAGAGCTGGAAAACCCAGATTCAAATAATCATGACGTCAAGACTGTCGAAGGTGAATATTGAAAAGAAATGCTCTTCTGATAAAATGAGTGTTTAGAAACGTTTCTTGACATCTGGTTCTATTGTCCTCTAATCGCCCAGCTGACCAACCACGAAGTCATCTGTCCTGTGTTTTAAACATTTAAGGTTAAAAACCTTAATTGCCAATAAAACCAATTTTTGATCTATTGATGGTTGGATGCTTTAAGCGTGTTTCGCCAGCGATCAAATGTGCAATTCTGGAGTAACCATTTCGCAAGCCATTTCCAATGCGAGTGACAAACGCAGTCAAAATTGCACACAGTAACAACTAAGCTTGCCACGCGGTCGTGGTCCATGCGCGGTCATTTCCTTTGTTCTCTGTAAGTTTCAAATGCAGTGCGTGTGTAAACATTATTTTTTCAACTTTCGAACTAAGAAATGCTGTGAATTTTATGCGTTTTAGATATCCTGTATTAAATAACGGAGAACGATCCAGAGTTAACGTAGAACGTGTTCGTCCATGCGTCACACCTTCAAAGCGATGTCCCTGATTGGGCAAATGTGGGTACGGTAGCGGCCCCAATTGCGTTTGTACGTGTTTCGCCGTCGCCACGGACCGGTCGGTTTTGTAACCGCGACGGCGCCTAAACGCCGAATTGGCAACAGTTGCGGGTGTTTTTGGTCAGACTCAGCTCTGCACAAAATTCCGAATACGTGATTTAAACTATTTTGAGAAAAATTATGAAACAGCGAAAACGGCGTCTGCGCTCATGCAGATTGAGCATTGAAAGCTATTCAAGTGTTCTTAATTCAGTCACATTTATCAACATATGGTTCTACTGTCCTTTGATAGCCGAAATGACCAAGTTTTGTAAGCCGATTTAATAAGAATACGTTTTATATGTGATTATAGTACGAATTTTGGCTGTTCACTGGCACTTGAAGCGTTTGTCGGTTCCCCGTTCCATAAAATCGCAATAGGAGGAGACGCGAGTGTAGACCACTAAAACAGATCTCAACGTTTCTAAACTCTTGCAAGGTTTACCTGGGTAGTCAGCTTGATCCTGCATCTCGCGCTTACCGTCAACCCCAAAGGAAACCAAACCAATCTGGATCGCTTCGCCCTTGACAGTCGCTTGAAGAGGTCCACCGCTGTCACCCTAAAATGCCAAAATCAGTTTTACTCCTTATCTTGTACTCTTACAGGTCCAGATCCTTTGCCACGTGAACCAGCACAAATTTGAGTGTCAACAATCCTAACCCTATTCCCGGACAACCGAGCCCAGCGACGCCTAAATGATGCTACTTAGCTAAAGTCAATAACTGAAAAGCGTACTGGCAGGCACCATGGTCAATATGGTCAATTTCAGCGTATCGGAGCTTGTCGCTGGTGATTCCGACTCCTCCTCTAACTAAAATAACTTCATGTATTTCAAAGTGCGCCAAGGTCTTTCGGATACACTTGTAGGTGCCAAATCCAGAAACGACGTTCTTAGGCGTGTCCACAATGCTGCTGTCGTCCTTCTTGATTGTGACGGTCTTCACATAGAAGCTTAGGGTCACATTCGAGTCAAGCTAAAAACGTCGTTGAGACTTGAATCAGCGTACTGTATCCCACCGTGATTATAGCAATGTCATCAACAAGATTTCCAGTTCCAGTGTACTTAGAAGCTCTCCTGTAAGACTTTAGTTGTTTTATCTGGACACCAGAGGTACGGTAGGCCGTAGTGATGTCCACGAGTCCCAGCATAGCCTTGCCGGAATCCAGGCCTTCGGTGCAGTGGGCAGCGGTAACAATGTGTTGAGGAGAGATAAGGCTTCCACCACAAATGAAGTTGCTTGAGCCCTTCTTCAGGAGAAGGAAAGCTTGCCAGGGAAACTGTCCACGGGTGGCGAAGGATCCTCCGAAGATCTAATACGTGTTCTTAAGTCTTGGATTTTGAGACATGAGACATACCAGATCCGAGGGCATCTTGAAAGTCGCGTTAAAGTCATCCAAGTTTAGAAAGACCTCTTCAGTCAGATCCTGAAGAGGCAGAGCCGTAGAGAAGTTGAGAAGAGCGAGAAGCAGAAGACACTTCATTTCAAGGATTCTGGTCTCAAGTAGGCACACAATGCTTATATAAGCGCTTTTTCAAGCTTTATCGTACGCTGATAACCCAGGCACATGACCCAAAGCCATGGGGTGATCGTTTCCTGCAATCCTTCCAGCGATCAAATTGTTCGCCTTTGCGAAGAGTTCAAACGTTATCAGTTTATCGGTTGGTCTCTAAGTGCGTTCATAAGGTTTATGGCAAAGAACTGCTGATCGTGCGAACGCGTGGAAGCAGCATAGTGAACTTGAAATTTTGTGCGTTGTAATGCAGGGTGCAGGACGACAGCAAAGAGAGCTTAGGTAGATAAGAAGAAATCATGTGACCGTTTAAAAACGGACAAAGGAAATTTTTGTTACTGAATTCAGTAACCTTGTCAAGCTATGTTTGCCTTTTCAAGTCTAAATTCATTTTAGCAAAAATATCGCTTTGCTAGCTTAAATTATTTAAATGAAACATTGATTTCTGTTCGTTCTGAGTTTTGAAAAAACTTCAAAACTTTAAAGTCGGGTGAAATGTTCTCATGACAGCTTTGTAATTGTTCAAAACTCAAAAAAAGCACTTAGTGTTTTGTAATTTGCATTGCACGCATTATTTGGAAAGCTCCAGCTGTTAGCTACGTCATCTCTCATTCAGTGATCACTTTTTGGTGCCATCTCTCATAGTGATCACTTTTTGGTGCCATCTCTCATTCAGTGATCACTTTTTGGTGCCATCTCTCATTCAGTGATCACTTTTTGCTTAGTCGACGGGGTAAGAGGCCAAGAGATCACCCGGTGCTTATCTCGAGACGTAAAACTGACTTTCAGACTCCTAACCGGACTTGACCTGTTTGTGTCGTTTAACTGCTCGCACTGATAATGTTCTATTTTGGCGATGATCTCGTATTCTTTCAATGCGCTCAGCAGTTAAGCAAGCTCAAAAACAAGCCGACAAAACAAAACAAAAAACTAGAAAATAAAAATTTTTAATATTTCAGCGAAAACATGAATTATTTGTTTCTATGTAGATATTTTTGAACTTTTGCTCTGCTACAGGTGCGACGTAAACACTGCCGCGTAAGAACAATTATAACTTTTCACGGAACTAACGAAATAACCCGGATATAACACCATTTGAAAGAACAGGAAATTCTGTACTAGCATTCTAAAAAAAGAAACAAATGCCAACGTTTGACCCAAAGAAGGTGGCCAAACTTAAAAAGACAAAATGGCCAAAACCAGGCGATAATTTTTGGGCACTTTTAGCACTAAAGTTTTCGTAAACTTACAATTATGCACAAAAATTGCACAGACCGCTTTCAAATGCCAAAAAATCACCGTGTGCTTTCGGCAATTTTTGTCTTTTTTAAGTTTTTCCACATTTTTTTGAGTCAAACGTTCGCATTTGTTTTTTTTTGGAATGCTAAACTGCATTTTCTGCTGTTTCAAATGGTGTTTTACTCGGGTTGTTTCGTTTGTTCCGTGAAAAGTTATAGTCGTTCTTACGCATGACGGTATTTACGCCACACCATGTATATCAAAAACATATTGACGACTTTAATGACATCTAAAGATCAAAGCGTATTCGTTTCCCGATCGCTGATCGGCAAAAAGAGGAACATTTTGGACTTGTGCTATGCTTAAGACAAAAAACTTTTTTCATCAATTAACGATGTCCGTGTTACAATTTTTTTGGCTTAATACTCAAAACTGAAAAGTTGCACATTTATTTACGATTGTAGAAATTGTTTTTTTTAGTGTTGGACAATTGTTGCAAAATCAAAAGTCCATTCACTCTTTAGTTATCGTCTCTCTATCAGACGCTGAAAAAATTCTGGCGCCAGCGATTGGCGTAAACAACTTCGGAAGATCTCTGTCATAACTGATAACAAAGCGTCTGAAGCAATGTTATTTTGAAACAACATTAAGGTTTCAATACAATTTATTCAACTTTTATGCCAAACATGTCATGGAAACGTTTGCTTTTTCAACAACACATCTCATTTCATCGGTTTGAGCAAACGTGCACCCAAGGGCACCAATTCCGGTTTTTGCCGTTTTTTTGTTAAACACTGTAGGGAGAAAAACTTGCCCTTGATGTTTACCATTTTGAAACCACTGAATTTTTGGGGACACAAAACTTTTGCTTAATAACCAACATCGGAAATTTACACATTGATTTAAGATTTTGGAGATGTCTTTTCACAATGTTTAACAATTGCTGCAAAAACAAATGTTTATTCACTCTTTAGTTATCGTCTCTCTACCAGACGCTAAAAAAATTCTGGCGCCGACAGCAGAGCGATTGGTGTGAACAATTTTTGAACATCTCTATCGTAACTAATAACAAAGCCTCTGAAGCAACGTCATTTTAAAAGAGCATTTATTTAAATTTCAAGCATGTCAGAAATGTTATAGAAACGTTTGCTTGCTGACCACCACCTTATTTCATTTAGTAGGTTTGAGTAAACATGCACCCAAGGACTGTTTTTGTTAAACAATGTGTGGAGAAAAACTTGCACTCGCTGTTTACCATTTTCCAACCATTTACTTTAATCTCCAATTTTTCAACCGGTGACCTCTGTTGACGGAACTAGGGGCTGTGTTTTGGTCATGTGAGTGTGTCTCCTTATCATTCCAACAGAGGCATTTAAAAGCCGGTTAACCTGGACTACAATCATCAGCCGACTTCGCCATGAAGTGCCTTCTCCTTCTTGTTGTCTGCGGCTTCTGCTCCGCTCTTCCTCTCCAGGGTCTTCATGGTGAGGACCTTCAGCTTTTCCAAAACTACACCCAGAATTTGCATCACCCAGATGAGCTGGTAAGCAATGTGCCTAATGTTAATTAGTTTTAAAGCTCGGTTTTAGATCTTCGGAGGCGCCAATGCCAAGCAAGGTCAGTGGCCTTGGCAAGCGTTCCTTATCTTGAAAAGCCCTGCCGGAGGAACCTTCATCTGCGGCGGATCTCTCATCACTTCTACCCACGTCCTGACTGCTGCTCACTGCACGGAAAACCTGCAATCCGGAATCGTTCTTCTGGGAACTGTGGTCCTGAAAGACGTTCAAAGGACCACTGGAGTTCAAATCAAGAAAATCCAGTCTTTCAAGCGTGAGCCTCACTATGATGGAGAGGGAAGCGTCTACGATGACTTGGCTGTTATTACTGTAAGCTTCAAATTTCTTAATTCATGTTTCAAATGAGATTTTTAGCTCAATACCGAGGTTCAGCTTACCGATGTTGTGAAGCTTGTCAAGATTGTCAAGGACGACTCTAAGGTTCTAAACGTTCCTACGGACATCGTTTCTGGATTTGGCACATACGACTGTAAGTTTCACATTCGAAAGACCATATTTTAACTTTAATGGGATTTCAGTCGACGCCGACGAGGAGCCACTGACCAGCGAGACCCTCCGCTATGTGGAAGTCGACCATATCGATCATGACTGGTGCACGTAAACTTTACCCACTAGACACACAAAACCATAAAAACGCTTATTTTAGAAAGCGTTGGGCCAGAGCCAGCGGCAACCAGGTCAAGATCATCGATACCCAAATCTGCGCTGGATCCAAGGGAAAGGGCTCCGGGCCCGGAGACAGCGGTGGACCTCTCCACGCTAACGTGGACGGCGAGTGGATCCAGATCGGATTGGTTTCGTTTGGCGTCAAGGGATATCCTCAGATCATGGATCAATCGTCCTTCCCATGTAAGATAGTTAAAATTAAGAAATTGGGCTGATTATGTTTGTTTCAGCCGTCTACACCCGTGTGGCCTCCTACTGCAGCTTTATCGAGGGAGAGACTCAAGGAGACTTTAAGTGCCTCTGAAATTTTGAACGCATTTTTAAAACATAACTATTTGTATTAAACAGAATAAAGCAATGATCTTGAATCTCTTATAATTTTAAACGTTGCATGAGCTTATGTGACGGTCACACAAATGGTAATGCGGATCTAAAAGCTCTTAAATTGTTTGACGTATTAAAAATGCTATCTAAACATACACGCTTATCAAGGGACTCGAACTCGACATCTCATATTAATAGGCAAGAAGGCTTTCCGTTGCGCAGCGGTTTTCAAAATGTTAATAGCATAATGGCAGTGTGCTCATTTAAAAATCTGCGGTACAGGTTTAAATTCACCTTTAGTCAACATTTTTCTTTCTTTTCTGCCAACTTTTTCTCATACGGATTTTGTCCTAAAAACAAGCCGCAACTCCATAAAACTAAAAACGGAATTTGAACATTGTTTATACAGCTTACTTCTTTCAAATTAAACAGCAATCTCAAAACCATTTCTTAGCACTAATCCAACCTGTCAACCTGTTTTCAACTTTTCAAAGAGTACACCTTGGCACAGTCGCTCCTTTGTTAACTGGAAGCGACCTCAAGCACTCGATACTCTCAAAACCGCTCGCCGTTGGGATGTGTCGGTACACAAACGTTGTCGAAGCTGTCGCAGGCGGGCCCAACTTGCGTCAGAGTAAAGCATACATTGTTTGAAGAGTTAGGGAAGTCACTCGAGAACTCTCAAGTAGTAATCGCACACAGCACTGCTGCGTGGCTCGACAGTCCCTCAATCCTGTGCGTGCAGGGAAAAGAGATAATCCAGGCAAGAAGTGCAGGCGAAGGTGACTGTCGGAACGTCCGCTCTATCCTCATTTTTCGTGTCAATTCGTGCCTTTTCTCTGATTCTCGCGTGTTGATCCTAGAAATCGCTTTTTAGGCATTATGCTTGTCCTCGCCTTGGCACTCCTTGTGGTCGGCGTTGTTGCCGAAGACAATGGCAACATCTGCCCTTTGAAAAACCACTACGTCTGTAACTCCATCGTTCCCGAGCACGCTTGTGTTTGTGCTATGGCCAAGTCTGCTGAGGTTAGATATTAGTTAGTTATCAAACGTGAAGACGATATTTCAGACTTACGCTCCGGCCCAGACTTGTAACAATAATGTGGATATTGATAACGACGAGATGAAGGCCTTCTCGATCACTTTTGACCTGAATGGAGACAGCAATAAGTTTGATCAGTTCCCAGAAGATCAGTTCAGAAAGGAGGTTGCCCGCACGCTTATGGTGCCTGAGGTGAGTATAATAAAAATACCTATTTAGAAAGCCTTTTTTGTTAAAATAATTGCAGCGTTGACCGAAAAAATATTGAAAAAATATATTTAAAGCACAAACATGGCTAAACAACTAAAATTATCGCGTTACAAATACGAACCTTATATTTTAAAGCTTGAAAAACTGAAAGTTTGTAAGTTGAAAATGTTGTAGACTCAAAAAATTTCAGTTTTTCATAGTCGATATGCAGACTTTTTTGCCATTTGCTTGAAATTTCTTGAAATTCTGGAAAATTGAAGCCATTTTTGAACTGTTCTAAAAAACCTTTTATAATTGTTTTTTACCATTCCAGGAAAAAATTTTCATTTTCCGTATGGGGTGCTTTGATGACGACGACAAGTTGATTGTCCAGTTTGGCGTTCTGAAGAAGCACATTGTCGTGAACAAGGCTAACGACGATGACGATGAGGACGATGAAAACGACGACGATGACAAGGATGACGACAAGACCAACGAAAACGACGACGATGAAGACGACCAGAAATCTACCCAAAAGGACGACGACCCGGAGGATGATGACGATGCTGACAATGATTCCAAGGCTCAGGATGACAAGGACGATGAGGATGAGAAGGATGACAATGATGGCGATAAGGACCACAGCACGGAAGTCGCTGACAAGGACGACAATGAGTCCGAACAGGTCCAGCTTCCCAAGACGTTCAACGCTAAGAAGAGCAAGTTTGATGAGGACAATGACGACGACGATGGTGAAGAAGATGAGGAAGAAGAAGATGATAAGAAGAAAGCCAAGAATAACGACGACAATGACAGCAAGGAAGGCAAGACCCTCTATGACAGAAATGATTTCATCGATCCCTCTAAGCACATCGACACCCTTAAGATCAATGACAAGATTGGTGACCTTTACGCTGACCAGTATGCAGTTGTATGTTAACTCGATCCAATCCTAAAACACAAAAACGCTCATTTTAAGGTCGACAAGCTGATCAACATTGAAAGCACCTCCAGCAACTTTGTCCTCATCGTCCAAGGAGTCATCATGGGTATCTTTTTTATTATCAGCTGCATCTGCGGAATCGCCTTCTCCTGCAGACAAAACGGATACCAAGATGACCTCCAGCGAGTCTAACCACTCTGTCAAAGGACTTCTTAATACCTAGCGGCATTTCGTACTTTTTTCTGTGTTTTTGTTTCTTTAATAAAAGTGTGTTCTCAATAGTCTCTCAAAAAAATGCATTGGTTTGATTTTATTGCCAACTTTGTAAAAACATTAATTTTAAAATATGACTTAGTTTTGATGGCAGATCTTTGGCAAACATCAAACCGTTTGAAAATGTAAACACTTCTTTGAAGAAAATCATTGACCTGTTGCGCCAATTCATATGGCGACAGTTCTTTGTCATCACCAAGGAAAGGTCAGTGATAAAAGCATCCAAACCGGATTTGAGCCCTTCAGTACTAAATTTGTTTTCGGTTTCCATCCGAAAAGGAAAACGACCTTTGTTAGGTATATACTTTTGTTGTTTACATCAAAAATGTAGATCTACCGTTTTTCACCGTCTGCGTGTGCTGATAAGAGTGACATCCGCAACATTCAGTACAGATCATGCCATAGAACCGAATTAATCAAAATCACACAACAAGACAACACCAACCAATCATGCCACGCCAAGTTGTTGCTTTCGGTTTTTTGAATGAAAAGACTTTTAAATTAAAACTTCGGTTTAGAGTATTCAAAGTGAAGAATTGTGGAATCAGCAGAAAATAGAGATAAGGTTACGCGATCTCTAAAAGTGTTGCGATCCAGCACAAATTTCTGCACTCCAAGACGCATAAAAACTAATCTTTTCAGATGGTGCTAAAACCTGCTTCAGTTGTAAACAACTTTGCCCTCTACTTGTCGTTCGGCGCCTAGTGCGGCGTTCGTCGATCTTTCACTCACTCATGTAAATCAACTTTTAAACCTAAAACAAGTGTTTTTGGTGTGTGCAACATTTTTTGGTGGTTACTTGGAGCAGACTTGTCACACAAAGAAGAATTTCGCAATAAACTGAAATGCTCGAAATTTGTTTGAATCCTGTGTTGCAAAATACCACAAACGCTAGAAAATCTTTTTGCCTTTTTCGAACCTTTTTTCGTAAACAAGTTCAGGAGTCCAGAGCACACTGGTAGTTGTAAAAACAGACTTTGTCCAAAATCAGATATCTGCTGAGTGTTGCGAGCGCCGCCGTCATCAGTTCGCCCAGACAAACAAAAACGGAACGTCTAAGTGCATGATGGTGTAAATCACAAAAGTTTGTTACAGAAGGAAAGGTCGATTCCCTTGGAGTTAATGTTGAACGATTGATTTCTTAACACTAGGCTTAATTGAAGAGTGGGATTGAGAGACCGGTTTTAATTTTTCATCGCCGCTTCCAGTTAAGACAAGTGCTTGAGACCTCTAGACACGACAATAACAAATAGCTCTTGCCATTTGAAAAAAAGCAATTGTTCAATAATTACCTGTCGTGTTTTGAATATTCTTTAGAAATGGACATTTGTCAATATTGATTTATCTGCAGTTTTTGCTGCTTACATAATTTTGACAAAGCGACAAATAACGCACCCTGTAATCATTAAAGACACTTTGAAGTCAAAAACACAGACTTCTGTTGAGACTTAAAACAGCTAGAATACATTGATTCTACCGCAAGCCTTAACGTCGACGCTATGATCATTGAACAGGAAGGATGCCCATCCAGCCTCACCTTTACTGATAATCTCTGTCTATTCCTTACGCGCCACGTAGACCGTTCTCTTCGCCGGCGGCTTTTTTTGTTGGGTCATTTGCCCTTTCTTTATCAGCTAACATTTGGTCGTTTAAAATCGCTTAAATAAGTGGGCACCCAGAGGTCAGAATCAAGTCCGCCATGAAGTGTTTTCTCCTTCTCGCCCTCTTCAGCCTCTCCGCAGGTCTTCCTCTCCAGGGTCTCCGCGGAAATGACTTCGAGCTCTTCAACAATCTCACCAAGAAACTTCGCCGGCCTTCGGATCTCGTAATGACCATTCGTCCTCTTAAGCTCTTCTGACACACCTAACTTTAGATCTTCGGCGGCGACCACGCGAAGCAAGGCCAGTGGCCGTGGCAAGCGTTCCTGATTATGACCAACTTTGAAGGCGGCACCTACATCTGCGGTGGCAGCCTCATCTCCAAGAAGCACGTTCTTACCGCCGCCCACTGCACCGACACCCTCGACCTCCGCTCGCCCTCGATCGTCATGTTCGGCGTCGTGGACGTGGAGTCCGCCTGGAATACACCCGGAGCCCAGCTGAAGAAGATCAGGAGCTTCGTGGAGAAGGACGGATACGACGGAAACAGCTCCGCGCTCTACGACGACATCGCAATTATCACCGTAAGCTTCAAAATCTGCTTTTTTAGGACCTTATTGAGTTAATTTCAGCTTGACTCCGAGGTCAAGATCACCAAGGACGTCCAAATCGTCAAAATCAAGAAGGACGACGAAAAGATTGTTGCAACTCCTAAGGACACCGTTTCTGGGTTTGGAACCTACATGTGTGCGTGAAAGAATAGCTGAATCCTGGTCTAAAAATCTATTTTTAGTCAAGGACGGCGTACCCGTGACCAGCGACTCTCCGCTACGTCGAAGTGGACCATATAGACCACGAGTGGTGTGTGTAAGTTCTTTTAGCTCCTAAAACAGCCGTAATTCTTTTATTCCAGAAAGCGTTGGGCTCGCGTCACTCGCAACCGCGTCCAAGTCTGGAACAAGCAGATCTGTGCCGGATCTAACCGCAAGGGAACTGGACCCGTAAGCCTGGAATCTCTTTTCGACATTTATTTGATCCATTTCAGGGCGACAGCGGCGGACCCATCCAGGTGAACGTGGACGGCGAGTGGTTCCAGATTGGCCTCACCTCGTTCGGCGTCGACGCCTATCCTCAAATCATGTTCCAGGACGACTACCCGGCCGTCTACACCCGCGTCTCTGCCTACTGCGACTTCATCGAACAGCAAACTCAAAACGCATTCTATTGTTTGTAATTTGTATTAGATATTCACGAACTTTGGCAATGAACTTAAAGCAATATATCGTTTTTCGAAACCGGTTAACTGGGAACACTCACAGCTCAAAAAACGACATGGTGATTGCGTTTAATCATGCGGCTTAATATTTGCAGGCTTCTGTTTTGGTCAAATTTTCGTTGTTTTGACCATCCTTAGCGAAGCGAAATATGAGGCTGTTTGCGCCGATTTCGTAGCTAAAAAATTGCCATTTTTGGGATATTCCCTCCTTTTTTGCGCGGTATGTTCGAGGCTTCACCAGAACGTTATGGCTTCTTAGGGCTGGACGCGCCTCAAAGTCCGACCTATTTTTGATTGAAAAGGGAAGTCTAAAAAGTCAATTTCTACTCAATTTTTTACGTTAAGGTGACCGCGATGTGGTGCCAATTTGAGCACCCACGTACACGAAGCGCTCCAGTTTTGCGCCATTTTGGACTGTTTCGGCCCGCTTTTCCGGACAAGTTTGAGTTTTGTGCGAATTTCAGCCATATTTCCTACTAATAATATTTGAAACTCCTGGTGCGTTGGGTTAGAACCAAATTAGACCCGAACCACGTGCTATTTCGAGCTTGAGTGGAAGCTGAAGTTTAGGCTTCAATTGCAGTGAGAGCCGATTTTGGGACAGAAACGCGCGTCTTTTTGAAGCCATTTTCGTCGTCAACTCAGGTCACAGTATGGGTGGTCCAAAAAATATCCTTCGGGAAGGCACCCTCGCCGCCGCCCGTCTGGCGCTTGATCCACTGTTTAGAGCCGGTCACTCCGCTCTGTCTGGCCACTGAGCAGAGGCCGGGGGTGTCTGACCGAAGGGTTTTTTGGATCACCCTGTACAGGGTGATCCAAAAAACCCCTTTTTCCAGACACCGCGCTGACCATCTTAATTTACAAATGAATTTGCATAAAATTCCGTTGTTTTAAAATCCGGTCGGTCGTTCGCTGAGCGACCGCTGCAAATGACCGATTTCAAACAGTAAATTTTTTCAAACATTTCAAACAGCTATTCTTACACACACATGTAGTTTCCAAACCCAGAAACGGTGTCCTTAGGAGTTGCAACGATCTTTTGGCGCGCGTGTCTGGCCGGCGCAGTGTCTGCAAAAAGGGTTTTTTTTGGGCCACACAGTGAATTTTTGGTGGTGTCTCGTTGTCCCTAATTTTGTGCTAATTTAGAACTTCAGCAATGACACCGGTCAACTAACGATCAAGCGAATCGAGGCGTGCACCGACTGACTCGATTTCAAGTCTATCCTGAGAATAAAGCCTCACAACCTCGGTTATCCGACGAGGCCGGCATCTGCAAAACCCAGAGAAGTGCCCGAGACAGACCTCTTCTGTCTAGCCTGAGC
Organism: Steinernema carpocapsae; assembly: GCA_000757645.3. Lineage (NCBI taxonomy): Eukaryota > Metazoa > Nematoda > Chromadorea > Rhabditida > Steinernematidae > Steinernema > Steinernema carpocapsae. Next base: position 576,004 of record AZBU02000014.1, on the reverse strand, counting down.
CCTCTACCCACTCGCCATTTTCTCCTTTTCAAACGTGCTGAACGGTCGGTTCCTGAGGAGGATTTCCGTTCGCCGAATCTTGAACCAGCGGTAGTTGTTGGCGTTCGTGAAGACGATGAAGTGAGTCCTAAACCTCCTTTTCTCTCTAATTTCCCGTATTTTCAGGATGGAACGGAAGAAACAGAGCGCCATCAAGTCGATCGATGACGATTCCGTGAACAGCAAGAGTAAGTCATTCTGCCTAATCCGACCCTGAAATTCCTCTTTCAGCCAAGAAGAAGAATGGCCGTCAGTCGATGGCGAAGAAGGTGAAAAATGAGCTGGAGGTCGACCGCACTTTCGAGGAATCCGGGACGGAAACGAAGCGTGGATCGCTGTCCAGCAAGCAGATCAAGCGGAAGCGGAGCATTTGCGGCCAGAAGATCACGCCTTCCGCCCAGGTCGCCATGTCCACCTTTCTCACCAGCACGACGACCACGGGAGTCGATTGCTTGCGGAAGGATTTCGCTGAATTGAAGACCTACGTTCCGCCTAACTACGACCACAGCGTGTACAAGGAGCACGCAGCAAGGAATCGATATAAGGTACGTTTTAAGCCACTTTTTGAGCCCATTCTCTACCCTTTTCAGGACGTCGTGTGCCTAGACGCTACTCGCGTGGTCTTGACCCAAAACGTGCCTCCAGAGCACGACTACATTCACGCGAATTGGATCAAAATGGAGCACGTGGACAAGAAATTTATCGCTGCTCAGGGACCCCTCGAGAACACGATTTCGGACTTTTGGCGTATGATCCATCAAGAGAACGCCGTCACGATTCTGATGCTCTGCAAAATCGAGGAGTGTGGCAAGGTCAAATGCGCCCAGTATTGGCCTACGGAGCAAGGTTCCTACAAGACTTATGGGTCCATGTTTGTCAACAATAAGAAGTTACGTTTTCGCTCATCTTTGGTTAAAATAACTCTCGGTTTTAGGTCGAAAACGACGACAAGACGATCATTTACACTCTGGAAGTCCTGCCCGAAGGATGCTCAAATTCGGTCATCACGAAGCTCTACTACTACCAGGAATGGCCCGACCGAGGCGTCCCAGGAAGCTGCTTGAGTGTCCTACGCCTTATCAAGTACATCGACACAGTAAGTCTCTTTTTGCTGTGTTTACGAGCCTGAACTTGACCCATTTTAGGCCGGTCCATGCGTCGTCCACTGCTCGGCTGGGATAGGAAGGACTGGCACGATCATAGCGATTGAAACCGGCGTCCAGAGGCTCCTGAAAGGCAACCAAGTGAACGTGAGTCTTCAGAAACCCTCTTTTGACTAATGACTGGGCTTCAGATCAAGGACATCGTGATCCAGCTCCGTAACCAGCGAGCCTCAAGCGTTCAAACTGAAGCGCAATACATTTTCGTCCACGTTTGTCTCCTTAACTACATCATGGTGAGTTCTAAGAGCGAAAAGTGGATGATTTAGTGGTGCTTTAGCTGAAAATGCCCAACATGAAGAACCGAGAAGCGGTCGTCCGTTTTCAAGACAAAGTCGACACGGCGAATATGGCCTGAGGACACAGGAGCCATGGATTGATGGTATGAAGTGAGTAGGAATAAATTGATTGGATCTAAGAGGTTTTAGAGAAGGATTTGGAAGATGATATTCCATGCGACAATGGTGATTTGGTGGTGAAATAAGGGTGCGACATTGAGGCCGAGGTGTGTGGGATCGGGGGTCGAGAACGACTGCTCTGACCACGATAAAGCAGCTCGAAGATGCCTGGGAGCGGCGGAACCTGGGATGCGAGGGACACAGGGAATAAACAATGTTTATTAAATACGGGACTGAACAAGGAAGAGCAACCGCTCTCAAGCTCGCGTCCGGGTCCGAGTGACGAGTCGATGTGTCTGGAACGTCGCGGCGGCTTATGTCTGGAACGAACGATGATGTGGAAGCAGCGGCGGGTCCAGACATGTACAGGTCCAGACAGACGCGATGGAGCGTCTGGGGAGCGACGATGGAAACCTGCCCACAGATGAGGCTGGGTTTGAACATTTTTGGAACGAATTAAGGCAGAAAGGATGCTGAATTTGTGGCTTTGTAAACGCTTAGTGTTCAAATTTCGCAGCTAAAAAACCTGCAAACGCAGCTCCGCTCGCCTCTCGCACGCCCTGACGCCGCCGCAAGTGATGTGGCGCCGCGTTCCTCATTTTAGCTTGGATTTCGTCGGAAAATTGCTGTTTATTCTGCACAATTGGAGTGGCGGAACGCGTTGCTTCTGTCGTTTTTTGCCAGCAAGTTGCGCTGTTTTTCGATGCTTAAAGCCGCGAAATTTGTGTCATTTGCGCATTTTGGTGCCGCTGTGGCGCCGGATTTGCAGAAGCGAAATGTACACGTTCCGAATTAAGCCGACCTTTCACACATCGACGCACAACTTCTCAATCAGAATTAGGTCTGAATCGATTCGAACGGAGGTTTGGCGTTTCTCGACGTGCGGTTGAGTGTGCAAACGTCGCAGGATCTGCAGATGTTCTCACAGTCCTTCATAGTGACACTATTCAACTTCATGTAGTCCACACACCATCCTTCTTCCGCACGAAGACGATAGGGCTTGCCCATGGAGTGGGGCTTTCGAATGGTGGCCTGTCTCAAGTATCCACGGACCATTTCGACCACCTTTTCGCGCACGGCGTGCGAAATCAGTCGTGACTTGAACTTGATGGGAGCGCACGCGGCTGTCTCGATCTTATGGTGGTTAACTCGATCGGTCTGCGTCAATGTGTGGTTGCCAACGGCAAAGGTCTCCCGGTATTTCTGAATCAGGTCGAAGATTTCCTGGATATTTTGTTCGTCCAAGTCACCCCTCCTGCGTGAGAATGTGATTCACGACTGCGTGCAGCAGTCTTGACGTCTCAACCTATCACTTCAGTTACTTCACACGCCGCTCTGATCTCCGTGTCTAGGTTGAGAATTAACGTTCGATTGGACGCGTTCTGAAGCGTCCACACAACCCTGTCGCCCGACTGGGTCAAGACGAGTGCAGATGGGAGGCGACACGACACATCCAACGTTGCGGGAGTTCCAGGATAAACAGTCCATCCGCTCTGCGCACAAAATCGACCTCGATTTCAGCAAGCTCATGAGCTCGAACTCGTTTCCAGGATTCGAACTGGACTGCTTCTGTTCTTCTTTCTTGCCAACATGGTAGGCTGGGATAGCGAAGACAGCGACATGTTCTGACCAGTGTTGCTGTTGTACAACTTGAAATGTAAGTCGTCCATCAACCCAGGGCTGATGATAAACTCGTGGCCAAACGTATCGGCTGCTATACGGAACAAGACGTTGGGTAAGCAGACGTCTTCGAATTCAACCAGGAATCTGTATTCGCCCAGAATATTCGGAGGAAGGCCGTTAGCTCTCAGGATCATTTCGTTACACGGTTCGAGCAATCCAGGCTTTGGATCCATGCGGTTCCACTGTCCCTGTGAGAAGACAGAAGTCATCGCCCCGGTGTCTTCTAGTCGCAAAGCAAGCCGTTCACCGTGACGGGCGTTGGGACTATTCCTATTTGCCGTTATCATTCCAGCCTGGCTTGTGGGCGATCTGATTGGTTCGATGACTTTGTTGGCCTGTCCGGTTGGCGTGAATGTCTCTATTGTTGTTTTAAACATTTCAATTTTTACAGCTAGGTGCTCTTTTCAATCTCAAACATTTGATCACAGGATTGTGTTCATGATCGTTTTTTAATTTCACAATTCAACCGTACTTCGATCCGTGTTAAACTGATGCCCGAGAATTTGACGGTGAAAATAGATTTTAGTTTATCAAGCTTGGCTTACACATGCAAATTAATGTTCTCATTTGAGGTCAAAGGTGATGAGGAAACAGGGGTAACACAGGTGCAGACTTCAATCCAGACATAAAAGATTGCGATAGACAATCAACTTAAAGATGCACCTTTTGTTTCAATGTGGCATACTTTGTCTGAATTTAAGAAGAAGCTTTGAACTTCGTTCCTGGCATGTTTCTCTTAGAAATCGATTAGTTTAGTAAAAAAGGAAATTTACGATTTTTTATTTCAACATTGCAATACATGAGCCGCACAGTAATTGTGCTCGGACGCCCGGTCATTTCAGCGAAGGTCAATGCCGTTCGCATGTGATTGTCTCCAAGGTTGCGGAACTCCACAATACTAGCGTAAACATCAACACTCGTCACTGGAAGATTAACCATTTTCAAACAATGGGCAGCAGTGACAACATTTCTGGCTGTGATCAAAACTCCGCCACATCGCATGGTTATGCCTTGACCATAATGTACTTTGAAGAACACTTGGCTGAGAAATTGGTCTGTTGGAGCTTCATGGCCACCGTAGACCTAAATATTAATTAAAGACAACAGGAAACTACTTTTTGTCTAGCCAGCTTAGAAGGTCCGGAATACGTAGATGATGCCGTTCAGAGTAGGATGACTAATGAAGGGTTGAGGAAACCCATCTTGAAAATGAATCTGTATATGAATTTCAGTACTTTAAAATAGGTATACAATTTTTGGTCTTTTGAGATCGGCGCTCAAATCAGCGTTGGCGATGACGGGATGTTGTTACGTAAGCAGAGTAAACTGATTGGTTGCGTTGATAAGAAAACAAAAACTTCCGTGTTAGAATGATTCCTTGTTGAACTCGTTGTAGGTTGAAATTTCCAAAAAGCTGCAGAACTTCGAGACACGGGTGAATACAGCTGAAACCAATTATAGTTTCCTGTAAGGATTCTTGTTAATGTTACCTGGGATAAGGTGCTGCTTTATTGTAAGAGGGTAGACACCAACTCCAAAAGAGGTGAGGCCAATCTGGGTCCACTTCCCGGCAACCTTGACCTTGATGGGTCCGCCGCTGTCTCCCGCTCCGACTCCCTTTCCACCAGATTCAGCGCAGATTTGGTCGTCCCTGATATGCACGGGTTTTTTAGACATGCGGGTGACAGCAAACCACTTAACCCTAAAAGTTGTGACGAGCCGTTGCTTAAAAAATGAATGGCTTACTTGCATGTGTTGTGCTCGGCGATGTCGACCTCAGCCTACGGAGGTATGGGCTCACAACCTTGTTGTCGTTCACCACTAAATCCAAAGTTGGATTTCGATTTTTCTAAGATACAGACTCACTCTGGTAAACTCCACATCCAGAGACGGTAGCCTTGGACATGGTCACAAGAGCATCATCGTCTTTGACAATGCAGGCGAACTGGACAGAGTCGGTGATTTCAAAGGCAGAGTCAAGCTAAAACTCAAAATCTAGATTTAGGTTTGGAGATTACACTCACCATGAGGACAGAAATATCGTTCTCAAGAGCTCCGGTCCTGTTTTACTGGAAATGATCGACGGAACTGATGACATCTTGGATTTGGGCTCCATTGTAGATGGTCATGGACTTGAGATCAGTCACTCCCATGAAGACTTGGGCGGGAAACTTCATGTTTTCCGTGCAGTCAGCAGCGGTGAACACGTGGGTCGGGGTGAGCAGGGAGCCTCCCCAACGGTAGGCGAAGCCTTGGGAATCGCGGTATTGGAGAAAGACCTGGGAAAGGATCTCGCCGAGGACGGCTCTTTCGCCTCCCTAAAAAGCCAATTTTGCCAAAAAAGCCAACAAACGTATGCACTTCAAATTTTAAAGCAGGATAAAACACGTGTTATAGTCGTGAACTGTACTGTCAGAAATATTATGGTCGTCCTTATGACAGTTAAGCTTAATATATATAGTCCGCAAAAAATTAACGTTTAATGCACACTCAAAGTCAGAGTCGTGAACGTTTCAGCAATGACGTCTGTAACTCTTTTTGTTACATGCTAATTTTTGCTTAACGATGGCTGTCTTCAAGTAGATTTTAACTTTTGATTGTTTTCATGATTCAATGCGACCGTCATAATGTGCGTTTTTCACTTTTATTAGCACTCCGTTTTTGCATTTAAACTGCGCTCGGACTCTCTTCATTGTTCGATTTCTGAGAAGACCGCGCGCCCAACTTTTTCGTTTGTAGTTTACCTTTGTCATGACACCCGTTCCAGATCCGCGTCCTTCAATAACTATGGATAACAACAACTTCAATCTCCGCAACGTTGAAACATTTTTTGTAGAATCCGGAGAACGCCAGCGTCTCATCGAGCTGCTTCTACAGCGTCTTAACGAATCCGATTGGGTCAACCTAGTGGAGAAGAAGTGCCGCGAGTATATTGCAAATCAATTTGATAACGCCACCTTGGACGACATGGTCAACAAAGTAAAGAAGGATGCTCGTGAAGCCGTTCCAGATAAGGTGAAGCTTGAGATCATGGACGAGGTCCGTGCGTTTGTTGCCAGAATATTGGCAGAGGAAGAGCGTCGCTGTTTTGGAACCTAGATCAAAAAAGAGCCCGATTACGGCTCTTCCCGTGACAACTAAAGTGAAGCGAAACAAGTAAGAATTGTCCTGTTTAAAGTGTGAACTAAGATTTTTGATATTGTGAACCAATTTTCAAAAATTGTGTGCATAAATCGCTTAATGTAAAAAATTAAAAAGGGCAATTCTTTGACACTCGGCTAAATAAAGTAAACACGGCTAAAGTCGGCATAGAGCTGCTGTAGTAGCCTGATTAAGCCAAATAACCCACAGTTTCTCTCATCTGTGCTCCCTCACCCGCAGTAGCCTGTGTGTTGACGGTTCCCATCAACGCTTTTGCCGGCGTTACTATGCCAACAGTGCAATGAGCGGCAGTTAGAATGTGCCGTAGGGGATCAATCTGGCTCCACAGCGGTTTGAGCACACATTTGTGGTGTTGTATTGGATGAAGACGGATGTCAGAGAGCCGTCTTGGAACAGATTCCTTTTCAGGTCTATCTTGAATTCCAATAAGCGAAAAACGTTACCTACTTCTGTGGAGGCATTCTAATCACCCCTAGACACATCCTCACCGTTGCCCACTGCGACAAAAATATGATTTTCTTGCCAAGGCCATCGTGGGAGTGACTGATCTCAACAATGCTAACATTGCTAATGAAACCTTCTCTTATTCCGTACAGAATAGCCATGAATTCGAATTTGAGCTGTACCACGAGAAGCCTCTAAACGTGTTGCAATGGCGCTTATTGGAGGCTTTAAGAGTTCTTCCTAGACTAGCCTTTAGACCATGATCAGTTTTGACAGCCGTTTTTCAAAAAAGGTGATTAGATCGTGTGGCTTTCATTGGTTGAAGGGAAGACCAGGCGTTCTTTACTGGAATCATATAAGCGATATTGCCGGCCATATCGTATTGCAATGAGTCTGGTGCCACGTGCGATTTTTCCGCCGTACAATCAATTAATCGCACGAGAAGTCTGCTCTCAGCTAATGGCAACTCCCGCAGGCCCACGTCGCCGCACCTCCTGTATTCTCCTCGAACACTCCGAACGTCTTCACGTGTCAATCACCGACAGCGTCCACCTCGACCGTCAGCAGTGAAGCATTGATACTCAGCCATGCCCTGTCGCATCCGAGTTTCGCTTCGGTGACGCTTCGCACTTTATCACACTCGCGAACAATTGCACGCAAAGTCAGTCCTTAGCTAATCTGTTCATTCTAAGCCATTTTTATGGCTTAGAATTTAGCCTATTAATATGTTCTTAAAAACATGTTTCATAATTCTTCCAATACCGTTTTAATAAAAACTCCGTCTATTGCCTAAAATTTATTTTGCATATTTGTTCTGCAGTCCTTGGCATTTTTTTACTTTACTGGCAGCTTCTCCCGCGCGATCCACAACTTAAATTGAACAGCTGTCGCATTGAAGTCACTCGCATTTCCCAATGCCCAAGGCGCTTTTGTTTTGCATTGGCGCGTGGCCGCTGGCGATGTCTCTTTCCGTATCACAGCGGCAGGGGTCCGCGAAACACTTGTCGAGGCTAATGGCTCATCGCGGCGTCCACAATCAGCCGTTTGTTTTCGATCTTCGATCACTCGAGATCGCCCGCGGTTGCGATCACCTCACCTCACGGGCTTTCCGCGAGAATCGATCGATTAGTTTTATCCACTTCTCTGGAGTCATCCTCCGCCGAATATAGATTTCGATTCGCCACAAAAAGGCACTTTTGAACGGCTCCTGAAGACGCCGTTCACTGAATTCTCGCAAAACTGTTTTCTTCAATTCTAGAAAAGGTGAGTCACCAGCTTGATACCCCACATATGTATAAGCGGGTTTCAGATACGCGGAGCGATTTCTGCCATGGGAAGTTCATCTAGTAGTCATCCCCGACCTCTTGCCTTAGAGCACCATCAACCCTTTCCAGATTTTAACATGCTCTTCAATAAGGGTATACCAAAAATGATGCAGGTAATTTTAGCTTTTTTAAACATTTCTTTAATTTTTAGTCATTTTTAGGTTGCAGACGACATGCATCGCATGACAAACTACATCCAAGATTTGAGAAACATGACTTTGGGTTTAGGAGTCATCGCATTTATAGGTAATTTCCACAACCAATTCTGAACCCTTTTTTGTTTTTTTAGTTATGTTCTTCTTCTTGATAATCAAAATTAAAGACAACCGCCGCCGAAACCGTCGCAGACGTAAAGAACCGATCTACGTGGGTTTACGTCATTACGAACTTATTTAGAATACGTTATGCAGGCTCAACGCCCATCACCTTACACATCTGAGCCCTGGGAGCGCAGAAGCTCAAATCCAACGGAAAAAATGAGACTCTCGACATCTGGATCAAACCACGATTTTAACGTGGACCACATCCACAACAACGGAGGCCCGGTTCACAAAGTATGGTTTTGTTCTGCAGCATGGACACTTTCTTGACAAGTCAGAACGCCTTACCTTTCCGAACTGGTAGTTTTACAAGATTTATTTGCTTTTTTAGAAACATGAGCCAATCAGATTAATGGTGGAGGATTTGCCGTACGCTGATTCGTGATCTCTTCATCCACTTTCATCAGTTTCCTGTAGAAACGATTCCAGAAATTCCAAACGTTAAACAATAAGAACACGGAAAGTGAAGAAAGACTTGAAGAAGCATACCAGTCCAGGCAAATGTTAGCAATCCTTTTATTTGTTTGGTTTGAAAAGATAAATGTGTCAGTGTGACCTTGAGGTCTAAAAAATGTTGCAAGGTTTGAAGGTGGCGTTGAACATCACGTTAAAAATTAATTTAAGCTCAGTGTCAGCTCAAGGAATTTAATGTTTTGCCAAGGTTTAACTAAAAAACAGCATAAAATTTATCTTGATTTTACTGAGCATTTAGAACTCAAAGTTGTGTTTAGCATCAGCATGGTCACAATAACTGAAAAAAATTCAAATATCGTAAAACCTATGAATACATCTATTGGGATACAGAAATAATAAGTGTAAAAATTACCGAAATTGTAAGGTCTTAACGCACCTTGCTTGATAACAAAACTCGTATAGCTCGTTGGCCAAAAGCGGATTTATGATATGCTCGAAGCCGCCAACCAAGCATAGAAAGACCTCGAAAACCGCTTTGAAAAATGAAATATGAGAACGTCATATGTTCTTTGGTACCTTTTCTTAACAACGATGACTGGAGAGCTGCGGTGGTGCTAGAAATCTTTTTGTTTTTTATAAACAGTGCTTACGGTTCTGCAAGTGACTTGGGGGTTGCTGCTGTAAAAGGCCAGACAAGGTCTGCCCAGACTGCCCAGAAAGGGCAAAAACTATTGTTCGACGGCGTGACTGGATTGTGGAAAACGGGAAATTGATAACCTGCTTCCAGTAAACAGGTGGCAGTGAGAGGATAATTCAAAGTTCGACTTCAAAAATTGGGCTGCTGGCCAACCTGGCAGGCTGGAAAAAAGTGTCTTCTTGTTGATGGAATCACAGGTCTCTGGAAAGCGCCGGATTGCAACACAACAGCTACCTTTATGTGTCAAGTTATTGAAAAGTCTGCTGAGCCAATTCCACCTTCAAGTAAGCTTTTTTCAGTCCAGCACGTACTGCCTTTGATGGATTTGATGGTTTTGTTTATGTCATAAACAACGGATTTTTTTTCAACTTGGGACAGCGCTGAAAAATACTGTCAGTCAGAGTACAAAGGCCATTTAGCCTTTATCCACGACGACAAGACCAGTTTAACGCAACGGAAATTTTGTTAATTTCATTTTTTCCATTTTTTATTTGGGAAAAAAACCTCTGGGAGAAATTGAATTTTAAAATAGTTCAAACGGAACAAACAAATACGTTGGCCACATCTTCTGAAACTTCTTTGAGAATGAACAGACAAAGGAAAGGTCAGAAATGCACATAGATGTATTCATTGCTTAAAACAAGACGTTGGTTACTACGTTTTTTAAAATCTTAAAAAAAAATTTTTTTATTTTAAAAATAAAAATTAAAATTTAAAAAACGCTTTTTTGGAAGACAACATTTGACTTTTGGAAAGGACTGACAAACAGAACGTGTTTGGCAGGGCTACGTAAACTCCCTGCTGAAAACAATATGGTCCTTGGTAACCACGTTTTTAAGTTTTTGAAAAACATGATTTGCAAACAGGGCATTGCTTATAACTGTCCCAAAAGCTAGTGTCACAAAGAAGCAGCCATCACATTTTTATAGCCGCGCAGCTGTGGACTTTTATAACATGCTTTTGGGACGTGGCTGACGGTGATTTGACGGAGAGATAAGGACCAATGGGCAAGGGAAAGCTAGAGTTCGCGGTTGCACCAACAGCTAGTTGTCTCCTTTTTCGAACGCATGCGTTCTTTACATCTCAAACATTTTTCCGAAAATTTCAAAAGTCGAACGCTTGATAGTAATAGACTGTTTTTAGACTCGGTTCATTTGTGAAAAATTCAATGCATTGATCTATTTCTTGAAAATGCTTAATAGTCTAAGCCGAATGAGTTATGGACATGCTTGTTGAATAGGATATGACGTTAGAATTCAGAAATCCTTTTGTTTCTGAGCAACCGCTTTTATTGGTAGTCAATATCGCTTTTGTTGTGCAGAGCACATCCTATTCTCCGACCATTCTGTGTTTGATTTCATCATGGCCAAATCTCTCATCATTTTGGGGTTGTTATCTCTTACCGTAAGTTGTACTTCATCAGCTAAACTTTAAACTCATTATGGCTGAAGACCAATGCAGTACAGTTCAAGTACACTGAAATCAGTCAGCAGCTAGAAGGAGAGCTAGGTGAAGCTAAATATGTGACTACCCTACATGAATGCGCAACCTACGCTTTTCGAAAAAACGCTGTTGCGATCCTGCTGCAGCATGAAGCCTCTAGCTTCAAATGCACTCCATTCATTGAAGTCGACAACATTGTAAAAACCAGAAATGAGACTAAACTTTACTTTATCGCTGATCTGAGAAACTTAGATACTTGCATGTTTCAGTCGGAGACTGGTACCCTTTACATTCTCTTATTATCTGAAAGCCTGTTTTAGTAGAATCCATTACATCATCCATGGACAAATGTTCAATCAACCGAAAAATATGTGATAAGTTGAAATTACTGGTTAAAACCAAAACTTAATATGGTTACATTAATTTTTTTAGAAAGACGCACCTCAGTGCAAACAGACTTTTGACGAAAACCGTTTTGACCATTGCTGTTCTAAAGAACACACAGAAAATTGCTTTACATTGGTAACCCAGCTAACGGTCGAGCTAAAAATGGCAATAATTTCAGATTACGGTACAGATTTCCGAATGCAAGTATGCCTACACTGAAAATGCGTACAAAGTCGCTGTTGCTCGTTTAGAGGGTACAAGGCTTTATTGGATCACCAAATTTGGTCGACATCCGGGAGCTAACGTTGGGACACATTACGTGGTAAGAGTTCAAAATAGCAAAATCTTGTGTTAATGTGTTTAGCGTCTTGTTATGAGCGAAAAGCAAGTCAGCGAGGCCACACATGCTCTCATAGACTTTGCTGGAGGCGACGATGCCTTCTTTGAAAGCATACACATAAAAAGTCCCACATCAACAGAGTGGAGTTGTACTGTTTAGAGCACAATTGAAAAGCCAATTTCAGAAAATATTTTAATCAACCAGTTCAAACTCAATGCGCAGGTGAAGTTAATGAGTGGCAATGGATCAGTTCTAAATACAAGAAAGACAACCAATGCGTTGCCTACATGAAAGGCAGCAAAAGAAGCTTCACTTTATTTGGAAAAGATGGAGTCGAGAACATTTTCAATGAAGAAGATTTTGCTCTACTGCAAGAAAACAAACTGGCTCCTTCGGAGCGACGCTGGTGCACCAGCTGGTGACCAAAGGAGCAAGACTAAGAAGGAATTGAGCTTTTGTTTCACAAAGCTGCTTATAGATTTAAAAGTTGTGTATTCGCTTGTAAATACAAGAGCGTTTTGTTTATATTGCATGCGTGTCCTGAAGATTTGGGATATGTAAAATATTTTTTCTGCATGCTGGAAGAGCGCATTGTTTCTTAGCAACAGTTCTCTTCAACAGTCAGAAACGTTTTTTATCAAACAGGACACGTCGCTAAAATCATGTTTCCAACAAAATCTATTCATTTAATTTATCCATTCCACACAAACTAATTTCTGGCGCGTGGCTGCGGGCTTTCACAGCATGCTTTACGGACGTGGCTGACGGTGATTGGATGGAGAGATAAGGAACATTGGGCAAGAGAAAGCTAGAGTTCGCACTTGCAGTGACAGAGTGAAATCTATTACGTCGTTTATGTCCCAATGTTCTATTAATCAAGAGATATGCAAAAAGCTAAAATCTCTAGTAGGACTCATTTCCGTATTACAGGAGAAACCCAATTTTAGAAAGAGGCACATATAGAAAACGGAGTACAGAACGTGATCAATGGCGCCGACCTAGAAAAGCTGCAAGAGAACAAACTGACTTTATCCTCAGCAGTTGTTCCAACGTCTTGGCGCGGTCCATGACAATTCGCCGCGAGGACAATTTTCCGCGAGACGGGGCCGTTTTGCCGCTGGACAATCCACCGCAAAATCCACTTCCATGCGGCGCTGGCACAGTTATAATAGGACAGTTTATAGCACATTAATTTAAATTGAAAATTTTTTTGTTTGTTTGTATTGGAAGGCTTTAGGCTGTGTAGTATGTCGGAAGCTTGTACTACTGATCTTTCTCAAAATTCAGGCTTTGACTTTCTGCTTTTTTGCGTTTTTTGGCCTAAGCAGCATAAAAAAAATGCTCGTAGTTTGTGGAAGTGTCGCCTCCGGCCTACACAGACAGCTCCACCGCAAAAGCCATATTGAAAAATGTCGAAACCAAAGCCTACAATGCTCCAGGTAGCCAACCAAAGCCTACACACTTCGCTATTTGAAACAGGCTGCCTCGAGCCTACTATTACTGCTAAAGCAAAAAAAACTTCCAGCCACCACTTAGCGAAACGGATGCGTCAAATCGTCTCGCTGCGAATTGTCCCGCCGCAAATTGTCCAGCTTCATTTTAACGCTATTAAAAAAATTTTTTAAATTTGTTGTTTGGCTAGTTCACATAAAGTTCACGCTCTTTGCGAATACGCAGTTTTTGAGTCACTTGAGCTTTTAATCGATAGTATAGTTACTAAAAACTGATCTCTAGCCGTTGAGTAATTCACAATTCATAGAAGTGTGAGCAACCTAGCTGATAATCAAAATGCAACGTTTGAGAGGCACGTAGCTACACCGTCTCTTGGTAACCGCTCTTACTGACTAGCGAATGTTTTATTTACATGCAGGACGCTTTGACAAACATTGTAAATATATTGTTTTCTGATGTTTACCTTCCGAACGGCTGCGATCCATAGCTTTCTGTGGTTTCTACTTGTAACAGTAAGTTGTAAGTGTTGTCGCAAACTGGCTGCTTATTTCACGGTTACAGATTGCCACTACAGAATTCCGATACACTGAAATCGGTCAGCAGATTGAAGGAGAGCTTGGTCAACCAAAAAATGTGGGTACTTTAAATGACTGTGCCACCTACGCATACAATCAAAGTGCGGCGGCAATCCTATTGCAACAAGAAACGTCAGATTTTAAGTGTACCCCGTTCATAAAAGTCACCTATATTTTGGATGCTAGAGATAACAGCCACTTTTACTTCCTAGCTGACCTACGAGGTTTTAATGGTTGTCCAGCTCAGCTTGAGACAGGTGCTTTTTACCCGAAAAGATAGATCATCTAATCAGTAGATTTTAGTGAAATCCATTACATCGGATATGTCCAAATGCTCCATTAGTCACGAGATCTGTGATCAACTAAACAAACTGGTAAAGGGCTGAATGCAATCTTATCTTAAAACTATTTTTAGAAAGACGTGCCTCTATGTCCCGAAGACTACAAAAGCCAACGTGAAGATCGTTGTTGTCCAGAAGGACACACTGGAAATTGCTTTGAATTGGTAAATAACCTTTCTTGTTTTGTTTGTTCGAGTTATAGATCACGTTTAAACTCGCCGCATGCGAAGAATCAGACACCAAAAATGACTTCAAAGTAGCTCTTGCTCGATTGGACAAAAGTCCTCCAATTCTACATTGGATGACTCCATTTATCAGCGTCGAAGGAGGCAAACGTGTTTGGAGTTACAACGTGGTAATTGACAGTTTTCCATACATTAAATAGGCTTTTTTAGCGTTTCGCCACAAATGCAAAGCAGATAAGCGAAACTACACACGTGATCTTTGATAAAGGAACTCCAGATGCTCTTTACGTAGAGAGCATTCTCATAATGAGCCCAGGTTCTGAGTAAGATCACAAATTCATTAGCTCAATTGTGATCAATTGATTTTGAGAAAGTTCTTTAATCAAAGTGGCGTATACTGTGACTACGGTGAGAATCAGTATCGGTGGATAAATGACTTCTACCCGGACCAGGAATGTACTGCATATTTCAACGGTGAATTGAGAACTTTTACACTGTTTGGAAAAACTGGAGTGGACCACGTAATTAATAAGAATGACCTGGCCAAGCTAAAGGAAAACAAATTGACTAAATTGCATCGTTCGTGTAACGCCTACTCTTGAATATGATTTGTACTAATAACAGAAAAATGAATACTTCTTTTCTGTTTGTATAGTCTTATAAAGTTCGAAAGACATTTCAAGTTACAGCTTAATTGACCTTTAGCATGCGTGGCAAATAAACTATAAAGTGTACAAGAACATATCAAACGTGCCGTCTCTTGGCAACTGTTTTTATTGACAATGAAAAACGTCTTTCTCAAACAGAACATCTTAACGTCATTGTTCCATATGTATGTACGTCGTTTTGGCAGTTTTCCTTTCAACATGATCTCTGTTTTAAGCATTGTATGCACTTTGGCCATTTTGTTTTTGGTCGTAAGTTGAATTTCAACGCAATTAAATGCTCACTTTTGGTTGCCGACGGCTGCTGTTGAGTTCAAATACACCAAAAACACTGAACAGCTGGTGGGAGAACTGGGTGAAGCCAGGACTTTTGGTTCCTTGAACAAGTGCGCCGCCTATGCTTATCAACAAAACGCTGCTGCAATCCTATTTCAGCAAGAAAGTCCTGGCTTCAAATGTATTCCGTTCATTGAAGTGGATTACAGTGTGGAAGCAAATAAGAAGGTTAATCTTTACTTTATCGCTGACCTAAGAGGTTCAGATGTTTGCTTGTTTAAACCTGAAACAGGTAGGTCGTTGTCTAACGCCTTGACTAAAAACTGGAATATAGTGAAATCTACCGCATCTGACATGCGCCAATGTTCTGTAAGCCAAAAAATCTGCAAGAAACTTAAATGGTTGAAAGACGTACCTCTATGTCTCGAAAATTACAAGAGTAATCCAGAAGATAGCTGCTGTCCAGAAGGACACACAGAAAACTGCCATGAACCGGTACGCAGTCAAGTTAGTTTCACCACTTTTTCATTTTTGATGTCACGTTTAACCTTGCCACATGCAAACAGTCAGACACTAACAGTGGGTTCAAATTAGCACTTACTTGATTGGATGAAACATCTACAAACCGGCATTGGATGACAGCGTTTACTTATGTCAATGGCGGCAAGAAAAGATGGCGTATAACATGATAAAAATTTTATTTTAACATTAGAATGTCTTTTAGCGTATCGCCAGTACTGCAAAGCAGATCGGCGAAGTTACTCATGTAATCTTTGATTTTGAAGGAGGTGATGCATTTTACCTAGAAAGAATTTCAATGACAAGCGGAAACACAAGGTGAGAAATTGGCTAACTGAGCGAAGCAAAAGATTAATTTTAGAAAATACAACCGTCTTGCAACCTTCTGTGCACAAGACTTTTTGACTGATTTGTGTGTACTGGAAAATACTACTCCACTTCCAGATAACACTTGCTTGAAACACTACAGTCAAGGCAGTACAAAAAAAACAAAACATAGATAAACAAGCGTACTTGTCTGGATCTCTATGCCAGGGTCTATATAAGTAAGATGTCATGTCCTTCAGACTATTAATTCAATTTTAAAGAGGAAAAAAAGAAAAAGCATTGCCACTGCTGCAAAGCTGATTTGTAAGGCGCCAAAGCGGAACCGAGTAGGGGTGGCGAACCGTCTTCTCCTTTGGAAGAACGAGCGAGTCCCAGAAGGTCGAACCTGTTTTGCGTAGGTCGAAATCGCTGATTGTATCTGTTGAGACCAAAGCCGCCAAACATGGAAAAAATGAAAAGGAAAAGCGGAGTCTTATAAATTTATGGAACTGTAAACAAATTTCAGTACCAACTATTTCTCACAGTTGTAACAAAGCCCATGTAACTTCTCCAACATGTTCTCTTTTAGCTTTTGAAAATCGGCTTCGTTTATAACACTTTCAACTCCATTTTTTCCAATAATGGTAAAAATGTGCGTGCTGTTTCCACGGTATGCATTACACCCTGCGTCATAAGTGAACTTTTGAGCAACCCAGAGCACCGCTTCTTCCGCGCCGCAATTGTCGCAGTCTCTTTGCGTCATTTCTAATCTAAAAGCCAGAGAGAATTAACAGGTTTAAGTGTTACTTACTTAGCATTTGGGCTGTCGACTGTAATTCTAGTGACGTAAAAATCATTATATCCATCAAAGTCTATAACCGCATGTGTGGCTTCTTCCAGTTGAGCTTTCGTTATTGCGACACGCTGAAATTTTTAATTTTTTTTTAAACAAATGGAGTATTGTGCTCACAGCTTTACGAGTCAAGACCTTCGCTTCGCCCGGAATATTTACAAAATCAGTAATCCAGTATAGCTTCGTGCCTTCCATCTTTGCTATGGCCACACTATATGGATTATGGGTGTCTGCGTAAATGCAGCTTCCATAGGTTATTGTCAGCTAAAACTGAAATTTCGAAACTTATAAGCGAAGCTAGAATACTTCTTCGAAACATGCTCCTGTGTGGTCTTCTGGGCAACAGCGATCGTCAGGTTGAGGGTCTTTTGGACATAATGGTCTAGTTCTAACTTTTTTCAGCTTGTCACAGATCACTTGGTTTACAGAGCATTGAGAAACTTCTGATGTAACGGATTTTACTACAAAAAATCCAAATGTAATGTGTGACAATGACGTGAAGCTTTGATTTACCTGTTTCAACGTGAGCACTACATGACTCCTGTACTCTAAGATCGGCGATAAAGTATTGATAAGGAGGGTTTCTGCCATTCTCAACGTATTTGACATTTTTATAAACCACACAAGTGAAACTCTGGTCCTTTTGTTTTAGTTGAATAGCTACACCATTTGACTCATAGGCAAACTGGGCACATTCGCTCAATGTAGCAACCGTCTTGCTTCCTTCTGTGTCACCCATGAGTTTTTGACTGATTTCTGTGTACTTGAATGTTACTCCGACTACCAAATAACACTGAAATGTTCGTTTACAAAAACATTACAGCCATAAACTTACTTGAAAAGCTCTGAAAAACGTAGAAAGAAGACGAGGCATGAATAAGCAAGCGAAAAAAGACAATAAAGACAATATGGTTTGGGTCTCTAGGCAATAAAAATGGGAAGTCTTGTCCTTTAGACAGGCAATGTCCTTTTTCAAGTAAAAAAAACGCATTGTTTCTAAGTAACACGACCACTCACTAGTTCAATAGTTGTCTGTGCGCATCTCAAAAACGGCAGATTTTCAATATTCGCACTTTTGAGAACCCCGTTGACCGTTGCGGATTATATAGTGTTCAGTGCTTTGACTTCAAACAAACAACAAAACGTTTAACTTTCAATAAGAATTACAATTGTAGTTTTTTATTGCAAACATAGCAACTTCCATGTAGTTTTTCCAGCTTGTTCTCGAGCAGCTTCTCAAAATCTGTCACGTTCACAATGCTCTCAGCTCTCTCCTTTCTATAAGAGGTAACAACTGTTTTGTTTTCTCCATTGTAAGGATTGTGAAACTAGTAACGCTTTGGCTGATAAACGAATAATTGGTTCAACGTACCCCTTTTACTATTCCATCAATTGTCATATTACAAGTAAAACAAACAGATACACAGCTTCAATATCAATGCACAAATAAATTTAGTGCACAGCGGTACAGAACAGTTTTGCCTGGTCGCATAAAATGCTTGGATACTTTTCGCATTGCCTTACACACGCACCGCAGTTTGTAACGAATAAGGTACCCAATAATATCATGACGACCATGTTCAATGGATGTTTGGCCAATCTAATAAAGGTAACAGAATTACAAGCACACCTTGCATTTAACCGTCTTTAGTCTATCTTATTTATATGCCTGAAATTTAGTGCATTAAAATTTTTTGTAATCTTGCTCGTCGCTTTCAACACATTGGCAGAATGTGACGCACTTGGATGCAAGTCAAACGGTTTTATGTGGTTGGATGGCCTTAATAACGCTTTTAGTGACTGAATCTTTAGCCAACCGTTTCACTCCTTCGACAAATCAAAAGTTGTGTTAATCAGCTTGTTTAAATAGAGAGATGGGCAGAATGGGCAGAAATGGGCTTAAATGGGCAGAATAGAAGAAGAGTTTGGCAGAATTCACATTTATGCACAACTGGCTTATGATAAAAACAGGGTGCGTTACTGGCGGTGTCGATTCAAAGATGACTGTTAAGTGAGGCTGTATCATTAGCAAAAATTTTATTGTGGTTTTGTATGTGTATGTCAGATAAACTTAGGAAAAGTTATACGGACAATCTAAAAACATTGAAGTTGACCTCTTGTAGTCTTGGAGATAAAGCTGCAATATTTGGAGACTCGTGTGAAAACATCTTAAATAACACCTTTGAATCTAATTTTCGTGTATAAATTTCACCTGGAGCATCATTTTTGCGATGAATGATGTTGAGATCCGGAACTCCAAAGGATGTAATTCCAACTTGCACCCATTCGTTCTTGACCCTAGCGTTGAGTGATCCACCACTATCACCCTAAACATAACATGTCTATGGGTGCTTCAAGAAAACGAAAGCTTACAGGTCCCGTTCCCATATTGTAAGCTCCAGCACAGATCTGATTGTCAGTGATGTCCTCATTGTCAATCCACTTCCAGACGACTCTGAACGGTCACTTTTTAGTAACATTCCGGCCAAGCTGTACACAAACTTGCACTTTTCCTGACTGGCGATAGGAACATCGGCGTGCTGAAGGTGGGATTTTCGGACGGGATCAACACCACTCACTAGAATATAATATAGCCTAAGTTGGTTTATGAGACTTACCTTCTGTCCAGCCAAAGCCTACAGCAGTGACCAAGGTGTGTTCCTTAATGAGAGCAGAGTCGTTCTTCGGAATTCTTATTGGCTTCACAAATTTAGTGACAACAAATGGCCGATCGACCTAAACAAAAAATCTCAAATTTACAACTTGTTAGTAAGAAATTCTACCTCGAGAACAACAATGTCGTTTACCACTTGACCATTCTGCATAAACTCCGGGTGGATCACATAGCTTACAATTTTTCTAGCCTGCACTTGGCCACCTGCTTGACCCTGCTTCCACATGTCAAGATTAGCAACGCCAGCCACAGCCCACCGAGAGTCCTTATCAACACTCTCTTCCAAACAGTGAGCAGCCGAAAGCACGTGCTGAGGACTGATCAAGCTGCCACCACAAAACACATCTTTACCATCTCTGGTGTAGTTCAGATAAATGTGCCAAGGAAACTGGCCTGGAGCTGCGTTCGAACCTCCGAAGATCTAAAAAAGGGTTTAACAAAAAGACTTTCTTGAGTTAGCTTACAAGCTTCGATAAGTCATTAGGTTGCTTGAACTGAAAAGGAATAGCCAAAGCCAGACCAAAGAAGACAACGAGAAGTAGAGTCGAACGCATCCGCAAGACAATAAGGCTGATTTTGAAATGAGTGAGCTTTATAGGCGTAGGCAGACAGACGTAGGCAGTCTGGGCAAATACGCTCTAAGTGAACGCCAGAACGGTTGAAAATGATCAAGAAGAAAAATTGTTCACTAGATTTGGAGTCCTTTCATTTCGGAATTTTGCAATGTATTCTTTGAAGTCTGTAGCTCTTTGTATCGCCTGTAGTCCTTCAGATGTCGTATGCATATTTCAGTAGATAACGTTTCAAACGTTAAATTAACCTACTTTTGTCGTTTCCAAGGCCAATGACAGTGGCGTACTTTTTTGTGATCAGCCTGGTGTTGTCAGTGAGAATTTTGGCTGGCTTGACGTTTTCCATAAAGTCAAACTCTACACATGGACAAAAAAAACATTTGTTGAAGGTCAAAGCAATTTGGTTTGCACACTAGATACAATAATAATGATTTTGCTTAATCGCGCCGGAAGATAATACATTGTGCAGATTGACGGCCAGATTTGAATTTTTTTCTAAATTAGCAAAATTCACTAACAAATTAACCAAAAGTACTTGCTTTATCGTTACACTTGTCCTTCCTGTATAGACATAATTTTGCCGATAACTAATTTGTGTATCTGTGCAAACAGCTCAAAAACATGCTTTACAATCTTGACTTGCATTATCATATCAACAGGCAACTGTTAGTTCAGTCAGCAGATCTTGGTAATTTTTGAATGCAGCAAAATGTTGCTTTTCTTTGCTTCGCATACTTCTGGATAATTATTGGCTGATAATTGATTAATCGATGCTGAACTTCAACTATTTACAGACTTATTTATTACCAAAAATATATGACTGAAATTCACCTGTTCTTAAAACAGATTTTGTTAGAAATTGGCAACTGAAATCAGTACACTCTGAGTCGGCACACTTTGTTCGACGGTTTTTGTCGGGTGGCGCTTAGTACTTGGTTGTGCCAGTCGCTATCTATCGCGGACGGAGATCTTTGCAACCCAACCGCAAATCTTCGTGCGCCTTTTTTCCTTTGTACTTTGCTCAGCACGCGACCACTCAAAAACTTTTGGCACTTTGACGCCAAATACATTAAAACCTCTTTCAGCATCTTCCTGTATTTTAATTGTGGTGCTTTTTTACTTTTTCATGCTCACTTTTTCATTACTTTTCACTAAAATTTATTTTGAAAGTGCTTGCTTTATAGCTGATTAGATGTTTACACCCAAAGTTTGAGTTGTTAAAACCTTACTAAAAAAAAATTTATTTATTTAGGACAACTTTAAAATTGCAAATTTACAACATTACTGCATTTTCTAAGATATCATGATCACAAGCGTCAGAAACAGAAACTCACCTTTAAACCGGACAAAAAACTTTGTTCCGATATCTATTACATTATTGTGCAATCCTAAAAGTTGCCATTTGCAATAGAAAAAACGTGTTTGTAATTAGGAGACTTACATTTATACGCGCAAAAGTCAAAATTTTTATCGTTACATAAATGTGTGCTGCAAAAGCACTTCCATGCGATATGACCTGAAAATAATATATTGCAAGCAACGTAGCTTTGAAGCTCTTATTAATAAGCAAAGTTGATTGATACACTTGCAGACACAAATTCATTAGGCTTAGCGACAATATATTGCTGCTCTATACTACAGAAATATAGTTCTTCAATAGTAGAAACATTAATTCAAACGTTGAAATTGCTTCCTTACCTGAACAATGCATCCAAAGCAAAAGTTGCTGAATATTTTAAATTTTCTTGGTACCTTAAACACTTAATTATCACCAACATTTAAAGAATAAATACCTTTATTGTAGACACAATCTCGTTACGACGATCGACGCATAAAGTGTAATATACTCGCTCGAGTCGGGTGGGTCGAGTCTTCCTAGATAACCCACACCGTCGATTCTTTATTGATTGCGAACAGTTGCGACCGGGTATGACGTTGGGTTTATCGCGGGTTCATTGCTGTAACATTGCGCCCATTTGAAAACAAGCGAGTCGTCAGCTTTTAAAATAAGCTATGAAGTGTTCTTCTCATTTAAAGGTTTACTGTCCTTGCGGAACACGTCGGTGGAGATTTCCTCAAACAACTTTGTGGTCTTTTGGCGGGTCAAGTTGTGTTCAGCTGCTAATTCTACACGCAGCCTTCAGAAAATCTTGCATAACGTCGAACGTCGATTCCTTTCGCTTCTGGAATTTCTCTAAGCAATCGGCGGCTGTCTGCGCTATGCGTATGGAATTTGTGGTCAGGCCTTGCCAGCCACTGCTCGACTTTGTCACGCCTGCACTTATAACTTTTTTCAATACTCCATACTCTTTGTGGACGCTCTCAATTTCATCCACCAATACGCTCTCCGTAAACTTGGGCTTGGTAAAGAAATGAAGCAACTTGTCAGCGCCTCGAACAGTTTTTTTAAATAAAGCAAGTTCAACCAGTGCTTAACTTGAAATCCTTTGCGGGAAAAGTGTAGTCCGTGCAATCCGTGATAAGTGAATGCACGAGCATATTCGCCTTTCTCGGTAATCATTCGCCTCAACGCATTTAACCCATGCTTCTTGTTTTCTATTTGCAGTTGCATGTGCTTGCATAGATATGCCATGTCACGAATGTCCCAAGGGTCGTTCGAACTGCCTTAAAAGTGAAAAAAGTTGTTTTTTCAATAGATTAAAACACACCGGTTTGAACTACACATGCGACTTTTGGTCGCTTTCGAGTCACACACAACAAGCTGTTTTATCCCGTTTGAAAGCTCAATGCCTTGAAACTTAAACATCTTACCTTTCTGTGGTCTCCACTTGGATTGCACATATTTTAAACGCTTTAGAATTGTGTAAAGCTTGGCAAGTCGATTTGATCTGCGTCATTAAGCCCTGGATCATTTGAGTTTATTGCTTGCAATTGTCCCTACGAAATATATTGCCGTAAACACTTGAAAAAAATAAGATTGAGAATGGGGACGTTTAAATTGAATGAGCATCCGAATTATTCCATTGCTTAAATGAACACCTTCACAAAGGCTTTGGGCTTGAAAATCAAGTCATCCTTAGACGTCACCAGAGGAGATCCAAGGGTAAGACCGGTGAGAGCCAAGACGAGAACACAGAATTTCATGGGCCCTAAGATCAAACATGCAAACACACAACCACATCCAAAACATCTAACGATATCAGTATTATTCAGGTATAAAAACTAAAGATTGATATGCACTTTGTCTAGACAAAAGAGTTGTTTATGTATTGCACCTTTGTACCCTAGACTGCGTGAGCGATAAGAAGGACAAAGGTAGCGGGTACACACATGCTATTTTTGACAGGATTTGCAAGTCAGTAGATTTAAAAGATTTGCAGACCTTTTAATTTGCTTTGATTTGCCTGCTTGCACCGTTTTACTTCATCTGTTGAATATGATTGGTCTCACGTCGCCGCTGTCTTATCCATGTCAGGTTCAATCCGATTATGTCATATCAGATTTCAATGTCCTGCAGCAATCTTGAGTAACTATTTTTTCAAGCTCTGTCTTAGCATTGCACTGAGTGAGCAGAGAAAACGATGCGGTCCTTCGGACAAAACGGCATCTCAGCCATTCTCACAATTTGTTTGAAAACCTTTTTGTTCCTAACATAAACAGCATCCCCTTAAAATTTATGGAACAAACCATCTTGCTTTCTTGAAGCAAAAGCACGTTTAAACGGTTGTCCTCTTCTTGGGTCAAATGTTCCAACTCCCTCGTCAGAAATTTGAGCTACAGCTTGCTCTGACTGACGACTAAAAACTACTTATTTAAAAAAATCTACATTTTACAGTGTGAAAGTAACCGAAGGATCCACTGCAAATATTTGTGTATTCCACAATATTATTCAGTTTTGAATGTAATGAAGAGCTGGTCCGTTGCAACAAAAAACAGTTTTGCGGGACTTCAACAGAAGCTTCAGAAACCTTTTGATAATGCGTCAATTTTAGTAGAGCCACTACCGGAAATTGAGCACCTTTTATCCTGTCTACATGGAGTCAAAAAACCTTTTATTGGAATGCCCGTCAGGAACTTTTACTACTGAAAAGCAAGAACCGTTTTTGAACAGTGGTCTTTCTCATCTAAATTTAGGCTGTTGTGAGCTATGTAACATAAAAAATTTCAATAACCTTTGAAAAAACTATTTTGGCAAAAGTCAGATGAAATTTGTTGTCGCTTCCAGCGACGTTTCACGGGTCGGATTTCAGCGGATCATATCGCTGAACGACCAAGGGACCTTGAGACAAAGCAATTAACGGAAACCACTTGAGGAGGAAACCACAAAGCCGATTCTCAGACAGCCAAGAGAGAGGATCGCCTCACTCAACGCAACCAGACCGACCAGAAGAGGTCGGTCTCCTCTCGGTCTCCCCTAGGTCCCTTATTCCGTTTCTGTCTCCCCCATTTTAACGTGTGTGTTAACGTTCAGTTATACGTGTTATATTTATGTATATAAAGTTTAATTACCCAAGTTTGAGGTCTATTACTACACACCGAAAGTCCCGCGTGGCAACCCCCTGAGGCTTGGGCAACTCAAGCCGGGAACTCTACATTTGCCATGTACATTCAAACTTCAAACTTTTTATTAAAACACAGTGGAATACGTGCGCAATTGTTAGGAAAAGTCTGAGGTGCAGAATTTTTTTATTTGGGTCGACAACAGCTTTAAAATTGAATGTTTCCGTTGTCGACATTCGTTGGAATTATGAGCATCATTTTCTGTACATTCAACGTGGGCTTCACGTGTTTCGTGCATTATGAAATACGGAGAATTTACTGTTTAATGTGTTGCAAATAAATTCTTGTTTCAAAATGCAGGCTTTAATGATTATCATTCAGTTACGCCAATATCAATATGCCATCAAAACTCATAAGTCGTTGAGGCACTTGTAAGCACCTTCAGTAGCCTCTTCGATAAATCTACAGCTGGGAGCGATCCTTGTTCCAACCGCTAAAAGACATTCTGTTCATTTGAACTTTCTATGGCCACTTACAAGGATACTTATTCTGTTGCGTCATACGCTCAGGCTGTCCGACGCCAAAGGAGATCACTCCAATTTGGTTCCACTTTCCGTTAGCCAAAACTTGAATAGATCCTCCGCTGTCACCCTAAAAACACATTTTAACAAGACTTAGATGTATGAAGACGTACAATTCCAGAACCCTTGCCATCAGCCCCATAGCAGATCTGGTTAGGATGGATGTGCACCTTGTCGCTGCTCTCTTTTTTCCACTGGGCTCTAAAAAAGGTATGTTAAAGGGTTTTTAGGGAGTCTTGACTTACACACACCAGTCGTGATCCTTCAGAGGCAAGTCGACGTAGTTCAGAAAGCGATTAGGGTAAGGCTTGTTTCCGATCACTGAAATCTACCTTATTCAACTAAATTCAAAGTTCAACAAACCCAGATTTACTCCATAACCAATAATAGTCGCGTGCGTACTGTTGAGGAGAGTCTCATCATTGGCTTGGATTCGCACTGGCTGGTGGAGTCGATAGTCACAGAAGCGTTAAGCTAAACAGATCTTCGCAGAAAAGGCCAAGAGTGGTTAGACCTACAGTAAGAACAGCGATATCATTGAGGAACGTGTTGTCAGGATCGAAGTCGGGATGACGGACATAGGAGACGATCTCACGAATCTGTACTCCGGGGGTTTTGTAGGCAGTGGTAATGTCAGTAAGAGCTGTCATAGCCACAGAGGGAGAGATGAGGTCCTCGGTGCAGTGAGCAGCGGTGAGAACGTATATAGGAGTGAGCAGGGTGCCTCCACACGCATACTTCTTGCCAGTGGTGTTCTTCATGTAGTGGATGAAGACCTGAGAGGGCCACTGGCCGAGCTGGGAGTGGACTCCGCCAAAGATCTAAAGTCTTGCATTAAGCTTTAAAGTAGGGCCAGACATGGCT
This sequence comes from Steinernema carpocapsae, assembly GCA_000757645.3. NCBI lineage: Eukaryota > Metazoa > Nematoda > Chromadorea > Rhabditida > Steinernematidae > Steinernema > Steinernema carpocapsae. The sequence goes on along the minus strand of AZBU02000014.1, from coordinate 549,868 downwards.
TACGAGTTCAGACGGCTGAGCCTGGTAGACATCGTCTCCAAGCTCATGATGGCCTTGGATAGAAGCTCCCAAAGGTGAAGCAAGGGACAGACCCAGAAGGGCAAGGAATACGCAAAGGGACCTCATAGAAAACTTTGAAAGTACTGATGTATGATAGGATCCGAGTCTTTAAGTACACCTTGCAAGCATCTTTCAATATTTGGTTTCACGGCCGCTTAACGGCGTTTTTCTTCCACATTGATAACTCTGATAATTGGGGCGAGACCACATCAGACCATTTATGGAAAAGTGGTCTTGACTTCTTTGACTGCACTTCTTGGCTTCTTCGACGTTACTGATAAGGTTAAAGTACACTGAATGCAAATATCGGCAATGTTTGTGTAAAAGACACTCCAATAGGGTTGGGTATTTCTCCCATTTGTCCGTTTTTAACAGATAGAAGGTAGAACTAGTGGAAATTTTTATATTTGCATCAGATTCAGGAAAAACCAGCTTTCTACATTCAAAGACCACTTTGTTCTCATCGATCATGACTGACAACAATGGTCTTAATATCTGAACTATTCAAACTGCAAAGCTACAGCTGCGTCTGGCGTCATTTGAGTGTTTCCGTCACTAAGTCTGACAAATGCTTTTTTTGTTTAAAAGACAATTTGTTTAAAGATACAAGATTTAGAATTTTCACGAATAATTTTGTTGCTTCATTTCTTCCTGAAGAATTGGCTTAGGATTGAATTGAAGACAAAAATATACGCCTATTGGCAATAATTGTGAATGAGCAAAGTCACATCCGCACAGTCTAGAAGGATGTTGGTTTTAGTTAACTGTTTACAAACACTTTTTCAAAAACACGCAGCTCCTGGTGTGTTAACAAAACTTACTAACCACTACACTATTTTAATAAACACTCCAGTGTCGAAAAAGAGACAGTTGTACGACCATCTGATGTCGTAGGAATGCATTTATCGCATTGCGATAGACTCCGCTGCCACTAATGACAGCACAACCGGCAACTGAAAGCTGAGTACATCAGTTTTTAGCTGTGTGGGTGTTACGCATATGAATTGTGGAAACTCATGCACCCAATTCAAAAAATTTTCTGTTTTCAACATTTAAAGACCAATTAGTTCTCATCGCTCATGACTGATAACAATAAACTTTTAAACTATCACAATTGCTTCGCTACAGCGGCTTCTTACGTCAGCATAGGTTTTTCTAGTCTTAACAAAGGTTTTGCTGTGTGACCAACTATTGTGAGACCAACGAACAACCAATCTTGCAAATATGAATTGACTACTTGTTGGTCTGTGTCTGTGTCATTTATCTGCTTCTGTGGCTTTGTTTGCAAGTCTGTGTCTTTATCTGTGTCTGTATTTGAGTCTGCGTTTCTTTCTCTGCTGAACGAAACAAGCAAAGGTCAAAGTGCCAAGTGAATAAACTGTAAAACAGTCGAGAACACAAGAAACTTGAACTTGCTTGAATTCTCGTTAAACATTTATAAACTTGAAAGAATATTTTAACTCTCTTGCAAGAAGTTCTTCACTTTAGACAAAGGTCAATCAAAACAAACGAATTCAGGTCAGTTACGTACGTACTTATCGCACTTATTACAAGAGCGATGGAACCTGTTTTTTTATTAATGTAAGCGGTGCACTTCAGATCATCAGGTAGGTCACTCCAATTAAATCGTGGCAACTGAAATCAGAATTTTGGATATTATGCACAATTTCATATCTGCCTCCCATATCCACAAAACCGCCAAAAGAAACTAAGTCAGTGCCTTGAAATTCGATGATTACGTGGTTAATATTCGCAAATTTCAAAATCGAATTGGAGACACTTACAAACTGGTGTTGACGTCGAGCTCAACTCGGCTTAAACCAATTTTCCATACGGAATTGAACCACTACAAGTGCTACACAGCCAATTCAAAAAATTTAGTTAGTTATACTAAATTAGTTAAATTTTTGGTTTGAAGATGGTCAAAGGCCACAAAAACGCCAATGATGTAACTCTTGCCGTGTTCAAATTCTATCGTTCTAACTCACTCTACATTTCTCACTTTTCAGCTAAGGATCAGTTCTCAAATGTTAAGCCTTTAAAAGATCGCTGTCATTATGTATTCTATGGTAAAGTTCGAACAGCCCGTATATAATTGCTGTGGAGCGCACTGGATCTCTTCCAAATATGAAAAGGATCAGGATTGCAACGCATACTTGAACGGCGGTACCAGTTACGTTTTAATTAGCAAGAACGGCGTAGAGCATGTTTTGAATTCTGACAATTATGATCTCGCTCCAGGGTCGGCTTGAAAGTGTGATTGGACATTTCAGCATCGGAAATTTTGCCGCTAGTGTTTCTGGAATCTACAGGCGATTCTATAGACAATATACCTCCTCTGCTCCGCAATCTCCGCAATCTTTTGGCGAGGTAGGAATCTTCAGAATCGGGCATTCTGTGATTGCGTCCTAGGCACGTATATACCAACAAGAACAACCTGTAACAGAAACGAAATAAAACAGGACAATCAGCTAGAACAGATAAAGGATTGACATTAGTAGAAAGATTTTATAGTCAAGAAACAAGCAGCTTTAGAAGAAAACTCCGAGGATCTTGCCAATAACGCGTGCATACGGCTTAATTGGACTTGGCCAGCTGGTACTGGAGAACCCTGAGATGCTGGAGCTGCTTGAAGCTTGGCGGGCAGACCTTGAAAGTTCCGTCAGCCAACCAATGTCGATCGATATTGGCGCATTTGAGCCAAAGCTTTCTGTGTTCCAAATACAAGGAATATGTCTTCGTTAGGGTCGATGTCGTGCAGTAATAGCGATACACCTACAAACAGATAGTTTATTTACAAAGCCGGTGCCAAATTCGTTACCTTTTAGTTCCAAAAGTACGTCATAAAAAAGATGTTCTAGCGTTAACGCCGGTATTTCCTTTCTCATAGAGTTGGGCGATAGTTTTAATTACCGCAGAACGCTTCGGCACTAAGTTGACTTCTTTTTGAGTAAGCCTAATATTAAATTCTTGAACAAGTTCTCTTGCTGGCTTGTCACGGTTCTGTACAGCATCGTCCCTCGCCGCCATCACACGCGTTCGCACCTAAATTCAGAAATTAGATAGGCTGAAATAATTTATGATACCTGTTTCAGGGCCGGCTCTGGTTCATGACAGTGAGAATGTGCGTCGGTCTAGGCGTAATATTGACCGGTCCAGCAGGTCCAAAAGCGCGAGGTCGACAGGAAAACTTAGAGCAACGCCAAAACGCAGTCGATCCGTTGGCGCTTAGCTTGTCGAAGCGGTATTCATAACCGTCCGTGTAAGCTGCAGGCTTATTTTTAGACGTCTTTGATGGCATAGCAAAAAATGAAAACAATTGAAGCAACTAATTTTGCAGTTAGTAATTATAGCAACATTATCGCCAAGCGAGTTGATCAGGCCGGGCCTGCACACGAAGACGGCTCTTCTTCCGAGTCCTCATCCAGTGACTCGTCCAGCTCGTCTAGCAGCGAGAGCTCGGAGTCGGACTCCGGGAGCGGAAGCGACGACAAAGATTTGAACTCGGCGCCAGCGCCGAAGTCGCGTCGAGACCCGGCGGCCTAAGCGAAGGTCGCTGAAGAAAGCGGCGCGGATTTTTCCTCTGTTTTTGTTTTTGGGTTGTAGTTCGCTTTTGGCGTCGGTGTGACGTTTTTTTGTTATTAACGCGAATAAACGAATCGTTTTCGCGTGTCGTCGTTTTGGGATTCATCACCGCGTGGCATATCTGGAATACGACGTTTGGCGAGCAAACCCAGTGAAGCATCGTTTTTAAGCATCGTTGCTGCAACGAAGCAACACATTCCGGTCTTCGGTGGACGTCGTCGCGGCGTTGGGCTAAATTGGGTTATGGTTTATGGTCGCTTTCCGTTGACGAACAAGCAAAGATTTGAGCTGCGACGTCAAACGGCGTTAGCTGAAAACGTCATGTGTGTTTCTTCCGCAACATTGTGCAACTTTCGTAACTCATTTTTAGGAGAGACAAAAAAAGGCTGAGAGTCTGGGAGGTCAAAGCTTACGGCTTAAATTGGCTTCATGTTATACACGTACTAATTTCAGGATGTCTGCTTAAAATGCGGTGCAGAATAATTATCTGCTCTTTAAACATTCCGTTTGCAAGATCGAATAATGTTTCTTCGACTTTCATTTTCTTAAGTGTGAGTGTCGAATGCAGGACTATAATTGTGTTTGCCTTTAAGTACCACAAATATAAAGCCCAACAAAACAACACAATTCTTAGTATTTTCAAGTTATCTGCACGTAAACGTTTATGTCACCACAATTGACAGCACATAAGTATTCTGGCAGATTACACTTTAGTTACGTACCAATTTTACCAGTTTAAATAGCTTTATATGGAATGCCACAAATAATGTGAATGTTGTTCTTAGCCGCAATCTCAAACATTCTAGTTGCGGTTTCGCCACTCCACGATATAGCCGGATTATCTATAACTCCCTTGTTTTTGATCCACACCGTCGTCATATACTCTCGACCCTTGGGTTCAAAATGATTGGGATACCGTGGATCCCAAGCGCGAAATTGTGAATTCGATCCGTCAACCCAGATCCAACTTAAAGGTGCAGGCTTATCCGCAGCTTGCAAACCAATTACGACAATTTTCATGTTCTTATTTAGCTGAAGGCGTCCTGCAAATATAAAAAATAAATTGCCAAAACCAAAAAATTAAACGTACGGAGTTCTTCGTTTTGAGCGGCATTAAAAACAGTTATGGGAAACGAGCCTGGTGTCTGCAAACAAAGTCTGTTGATATCTTTCCTGGTTCCACCAGCCGCCCTTATGACCGGGATTGCCGCAAGGCAACGTCCAAAAATGGGATTGGGCTCGTACGGAAAGATGCACGAGCTGGGCTTAGAAGTGGTCGAGAGTCGAGTAGTGGTTGTTGAGTGAATGGTTGTCGTTGTGGTTGGAATGACGGTGCTGTGAGACTCGATCAAAGGTTCAGTTGTGGTTGAGCTTGGCGTGAGGGTGCTCCGCAACGTAGTGGTAGAATGAATGGCGCTCGCGGTTAATGTTGTTGTGTCCCGCGAACCGGTCAAAAACTGGCTGGTTGTCGTCGATGGGACAATAGTGGTCGGCGAAGTCGACGAAGAAAATATTGGTCGTAGTGTTGTGATAGGACTTTCCTTAGAAATTTTGTTCCAAATGGTTGTCAACAAAGTCGACGGAAAGGCTGAGGGAGTGACTGAGGCAGTCAGGATGGGAATGTCTTTGCAACTCCTCAAACATCTCTGTAGAAAGGCAGCCATTATCATCAACCGGTTCTCGCAAGAGTCATCTTTTTCCTGCTTGCAATCCAAATTCGGTTTCAACGAGACGCCGTTTTTCCTTAGGGTTTGCAAGCAGAGCTCCAGTTCACGGTTCAAGATTAAGATGTCGTTTGAGCAATCATCACAACAACTCTAAATGACCGAAGCTTAAGAAATGTTTGATCAGATACGGAAATACATACGGAAACTCTTCCGGTGTGAAAGCTAAGCAGAAGTAAGAAATTGAGAATCTTCATTCTAAAAAAATGCAAAAATCAGGAAATACAAAATGTTATACGGAACCTCGGAGTTATGGAAGTGATGAATGATAAGAGGATGATACAACTTTTATACTATATGGACTCAGTAACTGACCGCGTCATTTTAGCAACCGTAAGCCGTCCTCCAACTTTATTACTTCCTGCTCACCAGATGTTATCTGTGTAATTACTATCTCGCTTATGCTACGCTACATACACCCGATAAAATTCACATGATCTTGATTTTTCAGGAAAACAAGCGATTGTAAAAGTGACCATGATAACTTCCGCTTCACATCATTACAAAATGTTGCTCGTAATCTACGAGAAAGTCACAACGACACTCATTACTAACAAGGAAAAAATTGAATTTAAGCGTTGTTGCGCGCGGCCGAAGGCCGCGCGGATTTGAGTTTCAATTCTGGGGCGCTCATACATTTATTTTTGGTCGCATTGATTCTTGTGATCTATGATAGCTACGGAGCTGCGGTTTAGTGCATCGTGACTGTCACGCCGAGAGCTTTTAAACGAGCATACGCTTGCTATCAGGCGTGTCCAAAAATGTGGATTTCCAGAAGTCGATTTTGTCGCGTTTTGTTTCTGTTTCTGACAAAAATTAGCGACATTTCGGACATTCTGCCTTTTATTTTTTATACAAGCCCTTTCTCAAAAAAGTATCCGTTACTTTGTGCAGAATGATCTGGAGATTCAGAATATACTATTGGATTACCCCCCGGTGCCATGTGTAGCCGAAAAAAGTGGATTTTAGACGAAAATTAAGAATCCAAGGGTCACGGGTTCCGCCTCAGCCAAACTTTTTTGTGTGAAGCTCTGTGGCTTTCTAAGTCTTTGTCTTAGCCGCCGGGTCGGTTAGCGAGCCACCGCGCGTTTTCCGCAGGCGGAAGCGAGGCGGCAAAGTCGCCGCGCGTTTTCCGCAGGCGGAAGCGAGGCGGCAAAACGGCAAAGTCGCCGCGCGTTTTCCGCAGGCGGAAGCAAGGCGGCAAAGTCGCCGCGCGTTTTCCGCAGGCGGAAGCGAGGCGGCAAAGTCGCCGCGCGTTTTCCGCAGGCGAAAGCGAGGCGGCAAAGTCGCCGCGCGTTTTCCGCAGGCGGAAGCGAGGCGGCAAAGTCGCCGCGCGTTTTCCGCAGGCGGAAGCGAGGCGGCGAAGTTGCCGCGCGTTTTCCGCAGGCGGAAGCGAGGTGGCAAAGTCGCCGCGCGTTTTCCGCAGGCGGAAACGAGGCGGCGAAGCCGCCGAGGCTTGCTTTTGCGCGAAGTTTTCCGCAGGCGGAAGCGAGGCGGCGAAGCCGCCGAGGACCGTGACTTGAAAATCTCCGATTTTCTAGAATCTGTCGGAAATATTTACTCTTGGTGGCAATCTAACAATTGCAAGAATCTTACGGATTTGAGATTCCAATGACGTAATTTAAAACTGGAAAAGCTCGGAAATATTGAGCACTTGGGATACGTTGAAATCTAGATACGCTTGGAAATAACCTCAATAAACGACGAATCAACTCAAATCTGGCCATTCAATTTTGGTAAAATGCGTTAAAATTTTATTGAAATGTTGATTTTGTTCTCCATAATTTTTTGTGAAGTCAAAAAATGAATGAAGAAGGCCAAATGGGAGTGGATTCGCCGTTTATTGAGGTTATTTCCAAGCGTATCTAGATTTCAACGTATCCCAAGTGCTCAATATTTCCGAGCTTTTCCAGGTTTTAAATTACGTCATTGGAATCTCAAATCCTTGCAATTGTTAGATTGCCCCCAAGAGTAAATTACTACTTATTTCAAAACGGGCTTTTTAGGTGTTTTCATTATCGTTGAGCGTTGGTGTGTCAACAATTATAAACTGTTTAATTAAACACGTTTCGAGCTATTTTCTTTCAAACTGACGTTGGTTACTGTCATCGCTGGACCACCATTTCAACATTGATCGTTTTCAATTCAATATGGTGGTTATAAAAATAAATGAAACCTTGTTTTACAACATTTTTGGTGGTTGTAAAACAAGGTTGCATTTATAAACGCAGACGTCAAAAAAGCAGGCTGTGTTGGCTTAAGAGATTTAGCATAGCGCTTTAAAACGTTTCTCTGCCTATCAACTGAGCGCCGTCGATCAGTGTGCAAACAAAAGATTGATAAGTAATTTCTTAACTATGTAATTTCCTAAGCTTGCGAAAATTTCCACACGTGTCAGTCGGCTAAAGGTGGAAGAAAAGTTATTTTCTGCAAAACAAGACAAATTATCGGAAGCAAACAGGCAAATTCACTATTTTTATGCAAATGTCCGATTTCTGCAAAATAGCAAAAATTGAATTTCTGAGCTGATTTCATTGGCGTTGATGCATCAGCATTTGCAGATTCGCCCACTTCCGCATTTAGCAAAAATACAGTTCCTGCAAAAAGTTTCTAAATTACAACAATTTGATTCTCTTTTTTCTAGATTCTAGGCATCCATAGAATAATGAGTTGCTCTTGACAACAGTTATTAAAACAGCCGACAGAAACAATTTTATCATTCTACCGACATGGGGATCTACACCGCTCTTGTCTTCTTGGCTGTTCTCAGCTCTGTCAAGGTGAGCCACCTAAAATTCATCTTTAAAAAAGTTTAGGCTTGCTGCGACTCTTGCGAGAGAGATGTCATGTATATGACTCGTCAACTAAGCGAATGTCTTCATGAGCTCACCGAAAAGCGTCTCAAGTTGAAGACCCACGAAATTTGTCACGAGGCTGAAGTGGGAAATGCTTGTCCTGAGCGGTTGAGGAAGGTGACCACCAGTCTCTCTAACTGTCTGGAATCTCTCTGTGACGCTGAGCCTATTTATACTACGGTAGGAAAGCTAATAAGTCATTGACAATAATGTCCGTCTACGTTACAGGTGAAACTTTACAGTCCTAACTGCTCTGAGGCTACAACAACCAACGCCTACAGTATTGCTTTGGTCAAGATGGATGGCTCTAGAATGCTGTGGAAGACCGAGTTTGAGACCGTTCCTGATGGACGTCACTACATGATCAAAATGGTAATCATAAAATACCCTAGGTGACCCTAACAATCTGGTTTAAGGACCTCAAAGCCCCTGCCTACTATGTCTACGACGCGACCCACGTGGTCTTTAATTTTACTGGTAGTAACCATCTTTTTATTAACAAAATCCAGTTCAAATCGGGAGGCAAAACGTAAATCAAACGTCTTAAAATTTCAAATTGAGTTAGTAAAGTTTAGGGTGACTTTTGAGCAGAACTACGAACAAAAGAAAGAATGTTGCGGAAAAGACGACCACTACAAGTGGATCAGTGGAAGTTGGTTCAACGACAAAGAATGCAATGACTACTTGATGGGTGCATCCACTAGTTTCAGCTTCTTTGGAAGAAACGGACCCGAGCATGTCCTGAACCAGGAAGATTTCGGTCTTTTGGAGCGTAATCAGTTACTTTCGCTTCATAGGTCCTGCCTTGCTTGTGTCTAATGTCTCTTGTCTTGGTATACTTTAAAATTTGTTGTTGTTGGTTAAAAATTATTAAATTAATTATTGTTTGTGCCTCACTTGTATGAGCTACGAATGCTAACCACTGCACAAAAAAAAACACTGCACTGAACAAACGCCTAAATTACTGCAGTGCCAGAATGTATAAACTAGAAAATTGAAATTTTTGTTTGAGACGATTGGCATGTTGCTAAAAGAACGTTTAGCAGACTATAGACACAACGTAGTCGATCAATGTTTCAACAAAATATTGATAACATTGAAACTCACGCGGCTATGCGATAAGCTGGTTTTGGAGTCAGTTCGGGTTTAGGACACCCACGACTCATATTGCTAACGCCAGTGTTTTAACGGTTTTGGCAATTGTTGACAGTGATCCTTAGGTCGTCACAACAGCTGAAGATCAGTTTAAAGAAATTTCTGTCGAAGGTGACCACTATGAATTTTAGATTTTTCTTATTAAGTAAGTTTACAGGAGAAAGCCTCCTCTATCGGTTTCACCAAAATTCTCTCCAAAAAACTGCTTAATGTGAATTCTGTATTTCGTTGTTTTAGGAAAGATACGCTCCGTGTGATAATGCTACCCGGTAAGAAACAACCAGAACGTTATCCTTGGAAACGATTTAATGCTCTGTATTATAAAAATGGTTTCAAACACACTTCAAAGACACATTCAAAGGTGGCCTCTTAATTTGATCTCTAGTTTACTTTCCTGGAACGGCGTTGTTGTTGACATTAATCGTTATCTGAAAAAATTATAAGAACGTTTTAATATGCAGGCTGGTGAAAAGCCTCCAAAATGCAAATTTGGAAATTTTTGCGGATCTGCAAATGTCAGGCTCATTAAATAAGGAATGGAAAACGAAAACAAGCAACCCAAAACTAAAATATAAATGCAGAAGCAAAACGAAGAAATGTGAAACGTGGCAAGCATGCAAAAAACTTGAACAAGCAGAAAATAAAAAGAAACTCTTGTTTTTTTAATACTAATCAGTGTTCATAGATGCCTATACCCTATGTTGACAGGTACCTAATGTTCTTGAGCCAAGAATTTCCAAACTTTTGGAATGTTATACGAAAATTAGGTCTCCTAATGTCAATACCCCGCAATCTTTCAAACGCATAATGGAAGGCTTTTAGCCGTGTCCATTAAAAATGGCCCCTTTTTGGCTAATTCAAGCACACCGCCATGAGTGCAATTTTTGCTCTGTTCCTCTTGGTTCTGGAAATTTTGAGGTCTGCCTATGTGAGTTGTTTTTTTTAAGCCTTCCCAACCGGATATATGGCTTAGGGCTGCTGTGACTCATGTGAAAACGACGTTATCTCTTTCAACCACCAACTAACTGGCTGCTTGAAGGAACTCACTGAAAAGAAGTTACAGTTGAAAGTGAGCCATGACTGTGATAAGGCTAAAGATAAAGTTGGCTACAGTTGTACCGCGAACCTTATGCTAGTGACGACATCTCTTGGAGACTGCTTGGAATCTCTGTGTGAAGCTAAGCCAATAAAACCGGAACTCTTCCATGTTAATGTAAGCCTATTACCCTTGAATATTGTCTCATGGTAATTTGCAGGTATCCGTTAACATCGGAGTTTGTGAACAAGCTGAAAGTAGAGATCCATTCACAATCTCTTTTGCTAAACTGGACGGTCCCAAACTTATCTGGATTAGTCGTTCGGCCTCATTCCCAGGAGGCGACAATGGCCAAGTTTACAATTTGGTTTGTGCATGTTTTCGTTTCCTAATAACTGTTATTTGCAGAACATGGAGTTGTCGAAAAAACAGATCCGCGAGGCCACCCACGTCCTCATGGACATCACAGGTGCTGACGACGTTTTTATCAAAAGCATTAATGTGACCGCGTCTACTGGAGCTAAGTTGAAAAAACAAAAAACTTTTGTAAACATTTAAATCAAAAATTTTTCAGGGTTTCCTTCTCCCAGCCGGATAACTGCGATTGTAATCTGTGGGTTACTGCTGATCCCAAAAACGATCAGAAGTGTAAAGATTATCTAAAAATTAATCGCAGCATCACGTTGTTTGGAAAGAATGGAGTGGAAAATGTGTTGAGTGTCGAAGATTTTGAAAAGCTTAAGCAAAACGAGCTTGAAACTTTGCATGGCCAATGCAGTTCTTGTATTGTTGGATTTTGAGGTTGTCAATAATAAAGCACTTACAACTTTAAAAGCAGTTGAATAAGAGTTTGTTCATCTGAGTTCCAGGCTAGTTTTTAGACAAGTCAAGGCTAACAGAACCACATCAAGGGTTTAAATTGACAATTTATGCTTCTAAATACTCATTCTAAAAGGCATTATACTAAAATTGTCTGGGTTCTTTATACCCTCAGATTTTACACATTACATAAATCAACTACACAAAAAGTCATTATTAGCCTGTAGGGCTTCCAAAAATTGTCAAGAGAACTCGTGTTTCAGAGTTTGCGACGGGCAATCGCGCAAAAGTTTTCAACCAGTAATAAACGCACCTCGGCTAGGCCTTATTGGTCACGTGATCGCCTCTGCGCGTAGCTGTTTTGATAAATTTTTGATAGAGACTTTAACCTGGTTCACACATCTTGTCGCATTGGTGTAATAGCTCACCGCTAGACAACGAGAGTAATTTTTGTTAGTAATACACGTATTATTCCAGGTTTCGATTTAAGATTTTAGTTTGAAAAAATGCTGAACAGAATAATAACGAAATAAGTATCCTGTATTCTTCTGGGAGCAAATTGCACTTTCTGGTAGATTGCTTGCGCTTTTGCTCACATCTAATGAGCCTGAAGTTTGCACATTTGCAAAAACAGTCGCGACGCATAATCAAATTTTGCGGCTTTTGCCACTTTCTTAAGTCTGCATAATAGGACGCTTTCAGAATTTGGTAGATAAAAAGGTGTGTTGTAAACAACGCAACTATTCGAGAACCCACCCAATTGACATGGACCTGTATAGTCTTTTCGTCTTCTTTATGGCCTTTAGCTATGCTCAGGTAAGCGCTAAAAATGCATATAGTTCTAAATGTAGTTTTCAGAGCTGCTGTAGTGAATGTCATGGCGAAATCGCCAATCTGAACCTCGAGCTCGAGCAATGTCTGCAGGAGCTTGAAGAAAAGGGACAGTCTTTTCGAAGCTTCAAAGCTCGAATGAAGCCTCGACGCGATGACAAATGTACCTCACGCATGAGTCGTCTCTCCACGACCCTTCAGGACTGCTTGGAGTCCCTCTGTGCTGAACCTGAAGTTGACCCTAAGATCAAAGTCAATGTAAGATGCATTCAGTCAGGGTAGATTGAAACAGGAGTTTCAGGTTTCTGTGACCGTAGGAACCTGTAGCCAATATGCCTACAGCGTCAACCCTTTCCATGTTGCTCTTGCTAAACTCTCTGGAACAAACCTTAAATGGATGAGTCCTTTCTCTGAACCCATCGTAGGAAAAGAGAATGGAAAGACGTACTACACTGTAAGTTAGCCTTTAATTTTTGGGCTTAGAATTGCGTTTTCTAGACTTTGGAATTGGCCAAAAGCCAGATCGGAAAATCCACCCACGTGCTCATCGACATCTCGGGCAGCGACGACCTTTTCATCACGAAGATCAACGTGGCTACGCCATATGGACCAATGAGGAATGTCTTCTCTCAGCCTGACGAAAGCAACTGTTATCGCTGGGTTACTGGACGCCATAAGAGCGACAAGGATTGCAACGACTACTTTAAGACTGATCGTACAATTACGATTTTTGGAACGAGTGGTGTGGAACACGTAATCAATGTAAACGATCTGGAGAAGCTCAAGAAAAACCAGCTTATAGAGTACCATCGTCGTTGTAATGCTTGCTAACCATAGCTGTTTTTTGAGAGTGTGTCATAAGAAGATACTGCTTAAAATTGCAAAACGTCTATCTGTCAGCTCAGTTACTGTCTTATCACAGTTATGATTAGGGATGTAACAGTGAAGAACACCGTTCGAAACCACAAGGCTTCCTAGTAGTTACTCTTATAACAATTCACTCAACAACGGATTGTTAACCCCGTAGGACTTTCAAAAATTGCGGACAGAACTTATGTTTCAGAGCATGTGGAGGGAAATTAGGTGAAAGTTTTCAGTTAGCAATAAACCTGCAAGAAACGCACCTCGGCTGAGCCTTATTGGTCACGTTATCGGCTCTGCGCAAAGTTGACCTGGTCATTTGTTGATAGACATGTCATCCAGGCTTACACATTCCGTCGCATTGGCGTGGGACGTCATTGCCAGACAACTTTTGTGAGTAGTGCACATGCAGCGCTTTTTTATGTACCTGTTTTTGCCTTCAAGGCTACAAAATTTTGAAATACAGACGTCATAGCCTGCTTTTGTTCATTTTTGCAGAAGCACGTACTCGACCTTTAAGTTTGTTTTTAAGCTTTTTGCAGAAATTGCTTTTGTGTCAGCTGTGCATAAATATTTCCTTTCAACCAGTTGCTTAAAATGGATTCGTCTCGGACATTTTCTAAATCGACAATGGGCATCTTTGCTGTTTTTGTTTTTTTAGCTCTCGTGAGCTCTAGCTCTGCTCAGGTAGGATGTCAAATCTCCATTTCAACTCAAAGGCTTTTTTATTTCAGGATTGCTGCGACTCATGTAAACGCGACGTCATCTCTCTGAATCGACAACTCACCGATTGCTTGAAAACGCTTACAGAGAGGAAGCTGCACCTTAAGATCACGCAGACTTGCGTTAAGACTGAAACCATCACTGGTAAAACATGTGCCGAAAACCTTCTGATAGCTTCTAGAAGCCTTGGGAACTGTTTGGAGTCTTTGTGTCAAGATCCGCCTGCCAGGGATTCCAAGAATCTTGTCAACCTCACGTTGGTGGTTGGAGATTGTAAAGGAGCTACCACATACAACAACTTCAGCGTAGCCTTGGCTAAGCTTGACGGTCCCAAGCTTCTCTGGATGAGCTCGTTCGCTTACCTGCTTGGACACCATCCGCGTAACTACCACACGGTAAGTTTTATATCTTAAAGCACCAAAAGCAAATTTATTTTTAGCAAGTGGAACTGGTTGAACACGATCCTGAAGACGCCACCCACGTCGTTTTCGATTTCAAGGGCAGAGATCAACTTATGTTGGACCGTATCATAATGGAAAATGGCGATGGCGCTCAGTAAGACTGTTCTTCACCCAATTTTTCAATTTTTTGTATTTAGGTTGTCATTTGCGCATGAAAGGCCCCAAGAATTGGATAAGTGTTGCGGCAGTTTCTGGATTGCTGGCAACGCCACTCAAGACAAGGATTGTGATGCCTACCTTGGACCCAGTTCCTATAATAGTTTTGCTCTGTTTGGGCATCATGGAATTGATTATGTTTTCAATAAGGCCGATTTTGGAAAACTCAAAGCTAACAAGTTTGAGAAGATTGAGGAACTCCATCGTAGCTGTAATGCGTGTGCTTATTGAATATTCATGTTTGAAAGTTTTGAGTTCAGTAAATTGAAATGCATTTGTCTCATAACTTGGAAGATGACTTAGATTGGCTAGAACTATGCTTTATGTGTGAAATTCCTACTTTGTCTTAGTCTAAAGCAAACTTTTAAAGCATTTTTCAGACTAAGATAGATTGAAAACTAGGAAACCAAAAATGGCTTTTAATGCTTTTTGTTTTAGGCTTGTAATCGAAGAATTAAAGAGCGGCTCAGGTGACAATCGGACCTTAATCGGAGCAATTTTGAAAAATTTTGCTTTCTACTTCCTGGTTGGATGGACTGACATCCCTCTAGCTATAATGAAACTCTTTTAATGCGTTGCTAAATGCACATAAATTAAGATAGTTTGGCAAAACTTGCAGAATAGATAAGGTGAAGGAAGCATGGTTATAAAAATTAGCCACAGAGTCCAAAGTTTGGTGTGGCAGATTAACAATTTTATTGAAATAATTCCAATTTTCTGCTTATTTGCAAAATTCTACAGTGCATTTTGACATGGATGTGTGAAAACTACAGCAATAAGGCAGCATGCCTGAGCTACATTGAAAAACCGAAATCGATTTACATTTTTGTTGGATGAAAAGGTATGGACTACGTTAATTCTGCCTTGAGTAAGATTCTTGAGACGCTTCATTGCAGCTACAAATCGTAATAGCTAAATGGCACTTAATGTTAAAATTCACTTATAGCAAAATGGGCCTATTGCAATTTTTTAACTGCATTGTCCAAAACCACAGAATAATTTTTGGCGGTCAATAATCTAATTTTGGCCTTTCGAGAGACATCTCAAATTAGCATATCTGCAAAGTCTATAACGTTTCTGTTCAATTTAGCACCTTGGAATAATGTGATACAATCAACCCTTAGCAGTTTATCTGGTATCTGTCAACAATCTAAATGTCAGAACAGTTTTGGAATGACGACAATGGTGCTGTTCCCACTTTTCTTAGCTTTTCTAAGCTGTATTCGGGTAAGACAGTGTTCCAAGGTTTCATAGTTTTGTCTTTAGGCCGATGAATCCTGTGAACGAGAGCTCTTAGGAAAAGCCATTCGTCTCAGTGACTGTCTTGAATCCGTTGTCGTCAAGAACATCACTCTCAAGACAATTAACGTTTGCGACAAGCCTTCAATTGATGAAACGTGCGAGGAGAAATTGGACACACTGGACAGCATTCTTGACAGATGCATGAACTCAGTATGCGAGGCTGAGAATTGGAGAACGAAGCGTAGCATTGGTCGACAAAAAATCTGCGGAAAAATGAAATAAATGTCTGACCGATGTTGTCCTTTAAAACCCAGCCAGACGGAAAATATCTTTTAATGTCCGTATGCTTACACACCACACAACAACTGATTATTAACATCGTAGTGCTTCCGAAAATTGCCAACAAAACTCATGTTTCAGAGTTTGCGGCGGACAATTTGATGAATGTTTTCAACAAGCAATTAACGCATTTTGGCTAAGCCTCATTGGTCGCGTTATTGCCTCTGCGCAAAGCTGTTTTGTTCAACTTTAAAAAGAAATTTTATCCAGACCCGCTCATCATCTCATCTTGGCGTCAGACGACGAGGGTAATTTTCGTAATATGCAAATGAACGTATCGCAGTGGTTTCCATTTTTCCGCGTAAAGGTCTTAACGTCGGCTCTACTTGTTTAAATTTATTTTAGCAATTGTTCCAAAGCAATTGAACAAACAAATGCAATATTTTATTTGCTTATTTTTTCTTTCGCATTTTAATTCCGATCACATCACTGATGGAATCTCCTCTGAAAAGAATGGCTTGAAATCTGAAACCAGAAATAAAAAAAGCTCTAAATTTACAAGACAAAAACTTACCTCACTTATATCGTTATGGTGCATTTTCTCGCAGAGAGTTTTGTGTTCGCAATTTTTCTAAAATACGTAAAGATAATATAAAAACTAACAAAAAATTATTTCTAACTTTTTTTACTTGTTTTCCACCCAAATTAAATCGAAGTAACTTATATATTGCACTAAAAAATTTAACCAAGATGTCATTTTACAAGTTTAAATGCTCACGTTGAACTGCAAAATAAAAATGCTTTGGTGGCATTTTAAATCGCTAGAAATTAATAACAAATAATAGAACGCTGCTTGTTTTTTTTACTAAAACAAGCAGCATTTTGCATTGTAAATTAGCCAGTAGCTAATATCAGAAAATTGACTAATTAGGTCAAAGAGGACTGTTAAAGGTCCGGGGAATCAGACGATATGGCGATAGCATGTTTTAAAAGACGAGGCTAGGAAGTCGCTCGGAGGTGGCCTCCCGCAACGGAGAAGAGATTATTGATGAGCAGAAGCGACACTGCGGTGGGTAGCGACAGCCGCATAGTCGACGCGGAAATGTTGCAAATCGATTGTCGCTCCAACATGGAGTAAGAGACGAGGAGAAAAGTGAAGAGAAGTGTGATGTTTGGCGGAACATAGGAAAATTTGACTTCTCGTTGTGTGTGGCCGTCGACGCTTTTCAAAAAGTAAAAAATTTGCAAAACTGTCCACAAATTATAAAAATTATAAAAAGAGGTGATTCAATTAAAGACTCCACTTTATATCAAAACCAATAAACTATGATTACAATACAAACGTTTTTAAACTCCTAATGTTCCAAGAGCACTTAACGACAGAAACAAGCGGACTTTCTAAACACAATTTAAATTTTTTAAACAACTTTCACGTTTCCTTACCCTACGGTTGCATCGTGAATCAGCGGCTTGCGCTTTGTAAACCTAGCTGTGTTGCTCCTCGGGTCTTGATCGGTTGGAACGGTATCTTTTCTTCTCCCACAGTTCATCCACAAAGAAGTTTTCGATCCAGTCTTTATTCGTAAGGAAGCTGTTAACACCTTCTTGGAATTCCCATGGTTTTATGGCGGACCCAAGTTTGATTCTAATTCTGATCACCCTGACTTCATTTATGACTCCATCTTCTGGCTTGCCTTTGAGCTCTTTGCTGAAAAACTCAAGCTTTAGGTTCTTTACAATAAATTTTAATATGTAAAATAACTTACTTTTACATGGAAATAATTTTTGTTGTTCAGTCCACTGCTTATTAAGGTTGAAGCCTGAATAAAACAACCCTCTTTTAATTTAAAGATTAAATTCGTTGATTTTCAAAACGCGTTTATTATTATTGGTCAGTCTTTTTTAATAACCATGTTATTAACCGGTCTTAAAATATGCGTTGAAGAGGTGGTCAGGCCGTTGGGTCTACAAACTGATCGACTGTTGGAGACACGCGGAGCTGCCAACTAAAGGATATAGTGGCTCATTGGAAGCAGAGAGGAGAGAGGATAAGTACATTGCGCAACAAAGACAGACGTGATTGCCTAGTAATTTGAAGGTCTGGCTGGCCAGTCTGGCGGCAGCATCGACGAGGACTGAATATAAATTTTAGGTATAAATTTATCAATTTTAGCTCGTTTTTTGTTTTCTAGCGAATGTTGTGATACAATTTGAAACAAATTTTTAACTGTTTTTCTTTAATTGCTTCATTCTTTATTGACGTCTTTTCCAACATCTTCACATCTGCATTTTGATTCCAATTACAGGTGGTGCCTAAAAAACGCAAGTTGAAAATAGCGAGGGTAAATCACCTTTCAAAACGTACCTGGGCCATTTATATCGTACTGGCCAATTACTAAGTTATACTTGCCACATGCAAATTCTATAGTACGGTTTTTCTGAAATTACGTTTGGATTCGCACTGGAATTTATTATGGCAACTGACCTTATTCTTTTTGGTGGCTTATTAGTTGAAGATAAATCGTAGGAAGTCGTTTGTATTGCACTACAATTTTTAGCACATCCATTTTCATGACTTACAAAAACTTACACTTGCTTAAACTGTCGAACGAAATTGCTTTAAGGGCAAATTAAATCGATATATGAATAAATAGCAATCAATAAAATGCGGTTGCTTTTCAAAACAATACGGCAAACAACCTTTTACATCGTAAAAGACGATCAGCCAATAATAAAATAAAATTAATGGCTTTTTCACCAAGAAGGACTGTTAACGATCGTGGGAATAAGACGATATGGCGATAGCATGTTTTACAAGACAAGGCTACGAAGTCGCTCGGAAGCGACCTCCTGCAAAGGGGAAGAAACTAGTACTGATGAGCCGAAGCGTCACTGTAGTGGGTAGCGACAGCCGCAGAGCGAATGAGGAAATGTTGCAAATCGATAATCGCTCTGACCTTTCGATGAGTAAAAGGAGACGATGTTTGGTTGTTGGAAAGCGCTGATCGACCGATTGTGACTAGATACAAGCTTTATTGTGTGTGGCCAAGATGAATACTCTACTTTGTTTTCATTATGGCTCCAAGGGTCCGGAAAGTGGAAAATTGATTTTTAACAACGAACATATCCGTTTTATTATAAAGTACCATTAACAAATTTTAACAAAAGCAAAGAAAGATAAAAGAAAGATAGCATTAAAGAGGCCGTGTTCGGAGTCCCCAGCCACGTTGTCCAAAGTCTGTCCTGCCATTGTTTTCCTAATGAACCAAAGGGGTCGAGTGATCGATTCTCAGTTTCCTCGCTGTTTATATTTGTATTATTGACTGCCGCATCAGCAGTCTCTTTTCTGCCTTCCTTCTGACAGTTGCACCACTATTTATACGCGATCAATTTATGGATGAGTCACTTACTTACCTGTGTAGTGTAGCTTTTGGTGAGTTCAGCAGCTGTCTCCCCAAAGGTGTCCCTTTAACAAGTTGGTGTTAGAGTTACGAGAAGTGTTTATGTAGGGCTAACTATTGACAATGGGGGGACTACGGTAGGACTCGGTGCTAAAGGTACGTTTTTTCACTTTTTTTGGCCATTTGAGGAAAGCTCTTTATAGTCAAGACTGAGATCTACCATATCGCGTCATCAAACGGCTTCACCGAGGTTAAACCGCTCCATTGGCTTCCATTCACCCCTTCTACCAGTCGTCAGGACCAAGGCGTGTACATCACCTGGTTTTACATCGACCCAAACGGTATATTTAGGCTTCAAAGCTCGTTTTAGGGCTGTTTAGATATGATGCGCGGGCCCTGCACGGCCTATCCTGTCCGTAACAACAAGAGCATCATTATCGGGCGTGACATGGCGGTAAGCGTCTACCGTAACCCTAATAGAGTAATCTTTTGATTCTAGATCCACCCCACCAAAATGGGCAAACTCTGGGTCGATGATGGCAACGTCAACCACGAGCCTTAACCTTCGCGGATCAATATCTTCATTTATAAGGCACTGAAAACTATAATCCAGTTAAAATTATCACAGCCATATTAGCATAACAATACGCGTATTTAAATACAACTTCACCACTGGGCCAAGGCGCCTTCGTAGTCGGTCTTCTCCTCGCCTTCCTTAATCAGCTTGCCGACTTCGGGGTATTTCGCTAGAGCAGTCAAAGTCTTAGACCACAGAGCACATGAAAGTGACTCCTTACCTCCAAGATTCGCGCCCCATTCTCTCGCTTCCTCCATTTCGGCTTCAGTCATTCCTTCGTGGTCGTCCCAAGAGTCGCTGACCTGCTCGGTGTCCATCGTTCCCAACGAGCGGGTGGCGTCGTGACCGGCCATTTTGCGGTACGGGCCTTCCGGACCGTAGAACGCGCGTCCTCGGGTCATGTCGTAAATCTGGAAGAAGGGATACGGTCAAGATGATGACAAATCAGCCCTCAAAAGCCCAACAACCTCTAATTCCTAGGGTTCAAATAGCCCTAGAGTTGCGCCGTAACCTTTTGGTCGCAAAACTGAGGCGGGACACACCAGAAATAGACGTCTAGACTTCTGTCACCATCATCCACACAAGTCTAAGTAGAAGAAAGGCTTAAAAGTCGTCTGAAAAAAGACCTGTCTAGCGCCAGCCTGCCCCATGCTGTCTAATTCCACGTTCAAACTCATGCGCGACAATGTCGGCGACGGCGACACGAGTTTGAACACCCTGTCGCTGTAGCGCATAAGTTTGAGCGTAGCATAACCATCGTATCCGAACTGAATACATGTGTGAATACGACAAACGAGGCATCATGTCTCAGCGAGTCTTGTCTGACAGCCTGTTCTACGCAAAATGACAGACGACGGAGTGCCAAAGGATGTTTATTCCTGTGATTTACAGAAACAGATCCGCTCAGACCAGACAAGACTCAAATCCAGTCTGAAAGACATATCATATCGTCTAACCAAAGCCAAATTCAGGTCGGAAAACAACGCATGAGATAGGTTGATTGCCCCAAACGTGGTCAGTCTCATAACAAATCTGTCTTGGTTAAATTGTCGGTTTTGGTGTATTAAAACGCATAAACGATGAGACATTCGACTCCGACTCCCAAAGTAGACTCCATGCCATTTCTGGTTCGACGCTGCCTCAGCCTACGCCATGCGTAGACGCATCAGCATGAGCCCACTATTGAATCCGTCTCAGAGACGCGATCTAGACATGCCGTTTGTTCGAGGCAGACTTCGCACAGAGTGGTGTCTGAAATCGACTGAAATGAAAACCCATTCGAACAGGAGTAGACGCCATCCACAGACTAGCCGTCTACACTCCGTGGTTAAGAGGCTGTACACGTCTGAAAATGTCTTCTCCAGGCGCTTGTCAACGACATCATTCAGCTTACTTCGCTAGCTTCATGTCTGAAAACCGCTTTTAGACCCAATTTGAGACAGAAATCTCGCCTAAACAGCTTCGGATCGCCTTTCACTTGCGCTTCAGCCTGTATTTCATCTCTCAAACCCCAAAAGCACCCCAAAAAACTCACTTTTCCACAGATCGCGAGCAAGATATGCTCATCCTGGACGCCGTCGTACTTTCTCAGCTCCTCGACGGTCATATCTTGTTTCGGCACTGGCTCAATCTTCTTCGCGTGCTGAATCGGCTCCTCGTCGCGGCGTTTGATGATCTTGTAGTAGATGAAATAGGCCAGGAAAACCAGCAGTAGGACGTCCGTGAAGCTGACCTCAAAGATGGACGTGAAATCCACCATTTCTGCAACAGAAACACACTGCCAGAGAATCAATAATGAAAAACAAAATGAACTGTGCGACACGGCGAAAATTGCTACACGGTCACAGCGCGCATATGCGTGTTACCCACGCAAAACTGGCTTTCTTATGACATGTGATGGGAGAGCCTACAACGGCAGTGTCTTCGCGATACAACAAACGCGGAGAGAGCACATGATTCGCACCGAAAACGTGACCTTTGTGGCGCGTTTCGCGAAGGCGATGGAAGTGATGATGCGGAGAGAGCGATGTGGACACAATATGGTCACGGATTTGCTACAAAAGAGTGTTTTCGATTTCGTTTGGCTACAAAATAACGGAGATGAAGAGATCTGTGTGACATATAGACGGAAAAAGCGACTGATAGGCAATGTCAGACGGTCCAGCAGATATCCAAATCATGGCCAGAAAGCCGATCTGCCTGAAAATAGCCATCGAGAAGGCTTCGCGATTGTCTGAAAACGAGCCTTCTGACCAGACAAAAGGAGCACCAAAGCATTCGTCATTTTCAGCGTACGCAAGAGCGTTTGGTGGTCGATTTTGATCCTAGATAGCCAGCTACCTGAAAATGTCCATCCCACAGTTCGTGAACAGTCGATCGAATGCAGATACATTCGGAGCGTCATTTTCGACGTTTAACGATCACAGATTTAGGAGACTAGACAATACCATTTCGAAACGTGTGAAAGACAGCAGAAGTCAGACACTTCGATGTATCACAGCTGTTTGAAACTGATCATTTGAGACTCCTCATCGGCAGAAATTCGTCATTTTACGCATTTGCGCCGATATAGACTGATTTTGGAGTCTAGACAGCTCTTCCTGTCTGAGCTGTCTCAGACCGTTCCATACAGCTCCATTTGCTGTCTCCAATAAGCCACGCAACGCCATTCTAGACAGCCTCATTACAGACAAGCGTCATTTAACGCGCTTCCCTTGACGTGTGAGCGGTCGGTTTGAAGTCGCTTTGAAGCCTAGACAGCCTGAAAATGACCATCCCAGACAGCTCGTGGATAGACAAACGGATGCCGCCACATCGCAGCGTTATTTTTGACTGACCAACCCAGACAGAAACTGACATCATTTCACGCGTTAGCCCGGCCGTGTGAGCGGTCGTTTCCTCCTGAGACAACAAAATTCAAGTCTAAACAAGCCGGTTCAGATGCTTCCACAGACATCAACGAGACATAAAACAAGACATAATAAGGTCCAAACATAACAAAACTATCGCAAGATAAGTCAATTTATTTAACGCGAATAAAATAAAATCAACATCAATCAATCGAGATAAAGTTCGCTTATTTAACGCTGAGGAGTTCGACGTCGAAGAGGAGGGTGGAGTTGCCGGGGATGGTTCCGGGGATTCCGCGGGCTCCGTATCCCATGTCGGCGGAAATGGTGAGCTTGGCGCGCTGTCCGACGGACATCTCGAGGAGGCCCTGGTCCCAGCCGGCGATGACTTCTCCCTTGCCGATTTTGAAGGAGAATGGGCGTCCACGGTCACGGCTGGAGTCGATCTTGGTGCCGTTATCCAGAGTCAGCACGTAGTGGCAGCTGACGGTCTGGCCCTTCTGGGGGAACGTGGCTCCGTCGCCTTCCTTGATGGTGTCGATCTTCACGGGCATTCTGCAATTAGCCGACTTTTAAAGAATCTGCTTCCACAGGTAAACGCATGGGAGCACGAAAGAGAGGACAACGACCACGGGAGAACGCACATCAGCCACTGAAGGCAAGCAAAACAGCGGTGTTTTCGATCCGCAATACACCAAATGACGATCTTGGGTAGTTTGGCGTTCAAAAGGAGTCGATCAATGCCCTAAACGCGCGCAAAACAGAAAAAAGGAATTAGCAGCGAACGAGGCTGCGTACGTGCCAGGCAAAGAAGAGGCCACTGCTGCGTCTGAGAGGAGGCACGCGCAACGCGGTCGGCGGCGGCAAATTTGAATAAACAAAGCATCGCGGCCGTCCACTGCGCCGCGTCGAAATGATACGCAGGCAATTTTAAGAGTTGAGATCAAACGTCGCTCGTTCGGTACAAACAACAAGGGGACTAGCCTGAAAATGTGAAATTTTGATTCAAAAACCTGTCGATAATCGACGCTTTGAGCGCGAAACCCTCCTTGACATGAGTTAGAACCGAAAATACAGAAAATTTGCATCAAAAACCGCAGAATTTAGCTTCAAAACGTAAACGGCACGTTCAAGACATCTGAACAGTACCAGCACCTGCAAACTCAGAAACGGAACGGCAACGACCGCTCCAAACTCCACAAACACTAGACAAATGCGTGCGAAGCGTGAAACAATGTGTGAAAAGGGAAATTCAAACTACGATCATTTGGAGACATCAAAAGAGCGATACCGAAAAGCGTTCCGACTTCTAGCATCGAAACGCTGCAAACGCGTGCAAATCGAAAGTTCCGAGGTTCGTCGCCTACAGAAATCGTGGCGGGACCCAATTCGCTTTGAAGACGCGAAGGGGAGGGATTTGGCTAGCGAGAGGCTGTCGGAAGGGGGTTTTTGGACGTTTTTGGGCCTTGCAGTGCTTCAAAAGGTGTCGTTAAGGGCTCCGCGCTTTAAATCAAGCATTTTCCGGAGGGTTACAAGCTGAACGACCCTGATTTTGGGCCAAAATCACCGAATTGTGGTCCAAATGCGCGCTGGACGTCGTGGAATTTCGAATTTTGAGGATTTCAGGGCGATGCGCGATTTGAGTGTTTTACCCCAAAAGTGGTGAAATGTTTTTGAGAGATTTTGTATCCAAATTGCGGTTGAGGGGTGTTTCCAGACAGCTTCGGCGTCTCATTTCGCTTTATGTCTCGTTTTGTTCTGAAAATTGAAGAAATTCGGCCTTTTTTGTTTTCAAATGGTGCCGAAAAGTGCGTTTCAGAAAGTCTGGGTTACGGAGTCTGGATTGCGATTGATTTCTGCGTCTGAATCTGTGTCTGTGTCACCGGTGTCTGTCTGAATAGGCCACCTACCGCAACGTGATATGCAAATTTGCAAATTCCAAGCGCAAGTCTCGATAGCTCAATCGCTAGCGCTTCTTCTTCGCGCGAGACATGTCTGGGTTCGAAGGCACCGGGGATTTGAGTTGTTAACACTGCCTCAAAAGTGTTGTCATATTACTCTCCCGGAGAGGGTCATTCTTCGCCAATTTTAAGCGCTTCGGGTCTCTGCCGTCGGGCTCACGCGGGTGAGGAAAACATTTTGCGCTGTCTCGTTGTGGTGGAAATGTCTCATATTCGGCGTGGCATTTTCAAATACGCGTCAATTGCCGCCGCTTGCGAAATTGCGCGATTTTTGAATTCATGCCTTTTAGGAGCTGTATACATAGGCGTGGATTCAAGCTGTCTATTTTGCCGAAGCGACCCACATTTAGACATGCCGTCTAGATGTGATTCATGCGACTGCACTGTCTGAACCGCCATCTCATGTCTGGATATGAGTCTGTCTAGACTATTCTGTCGCTGCTGTCTAGATTTGGAAGTTGTCTACACTAATTTTTGTCTAGACTCGACTCTGTCTAAATTCGCTTAATGTCCCAACTTGCGTGCTGTATAGACTCGATTTGAGATCGCTCAGCAGCTGTCTCAAATGGCACATGTCTCGCATCTATCTGGGATAGTTTTCGGACAGTTTTATTTTGAATCTGACGCCGAAACCTGCTAAACTTACGTGTCTAGGCAATCAAATACGTGCTCGTGACCAGTAATTATCTATGCTGGCTCATGTAGATGCGATTTTATGCCTGAAATGGTCCAATTTAACCCGTCTAATCCCTCACTTCGCTTCAGAAACCTCAGCCATGGCCGAGTTGGTCTCGCTGAAGATGACCGGCATTCGGAGCATCGGTGACGAGCCTCACGTCATCAAGTTCCTGAAGCCGTTGACCATCATCCAAGGCCTTAATGGAACCGGGAAAACGGTATGTCCATGCGCTTTTATACCTCCCTAATCTCCCATGTCTAGACCACCATCGAGGCGCTTAACTACATTACAACGGGATCGCTTCCAGCCGGTGGCATGAAGGCGTTCATCCACAGCAACCTGGTAATTCCTTGGATCTTGTCTGTCTCGTCTATTTTTCTATCAGATCTCGAACAAGAAGCGCGTGGATGGATCTGTGATGCTCGTCTTCAAGGATTCTAAGGGTGTAGAGATCACGGCGACGAAGAGGATGTACGCGACAACGACCACTCGATCTGTAAGTTCCATTTTCTCATGTATTGTCAACATTTATGGCCTCATTTTGCAGAAGAAAGGTGACGCGATTACTCGCTCAGACGAGTTTACTCTTTCCTTCAAGGATGCCTTAGGAGAGGATCACCAAGTCTCCTCGAAAGTGATGGACTTCAACAAGGAGGTAGGTTTAATGTATCATAAGATCATTTTTGACCCTCTTTCTTTCAGATGATCAACCGACTGGGCGTTCCCAAGGCGATCCTTGACTTTGTGCTATTCTGCCATCAGGAGGAGTCCAACTGGTAAGCTGTTTTATTCTTATGACTGTTCTAAGACCCATTTTGTAGGCCGCTGTCCGAGCCGAAGGCCCTGAAGATGCGGTTCGACGCCATCTTCGAAGTCACCAAGTACACGAAGGCCCTGACGAACATCAAGAAGATGATCCGGGAGTACGAAGGCAAGATCAAGCTGGCCGACGGCACTCTGCCGTACCTTCACGAAGCTCGGGCAGAGCGGATTCGAATACAGCAGGAGGCTGAAACCTGCAACGAACGCGTCGAAGTGCTGAAGCAGAAGATGAAGGACAGCAAAGCGCAGCAGGAGCAGGCCAAGAGCGAGTTGGCCACCATGCAAAAGCAGTTCGAAAAGGCCGATGGGATGACGAGGAGCGAAGGTGAGAAGGAGGCGGAGAGGAAAGGCATACAGGGTGGGCCGAAAACAAATCCTTTGCAGACACCCCTGGCTCCTGCTCACTGGCCAGACAGAGCGGAGTCATTTCTAGCTCGTCGCAAACGACCGGTCGGTTTTGCTTTTTGTTTTGTTTACCGGTCGTTCGCCGCGGGATCGCTCCAAATGACCCGTTTCAGACAGTGGATCAGTGTCTAGCGCGTCTCTAGTCGGCGTGGTGTATGGCGGAAAGATTTTTTTTTGGCCCACCGGTGATTCAAAAAAAGAGTCCTGGCCAAACAGGGGGACGGAGGCATGTCTGGAAATCACAGAGCGGAGTCATTTTAAGCTCTCGCCGAGAACGACCAGTCGGTTTCGGTAACAAGTAACGCGAAACCGACTGGGAGCCGTTATGAACCATGAAGGACGTCAAATACAGCAGTATTTCAACCGCGTTTGATGTTAAGTCTAGTAGATGTTATATGTAAATGCGAAGATTGTCGAAAATACGGTGAAATTGATTCCGACCGGTCCGTTGTTGCGCGCCTGCCACAAATTACTTCTCCAGACGTGTGACGTGATTTCCAGACATGCCTCCGTCCCCCTGTCTGGCCAGGGCTTTTTTTAATCACCCTGTACTGGGTGGTCAAAAAAACCATTTTTCCAGACACCGCGCCGGCCAGACACGCGCGCCTGATTTACTGTCTGAAATCGGTCATTTGCAGCGGTCGCGCAGCGAACGACCGGTCGGTTTCGCGTTATTTGTTAGCGAAACTGACCGGTCGTTCGTCGCGACTGAAAGCCCAGAAAAGAAGGGTCTGGAATGAGCGGGTGCCGGGGTGTCTGGTGTGACTCATTCGGAGCATGCGCGCTGAAAGCGAACCGGTCAGAATTCCGTCCGGATTTATGTGGAAAACGGAGGAAAATCATGCGAAATTCACCGCTTTTCTTTTCACCGCCCAGGCATTTGACCGGTAGTACTCGATGTTGGCACGTAGATTTCTTTTTGGGTCGATTCTAGAAGCATTACCGGTTGGTGTCAAGATGAACGTCATTTTGACCCAATCGAAAAACCGATTCGTAAACGTCATTTCTACCCAATCGAAGCCATGCGACCGATCAGAATTCTCATTTGTGGTCCGTTCTAGACACATGACCGGTTTACAGGGTGGCCCAAAAAAAGGACCAGCACCAGCCAGACAGAGGGACGGAGGCATGTCTGAAAATCGTGGAACGACCGGTCGGTTTCGCGTTAATATTTGTAAGCGAAACTGACCGGTCTTTCCCAGCGAGTGGGCTTGAAATGACTCCGCTCCGCGATTTCCAGACATGGTCCCGTCCCTCTGTCTGGCCGGTCCTTTTTTGGGCTACCCTCCCTGTATGTGGCACGTAGGCACTCATCATTCAGGTCGATGTTAGGTACTCAACTGGTCGATATTAATCACGTAGGCTTTTCTCATGCCCTGAAACGTTTCAAATTTGATGCGAAAACCCTTCTTTATCCTGTTACCTTCCAGACATGCTCAAGCAACGCGTCGAACTGCTCCAGCGACAGCTGCGAAGCATCGACGTCGAAGATTATCCCGGTTCGGTCGAAGAGCTAAAGAAGGAAATTGAGGAGATCTGCAATGCGACTGACTTTGAACAGATTGCTCAAGAAAAGCAGGAACTGAAAGCGAAGCTGTCGCGCTTGGAAAACGACATAAGGCAAGTTGATCGCGAAGCGGCAGGAAACGCAGCGGCGCTGAAGCAAACACAAGGCGAGCTGAAGAGGACCCAAGAGAAGCTCGAGCAGTTCAACCAGAAGATTCAATCTGCGGTGGACGAGCCAGCGCAGATCAAGCAGAAGATCGACGAGTGCCGCGAAGTCCTCAGCAAGACGAGGAGGCACCTGGGACAAATCGATGGCTGCGGCTTTTTGTACGATGAGTACGAAAGCGCAGTCGTCGAGAAGAAGGCCTGCCCGCTGTGCGAACGAAGCTACTGGACCGAAGATGATATCCAAGCCCTCATTGCCAAGATCCGAAGCCGTCGCTCCGGGCTGCCCGAGGAGAAGCAGCGCCTTTTGTCGGAGGTCCAGAAGCAGGAGCACCAGCTTCATGGGCTCAACCAGGTCGTCCCGATCGTGGACATCGCGAAAAAGATAGAAACCGTCGACATCCCACAGCTTGAAAACCGCCTCGCCTCTTTGAAGCTTAAGGCAGGCGACTCGGACACGCGCAAGGCGGAGAAAGAAGAGCAGCTAGCGGCCGTGAAAAACCGCCAAGGTGTCATCAACCGGATCACCGATCATCGTCAGCAAGCGGATCAGCTGAGGAAGCTTGAGCTGAAGGAGGAGATCGCCGAAGTCCAGATGGAATTGGACGCGAGCCGATGGGACGGCGAAAGTGTAGCGCATTTGAAGACGAAGGTGAGCAGCTTTCTGGTTTCAGGGATGTGGGAGCCCGATCTGCTGTATTTCCATCGATAAACCGACCGATCTGCTGTCTCCAAATGAAGACTACGTGAGGTCGAACGTTAGCTAAATTGGATGCGCGAGGAATCAGGAAGAAAAGCGCTGAATTTCGCAATGATTTTCCTTCAATTTCCACCCGAATCCGGATGGAATTCCCACCGGTTCGCTTGCAGTGCTCGTGCTCCGAATGCGTCGCTCCAGACACCCGGCACCTGCTCGTTCCAGACCTTTTTTTTGGCCCTCCCTGTAGAGAAAGACCAACGGGTCTGCATGCCTAGCTTGGGTCAAAGTGAGCTGCGCGTGCTGTTTTGCACCTAAACCAGCCGGTAGTCCATACCTCGCTGTCTCTAAATGATGCCTACGTGAGGCTAACCGGTGTCTTGAGGTCGGCACGACCGGTCGGCACGTCTTGCTTGGGTCAAAAATGAAACGCTTCACCCAGACATCGACTGGTCTAGTGCCTTAGCCGACCGGTCATCGATACCTCGCTGTCCCAAAGTCATGCTTAGGCTTCATCCGATCGGTTTCTAGGTGTTTAGGTCAAAATAAGACACAGCTGTCTGGCATCGTACTGTCTACCGCGTTTCATGGGTGCGTAGCTGTCTTTTAAACCGATGCCTACATGCTCCGTAGCTGACTGTCCTCATTTCTAGATGCAAAACCTAAACACTACCCAGCAGCGAGCGAGCGCCGACTACCACAAGTCAAGCGGCGAACTCGAGGCCACGAAGAAGAAGAGCCAAGACCTAAGCGCACGCCTGGAGACGAAGTTCAAGAAAGTAGAGAAGGAGTTCCGTGAGAAGCTTATCGAAAAATGCGTCCACGTGCAGACCGTCCAAGACCTGAAGAACTATTTTAAAGTGGTCGACGAGTCCATCATCGCGTACCACCAGACAAAGATGGAGCAGATTAACAACATTCTGGAGGACCTGTGGCGCCGCGTCTACAAAGGAAGCGACATCCAGTCGATCAAGATCAAGTCAAGCCCGGTTGACCTGACGGAGGACAAGCGCAAGTCTTACGACTACTGCGTCATGATGACCGTCGACTCCGTGGAAGTAGAGATGAGGGACCGCTGCAGCGCCGGCCAAAAGGTGAGCCTTTCCTATCCTAAGCATCAGTCTTATCCTTATCCTTACACCCTGTAGGTGCTTGCGTCGATTCTTATCCGCATCGCCCTTGCCGACGTCTTCGCAGGCCGCTGCTCGATTTTGGCCCTCGACGAGCCGACCACCAACCTTGACGTGGATAAGGTGAGACTATTTTTATCCTTAGACCTTGAAGCTTATCTCTGACGATTTTAGGTCGAAGCGATGGGCGAGATGCTGGTAGACTTGATCAAGCTTCGCACGGGCGACCGCCAAAAGGAAGCGGCAGGCTTCCAGCTCATCGTCATCACGCACGATTTGAGGCTTGTGGAGAACCTGTACCGCGACTGCAAACCAGAATTCGTCTACGGCCTGACGAAGGATGCCTACGGAGTCTCCAAGATGAGGCAGCACAAGCACTTCGACCACGACCTTTAGGGAACACTGGTATTGTTGTAAATAAATTATTTTTAAGAATTTGAAGTGTTTGGGGTCAAAACTTTGGCCACGTCGGCTAAGTTAACGCATAACGTCTAGTATTCAGTCTGAATGTAGGTTCAAAACAACATACCCTTGTCAGACCCTGGTCAATCTATTCCATACTCCAGGGACCCATTTCATCAAACGCAATCCGTGTAATTCTGCAATCCGCAATTCGGTTCTAATTCAATTCTATCCGTAAAAGCAGCTGATCTTAGAAAAGAGTTTTCAAAATAAAGCTTCTAAAGATGCTTAGTTTTGGCGTAATGGAGGATTGAACACAAAAGATCGAAGGAAAGGATTATCTATAGCTAATCTCAGCTAATGAATTTTCATTTTAATGATTTATCTGCTAAGAAACCATTGCAAATAACAAGTGTGAAATTGTCGTATTTTTAGGTCCAAAATCACAGTTCGTATCCGTGTTAACAACACGCCGACACAATTGACTTCGGTTCTCGAATTGTAATATGACACCAGGGGCGCAGGGCGAATTTCACGGCTCCCTTTCAGGACGTGTTTGGACAGGAATCAAGCCGAACAACTCGAAAACAAAAGATACATTGCGTAAAAAAAGTCAGTCATGAAGCCACCGGTCGGCTCAATAATGTCCGTCCTGCTCCGTGCTATCTTCACTGTGTTCCTGATTATGATGCTCTCAGGAAGTTTGGTCGACTTGGTGTCTGGCTTAAGCCTGAACCTGGAATCTCTGGACAACCTTGGAATTTGGGATTGTTAGTACTTTTTTAATGGCTCCGAAAGGCGGAGAATACACTCTAAATCTGCTGACTTTAAACTTGAAAGTGCGTGGTAAATAATGATGGAAAAGGTAGGCCGTTAAACAATAAATAATGCTTAGAATCTAGCTTTTCTCCATCGCACGAGGGACGGGACTGGGCTGCTGACCCGTTTTAAAAATATTCATGATCTGCTTGACTGTTTACAGTAATAAAATAGTGCCAGAATGGCGTCATTTAATGTTTGGACTGTGTTAGGCTATGCCAAACCTTCATTTGTGAGGTTATGCCTTTAGATACCTCACAGGTTTAGCTCATGACAATTCTATTAAAGAAACGTTACCTATGCAAGCAATCTTTCGAGCATCTCCCCAATCATAAACTCAGTGCTTCCTTTCTGACGTCGTCTCTCGCCGTTTTCTCGAAATCTTTCGAATTTTCTTTTCAACGGAGCACGTAGACAAATTCCAGTCTGCGTTCCCAGCAACTTGCACAAGAGTCACTGTTTCCTCTCCTTCCATTCGTTTACACTTTTTCCGCCACGCTCTTTACACCTTGGAGTCTAAGCCTCAACGCAGAAACGGTCGCCGTACTTTGTGTTACACAAAAAACTCTTTTCACTCGTTTTTCGGCGCTCTTCGGAGTTTAGATTGGCGAAAGAATAGTTGTGGAAGCAATCAAAGAAAAGTTGTGCCATCGGAAAATGAGACAAACCCATCCAAAAGCACTAATTTATTTCAGAACAGCTCAACATTGAAAAATTGTACTCAAATTCCCACATTTGTTTTCTTACAACTGGCTTCACATGGCTCAGGTTAAGGCGGAGCCAATGAACCGAACTTGTCATTTAGCGGTCTGTTCTCAGTTTGAGCTTCACTCCAGTCATTTCAAGGATGAGAGCCATCTTCGCGGTCTTCTGCCTACTTCTAGGTCTCTTTGCTAACGGCACATACTCCTTGGTCTTGGACTATGACGAGAACGACAACCGAGTTTTCGAGGTAAATCACATCTTATGTAATTATTTCAATTGTCTGTCCGTTTAGAGAGTCCACCAGGGTTATCCTTTCTTGAACTACTACGTCTTTATTGAATCCAAGGTCAATAATACGGTTCTCTTTTGCGAAGGCGTTCGACTTACAGAGCGGCACTTAGTGACCACGACCCCATGTGCTCAAAACTATTTAAAGTCATCCAAAACCGTGGCCATCACAAACCATCGAGACCGCAGAGCCCAAAAGGACAGCAATTACAAGAGCGCCGATGAAGTGGTCACTAAGGTCGTGGGAGCCAAAATCAACGGAAATCTTGCTATTCTAAGAGTGAGTCTAATACAGTTTCCAATTTTCCCAATTGGTAACACTCTTTTTAGGTTGACCAGCCCATGATTTTGGAACGTTGGACCCACAAGGTTTTTGTTTCCAAGCAGTTCAGATCGAGCGACGTTAAAGAGTTTGGACATTCCGGCTTTTTTGCATTAGGACATGGGTTTTCGGAAAATTTCTTTGAGCCTAACCTTATCAAGATGGCTGACTTGAAGCGCGTCTCCTCGAAAACTTGCCGGTAAGCAAACTAAGTTGTTTTTAACCTTAAAGACAAAAAATTTAACTTTTTGTTTTTTTCACAGCCGAGAATGGAAGCACTCACACCTGCACTTCACCGACGACTTAGTTTGCGCACGAGTTCCTGGGCAGACCTTGACTGATGTAGGCTTTATAACTCGTAAACTTTCAAACAATTGATTTTTAGGGATTTCACGGAGGGGCCATGTCATATTTTGGATATGCGCCTGACACAGAGCTTATCGCCAACTACGTCTACGCCCTAAGAATTGCTCAAGATACTTCTTACAAGGGACAGAAGACATCGGGTAATATTTGAACCAAGAAACTAATATATAATGATTTAATTTTAGAAGTGTTTGTGAAGCTGGCACCTTACTGTGAGTTTTTGAAGGAAGAAACAGAAGGTCTTTTCACATGCGTTTGAAGAATTGAAACGTCTAATTGCTCTTATCTGGCTGTTTTATGCTACTTTTGTTAAGCTTAGCTTCTTGACGCCGTTGTAAGCTGTTTTCTGTACTGTCTTGAGACTTCTTAAAACCTCGTAAACAAATTTGCTGTAATTCTCATAAAAAACTACCGTAATCAGCGGAATTTGTGTGATGTGCTTTTGTGCTCCACAAGCACCTCTATTCAAAGACCCAAGCAAAGCAAACAATCAGCACAAGAGTCAACATGTCTTCTGCTTCCACCCGGTTACACTTTTTCGGCCACGCTCTCAACAATCAGCCACAATCAACATTAGCCTCATCTTGTACTCGGAATCTGAGATCTTTTTCTTTCGTTTCTCCGATCCTCTTTTCTTTTCAACGGAGCACATAGACAAACAACAGTTTGCGTTTCCAACAACTCGCACAAGGGTCAATGTTGTCCTCTGCTTCCACCCGGTTACACTTTTTTCGGGGTTCTCATGTCTTAAAATACATTCCAGTCTGAACCGTAACGCAGAAACGAGCGCAGAACTTTGTGTGACACAAACACCCTTTTCACTGGTTTTTCGCCGCTCTTCGGTGTTTACAAATCTTGGTTAGAAAAAGGGAGCGTTGCGGGCAAAGGTCGGCTACATCACTCAATCGACGGCAAGCGACATGGTAGCTTATCGATAATCTCGGCCGCTTCAAGCTTTTTCCTCTTCGAAATTCGGATCTTTTTTCTTGTCTCTCCAATCGTCTTTTCTTATCAACGAGGTACGTAGACCAACAACTGTTTGCGTTCCCGTCAAATGCACAAGGGTCAATGTGCCCTGTGCTTCCACCGAGTTACACATCCACTGTCGAAATGCTCCCCATGTCTTGAGTGCCGAAAAAATAAGCGCCGAACTTTGTGTTACACAATAACTCTTTTCGCTGGTTTTTCACCGCTCTTCGGAGTTTGCGATTCTTGGATTAAGGTCAAGAAAATTGTGAATAGGGGTTAACAAGCATAGAATTAGCCAACTGAAAAAGACAACAAAAAGCCAATTAAGCATTTCAGACATGTTCTTGCGGCCTTAAGAAGTTCTGCAGTTCACAAAAAACACCGAATGTCTTAAGACGCTATTTTAAGACACGTAGGTAGTGATGGAGGCAGTGATTCTCTACCGAACGGCAGAACCTTTTGCCCACTTTGGCACAGCTTCCAGTCGAAGGTAAAGAGTGGAAACCTTACTTTAGAGAAAAATTCAGACCCATGTCACGAGGTCGGCCATGAACGACCGTTTGGCAATATTGAAGGCATAAACTTTTTAAACCTTTTTTAGGCCCGTTAGGTTTAGATAGAGCATCCGCTTTCCTTAAACCACTTTGTGGCCCGCAGGTTCCTTAACAAGATGCTCTTTGGGAAAACCGGTCTTCGGACTTTTGGACATAGTTTTGATTACATAAACAGAGCCAAGCATCAGTTTTTCCGCCCTAACGGTTTCCTTGAAAATGTACAGGCAAGCATTGTTAACAACTATTAAATCTTAAAATTCACTGACCACGCCAAGAAAGCTCGGACTAAAACTAACAATCAACAGATCAACATTTTAGTTGCAGGAGATGGTATTCAGTGAAATGGTATTCAGTGGAATTCAGTGAACACCAGAATATGTTTTTGAAGCAATGATTGAGCTGTCCAGGTCTGGCATGCAAAACTCTGATGTTGTCTGTTTACGGAGGATGAATGAGCTTCAAAAATGCTGCAGAAGCAGATCTAGCCATAAACCAAATGTTTTCGCTTTTGGACAAACTTGTTTCTAACTTATTCTTTAACCGAAGCCACATTTCAATTTTTTTCCGTTTTGCGGCAAAATGGCTCGCTTTTTACTAGATTGTGGAAAACTTTCCAAGCAGTTTTGCAATACTTTACAATAACAATGAGATACTTAAATATATTAAATTGGGGCTTCATGCTAATGAATTGTCTTCACTTAAATTCAGACGGGCGGACGAATTGTAGCCCAGTATAGCGCCTGCACGAGTCAAGTATTTCAAGATTCCTTCCCAATATGCCTCACTATCGTTACTATTTATTTCCAAATAAAATTCTTACGCTTCGCGAGCATCGCTAAGCTTACGGTCATTTTCTATTGCAGACGGATGTCTGGCGCATGGCTCAGCACGATTTTGCAGTATATCTCTAATCCGCGTTTCTTCAGCGTGCTGAATTACCTGAAACGCGCATAACCACTCGCCTAATGACATTTTTGGCGCTCTAAAATAGTGGCGCTGCCTAGAGACTCAGCGTGATTTGTAGTGCGCGGACCTTCCCCAATGTCACAAATATTTACAAAACTGAGCCCTAAGCTGTTTCAAAACCACTGATTTTGATAGTAACCGAACAATTCAGCGAGCGCATTGCAAACTCCAGGAGCAGAATCACTCTCTATAAATCGTTGGTTGGGAACGCGTAACGCAGTTTTTCAAAAGTGGGCTCAGCTAAATCTATTGGTAGCAAAAAAAGCGCATCTAGTTGGCGAACAATTATTTAAACTTTGCCGAAGAACTTTGTAAAAGCCATGATAATGTTCCAACCGTCCGATGTTCCAATAGTCCTGTTCCAACCGCCTCCCTCCCCCTCCAATGTTCCAATCGTCCGCGTGTTGGAATATGGTAGATGATTATAATTGTACGATAGTGCGTAAGAAGACTTGGAAAACGATGATGTGGTCAACAGAGTTGATGGATTCTGGTTTGGTCGAAGTTAACTTCAGTTTTAATTAAGAATCTTTTTTCTGTCCTTAAATTTGTAAGCCCGGTTTTCTAAATATGTTTGGCTTAACGGTTAAGGAGAAATCTTGATTATGATGACAAAAATACCAAAACTCAAAGCCGTTATTCAAGTAAATACCAAGAGAATACATGTTTGTATGAACGTGTTAACGACCTTTATGTAGATTATCAAGCGAGGCATCTATGAACATCCTTTTGACACGTCTACAATGAGGCAATCCAAAGCCAACCATTCCACTTTTGGCGTCAGCGCCAATTCACATGGCAAGGAATGTAATGAGAAGCACAGCGAGTGGCAGACAAGACATATCAAACAAGATTATATCGACTGACGGCCATTGACACATTCTGAGCGTTTATAACATACTCTATAATCCGCTTAGACTTGGCTAACAGGATTTTTGCTCCTGGCTAAGTCTTCTTTTGACTGCGGTCAAAAAAATCCATAAATTTGAAACATTTTAAACGGATCAAGTAAGGTCACTTCTGTAGCAGTTCTTGCCATTGCACAGACCATGACGCGTCACCGTTGCTCCTCTACAACAGACTTGTTTAAAAAGTTGTTGATGCTCTATAACAAGACATGAGCCAAGTCAAGTTTATTGAAAAATTCTTACAGTTGTCTCACATTTTAGGAACGGCTTTGTTGTGAAGCCGATCTTCGCTTTTTTCCAAATAAGAACAAAAAGCGTTCTCATAATTCTTTCCTGTTTTGGAACGGCTCACATTTAAAAAATCTTGTTTACTTGGTCGCAGTAAAATAAGCCAGCATCTTGATAGCATAAGGTGAAATGGGTAACACAAGTTTTGCTATACGAGGTTTGTCGGGTTGTCGGCATTTTGTAAATGCTTTAGCTACAAAAAAATTTGTTTTGGATAAAAATAGGACTAAAATAGCGCAGACAGAACCGAAAAGGTTTTCCCTGCTCTTGGTTCTTTTCATGAAAATCATGTTCGGCTCTTCGGTTTTTTAAATTGAGTATCTGTGCGTGCAAGGCATATGAGAGAGGAAAGTGAGATTGATGAATTAGTCAGCAGTACTCTGCTCAGTTGATGAGAAAAAAAGTACGGATAAAATCTGTGACTCCAACTTCATGGCAAATTCTTATCGTTGGGAATAGCTGAGTGGATTGCGTTGAGTCGAATCTTTCAAAGGAAGGTGACATGAAATTATTAGAATTTCTGGTTTGCCATACGTAAACTTAGTTAAATTATAAAACACGTTATTAAAAAATTTTAAAAAAACTGTTTGGTGATTTTAGAAATCTCAGGGAAAAATTACACGCAATGTCAAAAAACTCAAAACCGCGTTTTCACGTCTTTTTGAGATTGCTACTTGGACTTTCAAATATCTATGCAGATGTATTAAAGTTCTTTTTTCTATTCCATCTTTATCTCTCCCCTTCTGATCTTTCCCCTCTAACAGGAAATTTTCTGCTTTTTCCGTTTTTCTTATCTTCACAATTTTCTCTCTAATTCCCACGCCGACGTCACCGTCGCGACATCATCGCGCTGTATCTCTCCTGTGGCGGCGGAAAAACGCGTGATAAACTGTGCCGCACGGTCTCCGGTGCGCGCTGCTTGCCTCTGCCTTGATTCTGTTCGCCTGTCAGCGGTCGGCGTCCCTGCTGCCGTTCGTCCTTTCGCAGCTCCTCAGCTTGTTGCCCTGCCCCTGCTGGTGTCCCGCTCGCGTGTTCGCGACGTTCTATTTCAGCGGGCAGCCGCGTTCTTCAAATAGTTAAACAAATAATGTTTCTGATTTCAGATTTTTGTAATCCAGCGCACGTGGTCTATGTGAGAGAGTGGACGGAAGGGACGTCGTTGTCATGATCTCGGTTCTTCAACCTGTCAATGTAATACTAATCGTCTTGGTCGTGGGACAGTTTTTGGCGAGGAAAGCGACTGCAGATCCTTGGAACACAGACAAAATCTATAGAGAATATTATACGGATGATTATATAGCAAATCCGCAAAGGGTGAGTCTCCTAGTTTAAAAATTCGTTGGATTAAAAATGGTTTTTACTGGTTGAAAAACGTAAGAAAAGTGAATCAAATTGAAAAAGTAAAACCAATAGTGGAGACTTTTTAAACTGTTTTTGTTGTCGCTTGAATGTAGGTAAACAGTGCTTTTGACCTTTATTCTTTTGACTGTAAATGCAAACAAACAACGTCATAAAACTGGCCCACTTTTCGTTACGATAAGCTAGGTATAATTTGCTCTGCTTTTAACTTCAATTCTGCTTTTTTATTTACACTCAAAACCACGGAAATAACACTTTTAACCTTTATTCTGGAAACGATCAAGCCAAATAAACATTGACATAAAAATGCGGAACTGCTGTTTCGCTCTGCTGGCAAAACGATACCGGACGGTTCTTTTACGTCAATCCAGGAAGTGCGATGTAAACCACAACTGTTGTTTATTTATAGAAACTCCCACAAAGCCATAAATTAGAGAAATTAAATGGTAAACACAAGCAGCCTCGTGCGCATTTGTTGTCAACAAGGTAACGAGCAAAACAATAATTTTTGCTGCAAAACTTGGCTTTTTTAAACACAATGACGAGAGGCGTTCAGAGGCCATGGATTGTATTTTGTTTACGTCGTATTTGTTGTTATAAAGGAAGAGTAAGAAGAATATCAACGTGCAAAAATTGCATTACAAAACGTCGACCATAAAAAATTTACGACTATTTTACGATCCATTCTTTGCAGATAGTCCTTCCGATGACAGGCGACGAGATGCCTTTTCACGTGTACATAAGAACTAACAAGGGCCACCGCTGCACGGGATCGATTCTAACCAAAAGTTATGTTCTGACCGCGGCGCACTGTGCAGCGTTCCTGACTAACAATGGAACCACGACTGTATATGCTGGACTTGAGGACACAAGGAAGACGACAGCTAGGACAGTGCGGAGATCGACCGTGTCCCAGATTACGCTGCACCCGTTTTTTGATGCTGGAACGAGGATTCATGATATTGCTGTGATCAAGGTGAGCAAACTGCAAGCAAGAAATACAAAAATGTTTGGTTTTGTTAAATATGCCAAATGACGTGATTGATTAAGTGCAAACAACGTTTTTTTAGGTTTTTAATAGTCGCAAAATCCATTTTTGAAACATTTAGAATCTAAGAATCGTAAGAATTTAAGAATCGTAACGGTACTAAGCACATAATTTAAGTTATGCTTAATCTCAAAAAAGAGCCCAAAGTGCATTAAATGTGATTTGAATCTTGCTCTTATAGATTAGAAACGCTTTCAACTGGACCGACTACGTACAACCTGTCAAAATCTTCAGTGATGATAGATTTGTTGACCTGTTTTTAAAAACGGCTGGCTTTGGACATTCGCATGGTAAGAAAAAAACAAAATGTTTTAGTTTTTTTTTAATTTACTTAAATTTAGTAAACTTTCCGCAATTTCAATGAACCATCTTGACAGAGACGTCTGCAAGTAGGTCTTACTTTCTTCAACGTCATATAATATCTCCATTGTCAGCGAAAGACTCAGCTCTGTCGGTCGCCTAAAGGTCAGCATTCGCCAGATGTGCACTCGGGTCCCAGCCATAAACATACGAATGGTTATCTCGACTTTTGTATTTAAAATCTACTGAGATTTTCAGGGTTACCACGGAGGTCCCATTGTCCACATGCACGCAAATGTGTCTACGCTCTACAAAAATCGTTTTTTTGACGTGAATTCAGATTATGGGTACAGTCAGGTTGGCGTCCTTTCTTATACAATCAATGCTTTGACGGAAAAAAACGTCAGTAAGTCGCTGGTTTCTTTAAATTCAAGAAAACTTAATTATTTTAGACGTCGCTTTAAGGACATCACTATACTGTGGCTTCATCGAAGAGGCCACACGTCACAGTTACCGGTGTGCTATATTCAGAAAATAACTTTTAGCTTTAGTCTCTTGATCTTGTCATTCCATGGAATCAACTTTGACCCAAAACTGCCATTACTTAAAATGATCTACGTATTTTCAGATGCAATAAATTTTTATTTAGAGACAATGGAACTTATTTTCAGTGTTGGCAGTAATTCAGTCGCAGAACTGAGACACACGGGTGTAGATGCCTGGGTACTCTTCTTGATGCTGAATCTGCTGGAAACTTTGTCCAAAAGAGGTGAAGCCAATCTGGCACCACTCGTTTTGGAAGAAGACGGACATCGGTCCAGCGCTGTCACCAGGTCCACCACCGATTTTCAGCCCGCCAGCACGGTCTTCTCAAATTTTCTTATGGTCGTAGTTCATCCATTGGTTCCCGTAAAAAAATCTTCAATTTTAAAATTTAAGGCTGAGTGAGCCTTCTCGCAATAGGTGTGGTTGATAATATGGACCTTCAGTAGAGGAGTACCTTGCTGACAACGGGTTGCCAGTTAGCGACTGAAATCTTGTCTTTTAAGTATATTTTTGGTTTTTACTTACTGACATTAGCTCCAAAACCACTCAAAGTGCACAGAGGGAGAGAAATTAGTTTTGAGTCGTCACGCTTGATTTTGGAAAATTGGACAGTTGGGGTCAGCTCCACATGAGAATCAAGCTAAAAAATACGTTTTTTTGATTCGCAAAGTTAGGCTTCCCGTCAAAATTGCAATGTCATTTCGGTTCATGAACGCATAATCCTTATGTCTCTTGTAAGATGTGATGTTCCTGATCTGAACTCCAGGTGTATCTTCTTTCGAGAACTGCGGACCATTCCAAACATGGCCGTGGAAGGAGGGACAAGGTACATGGTGCAGTGAGCAGCGGTAAGGAGATGACGAGGAGTGGTCACAGTGCCTCCGCATATGAATCTGCCGCCGCATGATTTGGTGTAGGAGATAAAGACTTGCCAAGGGAACTGGCCTTGGGTCGCATTCTGGTCTCCAAAAATCTAAACTATTACCTTTCAAAAACGATAAAAATGTGTTTCAACCTACCAGCTCCGCAGGAGGCACAGGGAGAGCAAGACCTAGCCAGAGAAGACTCAAGAAGAAATCCAACGCTATCATTTTGAACCGTGTTGTGAACCCTGTACTTCAGAATAAAAAAGTGAAACTGTTTGTTTCTACTTAGGACAACCATGTGATATTTGACCGTGTTTCGTATTTTGATTTGACCTTAAACGACCGATAAAGGCCTTCGGGCACACACTTAGGTAAATTGGGTAGATCACCCCATTTTTATGGACGTCGTCTGGCTATTTTTTTCGGCTAAAAGTCAAGGCAGTTGCTAGGGACGTCAATGACTTCAGGGATATGGGGTCAAACAGTTCATTTGGATGGTCCGAAATGGTTTTATGACCCGGTTTCGTACTCTTCAGTCATTTCAATAGACCATGTAGCTTTCTTGTTAGTCTCTTTGTGGACAAGGACTCCATTACGGGTGTATTCCTCCAAACTATACGTCTGAGGCAGGTTTCGTCTGCAATCCAGAAATTGAGAATATAAGCCCATTCTTTAGGCCATGGTATGTAAATCGAAACTTTTTGGGATAACGGTTTCGACCCACTTTTTGGGAAACCCATCTTCTGTGACCTGCGTAGCCCTGACTGCAAGTGAGCTTTACTTTGTCTTGAACTCCACTTGTAAGATTTTTGCTTTTAGAAAGTATTCCAATTTTAAAAATCAAGTTTCTAATTTGAGGTTTAAGGAGACGACGGAGGACAAGTCTTAAAACAGTTTGTCGCTTCCAGAATATTCGCAACTCGCCATAAGCAAAACATGTGTTTACTGTAATGTAATTCCATTATGGCGCCTTAGCCCGCAATCGTGATCAGTCTTAAATAAAGCATATGTGACGGGAGGCGGCTTGCGAGCGCTCTTCAATATAGTGCATCGCCAACGTATTCGAACCTAGACCGAGAAATTTTGTGCGGATTCTTCGTCACCCTTTCTATTTCGCGCCCCGGAGGGCATTCTGCTAGGAGAAGTTTCCTTGATCAACTTAAACAACCCATAGGAGTGGCTAACTCGTCGACTAAGCAACTTAAGCAACCCACAGAAGTGAGCAAAAACAATTTTATTTTAAAATTAACAAATGAGAGAAAAATTAAGTTGTTAGGCAAAAAACCTTGAATGATCCTGTATAGAATTGGCCAGTTGCGCGAAACTGCAAATAAATTGAAATTCAATAAGCTCTTACTTTCAGCTAAAAACAGAAAAGATCAAACTGAACCAATCGAAAAGTATGTTTTATTTTAGACACACTTAAACTCGTTCCTAGTCGTCTCTTCAACAAAGTCGCAGTACTTGGCCACACGCGTGAAAACAGCTAAAACCTTCTAATTACTTTTTGTAACCACATTTCCTAATTTTACCTGGATACCACCACTGGTTGGACATCTGCTCGTCATTGCCGTACACAAAAGACCCAAGACCGATCTGGTACCACTGGCTGTTATGATAGACTTGAAGAGGTCCACCGCTGTCACCCTAAACAAACCATTGAACTCCTTTGTTTGAATTCTAGCCTTACAGGACCGACTCCCTTGCCTTTGTTACCAGAGCAGATCTGCTTATCCGAGAGAATAATTTCGCCATGGGTAAGACTCTTCCAAGTGCTTCTACAGTAATCCATTTCGGTTATGGTCACGTTGGCGTAGAAGAGGTAGTTGCTGGAGACTTGGACGTTGCTCACTAAAAAGAAATCATTTAGTCAAAAACACGCGTTTTAAGCTCTCCATTTGTGGCTCCGAACCCAGAGACTGTGCCTTGGTGGATCCCAATTATGTAGCCGTCCTCTTTTTTAATAGTCACAGGCTTCACATTGTCGGTAAGCTTGACGTCGCTGCTTAGCTGAAATTGTCAAACCCTATTTGTCAAATTGAAAACTCAGCTACTTACCGTAACTACGGCAATATCATTCTTAAACGGCCCTCCAGGAACATAATCTGGATGATTCACAGAAGACGAGATTCCCACGACTTGTATTGTTGGGTCCCAGTAGGCCATGGTTTTGTCAATGACTGCAAGCATAGCCACAGATCCAAAACCCATCCATTTGGTGCAATGAGCGGCGGTGAGGACATGACGTTTTGTCAAAAAAGACCCTCCACAAGTGTAGATCTTAGAGTCGCCAAGCATCTTTAGTTGGAATAGGACTTGCCATGGAAACTGGCCTAGAGCGGCACGGTCTCCTCCAAAGATCTAAAC
This sequence comes from Steinernema carpocapsae, assembly GCA_000757645.3. NCBI lineage: Eukaryota > Metazoa > Nematoda > Chromadorea > Rhabditida > Steinernematidae > Steinernema > Steinernema carpocapsae. Next base: position 506,816 of record AZBU02000014.1, on the reverse strand, counting down.
AATTTTTAGCTTAAAAACGAGAGAAGAAATTTATTACCAGCTTTGAGGTCTTAGGTTTTTGGTCTGACGCAAAACATGAGGCCGACATGGCTAAAAGGAGTGCAGGCAACCACATGTCACTAGGAAAGTCAAAGACAAGTGGAACTGGTTACAAAGGCATTAATGATTTCAACAGTCTTATCAGTTAGCGATTCCTACAGATGATCTTAACGTGTCAAAAGTGAAAACACATGACGTTGTTTGTCATATTGGGAGTTCTTTGGATTGAATAATGCTAATCATTGACGCTTTTCAAGACTCACAGTTTCATGTCCTAAACCGTTGTTGGAAGTTTGACAGGAGGGTTGTCTCAGGGCTAGAAAGACAATTCAAGAAATATGTTTTGCTAACTCGCCAAAAATCCTAGGAAAATCGCATTTTTAGACCGGTAATTAGCTCCAGTATGGGACTTGCGGCACATCAGTTCTAAAGATATGCGTCACGCACAGGCGCGAGCAATAAATTAATTTTCTGGCCACGTCGAGACAAGTAAAATGAGTTGTAGCACGCGATTGCAAGTTTGAAAAAAATTAGATGACTGTAAATCAAGATTTTTAAAAATTTTGGAAGTTTTTGGTTTAAAAATGTGATTTTCCAAGGATTTTTGGCGAGTTGGCAAAAAATATTTTGGAAATCTTCCTAGTCCTAAGCCAACCTGCCTGCCAAATTTCAGATTCAAACTCGAGGGACACTTTTGGCAGTTCCCTTGTAAGTGAAAATATTACTCAAAGTTTTCGCTTTTAGCGCATATTTTATTAACGCAGCAAACGTCGTGAGTCTTTTTGAAGCCATTTTAACGCAATTTAGATTTCTTGCACATTCACATTTTATTATGAGTTCCTGAGGTAAACTACAGTATCACTCCATTACATCACTTCATTCAATTAGGTTGGTTGGCATTATCAACTTCAGCCAAAACTCGGTTGACCGTTCTGGGAATAAACTGCACTTCTTCGAGCGCTTCCCGAAATTCTGCAGGAAGATTCATTCTATTCAGTGCTTCTTGGATTGCTCTGGGAAAGTTATTTACGAGAATCTCCCTAAGGACGTCTTCTTCGCCTCTATAGATTTCCTCAAAGAGGTGAACCGTCTGCTGTCTTCGAAAAACTGGCATGAATCTTTGAAGTAATCTTTCAGCAGCTTCTCTCAATCGACGTCGTCTTAGCTCCGCGATAGTTCTTTCCACCCGTGGATTGGATGAGGTTTCGTTTGTTGGAATCGACTGGCTAGCTTGGTTCTCATTAGGAGTTTTGTCAAGTTTTCTCGGCCAAGTAGCGCCACCGGTGAGCTCAGCCCACGTTCCAGATATTCCTCCTCTGAAATGCTTTATTAAAACAGACCATTCTTGAAAAAACTCACTTTGGAGCGGAAGGTGCTGGAGAGGAACGTTCTTGGTTTTGTTTATCCATTTTATCCATCAAATCAAACCCTGAAAAAATTAAAAATTAGCAACAGAATAAAAAATTGATTCTATAATAAAGGAGAACGATACAGATGTATTCGTAACGCTTTTTTGCTTTTCACATTTTTCACGCTTTTTGCACGCTCGGAAACCGCCGCCGTTAAGCGGCCGATTTTGCAACCGCGACAGCGCCGAAATCACTGCCGCAAACGCCGAATTGGCGGCCTTTGTGGGCGTATTTGGGTTCAATCGATTATGCAAAAGAAATTTGTTTTATTCGTTTCCACATTGGAATCGAATGATATATATTTTGCGTTATACAAAGAAATTCGTGAAAATGCAAAATCGGTGCGGCTCATGGCTCGTGGAGACGCGAAGCGCCGAATCAATTCATATTTTAAAACAAACGTCTAAGAAACGCGTCCGCACTTGAAGGCTGCTTCAGGTTACTGAGGAACGTTCAAAAATGCTGAAATCGGCAGTGGCTCACACGGAGCGTTGAGTCAGTTCTAGATATACACGCGCTGTCGCAGGTTGAGTGAGAACAACGCGCGTTTGAGCATTAGGAAAAATCGATTTAATGCAGAAATGAGTGAGCGTCATGCTCGATAGATGACGAGGCAACGGGCCCACGAATTGGCTAGTTTTTGAACAAATTTTCGTACTTTTAGTTATCAGAACAATAATTTTTTTTGTCTACGCTGTTTTGCGACCACACGCATAGAAATGTGACGCTTGCTCGCGCCGCTAAGCTAAATTTAGTAAAACATTTATTCTCAAAATTACATAAAATAAGCTACAATATTTCACGCAACAACTCAATGCGAGTCCTGCCAGTGACTAAACGTTGAATTTATGAGATCCTGATAATTTATGCATTCTACTATAAGGTAGGTCACTATTTAATTGGGCTCCTGCATTTCCCTCTCGATGTCTTCAATAACCGCATCCATAATTCGAGGAATTAACTCGCCTTCATTCATAAAATTACGGACGTTGTCAGAGACCTGCATCCCTTGTACCATATTCTCAACCACTGTTGGAAAGTTGTCCATTATCTCGTTCATGACATTATTACTGGGGTTCATTGCATGCAATTCTCCGATGAGCTGACCAAGTTGTCGAGGACGTCCTTCTTGACTTTCCTGAGTTGAGTTTTGACTCGGCTGAGGTTCAGGTTGAGAAAGGTTAGCCAGTTCGCGGTCTTGATATTTCAGAAATGTGCTAAAATTAGCAATTTACTGAAAGTGCACAAAGTTCATTCAATATGCTTACTTCATTATTACTGCTTTTCTACGTTCAGTGGACAGTTTGAAACGTTTTCTGGAATTAATCATCTGGCCATGATCAGAAAACTGCAGTTCTCGGTCCATGAAAGCTTTCAAATGAGCACCAAAAGCAGCCTGTTCCTGTTCTCCCCATCGCACTCCTCCTGACGTCGATTTGGTTGAATTTGTGTAGACATTCATCACTTCATAGAAGACTTGTGCCGCTGCGAGATTCAAATCGACCGGGTATTGACGTTCGGGTTGTTTCTGAGATTTAGATTCACACGGCTTCATAGCTTGGAAGCAGGGTCAACCTAAAAAATTGTTATAAACAACATTAAAAAGTGTGAAAAAGTTGCGGCAGTGACACATTAGCTATTGAACGCTGACTGAAGAGCGCGTCGGAAGGAGGGATGAGGCATATCGCGTGCCCATTTACATTAAGAAAAATCGATTTACTCTGTGCCGTGCAGGCGGCGTGGCATGGCAAATAATCCACCAGTGGGCTGACGCCTAGAGAAGGTAAATACAAGCCTTGGCAATTGTGACAAAAACTAATCAACCGCAGAATATTGCAAAACAATAAAAACGAGAACAACAATTTTAGCGACCACACAAGCCGAAATTAGATGCTCGCTCTGCCATTTACAAAACAAGATAAAGTTTCATTCGACAATCAAAATGAATTTGAAAACGGGATCAAGAAAGCTACCACATTTTAGGTGAGAAAGTTTTCCATTCAAAATTTCGAGTTTTTCAAACGAATTTTTCGAATAAACTCCTCACTTTTCTAAAGTAACAGAATTCTTCAGCCGCCTCTTTCAAAAGGATTTAAAAGAATTCATCACAGAACCCCTGGTGAAAAAAGCTCGTAAAATGGCAGAAAGCAAGTCTTAGCTGTTCTGTAACTTCCGACAGCATTTATCACGATACATCCACATTTCTCTATTTTTTGGTTTGTGATAACATCATGTTTTCGCCATAAATCTAATATGATGTGGTGACCCAATCCACACCATACAAAGACACCAGGGTACTTCAGTGGGACCACCACTGGCTATTTATAAAAAATGGGTCAGTCCCCCTCCCCTCCAACCCAAAAAACCAAAAATTTTTTTGACTTTTTAGGCATGCAAACTTAGAAGTATAATTACTCCAATTATTCTCAAAACCATTGAAAGCAACGTTGCGCTTTCAGTGGTCTCGAACGTGCCCTTGGCGTATTGTATACTCCACGTAATCGACATTATCGTCTGGACAAGACACATTTTTAAACACTTTTTTGCTAAATGTTGTTTACTGACATTGCAAATTACGACTCGTTTGAAAGCCTTTAAAAAGGACTACAGAAAACAAGTTTTGCTGGCTGCCCCCGGGGGAATCTCTTTTTTTTTAGAAGTTTTTCAAAAAATATTTCAACCAGAATTTACTGGAACGGGAATTTGTCAAACTTCTAACTCTAAAAATACAAAGCGTTTAATATGTTGTATATTTCATTTAAAAGCCCTTAAAGAGCACTGAAAAATACTTTCTGTAGACAGCCCCTCAAAAAATCTCTTAGCAAGATTTTTTTTAAAAATTGGAAAAGCTAAATTTAAACGTTTTTTTATTGGAAAGCTATTTTTAAGGTTTTCCTGATGTGTTAAGATCCATTATTAATAAATTTTAGAAAACGGTCAATTTTTGTGTTCTCAATTGTATCCTGTACAGAATTTCCTGCGCTTTCTAATGGTATATTGAGCGGACTGTCTGATTAGTTCTCGGGAAAGTTATGAGTGTTTTTACGCGTTACAGTACAGGGTGCGTAATAAGTTCTGTAACATTTTTCGTCTTTGTGTTTTTGCTTATTTTTATGCGTTGTTTTTTATGTTTGTTAAAATATTCGTGTTCTACGCGACCGGAATATTCTATATTTGCTGTTATTGGCCTGTTATTCCTGTTATTCCAGCAAAAAATGGTGAACGAAGAGACCCGTGCTGCCGTCGTCGCATTCCACAAACAAGGAATGAGAAATCCGGCTATCGTAAATATGCTAGACTTGCATCGAAATAAAGTCAAACGTATTGTGGACCGATTCGAAGCGACAGGGGAGATCAAGGACCGGCGGAAGACCAAGGACCGCAAGGACCGCAATCTTCAGGAAAGCGATAAAAGCGAAAATCCAGAGGAATCCGGCCCGTTCCACAAGAAAACTGGCGAAAGAACACGGAAACACGGAATCAGCGATGGAACGGTCTGCAAGGTTTTGAAATAAGATTTAAAGATGTTCCCCTACAAGGAAGTAAAAGGTCAGCTGTTGAAGGACGAAATGAAGGCCAAACGGCTTGAGAAATGACGGGAGATGAAGCGCTTGGTTGCAGCACCGCAAGCACAGGCAAATCCTGTTTTCCGATGAGAAGATTTTTACCATGGAACCTATCCGAAACCAGCAGAATCATCGCGAATGGCTTCTGCAAGGCTCTCCAAGGACTGTGAACGTCCAAAAAAGCCATTTCCCAAAGTCCATCATGGTTTGGGCGGGAGTTTCGGCACGAAGCTTCATTTTTTCGACCAAAAAAAACGATTTAACGCGGTAGGCTACCAAACGAAAATCCTGGAAGGCGTGATGAAGCCCTGGGCCGAGAAGAACACTTCAGGAATCCAATGGACCTATCAACAGGACGGAGCGCCGACGCACAGCGCGAATACGACTTTGAATTGGCTCCACGATCCGACGAATGTGGTCTCCGGCGCCTGCTCCGGTTCGTCTGGGACAAGAACATCTGGCCACCGCACTCGCCTGACCTCAACCCTCTGGACTTCTCGGTTTGGTCAATCCTGGGGAAAAGATCTCAGGAAAAAGATTCGAAACCGTCAAATCCCTGAAGCGCGCCCTGCAAAAAGCTTGGAAGGAATAAGTTCGGAATTGACCATCCGCATCGTCGACCAGTTCCGAAACGTCTTCAGGCCTGTATCAAGCGGAAGGAGGGCATTTTGAACAATGTTTGTAATATTATTGTACGGCAGTATTGTACGAGTATTTTAAGCATATACATGTGGAATTTGGTTTGTGGGGCTCGAGATATGACTGTTTTTTCATGTCACAGAACTTATTACGCACCCTGTATATGATAAAAATATGTTTTATAAAAGTATTTGAGTTGATCAGCAGATGTTTACACTTATTTTCCAAATTTTTTGAGGTTTTCACCCCCCCCTCTCGCTGCGAAAATAGTCAGTGCCTGCCCATGTACGATCTACATTCTTAACAATAAGCGAAAATTAGCATATTATGGGACTAATGCTTTGACGCCTCCAAAAAAACTAGTTATTGGCCATAAAACCCATGCGTCACACTTCGGTCCCACACTGAACCGACTGTTGTGTCACCATGAACGTGCTTTTCCATGCTGTTATTGTCATTCTCGCGACTATAACCCATAGCGAATATTCTCCTCTAGACGTGGGACCGGCTCTTCAGAACCTCGGCAGCAATCTAGGTAACACGATCAGCAAGGTGGTGGTGTCCTCAACGTTGGATCAGCTCTTTGCGACGTGGGAAAGGACGATGCTGGTCTGGTTGGAAACGCTGTCCAAACGGCTGGTAAATTAGATGTTGTGGCCGGAACTCTTGGCGGAACCCTGGGCAATGCTTCTGGATTGACTGGAAACCTTTTGAAAGGTCTTTTTTAAACCACATCCTGTTAATTGCAATGTTTAAATTCAAGCAGTTTTTCAACATTGGAAAAACCCTGTACTTTATATGAGCACAGATCCACTCTTACACCCACAATCTAAAACTGAGATTGACTTGTGTTATGGTTTCGCTGCACATGGGTGCAATAAGTCTTTATCTACGACTTGTTTTCAGTTTTGTACCTGACCAATTGAAACAATCGTAAATTGTTTGTCTCAACAGGTACAAAATTTGGTTTTATAAGGACAGATCGGAAATTCGCTATTATCAGTTCATTACAATGTGTCTTTTACCGCTGCTTGCTGCTCTTCTAGCTGTCATCTTGGCTGCTCCCAAGGGTCATTGTAACTCAAAACTAGTACGCTGTCCTAATTCTTCGAACCATTCATTAACACGTTATTTGCAAAGCTGGGTGACGATTGGCTTTATCGCTACCATGACGACATCGGCGTCATTGAGGTAATTCTGCTTGGAACCTAGACAATCTAAAGAGATGTCTTCAGCTAGACTAAGAAGTCACTTTCTCGTCAGCCCAATTTCAATCGAGCGCGACGATAATTCTATGGTAGCTGAGGGTCAGCAAGCTGAAATTTGCGGTTTTGAACGAATAATTCCAGAAAGTAAGTTTTAACAAGTTTTTTAGATCCAAGTACCTAGATTTTAGACGCAACTGCTACCAACGGTTACATCAATTACAGTGAAAAGCTGCTTGAAGCTGAGATTCCGTTGGTCGATTTTGGCTATTGCAAGTAGAGTACATAATGAAGCACACTTAAAATGGAAATATTGGTTTTTTAGGAACTACTGGAAAAATAACGAAGTTCACGCAAAAGAGACCCAAATCTGTGCTGGAGCTGATGTAAAAGGTTTTGGTTACGTACGCCGCCAAGTTTCAAACTAGGTACAATTTATTTTGGGTGACGACGGAGGACCTCTTCAAGTCCAAGCCAAGGACAGCGACGTCAAGTGGTACCAAATTGGAATTGGTTCCACGCCTGCTCCAGAGCTGCTCGGCGACACTATGCAAGGAACCAAGCCAGGTAACAAGTTGTTTTTATTCCATTAATGCTCAGAAGTTGCTTATAGGAATCTACACAAGAGTCAGCGCCTACTGTGATTTTGATATTTCTGCCACAAAGGGAGCCTTTAAGTACGAATAATGTTTCTATGTCAATTTATTGAAAGCCGAACTTGAATAGAACAATGTTTTAAAAAGCGAATTTTCTTACAATCTTCCCTGCTTTGCCTTCATTTCCTTGACTCTTTCAAACGCTTGAATTCCGTGGACCGTTTTGATGTGCTTCCTAAGAGAAGACGGATCTGTGTAGCATTTCTCACACACGTCAACAAATGGACAAATGAAGGACTTCTGAAAACAGTCGAAACAGTCAATATCTAGAATACAATATCTTACCATTGGAGAATGTGTTCTGGATTGGTGCTTTAGTCGGTCAGATGCGTTGCTAAAGGCTTTCCTACATTCTGGTACTTCACATGTGTAAGGTCGTTCGCCTGTGTGAGAGCGGACGTGCGTTTTATAGTTCTCGAGTCTTCCATATGCTTTTTTGCAACCTGGAAACTGAAAAAATCTTCTTGTTTTGTTGAAAAGACACGTGATTTGAGGCTTACCGTACATATATTAGGCTTCTCTCCTGTGTGACGTCGGACATGTGTGACAAGCATGTACAAAGCTGTAAAGGGCAGCTGTTTCCTAAAGCATCCAGCCCAACGGCACACAAAATCTTTGGAAATTTGAATGTGGGAGCTGGCAACGTGGTCGATCAGCTCATGCTCGCCTTGAAGCACAGCTCCGCAGCCAACCCAGTCACAAACGACGTCTTCAATGCTGTCTTCCTTGGTGGGTTCCGCTTCGTGTTGGCTTTCGGGTTGCGGAAAACTGTCAGAGTAACGCATATCTGTTGGGAGGAAATAACGAACTTTCGCTGTGGAGTTTAATAATATATCGATGTGTGTGTGGTCGCCTTGCGTTTCAAAACAAAAGCATTGCTTTTCGAAGTGTCCGCTTGGCATCGCCTTATCAATGCGGACTTTGTCTCAACAAATCAGGTTTACATGGAAAGGAGCCGCAAAATCTTACAAAGCATTAGAAAACTACGAAATGGGGTTGAAGTTTGTTGCTGTTAACAAAAATTTATTAAAACCAAACTTTCAAGAAATAATGTATTAAAACCGCGACTTCTTTCTTGAATAGCCTTCTTCCCTTTCCGTTTCCTTGTTCTTGGGAAACGTTTCCGTGGACCGCCTTATTCTACACTCAGTCCTTGAGAGCAAAACATCATTCACAAAACTCTCTATTCATTTCGTTTCAGGCTGTGCCGCAGTATCCTGCTGCCCCACCCGAATTTGATAAAAACACACTTGGCTTTTTCTCTTGAGTCACTTGCTTCGACGTGCTTCGATTTTGATGCTTTCTATAGCAAAAACGCTGCATTTTTTATCTTACCAGGATCAAAGAACCATTCTCACACCCATAATCTAAAACTGTGATTGACTTGTGTTATGGTTTTGCTTCTTTATCTCTATTTTTGACTGCATCGAAAGTACACTTAATCCTTTTTATCACTTGTTTACAGTTAACTAACTCACCAGTGGAAAAAACCATACTTTTTATTAATCCTCTGTTTTTAGATCTATGGAGGTACCCCTGCTAACACCAAACATTCCTGGTACGCCTTTATCGACGAGAGGTCAAAGCGGGACATACGATGCGGTGGCACCCTGATTACGAACAAGCACGTCCTCACCGCGGCTCATTGTTTCAGCTTCCATCTGGGTTTTTCGACAAATGAGTCAACTGTTACTCTGGGTCTTTGTGAGAACTACCAACTTAGCACGGATACTAATGTTCAGGTCTTCAACATTTAGAATGTGACCATGTTTCCTCAGTTCGGTTACGGAATGCGCCATTTTGTATGGAGAATCGCAATTGGGGACCAAAACCGCTCGATTTTTGGCGGGCAAAAGCCGTAAAAAAATTTTTGCTTGCTGAGAGGTGTGGAGGAGCCTCCCCGCTGCTGTTTGAGCTCAAGAGTGCGCAAATTGGTTGCGTCACGTGCGTGCTGGTCTCCTTGCGAGTTGTTAGTCACCTTGAATTTTCGTGTTTCCTTTCGGATGGCTCGTTTATTTTGTTTTTGATCGTAGACCACAATGAAATGGTTATTGAACTCAAAAATCGTGACTAAGCTTGAATAAATTGTTATTTTTGCACAGGGACATGGTAAAAGGGGACCACCAGCTTGCAAGAAGACCAGCACGCACGCGCACTCTTGGGCTCAAACGGCATCCACCATAAACAGAGGAAAAATTAGGTCTATTGCTTCTAGCGTTAAGCACTCTGAATGCAGTGCTGAAAATAAACGGGAAAATGAGATTGGCGTGGTTACCGTCAGTTTCTTCGTCTTTGATACTTTACGTTAAAAGTTTTAAGCTATCCACAGAGATCAAAATTACCAGTCCGTAAGTCCAACCCACCCGTATACCGCAAAACGCTCAGCTAGTCGCCCATACAATTGGAGTTGTTTCAGGATTTGGAACCACTGGATGTAAGAATTGAACTGCTCTTTCAAAGTGCTTACATGTTGTAAGTGATGCATGTTGTAAGTCGTCCTCAACGTAAAACGCATGTCCGACAAGCTGCTTTACTCTAACATTAGCGTTACCAACGTTGAAGCATGTAACAACCTGAATCATCTTGTTGGAAGTAAAGCCTTGTCGAATCGTCACTCGTGCAGTGGCAGCCAGGGTCACGGCTTTAAACCGGTAAGCTTCACTGTTATTTTCAGTGTGTTTTTAAATGCGGTTGCAGAGTGACCTCTTCAGATAAAAGTCAACCACAATGACTTTTAGATTGGTGTGGCTTCAATTGTGTACGGAAATCCTTCTTTGATGTCTGAGCAGGAAAAGTCAATGTTTACTTGCGCAACTAATTGACAGTTTTAAACAATTGCCAAAAATATGCGGTTCCCATAAACAAACCTGGCCAAAACGAAAACACAGGAAACAAAATCATAATCAAGGAATTAAGTCTAAATCCACCCGAGACCAATTTTTCATTATTTGCAGTGATCAAAAATTGAAATATTTTCTGTCTTATCATTCAGTTGATGGAATTTTCCTGTTGCCGGTCAACACTAATAAAAAAGCGTTTTTTAGCCCCAATGATCAGTGAAGTTTGACCAGATCTCTGAAGTGGCAGACATACTGACCTGCTGTACACTGGAAAGTCATTTTTATCAAAGTGATTGCTGTATTTTTGATATGCGACCAATTTGATCATTTTACGATTGGTTTTATGACCCATTCGTGCAAGAAAAAAATAAGTGGTCACGAGGTTGACTGGTACATTTTGCACCATAAAGCACCGAGTTTTAATGTTCCAATATGACTGAAGTTAATTATCAGCTAGATAAGGGTGTCAGAATGAAACGACGTGTAATCACTTGGCTGAAAGCCGATCTTCATATGGCATCGCTCTCTAACCAATACTCACCTCCGATGAGGTGTTTGCGCAAACAAAAGTGCACTTTTTTGTGCCATTTGCTGAGTTTGAAATGTATCTATTTGCGGTTTTGTCTGCTCCTGTTCCGGTTCTCTCTCCTTATAATGCCCTCAGCGACACAAATGTTGATCAGATCACTTTTCAGATCATCAAAATGTGGTTACTCTGTTTTGTCCCGCTTTTCGTCGCAACATCGCTCGGTTCACCTTTGGACACTGCTGAGCTCGTAGGTCTACCCTAAAAGGATTCTTAAAAGTTGCATTAGATCTTCGGAGGCCGTCGAGCAACTCAGAGCCAGTGGCCATGGCAGGTCTATCTGGACATGTTCCCTGACGACGGAGGATACTCGTACTGTGGAGGTACGCTTATAACAAGGCGTCATGTCCTGACTGCCGCGCACTGCCTCTCTGAGCTTGGGAAAAAATCTAACGCTATGCTGGGAATTGTTGACAAGAACGCTCCTTACACGACCGAGGGTGCCCAGGTAATTGGAATTAAGAGCTCTCAGGCCCATCCTAACTACAAGGGAGGAGGAAGCTACCATAACGATATTGGAATTATTACGGTAGGTCAACTTCGAACTGAAGATTTTCACTCCTGCTATTAGCTTGATGAGAACGCCAACCTTACTCATGTGGTAGAACTTATCAAAATCAAGGCCGACGACCAAGAACTTCTTAAAGCTTCGGGAGCTTATGTGACTGGCTATGGAACTATGGAATGTAAGGCCTATTTTTCAAGTTCACTATTAACCGAGGGTTTCTAGTCGACGACGGGTATCCTGAAGACAGCCGCTACCTTCTATACGCTCGAATTCCTTTCATTGACCACACATGGTGCAAGTAAGCAACTCCATTCCTCTATAGGTTAGCCAAGGAACACTTCTTAGAAACCGCTGGGACCAAATGTCACGTTCTAAGGTCAACCTCTGGGATACGCAAATTTGTGCTGGAGCTGAAGGCAAGGGAGTCGGCAATGTGAGTTGTTAAATGCTTCCGAAAACACTGAGAAACGTAAATTAGGGTGATAGCGGAGGACCTATCCAGGTGTTTCAAGATGACTGGTACCAGGTCGGCATCTCGTCTTTCAATGCTAACAAAGTCCACATGATGATAAACCAAGCTGAGTATCCTGGTAAACCTAAATCGGTTAAAAATTACTAAGGAGTTTGATTTTAGCTGTCTACACGCGTCTGGCCAAGTACTGCCACTTTATGGCTACGGCTACCAACGGCGAATTCAAGTGCGTCTAATGCATTTACAATTGAACGATCTTGTAATGTAAAAATGAATAAAAGCCTGAATCATAAAATGACTTTTTCTAAAATTTCTCGAAAGCGTTAGGGATTCGGGCTTTACTTCGCTTGAATAAAGAATAAGTCAAATATCAAATAGAATTTTCAGCTGTATTTACCCGACTCGCCAATTATTGTAACTTTATCAAGGAAGCAACTCGAAGAGAATTTGAATGTGAGCATTAAAACAACTAAAGGCCTCTGTTCTTAAATTTCGATTGAATAAAAACAGTATAAATTTAGCAAATTTAAGTGTCAGTAGCGACAAGTCTAAATACACGTGTTATTAGTGTTATTAGTCTTTGTAATTGGTGAATCACAATTAATAATTTAACCAAAGATGACCGGGACCGTATTCGAAGAAACGAGCTGTATTTTGGTGGCAAAGAATATGAGAATTTGAATGTGAGCATTAAGCACTTTACAGTCATCTTCCACATGGAAGATGACTGTAAAGTGCTTTTTCTGATTTTTCTGAAAATGATTTTTCTCTGTCCGGGCAGAATTCTACGCTTGATGGGCTGTTAACTCAACCCACCCTCTACTGTACGAAGCCATTAGCTAACTACAAACGTCATATGAATGTTTTTTTCAAGGTCAAACGCCTCTAATTTATAGTAGCCAGAATAAAAATCGATTAACAAGCCACACTTCAGATGTATTCCACTCCAAGAACATTGAGTACGCACGACTCGAATTATCACAGACCTGCCTTTTAAAGAATGAAACAATATTACAATTGTTCACATGGTTGACGCGCAAACAGTCCTTACTCACAAGGTAAACAAAACTAAATTTGACAATTTTTCAATTTTAGGGGAGAACTACGAGTGTTCATTCATGATAATGGGTGAGATGCAAAGCCGAATGATGCTTACATACGTGAAAATTGGCATTCTGAGTTTGATGGCTATAAATGTAAAGGGATCCTAATTCACAATGTGCCGGGGAAGATAACCACTCGGTAAACTGAGTGCGTTGATTAGTTTATTGCGGAAGCTTTTGTCAGTTTTAAGTAAGAGTTGTAATAAACAATCGTAGAGTATATTTGCAAATGTGGAGCTTGTTGACTCAGCTTACGAGTGAATAATTGGATTCTGGGCACCGTTGACTCCAGAGGCAACCATGTCGGAAGGCAAAAAAGCTAAATAAGTTAACATAAGAGCAATTGATATACGACATCAACTCACAGGCAAGAATATTGCTTAAGAACCAGAAAATATCAAACACATCTCCTGATTTCGGGCCGTTCTGGGCACCATTGATTCCGGCGTTGGTAATCTGGGAAGGCAGAACAGCTGAAATACCTATACATTAAACTAGAGCTGAGATAGGAACTTACAGGCAGAAGCTGTTCCCACGGCTTTGATAGCAGTGTTCGCAGCTTCCTCGGTCCCCGTCTTCTTGAGAACATCGCCGATCTCGTTCTCATCAGCAGTGGTCATGGCGAAACACATAAAGGTGACGAAGAAGACCATCTTGAGGGAAGTCGACATGGTTGTAGAGTGGATAGCTTGCAGTGGAGTGAACGTTCCAAAGAGAATACTTTGTCTCACTGGGCGATTGGGTTTTATGCGCTTTATTTGGCTGTGCCAGACGTAAACATAGGATTAGCCTTGTGATTTGCGTTGTCGTCAAAAACACATTTTTGAGCATTTGCGTGGGTTCAACGTGACCCAAGAAGCTTGTGGGCTATGTTGTAAGCTATGCTTACGTACTGTCGGATTAACTCCGCAGTATTATAAGATCGGGAACGCATTTTGACCAAAAAACGATGTAGCTGTAGGTCTAATTTAGAACTAAAATTGTTCAAACTCAAGCGTATTTTTATCTTTTCTTGATAAGATTCACAATCTTGTGTTTCATTGTTTTGTGAGCAGTTTTGCGCGAATGCCACTGTTTGTCCTCTGGCTGTATCTTGTGTTGCTGAATGTCACACATTTAATGACTGAAAATGTATCACACCCCTTGATTTACATTTCATGCGCCAGTATTCTGACAAAAACATATACTTTATTGCATAACATGTTGTCGCAAAAAATGTTAATCGGGACGGAACATATTTCCAATCTGTAAATGCATGAGATTCAGCGCCATTGCCGACGCTTAGGCTTCAGCAAATTGTTGTGTCGTGGGGCACGCGGATTGAACGCACGTTAGCCCCTGTGGTAGAACCTCAAACTTGGGTAATTAAACCTTTATCTAGTGATAAATAACACGAATTATAAACACGTAAAACACCGCTGTCGGACAAAAAAGCCAAAAAAACAGCCAAAATCAAAACAGCCAAAATACAAAAGAGCCAAAACAGCCAACGCCAAAACAGCCAAAGAAAAAAATAGCCGCCAAAATCAGAATATTTAAAACAGCCAAAGAGTTTAAAGTTGAGCTTCTTTTCAAACAGCGGGGATAGTAGGCTGGGGCTGGCCTCCTGTAACATCTTAGGCTTAGGCTTGGACATTTTTCAATAGTTTTTGCGGCGAAGCCGCCTGGCACCGGGGATAGTAGGCTGTGGTCGACAGTTTCAAAGATAGCGGTGTGTGCAGGCTGGGGCATTTTTGGCTGTTTTGTCGTTGGCTGTTTGGCTGTTTTGTATTTTGGCTGTTTTGTCATTGGCTATTTTTTTGGCTCTTTTTATTTTGGCTCTTCTGTCCGGGAACCGTAAAACACAGCATATTAAGGACACAGTCCTACAAACAATTCGACATAATCAGCCGCACTTCAGTCTTCTGGAGATCGCTCTGCGGCGCTGCTTCTGCGGCCAATTCGGGACGGCGACGGTGGCATGTTCTTCGTGCCGAGACCGTGCGATGCTTCGAACCGCTGTCGCTCGCACCAGTTCGAGCGGTGTTCTTCGCTCTTGCCGCCGCAACAAAAATAATGCTTTGTTTATTTAATGTCTTTTCAGCTTGCACAACGAAACACAAAGAAAACTTTAATTATTGTTTTATCTTTATGGCATTTTCACGTTTTACAAAGTCGATACAAGCGCACTCAAAACCGTTTCCAGCAGTCTTCTTAAAAAATCGCAGTACTCTGACGGTCTTGCGTAGATAGCGTAAATTTACTTTCAATGTCCTCAGTATTTGCGCATACAAAGTTATTTCTCCTGATTAGGACGCATGACTCCGTTAACATTAACGGTGTTAATCATTCCCATTGATACGAGACCGACCTGATACCATTTGTGGTCTTTTCTAATTTAGAGAAGTCCGCCGCTGTCGCTCTGCAAGCTTTATTTTTTTGAACATCTTGCTTTTTTGCTCACAGGTCCAACACCGTGTCCATCGGCTCCAGCGCACAACTATTTATCTTAGAGTTCAACAGGATAGCCCGACATTCCTCCATATGGGCTCCACTACTTTCTTAAAATAAACCAAATTTTTATTGAAAAGGGTTTCTGAGGCTTACTTACAATACTCAAAATTGCTGATGGACGTGTTTGGTGTAGCGGAGGTACTGGCTGAGGATAGGTTCGTTGTTCTCGTTGTCTGAAAATGATTGTTTAAAAGAATTTCTAGGCATTTTCTAGTTTTATTGATAAGATTCACGATCTACAAAGTGTTTTACTCTGCTGTTAGCTATTCTGCGTCAATACTACGCCAATATGTCAATCCTCTCGTTGTGTCTGAAGCTGCTGAAGCTCACACATTTTCTGACTCGCATTCCATTTCGTCCTGCTTTACATATTATGCGCCAGTATTTTGTCCATCAACTGATAAAAAACATTCATTTTACTGCATACCATGTTTTCGCCGAAAAATGTGAGTTGGAGAGAAACACATTTCTAGTCTGTAAATGTACCGTCACCACCAGAAACAGATAAACATAGAAGAGCCATTCCGTGAACTTAATTATTGGAATGATTCCAATGCCGCTTGTTCTACACGGTCAATAGCGTGGTTACAAAGTATTTTCTACCCAAAATCCAACAGTCCCTGAAAGGCTGCTAATTCTTCCTAATACGTTGAACTTTAAAAAACTTTTAAAAGAGATTTTACAATAAAAACGGCCAGAGTGATGTTCAGTGGTTAATTGAAGTGAACTGTTCAAAGTGATCCTACTTCTTTTGTGGAGGAAGCCTGATCACCAAACGCCATGTCTTAACCGCTGCTCACTGCTTCCCTCTTCTCCGCAGGAACTCCACTGCTATGCTAGCCATTAATAACAAAGATGACCCGTATTCTAGCTCTCGTGCACAGCTCCTAAGGGTTCGATCCATGACTGCCCATCCTGACTACAAGCATAGCGGAAGCTTCCATAATGATTGGCATTGTCACCGTAAGAGTCCTCTTTTTTGGCTTAGCTAAAAAAGGCTATTAGCTAGCGAACAAAGCCGAGATCACCGACTACGTCAAGACCATCAAAATCAAGGCTGATGACAAAAGTCTCCTGAGTTTAAAGGATGGCTTTATCACGGGCTATGGAACGCATGCTTGTAATTCTTATATTCCATGAATTCTTAATTTGTTGTTTTTTCAGTTGAGAACGGCTGGCCAGAGGACAGCGCGAATCTTCTGTTCGTTCAGATACCCCAGATCGCTCAGCACAAATGCAGGTAAACTTCAAGTTTCATATCAAACCATAAAAAGTTTTGTTTGATCCCAATGGGCTCAAGTGTCCCGAAACAAGGTCGTCATTGCTGACTCCCAAATCTGCGCTGGAACAAAAGGTCGAGGACTTGGAGACGTAAGCTTAATATCACAAAAACCTATTTTGATGTTCGAGCTGTTTTATGCCTCGTTCAAACTCACCGGCAACAGCAACAGCAACGGCGACAGCAACGTCGACGGCAACACGAGTTTGAACATGTTCAAACTCAGCCGACGACTGCGACAGCGATGGTAACAGCGACAAACTTTCTATTAACTCGATTTTCTTAGATTGAATTGGAAATGAGTCTTACTTTGAGGTGTTCCCGCCAATCTTACCTGGAGTCTTACCTATCTTACCTTGCCAATCTTACCCTAGCCATAGTGATTAGAGAGACTCTAAATGACAAACTTTTCATTAACTTGACTTACATCTTCGTAAATAGTTTAAAAAACTTTTTCAGTTGAAGACCGATACTTATTAACACCTTGGCTGGTGACACTAATATGACGACCGAGTCCCGCAAGCAGAATGCGTAAACAACACCTCCTTCAATGCTGGCATGTATGGCAATTTTGGCCAGACTAGCTATGCTTCCAGTAAGTAACCCGTTTCTAAAAAAAGTCCAAAAAAGTTTATAGCCAGTATGGGCCTGATTGGGCTTTCCAACTTCCTAGCCTTGGAAAACGCCAAATATAACATTTCCGCTGACTCCATCCTTCCCACCGCAGGCGTTCGCCTTAAGTGCTGGAAATTAATTTTACAGCGTTCTTTGGCACCATGAGAGCTTTTGAATAAGCTAAAAATTACAATCAACTTTGGGGAAGAGGACTTTTGCACTTCACTCGTGAGATTAGACCGGTATGACGTAAATGATTCCAAAAGTGCAACTTTATCAGCGGTATCAATGACTAGAATTGTCAAAGCAGATCAAATATTGACTCATATTCACTTCGGTCTAAGGAGCACTTTGATGGAACGGGTTCAGATTAAGAATTGTGGGCTAAGGGTAAAAAGTAGTTTAAGGACATCAAAAGAAAAGGCGTAATCTGAGAAGTCCTATTTTTCGTTCTGAATTTTTTTGTAGCCAGTAAAGAGTACAGCCTTGAAAGTCCTTATTTGTAAGTCACTTAGGATTGACGTAGATTCACGTCTGTTATCAATCAGTTTTGAACCTCGAAATGGTACTTTCACTGATAAAAACGTTCTGATCAAGTAGTTCGACTTGTTTCTATGACGTCTATGACGCAATTAAGGTAATCTATCCTTATCAGCCTACATGGCTTCTAATTCACTTTTGAAAAGTTTTTAGGGACAGTCTTGGTAAAGCTATCAGGGCAGTCTTGGTTAGTATGCTATGTCTTCGCTCTTCTAGCCCTCTTTGGCGCTGTTTCTAGCGCTCCTGCTCCTCAGGAACTGGTAAGTGTAACTTTGCATACAACCCACAAATTTTGAACTGTTTAAAGATCTTGGGCGGTCACAAATCAGTTGTAGGCCAATGGCCTTGGTTCGCTCACTTATGCCAATGGTGTAAAGGAAACCTGTGGAGGCGCTCTCATCTCCAAGCGTCATGTCGTCACCGCTGCCCACTGTTTAGCCAATAATCCAAAGACCATCATGGTTTGGTTCGGCGTCGTCGACCGTATGGCTGTTTTTATGACTCCTGGAATGCAATTCCGTGAGACGGTCAATCTGGTCAGTCATCCCGAATACCAACATGGACTCAACTTCTACAATGACATTGCTATTGTTGAGGTCAGGACTTATATTTTCCAGCCTTAAAAACAGTCCTAATTTAGCTAAACGCAGAGATTAACATCACCGACACCGTGACTCCTATCAGCATCTTGGCTGATGACTCTGAGATTCTCACCCAACCTGAGGCTTTTGCTATTGGATTTGGCACTTATGAATGTGGGTCAAACCTCAATTTCAATCTTTATCGGTCTGGTTTAGATGACAAAAACAACAAAGCTATCATGAGCCCGGATCTCCGTTACACTAATACGTCCATCGTTGATTTCGACTTCTGCAAGTAATCCTCAAAAACCTAATTTTTACTTTTACTTTTAAAATGTGGTTTAATTTAGAAAGCAGTGGAGCCCCCATGGAGGAGTGTCGCGCATTCCTATTAAACTCTGGGACAAACAGTTCTGCGCTGGAGCTAATGGACATGGTGTTGGACCTGTAAGCCAAAAAATCTAAGTTTGAAAAAAAAAGATTTGTAGAGCGACAGCGGCGGACCTCTTCAGATAAAGAAGGACGACAAGTGGTATCAGGTCGGTCTGGCCTCAATGGCCGATATGGACATTATTAATGGTGAAAGAGTCACGCGCCCTAACCAGGAGAAATACCCAGGTAAGAGATAAAAATTGAGCCAAAGATTAAGAGTCCTTTTTTAGCCATTTACACAAGAATGTCAAAATATTGCGACTTCATGAAGGAGAAAACTGGAAACGCTTTTGAGTGTGTTTGAATATCTTGCATTAACGTTGTGAAGCGTAAAACTGGCATAAATGTGAAAGATGTTAAGAGTTGTATTGATGTAACTGGTGTAACAAGAACAACCTGAAATGCTTTATTTGGTAAGGAGCGTTTCACGTCATACTAATTGATTAGGTTGTACTACAGAGAAGCCATTAGTAAAAGCCATCCAAGACAGTGAAGTGAGAAAGAGAGTCAGCATCACAAGACAACAAATTGAGTTGAAAAGACTAAACCCGAAAGAGCATATTGAATCTGGCTTTCACTACTCTGAAGTGCACTTTTAGCGATAATTTTTTACTTTATAGAACTGAAAGATAACGACTGAATGTTGACAGACTGTTGATGAAAAGTGGTCAGAAGTACACCCAATCCAGGTAATAAGGGAACTGCAGACTACACAAGGTGCACATTCATTTGAACTTTTTAACACATTATTCTAACTGTCAGCGAGCTAAACTCATATTCCTGACTTGCACTAGACCCCACCAACACAACTGAACATATTATTAGGCACTTGCTTCAAAAACTTGCAGAAAAACCAGGTTTTCATGTATGTGTGTACGTATTTAAATTTGCCATTTTCAGAAATTATTTTTTACCATTCACACCAGTTACATCAAGACAACTCTTAAGATCTTTCAAATTTATGTCAGTTGTACGCTTCACAACGTTGATTCAAGATGTTTAAACACACTCGAAAGCGTTTCCAGTTTTCTCCTTCATGAAGTCGCAGTATTTTGACATTCTTGTGTAAATGGCTAAAAAGAAAACTTAATCTTTGGCTCAATCTTTATCTCTCACCTGGGTATGTCTCCTGGTTAGGGCGCGCGACTCTTTCACCATTAACTTTGTTGTACATGCCCAGCGAGACCAGACCGACCTGATACCATTTGTCGTCTTTCTTAATCTGGAGAGGTCCGCCGCTGTCGCCCTGAAAAACCTTATTTTTTAATGATAACTTTATAGGCTTACAGGGGCAACACCGTGTCCATCGGCTCCAGCACAAAACTGTTTGTCCCAGAGTTTAATAGGATAGCGCGAAACTCCTCCATTTGGGCTCCACTGTTTTCTAAAATGGACCAAATTTTTAAAGTGAACATTAGGTCTTTGAGGATTACTTGCAGAAGTCAAAATCAACGATGGAGATGTTAGTGTAGCGGAGATCCGAGCTTAGAATAGCTTTGCTGTTTTTGTCATCTAAAACCAGACCAATAAAAATTAAAATTGAGTTTTGACCCACATTTATAGGTGCCATATCCAATTGCAAAAGCCTCAGGCTGGGTGAGAATCTCAGAGTCGTTAGCCAAGATGCTGATAGGAGCCACGGTGTCGGTGATGTTTATTTCTGCGTCTAGCTAAATTAGGACTGTTTTTACAGCTTGGAAATAAAGTTTCTACCTCAATAATAGCAATGTCATTGTAGAAGTTGACTCCATTTTGGTAATCGGGATGGCTGACCAGATTGACCGTCTGGCGGAGTTGCATGCCAGGAGTCGTAAAAACAGCGAAACGGTCGACGATACCGAACCAGATCAGAATGCTCTTTGGATTTGTGGGTAAACAGTGAGCAGCGGTGACGACATGACGCTTGGAGATGAGAGCGCCTCCACAGGGTTCCTGTGCACCATTGTGACCAGTAATGTCAAGCAGCGAACCAAGGCCATTGGCCTACAACTGATTTGTGACCGCCCAAGATCTTTAAACAGTTCAAAATTTGTGGGTTGTAGGCAAAGTTACACTTACCAGTTCCTGAGGAGCAGGAGCGCTAGAAACAGCGCCAAAGAGGGCTAGAAGAGCGAAGACAAGTAGCATCTTTACCAAGACTGCACTCAGAGCTCAACTTTTCAGACCTTTTTATAAAGACGGATTAGCAGCCATGTGGACTCCTAAGAGCAAAGATTAGCCCTTAATTGCGGCATAAAAACAAGTAAAACTACTCGATCACTGAAAGTACCATCTCAAAAAATAAAAGAAGGAATAAACGTCATGCGATAGTTCGCTTCTTGGTTCTACGACGGCTGATAAGAGTCGATAACAGCATAGTGCGAAATGTGAAAATAAAAGGACATCTCAGATAACGGAGGCTGACGGAATAGAGAGGGAGGCTGATGGAAAGTAACTGAAAGGGCAATCATGATAACCTAGGCAAAAAAACCATTTTATTCATTTTGACGGTAGTAAGCCTTGAACGACTTTTTTCGGTTGACTGATAGTGAAAAAAGCAATTAAACTAACAAAAATTTTTTTCGTAAACACGAATTCCAATTTGCCAAAAAACTACTGAAGTCGGAGCTGAAACACACTTTAGATGTCCTCTATAATCAATAAATCACTAAAAGCCGATGCTTACCATCAGTTTTCGACATTCCCCTCTTACACTTCCGTCCAAAATTTTTATTTCAAGGGATTACAGTTACACAGTTGAACATATTGTACCTTCTTCTTTCAGAAGATCACAGAATGCCAACGTTTGAACGTAGATATCTGCCATGACACCTTTGAATTTATGAGTTCAGTGTCAGACTCACCTGGATAATTAGCATTGGCAAGCAAGGCCTGAGAGGTGATTCCTATTTGATAAAAGAAGCCGTTGACCTCAACCACCATTGGACCTCCACTGTCCCCAGGTCCAGTACCACGGGACAGTGGAGGTCCTCCTGCGCAAAAACCACTTAGGTTGCCTTGGAGGTAAGAACGCGTTTCGACACGTGTGTCCCAGCCGGCTAGAGGCACGTCTGTATATAATAGAAGACAACTTTGAATTGATAGCATCAGAGACTTAAACCCAATTCGGAAATCGATTTTGATACGAGAGACCCTTCAATTATTCAGTCCATAGCCCATGACTGTATGTGTATAGTCATAAATGATTATAGCTTGATCCTCTTTCAAAGCTTGATCCTTATTGAAACGAGTTTTGTCCAGTTTTTCTAATTGTTGAAATATTTTACTAAAATCCCTAGTTATTATTCTTTCTTGCCATTCTCGATATCTGGCAACAAGAACATCGCATTCAATAAAGCGGATAAACTAAAAACTGCACGTTAGCTCACAAGGTGTGTCACCGTACGCCAGTGGTTTTTAAGCAATTTTTTAAATTAATATTTTTGATCTTAGCAAACTTGGGTTTTTCAAAATCAGGAAAATGGTACAGTTTTACTAATACCAATATTGGACTTCTGCGGTAAAGACCCTACACTAAAAAGTACAGTCAAAAATGTGAAAAGCCTTCAAAGAAAAACTCACGTTGATTGCTGCGTGTTGCTGTAAATACCTTAACAACATGATCCATTCTTTTCTGTTATAACGCGTCGCTTCCATATAATTTAAAATCCAACTTTCGGCCAATTCCATTTTCTGAATTGCATTTTCACATTACACAGGAAATATTTGACTCACCTCGACTTCTTCTGTCGTATCGACATTTTCGCAAAATCGGCAGTGAAAGGTGCCGTTGCATTCTTTAAGAATGTTTTCTACGCAAGTAGTGTCAAGCATTCTTCCTATTAACTTGAAGAACGCACTTGTAACATTCCCATTTGTTATTTGCAAAATTTTGTTTGTCATTTCTGTTTCAAAAAAATATTTTTCAAAACTTAGTTTAACTGGATGATATATTGTGTTGTTGTGTATATTTTCAACATCATAGAGGACGCCTCTCTGAAGTTGAATTATAGATGGGAAAATGATTTAAGAATACCTTATTGGACAAAAGTTTAGCTTTAACCACATACGCAATACTTTCAATAAGTTTCGCATTCAGGAAGCAGTCTTTAACTGAGGTCTGCGTTGCACAACCTATAAAGTTTTGCAGACACTCAGCATTTCTGATAGCTATATCAGACGAGACAAATAATTCTTCTTCAGTGAAACAATAAAAATAGCTACTGTAGGCGGTACCAAAAAGTACCAGCAACAAGCCTAACTCTTTCACTGGGCTTCACTAAAATGATTTCCGTACATACAAACAATCGCATTTTAGCTGGGAGAAACGGAATGAGATAAATTAATTGCTCCGGTGCGTATCCGCACTGCCCTCCGGCTGCTGTTGGACAGGTGAGTCTGCTACTTTAGCGTTGGACGGTTTCATTTTAGTTTTCATTTTGTGTCATCAGAGTGGTGCTCGCCAAGCTACCTGACTCCTCCACCGCCGTACCTGGCTTCTGGGTCCGTGCCATAGGGATCGTGGAATAGTCCGTGTAGATATTCCTCCAACAGTGATCAAGTCGTCGTGTGAACAGGTTTGTGAGTTGATCATTCGTTTGCAGTCAGCTCCTGATATTTCAAAGTTTTTTGTGTTTTCATACTTGATGACATCGTTACTGAATTACGATTTTTAAACGTGAGCTACGTTGTTGCACTCCAGTGTGTTGAGTGAGTGGTTTGTTTATGGTCGTGGTGAGTTTGAGCATTTGTTTAGTTTCCTCAAGTCTGCGTATCGGCAAAATCGTTGAAGCGGCGAAGCCACTGGCTAAAGGAAACCTGTCCATCAGCTGCAAAGGTGGGAGCAAACGGCCCGTGTGGGGGTTAACGTCGTCTAATGCGTTTGTGGAGGGATTACCTGTTGGTGCGCCAAGCGGCGAAAAGCAATTTTGTTAAATTTACAAAATTGACACTTAATAAATCTGTTCAAAAAGTTCAAGTAGAGTATGAAAGTATGGAGAGTATGGAATCTGTATGGAACAAGTAAGTTACAAAGTGAGCGTTTTACTGTCTACTGTATAAAAGCACTTTTATTGTTGTAAGAATTAGGCTTTCTTCGGGCATGCTTCGTTCAAAATCGTCAAATTTAGTTTTTGTTACACAGTTTCCAAAACTGTCATTTTTCTCCGTGGAACCGTTCCTGAATAACTAATTGCTTTAATTAGGTCTTTTGTTGGCCATGGAAAAATTTCTTGCCAGGATTTAATTTCAGACGTTAAATTTCGCATTTTGTTGATTTAGCTATCTTTTGTCATTGAATCCAAAGTTGAACTTTTAGAAAAGTATAGCCATGAAAGAACGCCTACTTTTGTTTGTACTGTCACTTTCCATGTTTTGCTTAGAAGTGACATCGGAGTCTTCGAACAACCCTCCAGCTGTTAACGCTTTTTTATGACTTTGCCTAAATTTTTTTGTTTAGAACTGTTCATTGGCAGGCGTCACGAAACAAGCAGAAACCTTCTTCTTCAATAAGTCACTTTACAAGAAGGTCGGAAATTGGATCAACTACAAGTTTTTGCATTTGAAGGAAGACGAAAAAAAGTGGAATTACGCTCTCTATAAGTTGGCCACCGATTTGGATCGATTTGTAAATTCTACTTGTGGCTTCGAAGTGAACAGCATTTTTGTGAATAAGCCTCGTGGCAATGAAATTGAGTTTGGATCGACAACTAATCATTCAATTTCTGCTAATGTTTACCAGTTTTCAACACCATATGTCTTTATGAAACAGCCAATACAATAGGCTTCACTCCAACCTTCACTGACACTTGGAACATACATGAGGACGATGCGATGCCTGCACATTTAATGTAAAAGTGCTTCAAAAATTTTTTCTAAATAGTTGTTTAGAAAAATTGTTGATGCTCTGCATCAGCTAAACAGTCCCGAACAACGTCAAGCCATGTTGATTCATTTCAAAGCCATCTTTGAGAAAAACGTTGACTTAGTGTACTTCCGTGTGAAATACGGTTGGGTTCAACCACATAGAGAAATGAACCCCTATTCGAAAGAAGGAATGGTTTGCGTAACCAAAAAGAAATACAACTCGTTCAACTACATAATGTATACTGTGTGTGCTGTTGAGTGTCATGGTTGTGGTTCAATTGCGGATTAATTGAATGCAAGTTAAATGTTAAAAGAGGAGCATCTAAAGAAATGTGCGACTCGCTTTCTTCTGTTGTTTCAAAAGTTTTAAGATCATACAATCAGATAAACATGAAAATAACGTAAAAAACCTATTTGAAAGTTTAACCGTGAACAGTTCAATAAGATTTGCATATGGGAACGAGTCTTTTACTTAT
The DNA here is from genome assembly GCA_000757645.3 of Steinernema carpocapsae. Classification (NCBI taxonomy): domain Eukaryota; kingdom Metazoa; phylum Nematoda; class Chromadorea; order Rhabditida; family Steinernematidae; genus Steinernema; species Steinernema carpocapsae. The sequence continues at coordinate 481,533 of AZBU02000014.1, read as the reverse complement.
GTTTTTATTGCACACCCCATAAAGTTCTCAACATAGTCAGAATTTCTGGTAGACATAACAGACAAAAAAGCAGATAATTTTTGATTATTGAAACAATAGAAAGAGCTAGTAGAAAGTTGTGAAAAATAAAACTAGCAACACCATAACGCGTCCGTAAAAGTACAGGCGATTGCTTCTGGCCCGTGAAAAAAAGAATGATATTAATTGATGCTTGAAGAGTCAACTTATCCTTTTTATCTAATCGATTGGAAGAAGAAATACCTTTAATCGGTAACAAAAATAAACACACAACAAACAACAAAACTGTAACAACCAAACTTAACAATATCAAAGTTCCTCCGAAGGTTCCACTTGAATCGGAAAATACAGAGGAACGGCTTCTTTCATCTTCTCTCGAAAAGTCTCCCTAATCTTCTTGTACTTGAACATCTGCTCTTTTTCCAACTGTAGCACCTTTTTGCCATGGACTTGCTAAAACACATTTTGATCCATATAATTTAAGATCAGACGTACTTTGAGATGCCCAGCAAATTGAATAGTAGTAGACTGATGAGTGCAGCCTGGGATAAGGCACTCAAAGGAGAGATTGATATGTGAAGCCACGTGGATCCTTCTTGAAGATGCGGATTTAACTTCAGCTCCACAGTCGGAGCATTTAGATGTCTCAAATGCTGACAGGTCTCTCAGCTTGTGGTCATCAAATTCCACAAATGACTCGGGTGGGAAATATCGATCATTGAGAAGTCCAGTTCTCTTATGGTAGTCAACCGTCAGCATTTGGTACTTGTGGTACTGGTCTGAGTTCATATGTGCTACAAGGGTGGCGTGAGCGTACTAAAAACGACTTTACGCATAAGATGAGAGGGTGTTGAGATTGCCTTGAGGTGATTTGACAAAGCCACAGGTGTCTTAGCGGTGTGTTCGCAGCCTTCTACAACACATTGACAAGAGAAATTTTCGTGCGAGCCAATGTGTTGATTGAGATAGTAGGGAGAGCCTCGGATTAGCTTTCGACACAGTTGACACTAAAAAAGCAAATTTTTGAGTATCAGATGGATAAAAGCTCAGACAACCCTTACAGGGCGTTCTGGCGTTGGATTACCCTCCAAACCGGCCTGTGTCTCTGTAGCTGAAGCGACATCTTCTTAACCCGGTCAAAAGCCAGCATTCTATTGACTGTTGGTATGTCCATGTTTGCCATAATTGAACAGAATTCTTTGTATGTGGGCTCATCGAACAATATCTTCAATGCTGTCCAGTCTTGCTTGAGATAGAAGTGGTTGAATATAGCCAATTCCGTTGACTTTTCCAGGCTGGGTATCTCTGAAACAAGAAAATCGATTCAGTCAACTAAGGAGGACGCACCACAAAATTTTCCATGCATAAGGTCGTTCTTCCAGGCTTCCGTGCGCTTGATTTTTGGATTGAATTTGTAATAGTTCTTTAGCATGGAAGTAAGGAACTTAGGGTTGTATCGATGCTAAAACATGTCTGAATAAAACGGCGAATAAAGAGAAGCGTTACCCACATCTCTCTTTTCAAGCTCAATTAGTCGGCTACGAGAAAACATCTCTAGAAGGACCTCTGGTTTTTGGCGCTTTACAAAGCTGTAAACAAGAGTCTCGATTTGGTCACGGACCGCTGGTGACAGATCTTTCCTTTGTGAACTTTTCTGAACAGCATGTTGAATTATAATCGGTTAACGACTACCTGGACGTTTGGAAGAAATTTTTGCTTAGCAAGCGTTTTATTTGATTCAGCGTCATTGCTGACCTTCCGCTTTGTTCCACAAAGCTGGCTTAAAGGTTTTAGCGCTTTCTGAAAAGAAAACATGTAGGGATCAATCATTGAATTACGCTTACCGGTCCGTTCTCACAGAAGCGTAAGAAATTTTGCTTTGCTAGGGATTGTTGCAAACTTTCGGTCGATTCGACGGCAGCATTGGTCTTGGGTGTTGCTGCAAGAAGCATCACCCTGCCTGAAAACCATAAAACGATAAAGTTAAAGCTAGAATTATAGCGAAAAGGCAAAAAAAATCTTGAAAGGAACGGCGGTTGCACCGATAGCGTTTGGATTTCAAAATTTGAATTTAGATCGTGATGGAACTGCGGGGAAAGTTCACATGTTCGCTCACAGTAGTCAAAAGCATAGCCAAAAAAGCAAATTTAAACCTGAATTCCACTGCGTCCCTGCATTACGCCTGAATGCTTAAGGCCTGGAAATCGATTTAAAATTTTAAACAGTGAATCAGCAAAACAATAAAAACACCAGTAGTGAAGATGCACGGCCACAGCCAAATCTCGCATGTTCGGTGTTTATAATACGTTAAAAACCCAACATAAAATACTCCAAATTGATTAGAGAACAGGAAACAAGAAAACACGTTTTGGAGGTACCAAAAGAATTTGGCTTACAGTAGGAGCCTAAAGAGTGTTTAGTTGTGTGAACTGTCAACGGCCAATGGAAACTTGTGACCGAAAAAACCGCATTTTAAAAATTATAAAATTGTGCTTTATAACGCATTTTTTCAAAATTCGACGTTCTTAAAATTTGTTATTGTCATTTAAAAAAAAACGTAAGGGACCAGTCTGCAGCTCAGCGACCTTTGGCGCTATCACAGAGCTTGCTGTTATTGAAAGTGTAACCGTAGAAAGACCTTAATTTAGTGATGAACACTGAAAGGATGGTGTTTGTAGGTTCACCGGGGTAATATTCATGGTTGGCAAAGGGGACGTTAACAAACAGGAGATAAGTTCCATAAATGTCACCTTAAATAATTAGTCCGGTTAAGCTGTAAAAGTAATTTCAAACTGTTGTCATTCCACCAGCCATAGTAGCGGTGTTCCCTATTGTCACCAGGTGTACGGAGATTTTCAATAGGCTGGACTGACCTGGACTGACTCTCAATAGGCTGGAACGGTTCATTTTTGTCATGCCGAGACAAGTAAACTGACAGTTGTGAGTTGGGGAGTTATAGCACGCAATCGCAAGTTTGAAAAAGATCGGGTAACTGTATATCAAGATTCTTTCAAGTTTTTGGAATTTTGTTGCGATACATTTTTCAAATTTGCAATTGCGTGCTGTAACTCATTTTACTTGTTTCAGTGTGGCAGCAAAAATAAACTGATGTGCCGCAAGTCCCATATTGGAACTAATTAACGGTCTAAAAATGCGATTGTTTTTGAAACTTGTGGTTTGAAAAAACCAATACAAACCAATAGCAATTAAACAAAACTGTACAAAAGTTTTTTATAAACCTACAGCTTTTGGGGCGAAAGCGATGCGGCCGCCCTTTTGATTTTTAAATTGGTTTTCCGCGGTGTCTAGTAAGAAAGATGGGAAAAACAGATTTTGCCAGAATGGGTAGCCAACCAGCGACACGCGACAAACTTTGTGCACATTCTTACGCGCATTCGACGCAAAGTAAGTTCCCAATCACGCATATCCTAAACGCGCCCAGGAGCACGCCAGCACGTTTATCAACGTTTCTTCAGGTTTCACGAGGAGTCCAAAAATACCGATCCGGCGGCCGCATCGCTTTCGCCCCAAAACATGCGTTTAGCCTGGCGCACAACAATAGATGCAATTTACTGGTTTGGGTTAGTGGTACCCTATTGCAGTTACACTATAGTAAGCTCACGCTACGCCGCGGTGGTGCTCACCTGAGATTCACCGTTTGACGGACTCGCTTCGCTCGTGGTGTTTGCAAAAATGAACGTCTGGGAGTAGTAAAGGGTTCCAAGTTGCACACGTGCATTAGGTTCAATGTGTGAAGAAAGTCAATGTTTTCAGTTCTTCTATTTTAACATTCACTAACGACTGGCTTAAATTAAGCTAGCTGGTGGCCTATTAGGCCAATGCGGAATTCAGAAAAAACTTCGAGCAAGCCACGTTATACGTTTGAGCTATACTTAGTTCGGCTTTGCAGCAAATGGAAGGTCTTCGCTTTTCCGAATCCTAGTGAGAGCCACGTACAGTCGTATGAGAAAACATGGTTGTTCAAGGGGAGGCCATACTTGTCCAGAGTTTGTCCTTGAGTCTTGTTGATGGTCATTGCGTAGCAAAGACAGAGAGGAAGCTGGATTCTAAAAAAGGAAAAGGTCGGCCCGCACTTCTCAATGTGTTTGAATTTGAGTGGCTTCACAAAGGAGCACAGAACTCCGTAGTCGTACATTTTTTCTACAATTTCAGAAGCAAAAATAAAACCAAAAAAAAACACAAAAAGCGGATTATAATAAAACTTAAAGCAAAATTTGGCATTGAACGGAAAAAGTATTACGTGGCCTTTGACGCATTTCAAAAAAACTTGACATTTATAAACTGTCTTATTGTCATTTTTAAGGGACTAGTTACTTTTATTACATAATCTTGTAGGGCTTAAAACTGTTTTGGCAAAACCGGTCTAAAAAGATGTCCACTGACGTTTACAGATAAAAGTAGAGAATCGCAGAATCGCACTTTACATGAAACGCCATAACATCACAACATTTAGTGCAATATTAGCGCAGATTTTAGATCAAAAATTGATTTCTTATCAAAGTATCAAAAATCAATTAAGTCGCTTACAGGTCAAAACAGAAAATTGCCTTCGCCTTCAAACAAAAATGTTTTTTTCAATTACCCAATACGACCAGCCATAACCAGACAGGTTGAGAAGGTTTAGGCAGAAAAAGCAGCCTTCTTGTCAGTAGCCCGTCTGACCCGGAAAAGTTCTCTCAAGCCTCAAAATCGATTGCTTTTGTCGTGTAAAACCAAGCATTTTATCTACTTAGAGGACTACACTCCGATCCATGATTCTTCCTGTTCCGGAAATGCCCGTTCCGGAAATGTCATATGATCCTATTACCTCTGAAAAACACTATAATCTTCTTATCATCTTCTTATCACCAACTGTTTTTGTTAGGTAAAGACTGCACTTACAATCTTAGCCACTATTTAACGCGCCCAAAACACTGTCAAAACAGCGAATCTTCACTTCACCATGGGTCTGCTGCTTCTGGCTTTCTTCTTGCCGCTCTTGCTGGCCTCACCAGCACCTCCGAATGAGCTCGTAAGTTATCCTTTACGTTCCTCCACTTTTAACGTATTTCCAGGTTTTGGGAGGTACCGAAGTCCCAGTTGGCAAATACCCCTTCTTTGTTCGTTTGGAAATGGTTATGAACAATGGCAAAAAGATGTTGTGTGGAGGATCACTTCTAACCGACCGTCACGTCTTGACCACTGCGTTGTCGGCCACAAACTAGGAGAGTCCAAGGCCTACATTGGAATCACCAAGATCGGTGACAAGAAAGCCAAATGGGTCCAGGAACGCACAATGCGAAGATCTCAGATCTCTAAGACGCTCCACAATCCTCAAGGTCGTCACTACGACGATATCAACAATGTCGCTGTTATTGAGGTAGGCATATCCACTTGTGCTTTGTAAGCTGCAGCAAGGATGTGGTTGCAGAGCGCAGCGGATATGAACTTTTTTCTGCGCGCGAGACGTCAAGGGGTTTGATTCCCGTAAAACACCGACAATTTTGATTTGCTTTTTATGTATTTTTAGCTTTCAAGCCCTGTCGATTTCACCGCCACCGCACAGCCCGCGAAGATCCTTCGTGACGACTCGCGCGTTGTTGTTAAGCACGGTCAAGTTATCTTTATGGGCTTTGGATCCACTGCCTGTAAGCTTCAGTTTCCCAAAAATCTTTTCAAATGACATTTGTAGTCCATGACAACAAAACCCAACGCGTTCTCTGACAACCTTCTTGAAACTGGTGTTGTTGTCGCTAAATTCGACTACTGTCAAAGAACGCTTCCGAAAATCGCGACTGATAACGACAAGATCGTCTGCACCGTTGGGCCTCATGGAACTCATGGAGCTGGAGCTGTAAGTTTTGCACGTTTGGGTAAGGATAATGACCAGCATGGCTTAGGGTGAAAGCGGTGGACCTCTTGTTGCTCAGGACGGGAAAGGTGTGTCCAAGTTGGAATGCTGATTGGAGCAACCAACTCTGATGAAAAGCTCCGTTGGCCAGGTATCAGTAAGCGTTTTGAGACTTTAGATATCTTAGAACTGTTTAGACGTATACCTTCGCACGTCCTACTTCTGTGACTTCTTTGCCCAAGCTACTGGAAACGCCTTCTCTTGCTCTTAAACATGTTTTATCTTAACTCGACTGAGCGTTTTATCAATAAACTATGCAATGACATGACATACTTTGAGTTTAACAGCTTAGGAGCACTGAAAAGTTTGTTTGGTCTGCTCTTCGATGAAGTTGCAATAGACGGTCGCTCTTCCATACACATCTATAACCAATTTTTTAATTTTAAATGTTTGAGTATACAGTATGTACTTGGCTTATCACCCTTGTCATCTGGGATAAGACCTCCTTCCTTCGTACGTCCTAGTTTTGTAACAACTCCTAACAGGAGTGTTTGTTCACTTAGCTTGCCTTTGGTCACAATAGGTTCACCGCTATCACCTCAAAAGCATAGAAAAAATTAGGTATTTTAGAAAGTCAAGTTACCGGAGCAGCTCCTCGACCTTTGGCGCCAGCACAGAGCTTGGTGTAATCGAAGGTGTAGCCGTAGAGACACTTAAATTTAGTCATTAGCAATGAAAGCATAGATGGGCAGACCCTGACAACTTTGTCGGCGAGAAGGGGTAGGCTGTCTTGCACTAGGAGCATTTAAACTTTGCAAAAGGGCGCTTCTGCGGAGCATGTATCCAAGTTTACTTCAATTAATCGAAATCGAAAACAAGACAGAAAGACAAGAGAGTGCAAGACAGCGCGTTAACGACGGCTGTGCGCGCAATTGAGTAAGGTCTGTTTTAAAATATGTTTCAAGTCGGCGCTTTGCGCCTCCATAAAGCGTGGTCGCCTGACTCGATGCTTAGTTTTGCTCAGTCAGTCATTGTGAGCGCAGACGCCGTTTTTGCGGCTTCATAATACTATTCGAAATACTTTAAATCACACATTTTTCGGTTTGAAATTTTGTGAAGAACCGATTGAGACCGAAAACACCCGCAACTGTTGCCAATTCGACGTTTGCAGCGCCAATTTAGGCGCGGTAGCGGTTGCAAAACCCCCAAAAAAATGCGTACAAACACAAATGACGCCGCTACCGTAACCAGCTGATTGAATCAATCAGGCAACTCGAGTCTGGACATTTTTCTTTATTTAATAAAGAATTAACTCAAATCTTTGTGATGACTGCGTTTTTCCATAAACTCGGATTCTCTCAGCTTTGTTATGCACTTTTTAGATGTGTAATTCATGCCAAATAATATGTGTAAACGGCAAATGTATAATGCTGCTAACTTGCTTGTAGAAAGCCAGAATTGCAGCCTCATTCGTTCGAAGGATCAGGGCTTTGGGTTATACGCTTGAATCGCTTTCGTATCTCAGGGTTGAAAATGAGCAAGGTTAGTCTGAAACAAATAATTACGTGTCATAAAAAGCAATTACAAACCCATTGCAGGCGTGCGTAAACAGTATCGAGTTGAATGCCAGAAGATTTTGAACCATCTTGTCAGGGGCGTTTCTGTTGTTTGAGTAGATTGCTGCAGCTGAGGCCAGATTCATGGTTATGTTTTGGACCGCGCTCTTAAGAGTTCAAGGATTTTTAGGATACAAGATGAAAAATACCTGAGTGAAGAAGCGCACGTCCCTGTCGAAGTGTTTGTGAACGGCTCCCGACTTTGAGAACTGAACAAGATGAATTTTGGTGTTTGGTACTTTACTACAGCTTTACTTGTTTTGAGAGCCATTCTCATATAGTCCTCATTGTTTTCTTTGTTTTGAGAGTCTTACTTTGGGACACGTTATGAACGTTTTGTAAGAACCGTTTTTTAATATTTTGGGTTAAGCTCTGAAGTACACGTCCTTTTTTGCCGTTGACGTTATGTAGGTCTTTAAGCCTGTTTAGGAAAAACAGACTACGGTGGTTGAAAAAACTGCGCTTAAAAAAGTTTAAAAATTTTGAAAGATTGTCTAGAAAATTTGAACCTGTGACCTCTGGACCTGTTAGGCAAGCGCGTTAACCACTGCAACACTGAGTGAGTGAACTTAAGTCACCAACCGTTCTGAATGCGAGTTATATACGAATTGTAAAAACACCCACCTTCCGAATATACGTGATCTTAATAAACGTCAAAACATCTGTGCAGAATGTGGTTGCGCAAAATCCTCCACAAAAGTAGTACAACGCCGACCCAACAATGGAGACGTCTCTGCCCAGATCTGCTCTGCATTTCATAAATACGTACTCATAGAGAGTCGGACTATAACCGATTAGGTTGCAAGGAAACGCTAAAATTAAGCTTCAAATCTATACATTAGAACTATTTAACATACCGACATAAGCTACGGAGGTCATGATGCTGAGAACCCAGGCAAAGGCTATATATCTCAGACAGAACTTCTTGGTAAAGACGAATTTATACCGTGTCGGAAAGTAGACCGCTAAACACCGATTTAGGGAGAGCATTTCGTGCATGAGACAAGCCCCAACTACACCTCCATCGCCTACCAGGAAAGGGAGTTGGCCTAACGCTGATGGTATGCCTGTGGGCTGTCTAAACTTATTTTATATTGCGGTTACGGTAAGTTTGACTTACAAAATCGTGACAGGAATCGTGTAGAGCAGGTGAATGGATTCACAACACATTTCTGCACAGGTCCGACTTGCTGAAAACCACCCAAAGGCATTGTGAAAAACGGGTTCTTTGCGTATGTAGTAGAGGTTCAGACTTCCCAGGACTACAGTTGCCAATGAGAGCTACAATATAAATCATAGTATTTTAAAGGTTTTGACTTTGAAACTGGACGTACCGCGAACATGATAGAAGCTATGATAATATCTTCATTGTTAGTCTCGCCTCGTCCTTGCACCTCTGAGGCGTAGACAAACGTTGTATTGCTTTTCTCGATGTTTTCAGTAGCAAAGATAATAGTATTGTTGTCCATGAGAGCACGTTTCCAACTACACACAATGGAAACACCAATTGAAAACTCCGCTTAAAAAGACTCCCAAGAAGTCAAATTTCCATAGCATAGTTTTAAACAATAGGGGGCGTGACTTTCCTGGTAACTAAGCCTGGGGTTCAAATTGTACCTTACTGGGAAATTATCTTTATAAAAGAAGAATAGATCTAATGTTAAGCCTTTTTTCCTGTACCCCAAAGACAGGAAAGAGATTTGCTCCAAGACCACATCATCACAGACCACGCGAGACTGGACAAACACAAGAAAGTATGCAATCGGGTTTCGTTTGTCAACACCTATTGTAATGAACACCCGATCGATTTTTTGAAAACGTGTTTTGTGACATCTCTTCAAATGTCTCCTTTCTCAGTAGGCAAACGTACAGAATAACAATCAAAGTTTGTTTAACCTAATAATAAAATTTTCAGAAATTTTTGGTTTTATTTTCACGTTTTCACGAATTTGTGTGAATTGATGAAAGCGAATCTGCAATTGTCATCATTTTGTCACATTTTTACATAGACTAAACAAGTCTTTACGAACTATTAAAACCATATAGTACAAAATTTGCCAATGTAATCGAGAATCTGCCTTTCATACCGCTATGTCCTTGGTGATAATGAATAATCGTCTTTTACGTACTTGAAAAGGTTTCACACAAAAGAAGAATGACAACAGTGGAAACACTTTTACCCGTACTCACCGGACGGAGAATGACTGTTTCTAGACCAGGCATTACAGAGAGAACTTAAAATGTTGAGATTTGAAAAAAAAGAGACGGAAAGCTATAAGGTTCCCATTTGCTCTTCATGATAAATATTGGTAAGTTCCTTTACAAACGGTTCAAGTTTTGGAAAAAGAGAACATCAAAAATTGCAGAACTTTCAAAGTAATCATAAATAGAAATTCACCTGTAGCGTCCTTTAATATGATTTGTTGCCAACTTTGCTTCAGCTGTCAACCTTCAGTAAAGTTCATACATTGTAAATTATTGCCATTTTTCGATCTTTTCCGTCAGAACAGAAATCATTCGTAGGAGTGAATTAAAGCAAATCGCAACAATTTTGTAAACCGACCGGAACTTATCAATAGAAGCCTTAGTTAAGTGTCAAAAGGATCAAACTTCAGTACCACCCAAATTGCTAACCGATTTGTTTTGATGCTGCTTTTAGTTTTGAGTGCATTACAGATTCCAAAACAATTATAGCGTTTGACAGACATATGTAAATCTAACAGATACCCAAACTACCAATTCTTTTGTGCACTTTTGCTTTGCTCCTTTGTTCGTTGGATAAAAAAGTGCGAAGTAGATTCTTGTAAAAATAGCTCATCAAAGCTCATGTTTTCGTTTCTTACACGTAACCGTGTGGCGCACATGGTTAAGGCTAAAGAAAAAAAAACAGAAGTTCTTAAAAAGTGTATAACAAATGAAGAATAGCACCAACGGAAAGCGAACTTTTCCTGTGCCAATACAAGTTTGCGCGCAAAATTTGCGCGCTCATTTTTATGATTATATGGCGTTTCCGCCAGCATGCCAGTTCCGCGTCAGATAATTCCGCCCCAACATTTTTAAAGACAAACTGTGGGCTTAACGTAAGACAGTCTTACTGAACCTGAATTTTAAGCTTGTCCGCGCTACTAAGTCTGCCTGTCTGTCAAGTGGGTCACGCTGTATTTCGCGCCTTTGGCGCTCCCGGAGTCCATTCCTAGCCTACTATCCGCACTGTTTGAAAGAACCAGCTTCGAGGCGGTTTCGCCCAAAAACCATATATTAAAAAATGTTCAAGCCTAAGCCTAAGATGCTTTAGGACGGCAGCCTAAATGGCACATTCCGCTTTTTGAAACGTTACCCTTTAAGTGTTTGATAATTAGGCCTTTGGACCTGTTGAGAAAAGTGCAAAAACCGTTTTCGAACTGTTTTGGCGGAAAGGTCACTTAATCATAAAAATGCGCGCTAACATTTTGTACGCAATATCAGCAACCTCAAATTGTGATATGCAATGTGCACGTTTCTTGTTTTGGCTGTTACGACCTTTGCGACTCCCACTCCAGTCTTATAGCATTCACTATCGACGAAAACGCGTAAGTCACCATTTTTATCAACTTTGGCTAGTGTCTGAATTTTAGATCATTGGAGTTATTCCAGCTTGCAGAAAACAATTTTCATTTTTTGTCTACCTCGACTTTTCTCTTGATCGCTGTGGAGTGTCATTGCTTACCAAATATCACCAACTTTTTACCGCTACGCATTGCACCCCACATGCCATGAACGCAATAGCGTTGGTCTGATCAGTCTCACCAACGATTGCTGAAAAAGGGTTTAGTGTTGCAGTATTGTTATCGTATCAGCACTTGGGGAACCTTTAAATAGTACTCTCAACAATGACTACGCTGTTCTGATTGTAGGTCTACACTGATTTAAACGACTTTTACGTCATTTTCAACTTGATGATCCAGTAACTTACACACCTTATTTCCAGCCAATAGCGATTCCAAGATATGATGACCAATAATTACAAAAAACGCTATTGGAACTGTCATGGGTTTTGGCTACCTGTATGAAAATGGGTCTGTGGTTTTTAGCTAGAGCCTTATGTATACAGACGTACCCATCTGCAATGTTTCTACATGCCTGTATGTGATCTTTTCAAAACACAATCTTGACAAACCGAGTTTTGGTGCCTACTGAAATACGATTTAAACGACATAAAAATTTGTGTTGCGGATATCATTTACTGGGAATCGCTTCCTTTGGTGGTGGTCATCAAAAAGTGATTTTGACCCAAATAACGCGGATCACCCGTGTGTCTATACAAGAACGTCAAAAAAATTGCGATTTTCTAGGATGCTTCAATGTGTTCAATAAAACTAATTCCAAACGTAACAATACTTTAAGTATTTTAGTGCTTAATAAGAGCAGTGTGAAAAAATTTTTAATCCATTTTTGTTACCCCGTTAAAAAAAGTTTGGCTCTTTAAGCCCGAAATGTATTGTAGAGGAAATCGATGGTCATCATATTGTCGCGCGTCAAACGAAACGTATGTTTCGGAGCCCAGATAAAAGTACAGAATCGCACATGTTTGTTTACATGAAACGCCATAACATCACAACATTTAGTGCAATTTTAGCGCAGATTTTAGATCAAAAATTGGTTTCTTATCAAAGTATCAAAAATCAATTAAGTCGCTTACAGGTCAAAACAGAAAATTGCCTTCGCCTTCAAACAAAATCAATTTCAATTACCAAATGCGACCAGCCATAACCAGACAGGTTGAGAAGGTTTAGGCAGAAAAGGCAGCCTTCTTGTCAGTAGCCCGTCTGACCCGGAAAAGTTCTCTCAAGCCTCAAAATCGATTGCTTTTGTCGTGTAAGCATTTTATCTACTTAGAGGACTACACTCCGATCCATGATTCTTCCTGTTCCGGAAATGCCCGTTCCGGAAATGTCATATGATCCTATTACCTCTGAAAAACACTATAATCTTCTTATCATCTTCTTATCACCAACTGTTTTTGTTAGGTAAAGACTGCACTTACAATCTTAGCCACTATTTAACGCGCCCAAAACACTGTCAAAACAGCGAATCTTCACTTCACCATGGGTCTGCTGCTTCTGGCTTTCTTCTTGCCGCTCTTGCTGGCCTCACCAGCACCTCCGAATGAGCTCGTAAGTTATCCTTTACGTTCCTACGTTCCTCCACTTTTAACGTATTTCCAGGTTTTGGGAGGTACCGAAGTCCCAGTTGGCAAATACCCCTTCTTTGTCCGTTTGGAAATGGTTATGAACAATGGCAAAAAGATGTTGTGTGGAGGATCACTTCTAACCGACCGTCACGTCTTGACTCTTGACTGTTTCTCACTGCGTTGTCGGCCACAAACTAGGAGAGTCCAAGGCCTACATTGGAATCACCAAGATCGGTGACAAGAAAGCCAAATGGGTCCAGGAACGCACAATTGCGAAGATCTCTAAGACGCTCCACAATCCTCAAGGTCGTCACTACGACGATATCAACAATGTCGCTGTTATTGAGGTAGGTATATCCACTTGTGCTTTGTAAGCTGCAGCAAGGATGTGGTTGCAGAGCGCAGCGGATATAAACTTTTTTCTGCGCGCGAGACGTCAAGGGGTTTGATTCCCGTAAAACACCGACAATTTTGATTTGCTTTTTATGTATTTTTTGCTTTTTAGCTTTCAAGCCCTGTCGATTTCACCGCCACCGCACAGCCCGCGAAGATCCTTCGTGACGACTCGCGCGTTGTTGTTAAGCACGGTCAAGTTATCTTTATGGGCTTTGGATCCACTGCCTGTAAGCTTCAGTTTCCCAAAAATCTTTTCAAATGACATTTGTAGTCCATGACAACAAACCCAACGCGTTCTCTGACAACCTTCTTGAAACTGGTGTTGTTGTCGCTAAATTCGACTACTGTCAAAGAACGCTTCCGAAAATCGCGACTGATAACGACAAGATCGTCTGCACCGTTGGGCCTCATGGAACTCATGGAGCTGGAGCTGTAAGTTTTGCACGTTTGGGTAAGGATAATGACCAGCATGGCTTAGGGTGAAAGCGGTGGACCTCTTGTTGCTCAGGACGGGAAAGGTGTGGTCCAAGTTGGAATGCTGATTGGAGCAACCAACTCTGATGAAAAGCTCCGTTGGCCAGGTATCAGTAAGCGTTTTGAGACTTTAGATATCTTAGAACTGTTTAGACGTATACCTTCGCACGTCCTACTTCTGTGACTTCTTTGCCCAAGCTACTGGAAACGCCTTCTCTTGCTCTTAAACATGTTTTATCTTAACTCGACTGAGCGTTTTATCAATAAACTATGCAATGACATACTTTGAGTTTAACAGCTTAGGAGCACTGAAAAGTTTGTTTGGTCTGCTCTTCGATGAAGTTGCAATAGGACGCTCATTTGAATGTTTGAGACGATCACGCCGAAAACGCTGAAATGGGAAAATGCTTTTGTGACTCAACGTGCCGACTTAGTGAGAATACCTGCACAAATCAGCAGACGTGAATTGAACGTTCGCACAACAAAGAACATCACTATTTCTTCCATTTTTGGCCAAATTCGTTGTCTGAAACATTGCCTTAAACGTGCTCATTAATGGATACTCACGCCCAGTAACACCGTAACCGCAGATAATTGGTGATTTTGCATTAACTAAGCGTTCATAAGTTTGCGTAGATGCTTATTGAGTCGGCATAAAGAGTTTAATTCACACGATTGACTACCTAAGAACGTTCTTTAGCATTAACTCTTCACGACTTATTAAAAAAAACCTCAAGAACAGCTACAGTGGCGGTTATATAAATAGCACACTTGGTTTCAAAATCAATCGAAATTCAGGGGCATTTCTTAAAATATGGTTGAATCGTTGTGCGACCAGAATTGCAAGCCTAACCCGTGTTTTTTTCGGTTTTAAAACCTCTTCTAAACGGAAAACGCGTACAACAGGGTTCCAGTTTTCAAAACGTTTTGTTACGTTCACAAATACACAAAAAACAGGGATATGAAAAAGTGCGCTATTTATGTGTTTGCGCCAAATTTGACATGGACGAACGTATAAATTTTTTCAAAACTTTTTGCGGATTCCGCAAACAATCCTATTTTGTTCTGCAAGGGTTGTACAATCTATATGTGCTTTTCAAACCTCTAATCGGTTTGCTTTTCGATGTTTTCTAAGCAAAATAAGATTTTGAAACCAAGTGAGCTATTTATATGACCGCCTCTGTATGTCGTCAGTTGATTTGCTCGATGGAAGAAAAACCCGAGAGGCATTTAAATGGTGGGCTCACTGAAGTGATTCTTACTACGCAGACCCAAGAAGACCTTGAACTTTTCGTTGATCAAGTACTTTTCAACGCAGTGGGCCACAGTGAGAACAAAACGGTTGTTAGCGAGACTGTCAGAGCAAGTCGAAGATTCATTAGTCCAAGGAATTTCGACAAACACCATAAAAGGAAATTGTTCTGGGTATACCTTACGGCCACCCATAATTAAGTTTTGTGCATAAGGTACTAGAACATGCATTAAATAATCGTAATTTCCAAGAATAATAATTGAAAATACAGCTTTGGTGTAGTCAAAAGATCCTGCTACCTAAAACGAACCATTTATTACGTATTTGTTTTGCAAAGTGGTTTATTTTTAGTTTTTTTCCTTGTCATTTTCAAACTTCCTGCGCAGGATTCGAATTTGGTATATGTTCTTGAGCGTTGAAACCAAGAGCCAGGCTCTGAAGACCACAGAAGACGAGAAGAAGACAACATAAGTCTTCATGATGAAGTCTTCAAGACCAAAGAAATCTTCATGATGGATCTATTTTACAGTATTTGAAGATGGTGGACAAGTGGCAGAATTTTTGCTGTTTCTGAACAGGTAGGTGCCTTATAAAACACAGGTGCGACAACCGCTTAATGTGTTTTCACATAACCAACATAAACAACAATTGTTTGATAGATTTTAATTTTTCTTATAATTTCTCTAGTTTTCAAGAAAACGTTGAATTCTAAATGTCCCTGTCAGTGGTATTTATGTTTAATACTTACTCACTTGCAAGCATGTTAGGTGTAAACAGTGGCAGTGTGAGTGGCAGTGAATTTTAAGACAGTGGCAGTGGATTTTGAGACTGGTTTGGCAGTGAATTGGTGGCAACGATATTGTTTGGATAAACAGCTGCATTTCCGGTCACTTTTTTTCTTTTATTTGGTAATAAAAAAGTACAGTTTGAAAGCAGAATAAAAATCAATAATCAAAATGTCGTTTGTGACAGGCGAAAAATAAATAGTTATAATTTCGAGTTCGGTCCAAGTAGGTGATGTCAGTTTCGGTCCCATGCTCATCAATCGTCAATTTGACTAAAACACTCTTCTCTTCTTGACTAACACTGCCATTTTTCAGTGCACCAAAAGAAAAACGAATTTACCACTACCACTGCCACTGTTTGCACCTACCCGCATGTTTCGTTACTCTTAACCCGCTCCAATCCACTGCCACTGCCAGTCTGAAAATCCACTGCCACTGACACTACCACTACCAATACTGCCACTGTTTGCACCTGCCCGCATGTTGTCTCGTTTTCCGTATCCTACAAAATTTTCGTTTTGAATATAATTGAAAAATCCATAAAGCGCTTGCCAGGTCTCATAAAAAACTAATTTGGAACACCTGCATTGACAAAGTCGCTTTTCTAAGTTTATATCAGAATCGCGCAGTGTTGATTTTAAGAGTACAACGGTGTTAAATTGAAGCTTTATTTGAACGGTTTCAAATATCATTTAAAGCATCTTGTCAATTACTGCTTGTTAGAAAGACGCCAACAGTGGAAGCTTCGCGCGGTAGCGTTTGTGATAAAATCACAGAACTTTGAAGTCCGAGTGAAAGCATCTAAAAAAAGTCTCTCAAGTTTTGCTTTAAAATTTGTGTTCTTACCGGGCCACTCCGTCTTCTCATTAGTCACAAACGTGTTAGACGAGACGCCCACTTGAGCCCACAATCCCCCGTGGTTTACAAACAGAGGTCCGCCGCTGTCACCCTGAATGTCACCCATTTTCGTTGTGTTGATATAACCAAAAATTACCATGTTTACACCTTTCATGTCCTTACCTGTACACAGCAAGTTTCCGGTCTTGGCAGCTGCATACTTCTCCCTAAAAACCTTTTTAAGCTGAAACATCAATTTTTGTCCTACTGGCAAAACTGTTCGCTAGCAAAGGGAACCTGAGTCCAGAGAAGGAAACGGCTGGGAGGACCCATGGTGTCGTTGGGGCCATCTGAAAACATTTTTCACGTATTTTTGAAGAATGGACTTACAAGCCGTATGTCCGAAACCGCAGATGAAAGGCTTGAGATGCATAAACTCTGAATCGTCAGCAAAAATGTGGATAGGTTGGACGGCGTCTGACCATTGAATAGGCTTTGTCAAGCTGCAATTGCAGAAATTGTTTGCAAAAACACAGTTTTAGGTCGCATACCTTAAGAACAGCAATGTCAGCATCGTGACGATAAGTCCCATCTGCATTCATTTCAGGCAAGATTACATCAACGACAGTCCTAACTTCCTTGCTTTCTGACAGTTGGTAGCAGTCCAGAATGCCCATGTAGACCTTAAAGTCAGGCCTGATCTCGAAGTTCTCCAAGCAATGAGCGGCGGTTAGGATGTATCGTTCATTAACAATAGTTCCGCCGCAACTGCCCTGACGACCAGCCCAGCCCTTCTTGGCAATGACGACGTAAACCTGGAATGGGAATTGACCCAAGGTCGCGTTTGAAACGCGACGGCTCCTACAACAGCGCCACCGCCTCCGACGTCTTCAGCACTCAAGCAACGCCAGGGCAGCTCTCCGAACAAGGCCATTAGGAATTAGGAAACGGATGAAGGCCGACATCGATGAGCACCACCGTCGACTGGTCGAAGAAGCGGTTCAGAAGGGAAGCGGGTTGCGAAGGATTCAAGGCGAGACGGCTCCCGGCAGACATAGGATGACGCAACTCCGCGACGCTGAAGGCCGCCTCTGCTACACGGAAGAAGAGATGCAACGGGCAATACAGGTATTTTACAACAACCTGTACGCCCCTCGGATCCACGTCGAAGGCGATGCGACACCGGAAGAAGAAGAGGACCAGCGTTCCTGCAGGCCGAAATCGAAGAAGCGATGCGACAAATGAAGACCGGAGACCGGAAGAAGCCCAGGACAAGATCGGGTCACCACCGAGATGCTCAAGCTCGCCAAGTCCAGGATCCTCCCCCAGTTGACGGCGATCCTGAACCAGTGCCTCCGAAGCGGCGAAGTCCCAGCCGGAATGGCCGATTCAAGAACAATCCTGCTAAGGGCGACCACCTCGACTTGAAGAACTACAGGCCGATCTCGCTGCTCCCGACCATCTACAAGGTACTGTCCAGAGTCATTTCAGCTAGGATCGACAGGACTCTGGATGAAGCCCAACCAATCGAGCAGGCCGGCTTCAGGAAGAACTGCTCAACAGCAGAACACCTGCAAGCTGTGAATCAGCTCTTGGAGAAGGCCCGAGAGTACCGCGTCCCGATCTTCATGGTGTTCATCGACTTCGAGAAGGCCTTCGACTCCGTAGAAAGCAACGCCATTTGGAATGCGGCCCAGCGGCAAGGCGTCCATCCGAAGCTGCTCAAGCTCCTCCGGAACATCTACTCGCAGGCAACGTCGAAGATCCAAGTCGGAAGAGCCCAAGTCCAGATCGAAATCCAGCGAGGCGTGCGACAAGGCGACACCATCAGCCCGAAGCTCTTCAACGCAGCACTGGAAGAAACCTTCAAGGAGCTGAGATGGGAAGACCGAGGCCTGAACATCAACGGAAGAAGGATCTCCAATCTGCGCTTCGCCGACGACATCGTCCTGATCGCGGACACGGAAGAAGAACTCCAGCTGATGGTGACCGAGTTGCAAGAAGCATCGCGAAGGAGCGGCCTCAAGATCAACCGACAGAAGACCAAGGCGATGGCGGCAGAAGAAATCAACATCCTTCTAGACGGCGAGGCAATCGAACAGGTGACAAGTTTCGTCTATCTAGGTCAAGCGATCCAGGTTCGAAGAGATCCGTGCAAGGAAATCGGTCGCCGGATCAGCAGCGGATGGAACGCCTTCAGGAAGTATGGCCCGTTCCTGACCTCCAGAAGCGTCCAGATGCGATGGAAGCGGCGGCTCTTCAACCAATGCATCCTGCCGGCGCTGCTGTACGGATGCGAATCCTGGGCCTTGACTCAAGCAGCAAGAAAGAAGCTCGCAGTCGCCCAACGACGAATGGAGAGAAGGATGGCGGGGTCAGGCTCATCGACCGTCGCAGCAACGACTGGCTCCGCGGCGTCACGAAGATCAAGGACGTCACCGAAACAGCGGCAAGAAGAAAATGGTCCTTCGCCTGGAAGATGGCCAACGCCAGCGCCGACAAGTGGCCCACACGCATTGAAGCATGGCGGCCGCCGACAACACGACCCCAAGGAAGACCTGCAACGCGATGGACCGATGATTTCGTCAAGAAACTTGGCTCCAAGAACTGGCAAAGAAGCGCACGACGAGAAACCGAGAAACCCATTCAACATGGTGTAATAGGGGGTGTGACAACGTGTAATATGTTGATTTCACATTATAAATTCGTAAAATTCGTAAAAAAAATTCGTAAATTCGGTAATAAAAAAGTACAGTTTGAAAGCAGAATAAAAATCAATAATCAAAATGTCGTTTGTGACAGGCGAAAAATAAAAAACAGTAGTTATAATTTCGAGTTCGGTCCAAGTAGGTGATGTCAGTTTCGGTCCCATGCTCATCAATCGTCAATTTGACTAAAACACTCTTCTCTTCTTGACTAACACTGCCATTTTTCAGTGCACCAAAAGAAAAACGAATTTACCACTACCACTGCCACTGTTTGCACCTACCCGCATGTTTCGTTACTCTTAACCCGCTCCAATCCACTGCCACTGCCAGTCTGAAAATCCACTGCCACTGACACTACCACTACCAATACTGCCACTGTTTGCACCTGCCCGCATGTTGTCTCGTTTTCCGTATCCTACAAAATTTTCGTTTTGAATATAATTGAAAAATCCATAAAGCGCTTGCCAGGTCTCATAAAAAACTAATTTGGAACACCTGCATTGACAAAGTCGCTTTTCTAAGTTTATATCAGAATCGCGCAGTGTTGATTTTAAGAGTACAACGGTGTTAAATTGAAGCTTTATTTGAACGGTTTCAAATATCATTTAAAGCATCTTGTCAATTACTGCTTGTTAGAAAGACGCCAACAGTGGAAGCTTCGCGCGGTAGCGTTTGTGATAAAATCACAGAACTTTGAAGTCCGAGTGAAAGCATCTAAAAAAAGTCTCTCAAGTTTTGCTTTAAAATTTGTGTTCTTACCGGGCCACTCCGTCTTCTCATTAGTCACAAACGTGTTAGACGAGACGCCCACTTGAGCCCACAATCCCCCGTGGTTTACAAACAGAGGTCCGCCGCTGTCACCCTGAATGTCACCCATTTTCGTTGTGTTGATATAACCAAAAATTACCATGTTTACACCTTTCATGTCCTTACCTGTACACAGCAAGTTTCCGGTCTTGGCAGCTGCATACTTCTCCCTAAAAACCTTTTTAAGCTGAAACATCAATTTTTGTCCTACTGGCAAAACTGTTCGCTAGCAAAGGGAACCTGAGTCCAGAGAAGGAAACGGCTGGGAGGACCCATGGTGTCGTTGGGGCCATCTGAAAACATTTTTCACGTATTTTTGAAGAATGGACTTACAAGCCGTATGTCCGAAACCGCAGATGAAAGGCTTGAGATGCATAAACTCTGAATCGTCAGCAAAAATGTGGATAGGTTGGACGGCGTCTGACCATTGAATAGGCTGCTGCAATTGCAGAAATTGTTTGCAAAAACACAGTTTTAGGTCGCATACCTTAAGAACAGCAATGTCAGCATCGTGACGATAAGTCCCATCTGCATTCATTTCAGGCAAGATTACATCAACGACAGTCCTAACTTCCTTGCTTTCTGACAGTTGGTAGCAGTCCAGAATGCCCATGTAGACCTTAAAGTCAGGCCTGATCTCGAAGTTCTCCAAGCAATGAGCGGCGGTTAGGATGTATCGTTCATTAACAATAGTTCCGCCGCAACTGCCCTGACGACCAGCCCAGCCCTTCTTGGCAATGACGACGTAAACCTGGAATGGGAATTGACCCAAGGTCGCGTTTGACCTCCGATGATAAGGTTCGAAGACGGTAACGGGACGCTCTGGGCCAGAAGAGCCAAGAGAGGGAGTGAAAAAACACTGAGAAGCAACATCTGCAAATGAGTGTGATAAAAAACGGAGTTGAGCAGCTTTATATAGCACGCGAAGACATCAACGAGTATTAGATAAGAGCGCGCCAACAGAAAGACAAAACGAAAAAATTCATGACCTCAGGTGACTGCATAAAGAGATAGATTACGGTCACATGCTTGAATGCACTAAGGATTTAAGGTGTTATCAGTAAGGTAAGAACTGGTTAGGTATCAGTCTGTGGTCGGCTGTGGTCGGCACTAATAGTGAGAAATTCAGATTTGTGCAAATCATTGTGTGAAGGCTGTATTTAAACAATTTTTGATGACCGATTAGAATGCAGGTGTGTACGCTAACACCTCCATTTTCAGCACAAAAACCGGATGCTGGTGCTGGATTTAAGCAAACATGACGCCTGCTTGTTTGCGATCGGGTAGGCGCTGATCGGCAATTTTTGGTGTTTTAGCACTTAAATTCGAATTAAACATTTACATAAATCCACAACCGCTGGAGCTGTCCTTAGATCGTTTTTTAAGTGACTGTTTTTTTTCTTGAAGCCAAATCCGTTTCTGCTTCAGCATGCTAACTTTTCAAACCCAAGAGTTGAATTTCGATCCATTCTAAATCCGTTTTTTTCAGATTTATTCGCTTTTTTGCTTGCTACAATGAACCGCTGATAAAGACTGAGAAGATCAATGCTCACCCCGATCCTTTTTGCTACAGCTAAACTACAATTTGACACAAAACGGTTTTTAATGTGACGCGCTCGAGGCCAGACATCTTATCACTTTATAAGCCATGAGGCGTCGCAAAGATGGACTGAACGCCATTGAACGACCACCACTTCTAAAGTGCAACTATCTCTCTTCTCTCTATTTTCGAAATTGTTTTATTTCAGACTTTTCTCCGGTGAAAATTTGTAAGCAGCGATAAGAATCATTAGTAACCTTGTTGATAAAGTCGCAGTAGTATTGGGAGACACGGGTGACCACATATACATAGCTTCATTAGTTCAAAGTAGACCTAAGAACCAACCTAGTCTGCCCTTTTTGTAGTTTGTAATAAAAGTGTTATGGATTTCCAAGTTGAGCCTACAGGAAGTGCTCTTGCAAAAAGTAAAGAGAGGTCCGCCGCTGTCACCCTAAAATTTGTTTTTCAGTCTGTGGCTTAGTAGAATTAGTGATTACGTGGCTACATACTTGAATTTGCCACGTGACCACATTCTTAATCACCCTTGAACTCAGATCCAGCGCGTATGTCTTTCTAAGTGAGCATTCGTTAAGAAGCGTTTCACCACAAGTTCTTACATTTCCATTTTTCTTAGGAGTTGCCAGGAGGGCTTGAAAAGAAAATTGATTCTGGCAAGTGTGCGCCAATGATACACTCGGCTGGGTCGACAGAAACCGCTAAGGTAAGAACCACAAGCGTCGCAAAGACTGCTAAAATTTTCATTGTTGCCAGAAAGGTCGATTTGTGTTTGAGGTGGAGTAGTTGAATGCACTCTAGAGCGTTAAAGACCGCGTCAAGAGTCAAAAGATAACGGGTCAACGGAAACAGCGGTGTCGTAAAAACCATTTTAAGACGGAGCTGAAAAAGTAGTAAACCGGATTTTATGTCTCGGTCAGAGAGACTATAGAGCGGAGACCAGAAAATTGAGATTAGACACGTTTATTCATCTTAACACTTAACATTTAAACACTTTCCTCTGCCTTCAGTCAAAGGAAAAGCCCTTGGAAAAATGCTGAATAAATTGAGATGCATGCTACTGAAGAGCCCAGGGAGCGCAATTAAAAAGTATTTTGTTTTAAGTGCTTCTTCGAAAAAAGCAGGCTTTTTCACCATCCGACGAGGTCAGACTGATGGTCTGGGTGGAAGAGGTTAATATGGTTAGCTGGATCAGTTTTGATTCTGAAAATTGTGCAGCATATCAGCTCTTAAATAAAATTCGGAAAATCCAACCAGTGCTGTTAATTAACGAAACTGTTATTTTTTTAATTTTTAAGATGGTTGATAAGTTGGTACGGGCAGGTGTAAACAGTGGTAGTGGTAGTGGCAGTACTGGCAGTAGATTTTGAGCCAGTGGCAGTGGATTTTGAGCGAATGGCAGTGGCTTTCGAGCCAGTGGCA
Organism: Steinernema carpocapsae; assembly: GCA_000757645.3. Classification (NCBI taxonomy): domain Eukaryota; kingdom Metazoa; phylum Nematoda; class Chromadorea; order Rhabditida; family Steinernematidae; genus Steinernema; species Steinernema carpocapsae. The sequence continues at coordinate 458,642 of AZBU02000014.1, read as the reverse complement.
GTGAATTGGTGTTAGAGGCAGTGGATTCGTGGCAGTGGCAGTAGTTTTATAATTCCGAGTTTGGTCCAAGTAAGTGATGTCAGTTTCGGTCCTATGCTCATCCCATTATAATATAACCACTTATTTCCAAATCTTACGTAAGCCGTAAAATAACGATTGTGAAGAATTGAAACAGCAATGAGAGTAAACGGCTTTTCATTATACTAAAAAGCAAGCGTGATCCACTTTCACTAAGACCAATTCACTGCCTCTGCCACGAATCCACTGCCTCTGCCATGAATCCACTGCCTCTGCCACGAATCCACTGCCACTGGCACTAATCCACTGTCACTGCCACTGGCACCAATCCACTGTCACTGCCACTGTTTAAACCTGCCCAGTTGGTACGCACTATTTACAAACAGCGGAAAGAGTCATTGGTAGCCTGATTGATCGCAGTATTGTAAGACTCGAGTAAGAGCATCTAAAATACACTCATTAGCAAAGTCTAAAACTTCTGTGCTAACCGAGAAGGTTCAGTTTGTAGTTGGTTAAGAAGGTAATAGAGGAATTTTAAGCTGTGACCCTTGTAGACCGCTCCACCGCTGTCACCCTAAAATTATATTTTGTAAATTTTGTATTTAAGAGCAAGGTCTACCTCACTAACACCCTTAAAGTCACACCCAGTGCAGATGTCTTTTTCACAGAATTTGTAGCTCTTTCTGCACAGGTCATGTGAAGCCAAATCAAGATGAGGGTAGAGGAGCTTGCCACTTCGCTCACCAAAGTTTCCAGCAGCTTCATCTGAAATTGGATTAGTTTTGCTTACACCTAGGATAAGATTCACTTACATTCCATGTTTCCAAAGCCACAGACAAACGGTCTGTACCTGAGCTTTCTAATAGGAGCGTCGTCCTTGTAGATCTTGATGGGGTTGACAAAATTGGTGAAGGTCACAGGACTCTCAAGCTACAATTCAAATTTTTAAAGAGCCTAAAATGTGAGACTAATCTTAAAACAGCAATGTCATTAATATGATGGGTTTCTATCAAATTCCTGTTAGTCAAAGTAACCTTAACCACCTTCCTGGATTGGACATCTCCGCCAAACAGCTTGCCCTAAAAAATGTCGTTAATTACGTAGTCCGCAAAACAATGAGCAGCGGTGAGGTCGTAACGTTCGCTAAGGAGCGTACGACCCCAAATTCCCACTTCACTAATTTTGTTAGGAGTGGCCGTAAGAGCTTGGATGAAGAATCGTTCTAGTCTTTTCGGAAATCCTCTCATGATAAACTTTGCTGGGTCCACAGGAACTGCTGAAGTAAAAGCCAGAAGGGTAGTAAAGAGGGTTAGGATCTTCATTGTTGCGAGCGGTACGTGCCGAAAACGTGCCGAAAACCAAATGTGTGAGAGGGTCTCTTAGTTCAGAGACCCAAAATTAAAGCATTCGGAAACGGAGCATAGCACGTATCTTCTAAGGGTTTACTCTGTGAACAGCGGCCAAGAAATGTAATGAAATGGCCTAGAACATTTTCAAAAACTTATTTAAATTGTTTTTTAACTGTTTCATTTTCAATAATGAAAAAAATACTTGGTGAAAATGCAACATTTTTTAGCTTTTGCCCTTTGAGTTCGAAGTTTAGAACCGGAATTTTCCGACGCTGATAAAAATGTCACCCAATTGATCTTTCAAGCGACAAACACACTCCGTTTCCAGCTCTTATCTTTGACCCTGAATTGGTTTTTGATTTCCTTGGGTCATAAACGATTGATAAAAGAACAGATTCTGGAGTGGAGTCAATCTATCACAATACGCCTTGCTTATTTGCCACCGTTTTTGCTTTTGTGTTTCTTGCTCTAGGAAGTCCCGTTTCACCTCTTGAACTGGTAGGTTCATTTATCCGTAAAGTTTACAAAAAGTGTTTTTTATATTATTCGAAGCGCGGCATGTGTTCTTACGTGGGGCTGTTGTAAGATAAGCTGTTTTAGGGTGACAGCGGAGAACCCCTTTTCGTCTACAACAACGGATAATGGAATCAAGTGGGTTTGTCGTCGATCTCTTACCAATCTAACGATAAGGAGAAGCTACCGGATGCCTTCACCCGTGTCTCATCTTATTGCAACTTTATCAACCGTTTTACTCAGAATTCGAATTCCTGTGCAGATTCATATTTATGGTTGTATACATTATATTTACAGTTGAAGCCTAGGTACACTTAAATGTCTTTTCAGTCGCTTGCTCTATGAACTCACAGAAGTAAGAAGCTCTGACAGCGACATCTAAAGCAGGATTATACGTCTTCACATAGAGCTCAAATAAGGTTCACCTGGATCAACGCCCTTTTCGTGTCTCGCTTTACCAGCTGAGACAATTCCTATGAGAACTTTCTGTCGTAGACTGTAGTCATAAGCCACAATCGGGCTTCCACTATCGCCTGGACCAGTTCCACGGTTTTTAGCACCGTAGCATATCTGTCTGTTGTTGAAGTAGGTAGGATGAAATCTGTTCCTGTAATTTAAGGCCTGAAACTGGTTTTTAAAGTATAATTGGCTTACACACAGTAGGCGTGATCAGCAATAGGCACATTGACGAAAAGAAGATCAGGACTTTGTTTGCAGGAGTTGTCACCTGAAAATTAACCTTAAATTTTCAAAGCTTCATATTATGCTTACCACACAAAGCTCCAAACCCAGACACAACTGCATATCTCCCAGTTTTCACCAAGTCGTCATCGTTGCGTCTTATCTTGATAGGTTGGATATTCTTTGTGTACTTTACAGGTCGTGCAAGCTATAATTTGAATCTGTTTTCAAGCCTTTTTCGTCTACAGTTAGCTCTTACCTTCAAAACTGCGATGTCATCATAGTAATTTTTGTTAACGCCAGGGTGGTTTTTGGTAAATTTCAGGCCCACGATTGGACTCTTGGTGATCTTATCATTCCAAGTGGAGTCCTGGTTGATGACAGCGAACATGGCCTGAGAAGTCCCATTATCATTTGTGGCATATACGCAATGAGCTGCTGTGAGGACGTATTGGGAGTTTAGAAGAGTACCGCCGCAGTCATAGTACATCTGGCCGTCATTAACGTAGATCCGTAGCAAGGCGAAGTGAGGAAACTGGCCAAGACTGGCTTTCATGCCGCCTAGAATCTAAACAAAAAATTAAGTGAAAAAAGTAAGCTAAAGGTTTACTAGCTCATCCGGGCCATCAGGCGATATTGGAAATCCTAGAAAACAGGGTAGTGCAAAAAGGAGGAGTAGAAACGTTTTCATGGCTGATTGATCAGTTGGTGTCTTTGGCTACTTTTATAACTGAAGAAGTGTTTTTCTGTCCAAGGACTTGACGTCAAAGAGATTAGCAGTTTATCAGTTTAGAGTAAGTACAGTTTTACCTGTAAAAACAACTCTTCAGATCTACTGGTTAATTTGTGGTTAAGACTATTACAGCAGGTTGCCATGCAAAATAATATTAAATGCAAAGAATTATTTTTAAAAAGCTGAAAAGCTAATAACGACCTTTTACACATTGCAAACATGTTTTACGGTTGAATATTACTGGCGTGATGATTAGCACGTTTGACCTTTAATTCCGGGGGCACAGTTTTGACTTCCCTCTTAGCAACTTCATTTTTCTAGTTTTATTAAGACTGAAGAGTCTTTGTAGTCATAACAACTCGTGTTTGGCGCTTCTAAGGTAAGCCAAATGTGGTTCAGAGACCAGTAATCCTCAAGTGCGTATGTACCATTAATGATCAAAACAAGACGCACGCTATCTTCCTATCGTTTATCAGACCTTACTGTTTGTTAAAGTCTATCTGTACTTGCCACTGATAAGTTGTGTGCCCTAAGAACGGATGTGACTACATTGTAAACAGCTGCTCTGTATAAGATTCTCCCTACCCTCAGACAGATATGACAACAGTCATGAGACTCCTAATCTACCTATCTGCTCTCTTGTCCATCTTGGTGGCTAAGCCTTTCAGCAATGACGGCCCAGATGAGCTGGTATGTCCATTTTATATTATCGAAGTTACTCTTGTTTAGGTTGTCGGAGGCAGGAAAGCCAAAGTCGGCCAATTTCCTTATTTTGTTCTTCTTCGTCTGGCTAGAAAATTTGAAGACTACGCTCATGAATGTGGAGGAACTCTGCTTAACAATCGCTTCATTCTCACTGCGGCCCACTGCGTCAACAATACCCGAGAAGACGGACAGTCTCAAGCCTATTTTGGAGTCATTAGCACGCATTCTAAAGACGACCCTAATGTGGTCAAGGCTCCTATCTCTGCAGTCAGAATGACTCAAAGAAATCCTAACACGAGTCCTCACGACTACGAGGATATCGCTGTGCTGAAGGTGAGCCACAAAAATAGGTAAAGTAAAAGGGGTCGAACCGAGGACCTCTGGATTTGTAGGCAAAGGTGTTAGCTCTCGTGTCGAAACAATAAGTGACCATGAAATAAGTTAAAACCCCTTATTAGCTCGCTCGACCTGTGAAATTTTCCACTTCTGTGAAGCCGATAAAGATCAAACGTGATGACTCAAAACTCTCCAAGACCGGTAGATTTGGAACTGTTGCTGGATTCGGAACCACCTGTGGTCGGCTACTCTTTTTAAAGCCTTTTAACAATTTGGCTTTTTTAAGGTGACGTGAACTGCGACGGCAGCAATGACCTCCTCTACGCCAACGTCCCTATCGCTGACCATACTCACTGCAGGTTGATAAATCTATAAAACTGCATTTTTGACTTTTTGATTTTAGAAAAGTTTACGGCGATTCCTTCGATGATAGCAAAATTTGCGCTGGGGCCAGAGGACGTGGAAGCGCTCCTGGTGACAGCGGAGGACCTTTCAGCGCTTACGATTTTGACCTTCGACAGAATGTCCTTATTGGAGTGGTGTCGGGTGGTGGAACTGCTTATGAGAAAGGACAGACCCCCGGTAAAAACAGTTATTAAGACTAAAACCAGGAGTTCATGTTTTAGATATCTACGTCAAAGCAAGCCATTTCTGCAGCTTTATCGAAAAGTCCACGGAGGAGACCTTCAAGTGTTCCTAAATTAACGTTCTTTTAAACGCCTTTGTATGTAATTTTTTGTATAAAACCAGCAATTTTTTAAGGCATTAAATCCATAGCGGTACGGATTACCTTGAGCCCAAGCTAAGAGCCACTTGTGTCTTGACGCGCATATGACCAAGTCAGTTAAACGAGGTTAAGGTCAAGGTGAAACCACCTAACATAGAGTCGCAAAGCGGCAAAGCCGCCGAAGCGTTTCCTTCCTTGGGAGAGCAACATCCAGTTGAAACGTCCTGTCCTTTGAACTGGACGTAGCGTTTAGACAAAATCGCAGGAACGAGGTGGCGAAGCCACCGAGGAGAGTGCGAAGCGCCCTCTTTGTTGAAAGCTTCAAAGCTTTGAAGATCTGAAGCTTTGCCCGTATGCTTCAATCTCTCCCCCCTAATGATCTAGAAAAAGATCAAAGCAAAGCTTTCTTCAAAGACAAATCAAAAATTTTACTTCTTCAACCACTTCAACGAAAGCAAACACTTTAGCACTGACCCCCACACTGCCCGAGCCAGTGCCGAAAGCGCTGGTACAATACAAGAAACAAATGACACATTTGTTGGTGTATAAAGTCGTCACCAAGCACTATCTTTTTACGAACAATCCCAATTAAATCAAAGCTTAGCTTACTATTAAAAATTAGTCTGAAACAAAATTGAAGATGTCAAACAGAAATAAAACTGCAAGAACTTCCACTTTTAATTTAGTGCTCCAAATATACAATGTGTCCCAACGTAGACTGATGAATTGTTTTTGTCAATAATTTTTAGTAAGTAGATTGGTCAAATTTAGACAATTTTAGGTTTTTTTGGAATCAGGAAATCCGTATCACTTTTCTAGTACCGAAATTTCCGGCTTCTGATGCACTTTTTTAAGAAAATCGACCGAATAAAGGGGAATTAGAGGTCTAAAATGAAGTTTAGCGTGCACTTTTACTTCCCAAACGTCCAAACCAGACACACAAAATTGCAAACGTTTCATTCTGTGTGAAAGGTTTTCGCGAAGCGGTTGTGCTCTAAAACTTTCTTTGTGATATTTTAAAGCTTAGCATTGCTTAAAAATAACCAAAGACAGGATGAACGCGTATCTTGCACCGAGCACTTTCCGATGGTGTGCGATTTAGCGGTAAAATCCTTAAGCAGCACGTTTAAAATAAAAAATTATGCTTTAGACAGACATCTTAGCCAGACATTTTGGTACCAACAAAATTACACCGTTCTCCTGATTCTAAAAAACCTAAAATTGCCAAAATTGGACATTTGTACCAAACGTTATCGACAAAAATAATGCATCAATCTACGCTGGAACACACTATGTATATTACAGGGTGGAGCAAAAAAAATCAGACCCCTCTGGCCAGATAGCCTTGACAAAGCGCTTACGAGACAGAATTGAGTTATTTCCAGCATGCTGCTCGCGAACGGCCGATCGGTTTTGCCAACAAATGACGCGTAGCCGACGGTCGTCTGCCTCGCGGACAGATATACAGGGTGGCGTAAAAAAAACCTAGACCAGACCTGCCATGGAGACTTGTCTGGAAATCGTGGAGCGGAGTCACTAACGACCGGCCGGTTTCGTTAACAAATAACATGAAACCAACCGCTCGTTCCACGATTTCCAGACATGCCTCCATCCTCCTGTCTGGTCTAGGTTTTTTTTTGGGCCACCCTGTAAGGCGATTTTGTTTGTCCCGCTGACTGACAAGTTATTGGGATAGCAGGGAAGAAGTGATCCGTTGATCGCAGAAGTCAAGAAGTGTACCTTCTCTCAAAAGACGTTGGTTTTGCCCAGGATTGCTAATTAGCCACGGAAAGTCCTTTCAAAACGTTATCCACAAGGTGAGTCAGTTAAAAGTCCATTTTGAGACTTTAAAATTAACTTTTTTTGATATTACAGCTGAATTTTAGGAACCACTGCAAAATGAAAATGTACTGAAAACCAGTATGACTTGCTTAAGCAATCGTCGTGATTTGAAAGATGCAAAGTAGGAACCACTCGTTGTTTTTAACAAAGCAGAGAGACAAGTATGACAAGTGCTTTTCGTTTTCAAGATTTAAAATTTGAAAACATGTTTTTCTAATTTTGTAGACGCCACTCTGTAGATACAATCGGCACGTAACCATAGCGACATATACCCAAAGCAAGATTTACTTGCGTGCCGCTTAATTAGATTGACCCGAGTGTCCTATTAAGACGTTTATTGATTTCATAAAATGTACGTGTGGGAGCTACACACAAATCTCAGCAGGTGAAATTAGGTTTCCACGCTCGCTAGTGCCTCCCCTCCAGCTGAGCAAAGCCTCACTTCGTCTTTATTTTTGTTTCACGCTATACTATGGAGCCTCCTGTGTATTCTTATCATGAAAACCTAGCTGAAAGTTGGTCCTCTGACAACGACTATTCTGAATCCGAAGAATCAGTTGCGGGTTTGCAAGCAAATGCGAAACATGACAAAAATTATAGAGTAAGTGAGAATTGATTTTTAGCTTTTTTCACTTAAAGATGATTGTTTTAGTGCAATACGGCCTCAGCGCAAGTACGCGACCTGTTATACAATGAGATGGGCGCTTATAAAGAACTTTATTCTATTGGAACTCAACAGTTTAGACGAACCTGGAAAAGTTTTAAGGGCCCAAAGCTTGATTCATGGAAAAAGCTGGTGGCCACTGTGCAGGAACAATTTCCACACGGTAAGAGAGCCGACTTAAACACGAATCTTGAGTTTCTTTCAGCCACAGAAGGCCAGCTTGCTAATGCTTGGGCTCAACTTCGCTCCAATTACACCTGTTCAAAACCAATTCTACTTTATAAACAATGGATTGGCAAACTAGATTATCTGGAAGAGCTTCGTAGGCCAAAACAGAAGAGATGGGACGCAGACGATGAAGCCAACCTAAAAATCATTGTGGAAGAAATGAAGGAGTTTCCAGACATTTCAGTTCTGCCCTTGAGAAGAATCGCTTATCTAAATTTTGAAGGTGTCGAAGACTCTTGGAAATCCTTAGTCAGCAAAATTGAATGCCGAAATCCACAATGTAAGGATTGAAAAAACTGTTTGGTAATTAATTTTTTAGTGACCGAGAAGGAAATCCTGCGAATATGGCGCAATGCGCTTTACCGAGACTACAGGAAAAAGCGTCATTCAAAACCAGCGTCTAGTGAAGACGCACTTTTATTATCCTTGCACAATGAAAGCTTACAGTCAAACGAACCTCTTCTTTATCTGCTTATGAAAGAAGTTAAGAAATGGAAATCTCTTTGGGAAGTTAAATCTGAAAGATTCGTTTTACGTAGGGGACTCCTCTACCATCAAAAAGCGGCTTGGGACAATGTGGTTAAAGAACTCCAGAAGCAACATGACAAGAGTAAGTCACACTCAAAATCCATAAATTAAAACCATAATTTTTAAAATCCAGCTACTGATCAAGAACTACGCGTTATGTGGTCAAAATTTTTACGAATGGATAAGGCTCAAAACAAAGCTTTGAAAGAGAAAGCACCGTTTCTCTCCACTGCTAACAAAAACGGCTTTCAAAAGTATTTTGTTAAAATTTTTACCAAGTACTCACAGCTTCATGCGGCCTCTCGTAACGATGTTTTACATCATACAGACTTGAGTGATAGATTCTCTGTGTGGACCACGTTCTTACAAGAAATCCAGGTGGAATACCCCGAAGGTAAGAAAAGTTTAATTTCGAATCGTTATTGTTTGTTTAGTGTGTTGCAAAGGTCTCCGCATGTTTTGGGGCAACAACCGAAAATGCTACGAAAAAACAGAACAAAACGTGTCATTTTTGGAATATCTTTATTCCACATTTACGACATGTGCGCCGAAAACGCCGCGTAGTCAACTGATTCACGTCTTGGTGGATGAAATCCGAAACGCTCCTATACTCTGGAACCTAGACGGCGCTCGCTTCCAAAATATGAGAGGAAGTGCGTTAATGAAGTGGAACGCCATTGTGAAACGTGTCAAAGAGAAATTTCCTAACGGTAGATGTTTTTTGAAGCATTTAATCGTCTGTAACTTTAGTAGAAGACAAAAATTTACGTCGACGTTGGTTGCTTTTTGTTAAAGCGCAGATCAAACAAGGTCGAGAAAAGTCTATATGGAAAGGAGACATCGAATTTGTGAAGAAGATAAAGAGGGCCTGGGATGGAAATGGCTCGCAAGACAAAGAAGAAGCAGTTGAGAAACGGACGCTTCAAAAATTGCGAAAACGGAAAAGAGCTAGTTCCGTGCAAGAGTATACAGGAAGCGATGATGGAACCGTGGTCGCAATTTCAGATGGAGCAATACTAGATAGCTCACCTGAGATGACGCTTCCTCCCATATCTTCTATCTTCGAATCTGTTCAAGACCAGCTTCCAGGTAGAAATTGCAAAAATGCAAAAATTCGTTATATGTTTCAGGAAAAAAATCACCAACAGCTCGAAAGATACAGCATGGGGTCACTGAAGATAAGAACGCCGCTGGACATACGTGAATTGCATACTGCAAAACGTCCACAAATCTGAAATATTTCACTACTTGTTCTCTTTAAAGATGACTATTTTAGCTGTATTTAATAATTTTTGTCTGACCTTAAAAACTTGAAATTATGAGGTGTCTCGTCTTGAAATGTCTATGTTGAATGAGTGTCTATATACAGTGGCGCGGACATATAAATAGAAACAAAGGTTCTAAAATCTGTTTTCCCCCAGAAAACTTCAAAAACTGAACCGATTTGAAGCAGGAAAACATGGATCGGTCAGCATCTCTCGGAGAGCAAGATAAGCTTAACAACAAATGTTTCTCAAGTATACGTTTTATCAAGAAAAGTCATAGTTTCGGCCACGTCCAATTTTACGACGTCACATAAATAGAAACACCCCCAAATTTTGCTCCAAATTTAATTTATTTTTTAACAAAAGCGCAATAACACATTAGTACCGATTGATAATTATGTTTAGCGCGTTAATTGAACCTTAAAACCATGTTGTCGCTTCAAAAAAGACGTCATGAGTCAAAGTTTAGAAAGTTTTGTCGATTTCTGGCTCTTATACCTGAACTTGGGGAATTTTCAGTTTTCAAACGGATTTTCACACATTTGATGGTTAAATATTGTTTAAAAGGTTTTTCGCAATCATTAAATATGCACCAGTCAGCAGGAAACCGCCCAAAATATAAAAAAATACACTTTGAAAGTCCGTTCTAACCAAAAATTTTCGGACCCAGACCTTAAAACCTTTTCAGAATCATCCCATAAACTGGTTTTCCACAAGATTTTGAGTCATTCAGTCTTGTTAAGCGTAGTCAAAAACGTATAAAGCATTTTCAGACAGATAGGTGCTTGCAGAATATTATGGCAGTTCTAGAATGAAAAAAGCATCTAAAACCTCTTTTTTATAAAAAGGATTTTCAGCCTCTTTTTCATTCTAGAACTGCCATAATATTCTGCAAGCACCTATCTGTCTGAAAATGCTTTATACGTTTTTGACTACGCTTAACAAGACTGAATGACTCAAAATCTTGTGGAAAACCAGTTTATGGGATGATTCTGAAAAGGTTTTAAGGTCTGGGTCCGAAAATTTTTGGTTAGAACGGACTTTCAAAGTGTATTTTTTTATATTTTGGGCGGTTTCCTGCTGACTGGTGCATATTTAATGATTGCGAAAAACCTTTTAAACAATATTTAACCATCAAATGTGTGAAAATCCGTTTGAAAACTGAAAATTCCCCAAGTTCAGGTATAAGAGCCAGAAATCGACAAAACCTTTGACTCATGACGTCTTTTTTGAAGCGACAACATGGTTTTAAGGTTCAATTAACGCGCTAAACATAATTATCAATCGGTACTAATGTGTTATTGCGCTTTTGTTAAAAATAAATTAAATTTGGAGCAAAATTTGGGGGTGTTTCTATTTAGTGACGTCGTAAAATTGGACGTGGCCGAAACTATGACTTTTCTTGATAAAACGTATACTTGAGAAACATTTGTTGTTAAGCTTATCTTGCTCTCCGAGAGATGCTGAAATGCTGAATCCGATCCATGTTTTCCTGCTTCAAATCGGTTCAGTTTTTGAAGTTTTCTGGGGGAAAACAGATTTTAGAACCTTTGTTTCTATTTATATGTCCGCCACTGTAGGCTTCTCAGATTCTGACTGGTCAGAGTCGCAACTCATCTGCAATTATCAAGCATGAAATAACCTTTACGATCAAATGAAGATGAGAGTGTTTTCGTATAACGAGTTGAATATTTTATACGAAATCCCGCGCAATTATCATTCCTGCAAACTAATTGAGAGAACCGCGCTTTGGGTCCTTTGAGATGAAAGCTTTCAAGGTGTGAAAATTTGCTATTGTGAAAGGGTTAACACATTGAATCGTCGATTGTTGACCAAAGAAAACACACAGAATTCTTGTCCAACTATTGAAAAAACGCGGACAAATGGTCTCAAGAACCACTGATTGGTGAACTGATGGCGAAAGAAAAAACGAAAGGGTACCGATACAACACAATAGCCAGAAATCGGCATTCTGCGTTTCCCACCAGCGGGCGTTGCAAACGGAAGATCGCGACAACATCCATTAACTGAAGCTAAAATAATCTGGCGGTTCACGGTGATAAAATATTTCAGGTTTCATACTGTGTTGGTTAGTTACTGCCTCAAAAGCGTTAGCAGATAAGTATAGTGGAACAAACGTCTTAAACGCATATTTTATACCTTTCATAGCCTTTTCTTACTTTCTTGCTTACATTAGACGTTTTCGAAAAACAATTCGGCCGCTCCACATTTTTGAAAACTGATGGAAAGGTTCTGTTAAATGATAGGACTGCTCCGAATGGGTCATTTTTATGCAGCCATGTCTGATAGGAATCGAAGGTGGGTGTTATGTCGAAATATGTCAGTCATAACAGGCTAAACATAAAGCCATGAGGGTCGTTGGTTTGTGAAATCAAAAAATTCAAAACACACCGAATGAATTGACTTTGCCGTTGTCTTGCTATCTGAATTATAGGAGGGTGTGATGCTGATATGTATCAGTCAAAATAAGATTAGCATAAAGCCTTGATGCGGCATGAACTCGTGAAAACCAAAATACAGAAGATTGGGCTCTGGCAATGCATTGTCTCGACTGTTAACTTGACTTGACTTAATTGTTGACTGACTTGAGATTACACAAGATGAAAATCAAACTTGACAGAAAGAAACGGACAGAAAAAAATCATATAAATGAAGTCAATTTCTTGCGAAAAACCTTGTTTTTTTGATACAGGGCGCCAGTTTTTAGGGTTATTTTAAAATCTTATACATCACGATCAGCTTCTAATCAAAAAGAGTCTCTTGTTTAGGCACTTCGCTGCTTTGCTCCAAATTACAGCGCAAGCTTTGTAACGAAATTCCACGAAAAATCACGATATTTCTGGACCAGACCGAACCTGCGAAATATCACTTTTTAAAATAACAAAGTCATCCAAGTCGGTGGCTGTCTCACGTCTGTTTTGGCTACGTGAAGCTTCTTTCATGGCTTTGCTTTGACTCTGATTGATGTCTGCCCGACATTAGACCTTTGATCCCAAAATTTTGCACGATTTCGGGTGCATGGGTAAACACGCGCCTTTCGATCGATTGGAGTAAATGGTGCAACCTTTTTCGGGTCTCATACGCGCGCAGATGAGGTCCTACTTTCCCATAATTTAGGAGTTTGATTCTGTGACTAAAATGGCGAACTTCTCTGCTTCTTGGGACGTCTAGACCGCTTTTCTTTGGCTGAATATTGCACGCTTGATTTTCGTTTTCCTGATCAGACGCCTTGATTTTTAGCCCTGTAAGGCAATTATCCAGATATGTATGTCTGGAAATAGCGGGTTCTGTGCCCTAATAAACGGGACCAGTTGTGAAAGTTTCATTTTGAGCTTCAGAAACGAAATTGGAGACGTCTGGAATGTGATTCGCTTTCTGATTGTTGCGTGGTTTATTTATGTTCGAATTTCAGAACAGACAGCACAATTGTTCCCGTTTTCAAACGCCAAATTTGTTTCAAGATCCGTTGATTTCGGGTCTAGACACTGGCCAAAAGTCACCTGTCTAAACACCGTTTTGAGGTTTCGATATTGCGTCATTTTGACTGCGCGTTTCTGTCTATTTTTGGTCACCTCAAGCGAGTTGTGAATGTCTCCTTTTGTAACTAAAAATGCCGAAATGGTCATGTTTTCATGGCGTCTGGAAATGCTTCCCTGTCTGAATTTTGTGTACTCTATTTATCGCCATTTTCGAGACAAAACACCGCGATTTTCCTTGCTTTCAGACGCCAATTTTCGCCTCGAAATCGGTCGAGACATCGTGGTCAGGACTCACATAGCTAGGCATGGTCTTCAGGACTCAAAATTGCGTTTCTTTGTTCGGCTCTGGCCGCCTTATTTTCCGTCTGAACGGCGTTTTCGCGTGTAAACGAATGCCCTTTCGCTGTTTCGTTCGTTGCTGTTTTTGCGACCTTTGCACCCCTAAAAACCGCGTTTTGGGCTATAGAAAAGGTCAAAGTATGCTCGTGCACGTGATGATTCATCACCTCTCATCTCTTATCACGACTTCCGCCTGTAAAACATCGATTGATCGAGTTTTTCCTCATTTTTCAGGTGGCCGAAACCTCGCTTCAGATGCGCCATGGCAGGAAGCATCGAGAAGTTGATCTCGGTAGGTCGCATTTTTTATAATTTTGGTCCAAAAATTAGATTTTAGCTTATGGAATCCTTGGATTCCCTGACGTCCGAAGACGCCTGCTCCTCGCTCCGCACATTGATGCTGGATGGCCAAGGAATCGGCCGTCTTGTGGAGTATTACTGCCGAAGCCAGTCGATCCGCGCCTTGGAACTTCTCTGCAACGTTCGTCAGCCCCATCAGAAGGTATGTCCCCCCTAATTTTGGCCTAAAATACCATATTTTTTCAGATTCTACTGGACAAGATCAAGGAGCAGATTGTGGGCAAGAAGGCAGTCCTATCGACCATCATTCTCCTAGGACAGATCATCCAGAAAGAACCGGGATGGCTTCCCCTCGTGCCTCATCACAGCGTCTTTCCTACTCTTCTGAGCCACATTGACGTAAGCTTCATTTTGGCTGTTTTTGGGTTCTAATGTGATTCCTTACTTTTAGGACTGCGATGACCCAAAGGAGATTATCTCCGCTCTTCTCCTTATGGCGAGTATCCTACCCTACTGCTCCCAGATGACCGACAGCGCTCTTGGCAAGCTCTTGGAGACGTTTACGAAGACTTTGGTAAGTCGTTTTGTGGGTTACGATATTCTGAGGCTGTTGATTTTAGTCAGTTTTGTATCGAAGACGTCAACTTATGCAAAGGAGAGCCGCAGCTTATGACAACGCAGAGTGGGAAATCGAGAAGATCTGCCTCTCCCATCTACAGTATTCCGTGGTCCAGTTCTTCATAATCCTCTATGGCATCTTTCCTTGTAACCTTCTTGGACATCTTAAGTAAGTTAGATTCCATTTTGAAACTTTTATTAAGTCCTTCCTTAAGAAAGATTATGGAAACAGGCACAGAAAGTCAGAAGAAAGCGCTGGAAATGCACATCAGCCCGCTGTTCTCCTTGGTAAGGCTTCATCCAAGCCTGTTGTACTTGAACAAGGACAAGGAGATGTGCAAAAGCCGCTGGGTGCAACGAGAACCCCACGATTTCTTTGCGGATTGCCGAAGACTCACGATTGGATTTGCTGGGAAGGTGGACGTGAGGGATGGAACCTTGAAGGTGAAGGAATTCGACGCGTGCTCACAGTCTAGCTCCGCATCTGGATCGACGGTGAAGAATGCGAATTACGACTCCGTGTTACCGACCAATTTTCAAGGTTAGCTGTAACAAAGTGTATAGTATAGGGAGGGAGAGATGTTTATGGAATGGGTCTGTGAGAAGGGGCTAGGAGTGCTGCATTTTAAAATGGATGCAGGGTGGTTAAAAATCCATTAGTTACGGATCATTTGTTACGAATCTGTGTGTGCGACCGGTCGGTTTCAGACAGTGGATAGAGCGCCAGACAGTCCCCGGCGGGGTGTCTGGGAAAAAGCTTTTTTCTGGCCACCCTGTACGCACTGAGGTTAAGGCTGAAGGGTCATTTTGAGGGTTCAGGATGGTGGTGACCGGTCGGTAGGCGTCTGTGTTTGATTTTTACGAGTCTAACTGTCTAAAATTGGTCAGACAAGTGAGGGCAAGGCTACGAAAGATCATTTTGAGTCGGGGTGGTGGGGACCGGTCGATTGACGTCTGGGATGCGTGAATGACGTGAGTCTACCTTGAGAGGTTCATTTTGAGATAGTTTGTAGGCAGCTTTCGAGATTCAGAGGCGCGAGTAGTGTCTGGAATTGTGAGAGACATGAATGTCTGTGAGGTGTGTCTTAAACCTGTTTGTACAGGGATACGTGCTTCAGACACTGTGTAGTCGATTAGACAACGGACCGGTCCCTCGGAACTTTGACTTGCAAATGAACGTTGCTAACCAGACAGAGGCACCTAGACATTACAGGGTGTTTCAAAAAAAGGACCGGCCAGACAGGGGGACGGAGGCATGTCTAGAAATCGCGGAGCGCACTCATTTCAAGCTAACTCGCCGGGCACGACCGGTCGGTTTCGCTAACAAATGAATGACTTCCCAGGCGCGCGGCGCGAATTCCAGACATGCCTCCGTCCCCCTGTCTGGCCAGTCCTTTTTTTAAACACCCTGAACAGACACGTAACCCAGACAGGCTGCGAGCTTAACCAGACGAGCGACCGGTCTTACCAGCCTTTGAGCTCAAAATGAACCTCTCAAACCAAACCTTTCAAGCCTTTGCGTGAGAAGCACGTGATCCAGACAAACCTAGGCTTCCAGCCAGACTGGTCTATAAACAGCCCTATTTTAGCCGAGGGCGGTGGGATCGACGACGACAACTGGAGCCCTTACGACATGAACTTCGAAGAGGAACGTTCCACATCGCCTATCGCTATGCACGGCCGAACCGCCAGCACTATGCTCCCCGTGGATGGACGCCCCAGGAGCAACACGACGATGTCCGCCGTGTCTGGCAGGCGAGCCTCGATTGGGCAACGGTATGACTCCTATCCCCAGATCGTAATTGGACAGGTTGTGTACAGGGTGTCGTCACTATTCCGCTCGATTGCCGGCCGATCCCACGACGGAAACTCAGACGACGACGCGAATTCCACGCGGTCGTCTGGGTTCAGAAGACAAGGAAACGAGTCTAGCGACGCAGGTCTGCCATGGATTCCAGACGAGGATGAAGATTTGTCCACAACTCCGAGATGCCCAAATCAAATCGAAATCGTGAGCGCGCATAGCGAGGAGTTCGGCGCTGATTTTGTGGTACGCATGATCCCTGTAACAGACTATATAAGGTCATGTTTCAGGAGAGCTCCGTTGAAGAAGGAGTAGACGCTGCAGCGGAATGCAGCCCGGCCATCGATCGTCGCTTTTCCTCCTACAAGACGTCGTCAGAAGAGGAGCCTAGCACCATCGAATATCGGTCTAGGTCTCCGTCATTTCTGTACAGCAGAGGCTACGCGTCTTCGAACCACTCGTCGATCAAGGATACGCCTACGGACACGGCCGAGAACTCGGCGGCTGCGATGTTTCTGACTACGCCTAGACAGAGTCGGGTAAGTCGTCGAAAGAGGGCTAGACATGGCTCCCAAGCAAGGCTAATGCCGGGAAGTATTAATATTTTACGGGGTGCGTTGATCGGTTGATGTCTAGAAAGCGCAAATGATGTTTGTGTCTGGCTGGGAAGGGTCATTTTGAGGGATTGAGCAGTGTGAACCTGTCGGTTGCCGTCTGGGCAACGCAGATATTTCTGAGTCTATCATGAAAGGTTCATTTTGTGATAAGAGGATCTTGGGAACGGTCGGTTGTCTAGCTAGACACGAAGCTTGTCTGAATCGCGTCAGACTCATTTTGAGATTGTATCCGTGAAGAACCGGTCAGTCCAGGCAAGAAACATCTCACAAGCGAAGTACAAAAGTCCCCGTCCCCCAAAAAAAGTTGATAGTGGTCTTTGGCTCATTCGAAAGCTCTAATTGCGCTGAACAAGTCGAAATTAGTCTTTCCATTAATACTCTCTCATCCAAGAAGAACGTGAAAATTTCATAATCCAGAATTTTAGCAAAAGTTGAAAATTGATGAAAATTCTGGATGATGAAATTTTCACGTTCACAAGTTCAACTTATTAACGTTGAACTCAAAGATATGCTGCAGAAAATGCGTAGTTTCTTATATTTCAAGCACAACCGCTTACCGAAAGGCCGTTGAGCACGAATGGAATAGGCCGTCAAACCAGTTGTCTGGAACGGCAAATTTGGCGTCTGACAGCCTGTCTATATTGCGTTCTAGACACGCGTTTTTCTCGGATAAGAGTGCATTAGGGAAAAAAAGTAGTATTACAGCATTGTTGCGTTTGCACTTCCCTTGTCAGTTTCGCTTTTTTGAGGCTTCTGCTTGTGATCCTTAGCGTCTAGACACCAACTAAACCACCGATTCTAGACAAACACGGACGACGAAGAACTCCTCGGTAACGAGGACGACGAAGACGAATCCGACGACCAACTCGGCTCCTTCATCCCCTCGGCGAACAGCCAAACCGAATCCGAAGTCCACAAAATGCTCTTCCGCATGAACAGACGTCGTTTCTGTAGCGAATGTCCCCAGACGATCATCTCCCCGGACTCCCTTCTCATGCGAGACCACATCAAGATGAGTATGAACAGGATGCGTGGGGATGATGCGATGGGAACGCTGACGGCGAGTGCCGCGTTTCCGAGGATTTTGTGAGTTTTTGACCTTCGAATAAGGGGGTTTAAGAATCTTTTTGTAGGCGACGATCGAGGTCACTTCCTAGCGTTGGACCTCGCGAACGACGCCGCGTAAGGATCGTGGATGAAGCAGAAATCATTGAGGATTCGGAAGACCACCATGGAATGTCGCCGGTCGAGTCAAGCGCTCAAGCAGGGCTATGTGGATTGGATTATCTCAGCCAGCACAAGCTTATAGGGCTTCTACCATACCTTCCACTGATCAGGAAGTGTGATTCGGGTGAGTCCAAAACGGAAGAGTTGGGCTAAAGAGAGGAGGCGACGGTCATTTTGAGGGTGGGATAGTGAGGACCGGTCTGGAAATAGCGTTTGCGATTGGGCTTGGGAGGGTCATTTTGAAGGCAGAGGCTGACTACATAGACAACTGACCAGTTCATGGAACTGGTCAGTTGTCTAGTCAGTGACGTAGTCTGTTTGGATCCGCCTATGACGTCTGGGCACCTCCGCGACTGTAGACGTGACTAGCTAGCTGTCTGCATTGAGGCTAGCAATGTCTGACAGACCTAGACGAGATCAAAAACGGTTTAGACAGAGTTGAGTTTGGACGGAATTTAAGTCTAGACTGGAATCGTATGTGTCTGAAATTCGACTGTCTAGACATCAAGTACCGTCCCTGTCTAGAATTTCGCTGCCCTGTATGCCCGACTTGCACCAGACAGCACCAACCATACAGGGTGGCCCCAAAAAACCCTTTTTCCAGACACCGCGCCGGCCAGACACGCGCGCCAGATTTACTGTCTGAAATCGGTCATGCGCAGCGAACAATCGGTTGGATTTCGTTTCCAAAAGCCGCTAAAACAACGGAATTTTTTGCAAATTCAACAGGCACGGTTGAAGAATTGTTGAATTTGTAGGCCTTGTTGTGCCTTGAGCACGCGCGCGTATCAAGTTGAATTTGCATAAAATTCCGTTGTTTTAGCGGCTAACGAAATCCGACCGGTCGTTCGCTGCGCGACCGCTGCAAATAACCGATTTCAAACAGTAAATCTGGCGCGCGTGTCTGGCCGGCGCGGTGTCTGGAAAAGAGGGTTTTTTGGGCCACCATGGGGCCGATTTCAACGTTTACAATTCACAATTACAATTACAATTCTACAATCACAATTGCAATTCACAATTCACGACTTCACGACTTTCACGACAGATCTTCTAATCATAAAAAGGAATTTTCGAGATTTTCACTTTCGGCCGACATATCGATCAAAATAGGCCAAAAACAATCTGGCATCAGTCGAAAGCTCTCGCCTTCAAACGGTTGAATCTGTTCGAATTTTCAAAATCCATGCGCTTCTGACCAAGAAAACGCCCAAAATCTTCATTTGCTGCTGCGTTTTTCGAAAAGCTAAAGCTCGCGCGTCGTTCTGTTGGCGAAAGTTGGCGCTCTCTCCAGACACGAAGCGCGCTTCAAAACAACAAAAAACGCGTGAAGCGCGCGCGTTGAACTATACCATTGCCTTAAAGGAGCGAACATGGGAAAAAATTCGCCTCGAACTGGAGCAAGAGAGCGTAGTCACTCTCAAAACAATCGAATTCGCGTTCGCAACCGTTAACACAACCTCAGGCACGTTCAAACACCTCGGATAGTCATCCCCGTTGCACCGGAACGGTCATCTCCGAGGAATTGTAAAATTTACCACCTACTCCGACCCACATGGGGAAAAGCTACAATTCACAATTATCGCGGCGTGTGGCAATTCACAATTGTGGACGTTGAAATCGGTTTTGGAATTGTGGATTGTAGTACAATTGTACCGGGATTGTGTACGTTGAAATGGGCCCCTGTACGTAAAAGTTGCCTGACCTACAGGGTGGCCCAAAAAAAATCCCGATTTACTGCCTGAAACGGATCATTTGTAGCGGTCGCACGGTGAGCGATCGGTCGGTTTCGCTAACAACGCGAAACCGACCGGACGAGTGAGTTAGAAATGACTCCACTCTGTCTGGCCAGTGAGCAGAGGCCGGAGGTGTCTGGCTGAAGGATTTTTTTTTCGGGCCACCCTGTAGACGTGGTCGAAAGTCGTCTCGGCATGTGGGTCTTGACAGGAATAATGTTTGATCGTGCTCGAACGTGCCATTTCAGACATCGACCTTATTCTAGTCTGTCCTATGTCAGGCGGTTGTCTAACCGGTCTTGGCGTCTCATTTCCAACGATGACCGACCGGAAAACCGGTCGAAATTAGCCTAAACTGGACTGTATCCGGCCGGTCCGTCTATCCCAAGTCAATCAAAATGAACGGTCTACCTGACCTGGTTGATGTCTAGAAACGTACGAACCGTTTCTTCAGATGTGGGCATCGAAGACCTTATCCATGAGCTCGAAATCTACCGCGAACGCTACTTGGACGCAAGCGCACGTCACCACAACACCCTTCGCGAGCTCGGCCTGGCAGACCGCGCCCCTGGTCGAATTTACGACGACATGTCGAAGCTTCTCCAAGGAATGTCCTACGAGAAACAGTGCGAAGTGCTGAAAACGCGTCTCATCCTCGTGAACCAACATCTTATGTACGAGCGCTGTGGAAGACTCATGCATGGCGTCAGGAATCGACGAATCTTCGCGAAATTGAAGCATCAGAAGAACATCGAAGAAGAGAATCGCGAGCTGAAGAGGCAAAGGCATATCTACAACAGCGAGAGGCTTAGGATGGAAAACCTGATGGCGAAGTTCAAGCGAGAGAAGGACGAAGAGCGGAGGAAGGAGAAGGAGAGGTACAAAGACCTGGAGAGGCTTTATGGAGATAGCCAGCGGGTAAGAGAGTTATTGTAAGTTTTCGTACTGACCTTGACGATTCTAGGAACGCCTAAACTGGGAACGACGGGTCGCAGAGCTTCAAAAGCAGAGGAATATCGACAAAGAACAGATCGAGCAGCTGAAGGAAGACCTCGAAGCCTCAAGACGCTGTCACAGCGACGCAGAAGCTCGCTTGATCTTCTCCCAAAGGCGGACTGAAGACACGGATAGGATGAAGACGGAGCTCCTGAACTCGCAGAAGAACGTCCAGAAGCTTAAGGACTCTATAGGCTTCACCCAGTTCGATCTTCATCACGATTCTGCTCCTTTGGACTCTCAACCTGATGTCAAGGAGATGGAAAAAGATGAAGTGCTGAAAACGGCCGAAAACGAGATCAAAGTGCTTAAGGAGAAGATCAGAAGGCTTGAAATCGAAGCGGACAGGTCGAAGAAGGTGGCGACGCAGTCGGCAGCGACGGCAGAAGCTAAGGCGGCCGAGGTGAACGAGCTCAAGATCGAATTCGAGAAGAAGTACCGTATTCACAAGGATCAGTACGACGCGGCTCAACACAAGTTCAAGACGCTCCTCACGATGCTGGCGAAGCAAGAATCCTATATTTCGGATCTGAGGATTGAGATAGAAAAGCTTAGTGATCGACCTTATCTGACCCAGGAGCCGGTGAACATCCCAAGGCGGCAGGGACCCTCGGAAACGAGCTCCTATGATGGATCTTTGTGAGTGTAGCTGCTGTCATATTGGTCTAATGAGGAATTTTAGCTGTGGAAGCGAGTCAGCGAACCACCGCACGTTTCCAGTTGACCTCTTCAGGCGTGGTGATGGAGTGAAGCGTGAATTCTCGGCCCAAGACTTCGAAAGACGTGTGAGGATGAAGAACAACACGCTATGAGTCGTTTGTAGCATATTGATTGTCATATTATTACGAGTTGTTGTAGATTGTTGTTGCCGAAATGAACGCTTTGCAGACAAGAGATGTCTGGAAAACGAAGGCATTCGTCTGTAAATGCTTGGAGAATGCGTGACCAGACAAAAAGTAACAACCAAAAGGTAACAAAAATAAAGGTAACAGACTAAAAGGAAACAGGTCAGCCGAGGATATAATCGCGATCAGACATTTGGGTAACAGAATTGCGCGAACATTGCGCTAATTTTTTTAAACACCGGGGATAGTAGGCCCAAAGCGGCCTCTTTCAAACAGTTGGGATAGTAAGCTGGTACTGGCCTCCTGGAGCATCTTAGGCTTAGGCTTGGACATTTTCATTATGGTTTTTGGGGAGCGCCGAAGGCGCGACAGCAAGCATTACTGACTATGCAGACAGGCTTCATTGCTCAATGTTCGCGCAATCCTGTTACCCAAATGTCTGATCGCGATTATATTCTCCGCTGACCTGTTACCTTTTAGTCTGTTACCTTTTTGGAAGTTACCTTTCTGTCGGTTACCTTAACATTTGAACTTCGGAGAATGGAGGTATAGACAACATGTAGGAAACACACACAGGTGCTTCCGTGGCGCAATTGGTTAGCGCGTTCGGCTGTTAACCGAAAGGTTGGTGGTTCAAGCCCACCCGGGTGCGAATGTTTTCATTTTACAAAATTGATTTTTGTTTTTTAAGTCGTTTTTACTTTTTTTGAAAACGTTTTGGTTCAGGTTTTTAAGCGCAATTTAAACGCCAAAAATGTTGAGTGCAGACATATGAGGATCTGGAAGGTAGCACTGTCGGAGATTTCGTGGTGTAGTGGTTATCACATCTGTCTAACACACAGAAGGCCGGCGGTTCGAGCCCGCCCGAGATCAAATGTTTTTGTGTGTTCTCTTTTGGGTTTTTAAGAATCTTTTCACTACTAATGAGTGGACTTGAGTCAACGCTGATTCAAGCAATGCAAATCGTTGCAACGCCATTTTTCTGTTCACGCCTTGCTTTTCCAACTTCTTCATTCCATATAAACCCACAATTTTCTCCTAAACATCACCAACTGAGTTTTCTAGCTCCTCTCCTTCTCCCTTCTTTCCAAACCCCCCCCCCCAAAATGGTTGTTCAAGGCAACAAGCAGCAGAACTCCTACTTCAACAAGTACTCCGGCCGCAAGGATGACAACGCCGACGGGAGCAAAATCGGCCCCAACGGCGTGCAAGCGATGCTGGAGGACCTGAAGCTGGACGTCACCGACCGTCGAGTGCTCATCCTGTGCGCTCTGACCAACGCTGAGACCCAGTGCGAGTTCACTTACGATGAGCTCGTGGGGATGATGCAGGAGAACAAGCTGAACACGATGACGGACCTGAAGAAGTTCCTGGACAGGCTACAACAGCAATGGACCGCGACACGGACGCGTTCAACAAGGTCTACAAGTTCACTTTCGGCTACTCGCGGATGCTGAACAGCCGAAACCTGACCATCGAGCACGCGGTCCAATGCTGGCAGGCGCTCATCACCAAGAACTACAGCCTCTACCCCCGCTGGATCGACTTCGTCCAGAACGCGAAGACGCGCCCTCGTGGAATTACCCGCGACGTCTGGAACATGCTTCCAGACCTCTTGAGCACCACGAAGACTCTTGCTGACTACGACGAGCTGGGAAGCTGGCCTAGCACTTTTGACGATTTTATCGAGTACGCTAGGGAACAGGCACAGTAGATCGTTTTTGGTGTATTTATATGAGAGTGTGGTTTTATTCGAATAAAAATGACTTTAAAATTTGTTTGCTAGGGCGGCCTGAGAATCTAGTGCCTGAGGGTCCTCTATTTTCGAAGATAGATTCCTAATTTTGCTTGATTCAGGCAACAGTCACGGAGGTGTGAAAGTGGATCCTGCCTTCTTCGAGGGTACTCTGTCAAGTAAACAAAAAAGAGCTCTTGCAAAGTCCTTACCAACAAATTTATATCAGTATTTAATAACTAAAAATTGCCTTTTCAAGCAGTTAAAAATTGTTTACATTTTTCCAGTACCCTATAATAAGCCCCAATTCCGAAAACACATTATCAAATAAACCAAAATTCGTATTGATAAGAATTTGCGTCACAGCATGTGTTTAGCGATTTGTCACCTACGCTATCATGTAAACGGCTTTCAAAAAATTTTCTTTTTTGTCAATTTTGTAGATGTTACTGACTTAAAAGTCAGTAAAATAACGTTGCACCGAAAATCTGCAAACTCTTCAAAATCGCAGCAAAAATCAGTTCTGCCACTGATGAGTAACACCTCATAAAAGCACCCAACTCTCAGTCTCACCCCGACTTTTGTCGACGTAACAACGCTTATCTGTGACGACACAAGAAAGCTTACAAACGCTCCGCGATGACCTGGCAGGGTTCGCAACTATAATTCGCTCAATAATAACTAAGATAAGACCGTCCTATATAAGCATTATCAACCTCTCTATTCGTGTTATTTCCAAAGTCAAAACCATGTTGTTCTCACTTCTGTTAAGCGTCTTACTGTTTATGGCAAATGAATTTCGAGGCGACGACGATGATAAGGAAGATAGTGGTGGAAGAAAGAGGAGAAAGAGTCTTATTAGGGTCGAACAGTTCCGGTCGGAGAGCGTTGAAGAAGAGAAGAAGAAGAAGGAGAGAAATCGTGTTAACCAGAAGAACTTTTATTACAAGGTTGGTTACCATTTTTATCCACTTTTCCTTATGATTGCTTTAGAAAAAGGAGCGTTGCTTGCTCTTGAGCAAAGACCTTCAAAATTTAACCAAAGAAAGCAAAAGTATGTGTCACCTACTCTCCGTTCAGACGCTGGAAATCGAAGAGTGTGCCAAATTCCTACGTGACCGCAACTGCCCCTACCACACTCCGGATGAAGCCTTTATCACGGCTCCTCCCAAAACCTCAAAACGCGGAGATGACCAAAGTGAAGCCAATGCCTTTTTCGAGCACCGTGTTCCCAAAACCAGGCAGGAAATCTCCAAAAAATTTCGTAAAAAGCAGCAAAACTTAGAGGAAGAAATCGCGGAGATGGTGGTGAAGATTGCATCTCTAAAGGCTCAAATTGAGTCTTTGGATTTCAAGCATAAGAGGCTGTTAAAGTTCTCAATAGAGTGTGAAAAAGATTGTAATAAGCTTGATCTGCAAGATTTCAATGAATTTTGTGTTGAGCTGGTCTGTCATGATATGTGGTTTTAAGCGGACTAAACGATCATAATGCATTTAACCTTTTTTCGTTTGTGTTTTGATAATTGTTAAGTAATAAACAGACCATTTGGAATATCATATAACTTGTAGAGAAGTCTTTATAGAGCTTAAGTTGCATTCATGACTGCCATGTGGAATATCCGTGTTCAATTTTCCCAAAAAGCCATTTTTGTGTGTTTTTACTCACTTTGCATGTTGGCAAAATAAAAACCAAACGTGAAGAAGTAAGTAAACAATTAGACCTTGACCGAAACTAAGCCTGATACAATTGTAAAACAAGTTGCAGGCTTTGTAGACAAGCCACTAAAATAAGCACGATTTCGATCCGTCGATCTAGGTCCATCACCCACTAAATAGTCCATAAAATCAAATAGGTTACTGGAACAAATTAGTAGGGAAACCCATAACACACTGATTCCCACCACATCTCCTCTCCGATCACCTTTCCTCGATCGTCCCTATCTTGACTTTATCACGTTCATGCGTTGGTGGTAGCTAGACAACATGACAACAAGAAGCGACGTAAAAACGTCGTCAAGTCACCGATAAGGTCCGTCATCGCAAAACGTAATATGACGTTTTATCGCTTTTTACTTCACGTGAATCACGTTACCTGCGTACAAAAGAACGAGGGTGCCCACACAAGTACAATTAGATAAGGACTGAGTGAATAGGGTTCGACAGAGTATTTTTAGAATTAAGAAGATTTTCGGAAAGCAAATTATGACGTAGAGGCCTATTTACGGCGGTTACGTTGACCATTCGCTTTAGGAGGCTCTGGCGTAGTGGTTGTAAAATTAACTATCGCAAACTTTGCACACATCTCACAGATTTTGTAGATCTTAGAAGCGGTCGACGCGGAATGAAATGCCGGTCTCGCCAAGCTTTCACTTGCGCAGGATCACGCCAGCACTGCTGCAAAATTAGCGCTTATCCGTGCGTCAAAAGCGCTCAAAATTTCGCGCTGCAACGGCCGCTTGTCTCGTCACGATCCGACTGTTTGAGTCGGCGGTCGACGTAACGGGTGAGCGGTCGCGGGTTCGAAGCCCAATCCAATCAAGAATTCTTTTAAAATTTTATGTAAGACAAACACACATTTTTATTATGTACAAAACAAACCTAACAAAACACCTAAGATTTTTAGAGACATTTAGGCATTACTGCAATTCCTTATTAAGGCTTCTTAACACTTCACCGTCGCAGGTAGCTTGGCACTGCCTAACAAGGGTATCCAACCTTAAACTATCCATTTTCATCTCTTCCACTTCGGTCCTCATTCGTACCACCTCGTCTTGGAACATCTGGACCCTCTGCTTTAGGATCTTTACTTTCTGCCTGAATCTTCTTGACTTTTGCCTATTTTTCTCCTTGCGGCTGTCGTCAGAGGGTGTTGAAGAACGGCTCACTTCTGATAACTCTTCGAAGAGTTCCACCTGCATTTAAAATTTTAGATAAGTATGGGCTTACTGTATAGCGACTCACCATTTGGATATCCGTGTCCCAGGTTTTGGTTGAAGAGGGATTTTGGGTGAGAGTGTGATTTGAAAGGTTTGGAGGGGTGTGAAAAGGACAATCTCGGTCACAGAGAAAGTCGGCATAGGCTTCAAGCTGTTGCCGGTGGTACTCTTTCTCACTTTGTAGACCGATAAGGGTAGTGTGGAGTTGTTGGAGTTCTTGGCGGGAGTCAAATTCGATCTTTCGCTGCTGGAAAAAACAAGTAAAAATTCTAAAAAGTAAAAAAATGCCTTGAAAATTGATGAAGTGTGCAGGCGGTATCAAATTCGAACATTGTCTATATGATGAGTTTAATGCCTTTCCAGCTGCGCTATAAGCACGTACACAAACATTTACTACATTGTGAATGTTGATCATTTTTAGGTGACCTATTACTCTTACAACGTGTTTAACCTAAAAAACACTCACCTTATCATACCAGTTCTTCTGAATCTCGCGGTTCCTCCGCTTCCGTTCATCCTCTTCGCTCTCGCTGCTCGACTGATTACGAGCCCGAAACACAGCACTTTCCATTCTCGCCCTTGGCGCCATATCGCTGACCCCAGCCAGTTGGGGTGCCCCTTATATTAGATGCTCTTATCAATGCTTCCCTCCTACATGAAAAAGTCGTGACCTCACTCCGGAAGTGATACGTCACAGGACAAGAGGTCTTCGAACCAGGCTTCTCATCACGGTTTTCGACTACTCTATGATAATGTAAGTTTCGAATATTGAAGCGGCTTACTTTGGGATTAAGGGTTATTTCTGTAGTGTAAGGTGGTATAACATAGTAAGGTAGAGGGACATGTTCCTAATTTTGAAGGTTTCGGAAATGGTGACTCAAAATGAGCGATTAATGTTGTTTATTTACTCTTTGAACTAAGAACTGTCCAAAAACCTCATATTTTAACGAAGACTTTTATTTTTCATTTTGCTTATTGGCTGGCTCATCAAAAAATAGTAAAAGATGAGAGTGTACATAGATGTGAGAATGTACATAATTACGTTGTCCTGACGTTTGTGAAAACACATAAAATCAAAGTTCATTTATTTTAAAATGTGAAAAATAAAAATCAATCAAAAAATGTGGTTTTTAACATTGAATTTTTACGTTTCTGAACGAATCAGTCTAACTTACGATTGTTGATTTTTTTGGTTACTTTTGTTTACAGTTAACAAACTGAAAAAAACAGACTGCAGAAAAAGTTTTTAAATCTCTGGAATTGTTTTATTCGAATGTTCTTAGCGTCCTCTAATTTGCGTAGTAATTGATGTAAACAGATGGCTCTAAATGATTAGCGCCAGATCGCTTTCTTAACGACAACTAACACCCATTGACCTCCCACACGCTTATCAGAAGCCAGTGTCTCGTGAAGCCATGAGTAAACATGCATGACTTTTCTACCACTCACAACACGGAAGAACGACCGTTCATTTACGACCGCTTACCAGCTAATCTTTTATTTGCACTTTTATATCTGGATTTTTTAAACACAAGGTTTTCGTTTTATTTTTTAGCATCACTGCAAATACTGGAAGTAAACTAACAATAAGACAATATGGAACCACTGAACTGAGAAAAGCAAATATTTTGCGCGTTTACAGCACGTGGTGAAGTGATTTAAAAATAGTTAAAATAGTCAAATTCGCTCATTTCTGTTTCACGCCTCGACTTACAGCGTTGTTTTTGATAACAAGTTAGTAAGAGTCTTTTTCACTCGTACAGATTAAGAATATTTTAGATCAAAATATTCAGTTCCTAATAATGCTTATCAGTAAGGATTTCGGTTCGGAACTTTGCAAAATTTCCTATGTGGTACCTAATCAATAAATAGTTGACAAACAAGCAAATTGTCTCACTTTTTTATCAATAGAATGCCACACTTCCATATAAATACACCAAAAACGATCTACTGTGCCTGTTCCCTAGCGTACTCGATAAAATCGTCAAAAGTGCTAGGCCAGCTTCCCAGCTCGTCGTAGTCAGCAAGAGTCTTCGTGGTGCTCAAGAGGTCTGGAAGCATGTTCCAGACGTCGCGGGTAATTCCACGAGGGCGCGTCTTCGCGTTCTGGACGAAGTCGATCCAGCGGGGGTAGAGGCTGTAGTTCTTGGTGATGAGCGCCTGCCAGCATTGGACCGCGTGCTCGATGGTCAGGTTTCGGCTGTTCAGCATCCGCGAGTAGCCGAAAGTGAACTTGTAGACCTTGTTGAACGCGTCCGTGTCGCGGTCCATTTCGCTGTTGTAGCTGTCCAGGAACTTCTTCAGGTCCGTCATCGTGTTCAGCTTGTTCTCCTGCATCATCCCCACGAGCTCATCGTAAGTGAACTCGCACTGGGTCTCAGCGTTGGTCAGAGCGCACAGGATGAGCACTCGACGGTCGGTGACGTCCAGCTTCAGGTCCTCCAGCATCGCTTGCACGCCGTTGGGGCCGATTTTGCTCCCGTCGGCGTTGTCATCCTTGCGGCCGGAGTACTTGTTGAAGTAGGAGTTCTGCTGCTTGTTGCCTTGAACAACCATTTTGGGGGGGGGGGTTTGGAAAGAAGGGAGAAGGAGAGGAGCTAGAAAACTCAGTTGGTGATGTTTAGGAGAAAATTGTGGGTTTATATGGAATGAAGAAGTTGGAAAAGCAAGGCGTGAACAGAAAAATGGCGTTGCAACGATTTGCATTGCTTGAATCAGCGTTGACTCAAGTCCACTCATTAGTAGTGAAAAGATTCTTAAAAACCCAAAAGAGAACACACAAAAACATTTGATCTCGGGCGGGCTCGAACCGCCGGCCTTCTGTGTGTTAGACAGATGTGATAACCACTACACCACGACACCGAGAATCTCCGACAGTGCTACCTTCCAGATCCTCATATGTCTGCACTCAACATTTTTGGCGTTTAAATTGCGCTTAAAAACTAACCAAAACGTTTTCAAAAAAAGTAAAAACGACTTAAAAAACAAAATAATTTTGTAAAATGAAAACATTCGCTCCCGGGTGGGCTTGAACCACCAACCTTTCGGTTAACAGCCGAACGCGCTAACCAATTGCGCCACGGAAGCACATTTTACGTCGCTCTATAAAGTGCTTATCTCTCTATTTGTACTCCACAAATTGCAATATTTACATTTTTAACTGTTTTTTTCGTGTTTATCCCAGTTCCTTTTAAATGAAAGTTTTAAAAGCATTTTCTATTTACAAACCTTTCAATTAAGCTTATTAATTGCGTCTGCACCCCGACTGACCGGCGCTTAGCCAACTCTTTGTATTACAACAACTCATCGAAGACACGAGCGCTGGGTAGCATTCGGCCCTAGCCCACATCGGACCCAACACTCTCCCAGCTTGTTGAAATCGGCTCTTCAACTGCGGCAGCGGCGTTATCGTCACCTCCTCGTCTTCGTCTAAGTATTATAATGTTGGCGACAAAGCGCCTGCCCGCTAATATCCGATCGCGCAATTTATGATCGTGAGATTACATCGATTTGCTATGGACAAATGGTTCTCGTCCGGTAATCATTTGTTTTGATATTCTGGTCATCGGTCTCGTGAGTGGAGAGATATGAGATAATGTGAAGGCAATGTGGGAATTCGGTTTTGGCAGGTGGCAGAGTCAACGAAACTTGAATGGTTCGAAGTTCGCATTGAAAAGACGTTCTTGGCTACAATGTTTGAAAATTAATTCATTTATTTTAGCGATGTTTTTCAATATAACAGAATTTTCAAAAAGTGCCTGAGATTTTAGATTATGGTGTGTTCACATACACAATCGCAATAACAAGCGGCTGATGCTTGTCGTTAGGATAATTTTATGTGACGCTTATGTTATCTCGCACATGTTTTTGATCGTAAAATTGAGAAAACGCTTTGCATGCTTTAAATCACAAACTCCTTAGTTTTTCAGACCACAAAATAGAACATTAACTTGGAAAAATTGTAAGTAAAAAAAGAAATAGTAAGTACAACTAAATTTTCAACAAATTTCAATTTACACCCAAAGTGACCAAAGCGGTAAGTTTGAAAGCGTTTTGTTATTTTGTTATCTTGAAAAAACAATTTTTCGGCTTTTATTTTTTCGAAGACTTCAGCTTTCTATTTATTTAAAAAACATTTTAAAATGTTTAGTGCAAATTTTAGCACATTTCAGTCTCTTCCTTATTTTTGTTTATAGCCTCAAATCCACTTGTTTAAACAACCTCCGGTCTCCTCCTGCCTACCCTCACGTCCCCGGCCGCCTTCTCTGAACAAATGTTACGTGTTTCTTTACAAGTTCAAACTTTCCAGCAGCGCAAAAACAAACACAGAACCACCGTCCTCAGCAGCCTCTCAAGAGCCCGGCTAGCCGGGTCTCTGTTCCAACTTCCCTCTCGTAGGCGTACTGGACAGCAACAGCCCATCAGCTCTTCTCAGCAGCTCGACCGTCGTTGGTGGCCGCTGCGACGCCAGCCGCCGTCTTCTTCCCAACCCTAAGCTCCTCATCTCTCTGTGGCGAGCGGGAGAGCAGCGAGCGAGAAGAGCACCCAGCGCACCCGCATAGCATCATGACAGGACGCGAGAAAGTCGACCGATCGATTCGATTTTGCGCGTCGTTTTCGTTGTGTTCAAATCACTTTTTTGTGGTTTTCCGGTTTCGGGTTTAGATGACCTGGATTGCGGTCATGTGATCGGAGGATCACTGGTTTTAGAGAGATTATTATAGGTAAATTTGGGTTGCGTTGGTAGGTGTTTGGATAGGGTCGCAGATTTGTGCTGATGAGCACACGGTTGTTTGCTCGCGACATTTTACAAGTGTGTTGTGGACATTTCCGCGTAACATTTCCATCTCCGGCCTTTTGCAGTTCAAAACATTTTAACCGATTGATGAATAAGGTAATTTCTTAATCTGTATTTTTTTGTGACTCGGACTTATGGAATATTTGCCCGTCGGCTCATATTTGTCCTTATTACCTGTATTCGCATAAAATGTTGTATTTGGAGTGACCGTATTTAATCTGTTTATTTTCGGCTTAAGTCTTACCGTTCTCAGCTTTATTTGCCTAAACAATTTGTTTAAGAGTTAAATTTTTTGGTTATACGTCGGTTAAAAACGGGTAATATTTACTTGGGTCAATGAAAACTGACGTTTAAATTTGACAAAATTTTCGCATACTTTTTATTTCTAAACTCAAATTTAACAAATGTAGAGTGCTGACTTATCTACAAAAAAAAGCTTTCACAGCGATCAAAAACCGACATTTTCATAATCTGTTAACTTCTAACGTTAGCGTTAGTAGACTTTTCCACGTTTTATAGCCCCGATCCATCGTTTTTCTAATTTTTGGTCCTTGAAAATAACGAACGCATGTTCACGTGTTAGCATTTTTACGATTCGCGGGTCGTTCGGGCGATAAAAAACAAAACAATCGATTTACTGCTTCCATCGCGTGTTCTTGCTGTTCTCGCTGTCTCCACTGAATCACGCTTCTCGCCTTCTTGATGTTAGCTGTTTCCTAAATTTCCCTTTTTTAGGCCTCTGCTTCCTGCCATCTCCTCGTCGTTGTCGTGGTCCTATTCTAGCAACACCGACACGCGAGAAGAGCTATTCTTATGTGACTGCGCCCAACTCCCCAGCGCCTTATTTTCCTGTTTTACTTCTTTTGAAGCCAAGCTTTTGCTCAACAAGAAACCATGAGTACGGGTGTGCTCCCCTTTGTGCGGGGCGTCGATTTTTCTAGGAATGACTTTTCGGTAAGCTAAAGAGTCTAGGAGCAGTTTAGAAAAGAATTTTGACTTTTTTAGGGCGACCGCTTTCCGTCGGAAGTGGAACACATGACTCAGATGACTTGGCTGAAGCTTAACCGAACGCAGCTAGAACGTGTTCCTGATGAGCTCTCTCGCCTTACTCGCCTCGAGCATCTCCAAATGTCCCGAAACGTGCTCACGAACCTGCATGGAGAGCTCTCCGATATGCCTCGTCTCCGCTCTGTAATCGTGCGCCACAACGAGATCAAAACTTCCGGAATCCCAACGGACATCTTCAGGATGAAGGACCTCACGATCATAGATTTTAGCCACAATTCTTTACGAGAAGTTCCAGCAAACCTAGAATACGCAAAAGGAGCCATTGTGCTGAATCTTAGCCATAATAACATCGAAAACATTCCTAACCAGGTGACTATTAGGTGACAAGCGCCTCTACAAACCTTAATTTTAGATGTTTTCAAACTTGATCGATTTGCTCTTTATCGATCTCTCCAACAACAAGCTGGACATGTTGCCGCCTCAGATCCGTCGTCTCACCGCTGTTCGAGTGTTGAAATTGTCCAACAATTCACTCAATCACTTTCAACTCAAACAACTTCCCAGGTGTGTAAAGTGCACTTTAGCAGCTATTTGACAAAATAAGTTTTAAAGGCTTAAAAGTCCGAATTTTCGAATTTTGTACGAAAACCCAAAAACTTTTCACCTACGTCATCCACCCTTCAGTCCAGTTCTTGCCACGCGTCTGCAACACCCTCAAACATTAATCTACTGCTTTCCTCGTCCTCGTTTTTGTCTAGCAGCTGTTCCCCCGTTTCCCGACGCAATGACGTCTTTAAAACTCTCCATTTTTTAGTCTCAAAACGCTGCGAGTCCTACACATGAGGAACACTCATCGAACGCTCGACAACATCCCTTACGCATTCGACGACATGGACAACTTGGCAGAACTGGATTTTGCAAAAAACGACTTGCCAGCTGTGCCAGAAGCTGTGTACAAGCTCAGAAACCTGAGGAAACTCGACTTGAGCTCGAATAAGATTTCTGAGATGCACTTTGATGAAAATACGTGGCCTGATTTGGAGACGTTGAATGTGTCTTTCAACACGCTCAAAAGGATCCCTGACGCAATTGTCAAACAGCAAAAACTACAAAAATTCTACGCGAGTGGCAATCAGCTGACCTTTGATGGCCTCCCAAGCGGCCTTGGCAAGCTTTTACAGCTGGAAATCATGCACCTGTCCTACAACGCGCTGGAATTGATTCCCGAAGGCATCAGCAGATGCGTGAAGCTCAGAAGACTGAGGTTGGACAACAACAAGCTCATCACGCTTCCCATCGGCATCCATTTGTTGCCTGATTTAAAGGAATTGGACCTGCATAAGTAAGCAAAACTGGGTGATGAGGTTTAAAAGGACTTGTTGTAGCAATACGGACCTTGTAATGCCACCGAAACCTACGGAGCAGCAGAAGAAGAACGCGTTTTATAATGTGGATTTCTCGCTTTCTCATCAGGTAAGGGATCTTATAAGAAAAGTTGAAGGGCAAAAATGGCCAAAAAGGAAACCTCACACAAGCAAAACAAGCTATTAGGAATTCAGGTCGACCGCTCGAGGCACGAAAAACAATCAAAATGAGAAGCCCCGCTTTCCAGACTTGGCCCGAAAATGAGACTTTGGCATGTCCTAGACATTCCTCACGCGTCTGATAATTTCAGAAACATTACTAGATAGCTGGTGCGCGCTTTCAAAAACCTTCAAAATGAAGCGATTTACTTCAGACTAATTTTCTAGAAACCCTAAACTCAAAAGTAGACACTTCCTCTAGCCGCAGACACCCTCTGGACCCCGCTAGACGCCCAGACGAAACAATTTTAATTCGAAAAATAGGATAAGACACAGCCACAGCATCCAGACAGGCCTGATTTGCCTTCGATCTCCAAATTCACCTTTCAGAATTCGGTTTTAGCTTTTCAAAACCATCAAAAGTCATATTTTCAGCGTTTCGGCGACTGTTTTATGCATGCCCACTCAAAAATAGTCTCTCTCAAAATATGAGAAATTCTCATACATTTTTATTTAAAATCGGCTAACAAACCTAGCAATCCTTCCGACCGCTTTCAGCATCATAACGCCCTCGAAATGACGCTCCTCGCTTCAGCCTCCTTTCCCATACTTTCCCTCCGGCCTTTCCCCGGCTTCAAACACCCTCTGGACCTCGCTAGACATACAAATCGAAACAGGCCTGACGCGCGCGTCTGGACACGAATTCACTCTTTCAAGCAAAATTCGGACACGCTTGACACAAGCGTGCCCGAACCAGTGATCCTTCCAACCGCTCCTCGAATCAAAATGGGAGACCAACATGAAACCTCCTCGTTTGAGCCTTCCCTCCTAGACACTTCAAACCAAAAACAGACGCTTCCCCCAGCCCCAGCCTCAGACACTGCAAACCATCATCTCCAGACAGGCCTGACAGCGCGCATCGAGACCATCCACGTCGCTTGCAAAATCGTCTCACCGCCGCCTGGTAAAACTCGCACGTTCATTTTCGCGTTTCGTAACTTCCAGCAACCCAAAAACGGTCAAACGGTCGAAGGTCACGCGTGATGGACCTCCTTTTTCAGTTGAAATTGGCGGGTCAGAGCCCATGCTCGTCGATGAGCTCGGTGCAAAGCACCTCAGCGACACCACGCGACTCGATCCAGCGGCGGAAAGACTTCATCCGACGTCGAAGAAACCAAGCAGATGAGACCGAAGCTTCAAAAGTCATCCAGGTGCGTTTTTCGCTCATTTTTGGACTTTAATCCTTGAATTTCTGATTCGCAGGGTCTGTCAAGAATAGCGATAACCAAGGAGACTCAGGACGAAGAAGAATTGGAAGCGTTGCCTGGGTCGAAGGCCCTCTCATGGCGTGACAAGATGGAGCAACAGCCGCGGCTCGATTATTCGGACCTCTTCGACGAGGACGTCGGCACCTACGAAGGCATGTGGGTGTGGGAGATCGAAAACTTCTACCCCAGCATCCTCGACGAGATGTTCCACGGCAATTTCTACGAAGGCGACTGCTACATCGTGTTGAAGACCTTTAAGGTAGGTGTTTTTGGGGTGGATTTGAGGGTTCAAGGGTGATAATTTGCAGGACGAATATGGAAACATGGACCACACGATCTACTACTGGATTGGCGACAAGTCTTCGATGGACAAGGTCACCTGTGCCGCTTTGCATGCCGTCAGCTTGAGGAACCATTTGGGAGCGACGTGCAGGTGAGGTTTTGGAGAGTTTGGAGTGTAGGATTGGGATTGGATTGAGGACTCATTGTGGTGCTTTAGGATAGCTTGAAAATTAGCTGACTCGTGGCCGAAAATCGGGCGAATCGGGGCAAGTTTTTTATACGATTTCAGCCAAGCTGCGTCCCGTATATAGCTGAATTCTAAGCTTCTTTTCAAGGGTGGCAACGCTTCAAGTATTGGGATTTTAGGGCATGAATTGGACTTCAAAAATACGTCATTTGAGGTCACAAATTCAAGCGCTGTGGAGTCATTTTTGGATGTGGTGCCTCAAATTTCGGACGTTTTGTGGTCGCGATTTAGGGTTGATTTCGGTCAACCTGAGTGGAAACAATTTTGAGCTGTATCCGTATCCAGGATATCTGGTCTGGGCAAAGGTCGAATTAGTGCTTAGATTAGAAGACACTGCAAGGCCTGAGAATCGAGCTCTGAGAGCCTTAAATCTGCTTCAGGAAAATCACTAAATTTGGGTCTTTCGGGAGCGAAATGAAGGATTGCATCCTTGTCCAGGATACTCGAAACCAGTTACAGGCTTCAAGAAAGGTTTCAAACTGAGGTTTCAAGCCCTGTTTGGCGCTTTAAGTTAGGCTCTTAAACCAAGCAATATAAGATTCAAATCTCCCATAGAAAAGTCCTCAATGTCGGTTAGCATTTTGGGCTTTGAAAGCTGTTCTCTTTCCATAATCTGACCCTGTCTGTTCCAGAACCCAGCGCGAGGACATGAACGACGAGTCAGAAGAATTTCTTAACGAATTCCACGAAGAAATCGTGTACATCGAAGGTGCACGAACGCAATCCGGCTTCTACACTGTGGAAAAACAGCAATTCGTGACGCGCCTCTACCGCGCCACCGTCAAAGGCAACCAAGTGGAGATGGAGCCGGTTCCCGTCATCCCAGAAAGTTTGGACCCGAGATTTGTGTTCCTCCTGGACACGGGCGATTTGATATGGATCTGGAGTGGCTCGAGAGCTAGAGTAGGTCCTTAGAGTCATGATTGTGGCATAGGATAAACTCTCTTCAGCTAACCGTGGTCACGAAGGTGCGCCTGTTCGCCGAAAAGCTCAACAGGAGAGACCGCAAGGCCAACTCAGAGATCGAAACCTGCAGTCAGTTCAAGACTCCTGAGGAGTTCTGGTTGGCGCTGTACGGCAAGCCCACGAAACCAGAGGAGCCGATCGTAGAACACGTCCCGGATGACTTCGAACCCGAGAGGAAACGGCTCTATCAGGTTCAGATCGGCATGGGCTTCCTAGAACTGCCCCAGATCGAGCTGCCCTCCAATGGAATCCTCAAGCCGGACCTCCTGAATACGAAGAACGTTTACATCCTTGATTGCACGTCGGACATCTTCTTGTGGTTCGGTAAAAAGGCCAACAGGTTGCTGAAAATGGCGGGACAGGTAAGTTTAACGCCTAAGGTAGTTTTTTTGAGGTTTTAACGTTTCAGAAAATGGTCAGCGAGCTGCACGCGATGTTGGAGCGCCCCGATTACACTACCGTATCTCGAGAAGTCGAAGGCGAGGAGTCGACGATGTTCAGGTCGAAATTCGCGATGTGGGACGACGTGATCTCCTTCGATTACACGCCCAAGGACATGGTGAAGAAGGACAGCATGAAGGTTATTGCGAAGAAGGAAGCGAAGACTGACCTCCTGGCGCTGTTCCTGGAACGTCAGCCCGCGATGCCCCACGAAGAAGCGGATCAGATTCTCGAAGAATGCAACGAAGATCTCGACCTGATGGAGCCGTTCGTCCTGGAAGGCAAGAAATACGTCCGCCTGCCGAACCACGAGCTGGGAATCTTCTACACGATGGACTGTTACGTGTTCCTGTGCAGATATAGCGTAGGGCCGGGCGACTTCAAGTGCGTGGTGTACTTCTGGCAGGGACGCGATGCGAGCAATATGGGATGGTACTACTTTACGTTCGCGCTTCAGGTAAGGTTTTGGAAGGGTTTGGGGGGATTTAGGGGAGATCAAAGCTAGAAATCGTAGCCAAAGTGGGAGGGTTCGTGGACCGACCGGTTGATAAGATGGGAGGAAATTTGAGGCAAATGAAGCTTGTCTACAGAGTGGTGCAAAAAAAATTCTTTGGCCAGACTCCCACGCCGCCGCCCGTCTGGCGTTGGATCC
The DNA here is from genome assembly GCA_000757645.3 of Steinernema carpocapsae. Classification (NCBI taxonomy): domain Eukaryota; kingdom Metazoa; phylum Nematoda; class Chromadorea; order Rhabditida; family Steinernematidae; genus Steinernema; species Steinernema carpocapsae. Next base: position 421,218 of record AZBU02000014.1, on the reverse strand, counting down.
CCTGTCTGAAACCGGTCATTTGGGGCAATCCCGCCGCGAACGGCCGGTCGGTTTCACGTTATTTGTTAGCGAAACCTCGGTCGTTCGCGACGAGTGAGCTAGAAATGACTTCGTTCCGCCAGTGAGCGGAGGCCGGGAGTGTCTGGTCGAAGGGTTTTTTTTGGACCAGCCTGTAGGCGGAGGCCAGGGACATCACCGACCGTTCGGTGTGGTCTTGAAGCATTAAATGCGTTTTTGCGGTCTGTCGGAAACCGTGATTGTGTAATGAGGTTTTGATGTCAGGTAGTGGTCCTAAAAGAGACGCATCTGAGTCTAGAATTGACCACATATGAAACTTGTCTAGACATTTAGGGGTCTCTGGCGTCCGCAGGTTTTGTCTGCTCAAGGCGTGGGCATCTAGACATGGTTTTGTGATCTGTTAGACAAGCTGCCGTGAATCCGTTCTAGCGATGTGTCCGCAGACCTTGTCTGATGGAGACTTAGACGTCTAGCCTTAGAACTGTGACTTTTAGACAATGGGAATAGATTCTGCCGTCTGCTAAACAGATGCGCTTGAAAACTGACCGGTATCTCTCTGAGTGGACGCAAATGATGCTTTTCTAAACGTACGGTTTTTTTCCAGGTCTTGCGTAGACCGTCTAGGAGATAGCCAAACACCGACCGGTCAACGTGGTCTAGGTGCTTCGAATGATCGGATGAGGTGTGGGAGTTTGCTTGATGGTGGGCTCCAAACCGACCGGTTGCATTTGAAGAATAATCTCAAAATGGACGATTTTAAGTCGTAAAACCGATCGGTCGGAGTCTGCAATCGGCTGCAAATGAAGAGAGACGGTGAGTATTGAGGCTTTGGTGGTCTAGAATAGATCGGCTCAGAGGCAGCTCGGCATGGTTGCAGACGCAAAAGCGACCGATCAGCGTGGTCTCGAAGCGTCAACTGAGGTTTTGAAGTCTGGTAGACCTGTGAAAGACAATTTTAAGTCGTCAGGGTCATTTAAATTGGCTCGAATTCAGACGTTTCATGTCTAGAGACCACTTGACGTGGAATCCTACAATTTCTGGTCCTCAAAATGACCCCAATTTCAGAAGAAATTCGAGCGCCTCTTCAAAGACAAGCTGGAAATCGTGCGGATGTACCAACAGCAAGAAAACCACAAATTCCTGTCGCACTTCGAAAAGAAATTCGTTATTCGGCGAGGTCGTCGCGGGCTGACGATGAACCTAGGCGGCAAATGGCCAGAACTCTTCCAGATGAGGGCGAACGGCTCAGCGCTGTGCACAAGAACTATCCAGATCGACTGCAAGGCGCAAGAGCTGAATTCCGGCTTCAACCACATTCTACGAGCGCCTTTCCGATGCCTAGGCGAAGATGGAACCATGGGACGAGTCTTCGTGTGGATTGGCTCCAAAACGGACCCCTATTTCGAGCCGTTGATTACGAAGGTAAGAAGAGGCGAGGAAGGAAGTTAATGTGTTATTTCGGGCTGTATGTAGGTGGCCGAAGAGCTAATTAACCGTGACGAGAACAAGTTCCCGGTGGAAGTGGTTCGGGAAGGCGAAGAACCGCCGATGTTCTGGGAGTACATCGGAGGGAAGAAGAAGAAGTACGACACAGACCCCGAATTCGTCAATTACACGAGGTTGTTCCGGTGCAGCAACGAGAAGGGCTACTTCTCAGTGTCCGAAAAGACCGTCGATTTCTGCCAGGTACGGTAGCCTCATCTTAGCAGCCTTTAAATGGTCTTTTCCGCTTTTTAGGATGACCTAGATGACACAGCCATCATGCTGGTGGATAACGGGGAGATCGTCTTCCTCTGGCCCGGCTCCAAATGCAGTGAGATGGTTGCGAAGCTCTCGTTCAAGGCAGCGCAAGTGTATATCGGCCACCTGCAAATGAAGCAAAGCGGAAAGCCGAGGAAACTGATGGCGGTATTGAAAGACGCGGAGTCGAAACGGTTCAGGAAGTGTTTCCACGCCTGGGGCAAACACAAGCTACCTGCAGGCGACGAATAGCCACATAGAATTTAGAAGAGTGAAAAGAAGCTTTATACGTGCTCTCTCATACCCACACATTTGTATTTTTGTTGTATGTATTATTAAGAATTGCCTTTCTCGGAAATTGCTCCAAACACGACGTGTAAAATGAGAATATTAATTTATGAAGAATAAAAGTCGACAACGGTAGGCGTGTGGAGGGTGCCGGGCACGTGCAGGCCGTTAAGGTGGGTCGTCAGGACAATTTATGGTCGAGTAGGAGGGGCTTTCATGGCTCAAAACCTGTTGCTGCTGTTTGGAATGGGATCAACAGGTGATGAAATTGTGTTTGCAGATGTGCATTCAGGGAAAAAAAATCACGTAAAAACGCTAAAATTATAGGTAGGTTGTGGGGGTATAGGCAGCTATCAATATTTATTTGATGTTGTGCGCCAGGTCGATGGTAAAACGCATCTGTGACTTTTGAGGCCCGGGTTCGATGCCACCTCAAATACTTTACTTTAAAGCATTCTCTTGCATTTTTGTTTTTTGGCTTTTTCTGTTTTTCCGTCCTTTTGAAGCAAAAAAGCAATTTTCCTCAGCGATCTTTGACCAAAACCTTTGTTTTTGGGTTATGTGATAGATCGAAGATTGCCTACAACCAAAAGACTATAAGATCAAGTTTAAAAAGCGAAAATAGAACATAAATACTGTTTTAGAGTTCTTTTTATGGCTGAAAACGGGAAGAATTGTTTTGCACTTGCAAAGAAAAAACGTGACTTTGGGGGAATGGAATTTTGTGCTTAAGAAGAGGTGATAAATTGTGAAACTTAGACAAAACGACAAAAAACGTTAGTCTCAAAGCGAATGGTGGGCATATCTTGGTCCTGAACCCAAGTGTTGTTTGGCAAAGTAGCGCTAAACTTGTGGATAGGGAAACTACCAAAAACTGACCTAAAACAAGAGAAAAGGTTAATCCAAAGGCGAGATACGTGGTTGATCTGATTACGCACTTGTTTGTCAGTTTTGAGGCTCTGGTTAATACCACTTTCAAGCATTTGTCTTTTTTGCTATTTCAACTTTTATTTGTTTTTTCTGACATTTATATAACTTTACTTTGCAAATACAATTGCAACACCAAATCAGTGATCTAAATTAAACCTATTGGGCAGACTAAGTATATGTACATGAGACCAACGACACTAGCACTACAGTATCCAAGAACCTTTCCTAACGACGTCCTCGACCACAGTTAAAAGATCCACAGAACATCCAGAAGCTACCGAGAGCATTTCCGCCTCCATAATTGCCCATTCCAAGCGTGGTTCCAAGTTGACCCCACTGGGCTTCAGTCACTTGGACGAGGCTCATTGAGGTGAGGACGAAGACGATAAGACAAAGGTAGACAAGGCGAGTCGACATTTTTGTGTGATGGCTAAGGACGGTTACCCGAGGTGTTTATAAAGGAGTGGGAAAGCGGACCGCCTACCAAAAGTGACGAGACTGGTTGATGAGCGTAACATTTTGGCCGTGACGTCAATTAGGGGTCGAGCGGGGAGATGCGCGACCAAGGATCGGCGAGAAGAGAGGTCAGACGGGTTTTAGCAAAAAGGGTTTATACATAGAGAGCGAAAACATGTGAATGACAGGGAGAACAAACGAAAGTGCTATTGAAAATTAAGGAGTGCCTTGGGGAATCGAACTTGTGACCGTTGGATTCATAGTCTTAAACGTTAACTATTTGACTCCACACCCATCAACCCAATTTTAAAGCTGAAACAGTATTTATACACATCTCTGCCATTCCCGTTTTTTAACGGTTTGTCAAAGTGGATTTTCGTGAGTGTTTTTGGGACTTTGGCTAAATTACACTTTTTGTTTTTTACCTATCCCATCGCTCATAGGTATGCGGTCGGACAGCCGTGAAATTCTGTACCCACCATGACGAAGGCAACACAGGGAACGAAAACAAAGCAAGCAAGTTTATATAAACCTCTAAAGGCAAGTTCCCCAATTTAGTGTTTTACTATGATCGCGCGGCGTCTTGTGCTCCTCTCGTTCGTCCTGTTGTTCATCGTGGCGATGGACGTCGTCGAAAGTCAACTTCCGCAATTCGGGCAATTCGGGTCAGTCTATGGATGGAATAGTGCTCCTGCACCGAATCTTGGAGGATATTGGCTAATGTGTGGATCCAGCTTCTGTGGAAGGAAACGATGAGAAGACCTGAAAGCTTAAATATTTGTTCAGACTAAGTGTACTGTAATAAATTCGTCTTCACAACGGTCGCATTTGCATATGAAAATATCCGTGAGCGTATATGGAGTTAAGGTCGTTTAGGTCACACAAAAGCTGTTTACAGCTAACCCTGTTTTTGGTCGATTTGAAAACCATAGATCTTTTACAAAAAGTCACAGCTGGTCAAATTTTGAGCATTGAACTTGTTAGGTCTTTAGATAAACAAACTTGAATTTTGGTTAAGTACTAAGGAAACTCACAAATGTATCTGACTTGCTTTAGTTTCAAAGATCCTGACTTGAATTGTTGGACATAGGCGCGGAAAGTTCTTAAAACACCGTCTTTTTGGCTGAAAAATACAATGGTGTATCCATTTGCTCTAATTCGCGTCATTAAGCGAGAAACAGCTTTTCGCCCTTTTTCAGTTAAAACCGTAGTGGCTTAGGCCATCTACAATATATCTTAACAAAAAGAGACTGTACGGTGCCGGCGAAAACAGTGAATCTTCTTTGGACTGTTTCAGGTATTTATCGCACATCTGCTTCAAATCGTGTTTTTCAGCGGCCTTAAAAATCGATTTTCATTTTTGACGATAAATTTCGCTCTTGTCACTTTCCATCGACAGCCTACCAGCCTAAGATTCACCCATAAATCATTTGTTTCATAAAAACACCTTTCTATCTGTCCATAAGATCTTTTTCTTGGCCAACTTTGTCTATCATAACATAGCGTTTAAGCGTCAATAGTCACAAATTACAAGTTGTACCCTAGAACTCTACAAATTTATTTTAAAACTGGTCCATGACATCACTTGCGCCCACGCACCTGTTCCCACGCAAAGAGACCGAGAACTGCAACGTCATTGGTCTCGTTGGATGCGTAATGATCTTATGTGCCGGTTCATGTGTGGTTGGTACGGTAGTATAGCAGTCCTTAATTAGTTTGTTGATTTTGATCTAGCATCAAGGCGATCTGTAATCGGTGAGCCTAACCATTGGTGAGCCGGTCAAAAGATTAGCGACTTTTTGAAAAAATTGTTTATTTCAGACAAAGTAATACAAAAATATGGAATCGCAGGGTACATTAAAGTATACTGATACATTAACCTCGACCACAGTTGAAAGAACCACAGAAGAGCCACAAGCTGGCAAGGCCATTTCCACCGCCGACGTTGCCAAATCCGGTGTTACCGTAGTAGGCTGGCTGACCATACCAATACTGAGGACGACATTCGACTTGTAGCAGAAGAATAGTGGTTGCCACAAAGATGAGAATAACAGTTTCAAGCATAATGAACACAACTGAGAAGGAGACAAAGACAAGAAGTGAATGTTTTCCTGATTTATATGGAATTACAAGAGGAACACTAGAACCGCCTACAAAGATCGTGCCTGAAGATAGGTTTATTGTTGTTACGTGTATTTTTGGTGTTTGAAGGGTGATAAGTAAAACACAATTCTACTTATCAAAAAACAGATGTGGAAGTTTGAAATTTGAACCACTCAAAGCGATGTTTTTAAATTTTGTTTAAAAGGAGGCATATAGTTTGTATTGTTTACCCAATGTAGAAGCAAAGATTGTCGTTAAGACTTGACCGACCATTAATAATGTACATACGTTGCTAGTTAATGTCATTTTTGAACGCTCAACAGCGTGATTACAACTTTTTCAGCTCAGTATTAACAAGAAGACTGTTGAAAACTTAAAAAGCTTCATAACTCGTAAACTTTGCAATTTTTCAATGAAAGAAAAACACGGCGAGACTCATTTGACAGTTTTTGATTGATGGCGTGTTCTTGTAATGGGACTATGTTACAATGGTATTTAATTTAAAGCGTAACAAAAAGAAAACAGATTTTAAGTTGTTTAGGTCATTATACTCACAAGGGAACGGCAAAAGTCGGTTCCAAAAGTTGTTAGTGGTCTTTGGCTCATTCAAAAGCTCTCGTTGCGCTGAACAACGTTGTAAAATCAGTGTTTTTTTCTTAATGCACTCTTATCCGAGAAATCGCGTGTCTAGAACACCATTTTCTGCAGCATGTCTTTGAGTTAAGCTTTAAAATAGGTTTTTCAGTACCAGAAAATAATTCTGCGTCAATTAGAACCCATTTTAGCAAAAGTTGAAAATTGATGAAACTTTAGGATAAAAAAAATTTTTACGTCTACGGGTACCTAAACTAAACCATTCAATTTAATGCCTCGGCCACGTACACGTGCGGTTGCGGCTGCGGCGGCGGTTGCGGCGACGTTTTTTGAGGGGGACGGCGGCGGCAGCGGCTGCGTCTGCGGCGGCGTTTTTGCTCTGGGTGGCCACGTTGTGGCCACGTTGCGCATTTTCTTGCTGCTGCGGCGACGGCGAAGAGTGCGGCTGCGGCAGCGTTTTAACGTGGCCACCCCTGTCGCGGCAACGAGATGAATAATGTGAGAATTGCGAAATTCCAAGAGAACAATCAAAAAATCTGCATTGTCATAAGGCGCAGGCTGGGCTTCGACCAACTCAATTAATTGTCCCAAACTGATCGAATCGTCCATGTCCTGAAAACAAACAATTCCTAACACAGGATCCGAAGAAAACGTGAATTTTTGTCCACAATACCCCTTAAAGCATTGAACACACGGCACGCTTCTATTCGCCCAACTCACATGTACGGAAATGCAAAATTCCGATTAAATGCCGCATGCCGCACAGTAAGAATACGTTGTTCTTCACGTCAAATCATCTATTTCCACAGAAAACCTCGAAATTCCGGCCAAAACGGCCATTCTAGGCAAGCCCACCCACGAAGACGCAGATTTTTTTCTCTTAACAGAACGGCGCCGCACGCCGCAGCCGGCGCCGCAATTATACGTGGCCACTTCACGTCGCAGCCGACGCCGCAGATGGCGCCGCAGACGTCGCTGCAGCCGCACGTGTACGTGGCCGCAGCATAACAAAAACAAGCATTTTAAAAGTTCGAAAATGAGAAAAAACGTGCAGGAAAGTTGGTCAACTTTGTTGGCCTATTCTGCGGAAACCAAGTAAAAACTGGTTAAACTAATTTGCCCCAGCGAGTTGAACCTTGTTACGGGTTGTGAAAGACTGGTCTTGCTCAATTTTTGTTGCCAGCATAACACTCATCGCGGTTCAGCTCTCACTTCCAAACAACATTGTTTTGGTTATTTTTAGTCTTCTCCTAGACATGTGCTTTTTCGTTATTGGTTTGTATTCGTAACTAAATTCGTATAAAGTAACAAGCTTTTACGTTCAACGTTTGTCTCAAACGTTCGTATCTAAATTATTTCGTATCTTTAACCGGTCGGTCCCTATCGCCATTAGAATGACTCGTCCTTTGTCAGCGACTCGATTTGAAGATGACTAATTTTTCAGACCGCCGGTGTCAGTTGTGTCCATCGATGCTTAAACGCAAACAAAAAAGTCAGTTGCGCTGTTGAGTAGATTGCCACACTGATCACAGTGGCACCGTTTTTACGGTTGTTCTTATCGATTCAGTTTCAAATTCTTTTTTCGCGTTTTTTAACGCTCAGATCACCATATTTGAGATTCAAGCTTTTCCCATAATCATGAAGTCTATATTATATGTTCATAGAGCACTCAGAAACCCTATTTTTGACCATTTTCAATGTCTCATTTACCCCTCCGTCAGTCTCAGAGGCTCCCACCACGCTCCTCCTTCGCCCTACCCATACGGTTAAGTTGTTGGAAACAGTTTTTGATGACTGTGCGGCGATAATGCGTGATCACCATCACGCGGCCGTTCGACCTTCATTTGCATCAGCGCTTTCAGCAAGCGGCGGTCGCAATGACCGACGACGCCGCTGTTGAGCAAAATCTGAAGCAGACGCGAGCTAAAAACCTGAAACAGGCTAAAAAGGATGTTCTGGCTGTATTTCAAAACTTCACTGCTCTGGCCTGCACAACGGAAACGTTCGCCTTTCCCAAAAAGAAGCCTTCTTCCGTCGCCGCTTTGATAGGAACTATTCCAGTAGACTACAAAGGAAATCAGTATCATATTCCTATAGCTGTCTACCTCTCCCACAAGCATCCTCAAGTGGCTCCTCATTGTTATGTGAAACCTACGAATCAAATGCGAATCAAAAAACGGGATTATGTGGACGATTCGGGAAAGATTGACGTGCCTTATTTGACTGACTGGAAGCATCCTCGGGACGATTTGACGGGTCTTCTTCATGTAAGTTGTTTCGGAGTTACTGTAGGTATTAAATATGTCTTTTAGGTTCTCAGTATTACCTTTGGAGAAGAATGCCCAGTATACTCAATTTCGTCTCAGTCTTCCTTTGACTCCCCAGCCCCAGAATCTCCCATTTCTCGATTTTCGACCTATGTCAACGTTCCCAAGACCGCGGCGGTAGCCTCATTTTTGGCTCCATCGGCTACAAGCACAGTAAAGCCGGAGCATCTTAAGGAAAGCATGGTGACTGCACTGGAGCATCAAATGAAACTCAAATTAAAAGACCGATTTTGTGAGATTTAAAGATTTAAAAATCAATTTTAGGATGTTTTTAGATATTCACGCTATGGAAATGGCTTCAATGAAGCAAACCTATCAAGACCTCCTAGCTGGGAATGAGAAGGTGCAGGCAATTATTGAAAAGCTGAAAAACGAGAATTACGAGGTAGAGGCGAGTCTGCAGATCTATAAGGTATGGGTCGTTAATTTTAAAACGTTTGACGGGATATTTTATGAGACGTTTTTTGCTTAAAGGTCGTAAACGTGAGCAAGGCTGTTAGGAGTTTTTGTGTGACCTTAGACTTTTTCAGAAAGCCAAAGCGGACTTCGAAAAGAAACTCATATTTCACAGCACCCACGCTGACCAAACCATTGACAACGTGATCGACGCCTCAACCCCAGTTCATCGCCAGCTTGTCGACGCTTACGCTGCCGACTGTGCCATAGACGACGCCATATACGCTCTTGGACAAGCGGTCAAAAACGGGTCTCTTGATGTGCAGGCGTATCTGAAACACGTTCGTCAACTGTCGCGGAGACAATTTGTGCATCGTCTGATTATTAGAAAATGTCGTCTTACAGCCCGACTCAAGTGAATTGTGATAACCCAATGTCATATCCGTTTTTAGTCATTCAATCATAACATTCCGTGTTTTTTTATAAATATATTTTGACTCTCCCGTTATTTCAGTAAAGAGCAGTTTGCTGGCCTTGCTGGCCTTGTTTTTTAACAGAATTGTGATGTCAGAGTTGTGCTAAATGTAAAATTTTGAAACGTTCAAGTTACTTTTACAGTACCTTTTTGATTAAAACACACCATTAACAGAAACACTTTTCATTTCATTGCAAACTGGAAATTCGTGTTCGCACTCCAAAACAGGTCGCAACCACAAACAATGGTTACCACGTGATTTTAAATACGTTGTTTATATCTTTGAAAAACGTCGAGAAATTGTTACATTTTTAGTTTTACAGAAAAGTGACCTTGCCTAAATTTGAAGCAAATTTACGTCTTTAAACCAAAATTTCTTTAAATTATGTTAGTTTTTGTAAATTGACACAAACACCACAACACAACTCTTAAAAAGCCAAATTTCATCTTGATTTTGTGTACGTCCCAAAACTGGTTGAAATCATAGAAAAACGTCGCCAACCGGAAGTCGCCACGTAGGATTAATTGTGTTCTTCCCTTCCTCTTCCACCTTGGTAGATGGTCGATCATCGATCGGCGCTTTTTAGCACCCGAGATCACATGACTTCCAGGTTTCCGCGACCTTTCGGCGTCCCTTCAAAGAGCTGTTGAGCCCAGTTAAGACTCTCGGCGTGTGAGAAACCCGAACTTTAGGTCTCTAGGTTTGATTGATTGTGGTTGATTTATTTAAACGTTTTCAAGGTCGAACTGGGGTAGCAGAGGCTTATTTATTTACATGAGACCGCATAAATTCTATAGGTCAACACATATTATCAGGTAAGAAGCGTCGTTTAGCGTCGTCCTCGTCCACAATTGAAAGATCCACAGGAGAGCCAAATCCGTCCTAGTGCATTGCCATCGTAGGTGTCTCTAGCAAAGCCATAAAGGTTAGGGTTTCCAAAACCAAGTTGATTGGGATAAGGAAATCCTCCAAACTGAGCAGAAATCGCTGCAAAGTGAAGCAGGAAAACCACAAAGCCGAACGTGACAAGTCGAGAAAACATTACACCAAATGGACCCGAGGAAGGAAGTGAAGGTCTTAAATGGGGTTCTTCAGGGCACGCCCACTCGGAGTGTGAATTGTGGGTATGCATGTTTCGGGAGGTAAGAAGATGATGAGAAAATTGAGCAAAATAAATTTTTGAAGGTTGACTTTTGAGTTTGTGTAGGTCCTTAAGTCGTTGATGAGTGGTCATAAAAAGGCGTTCCATGTGCAAGGGAAAAATGTGATTTCTTGCACTTTTAAGTAACGCTTAGATGGCTTATAGGTCTTAAAACGCTTGTAGTTTTTGGATAAGGCACGCCCACTCGGAGTCGGATGGTATGCCAAACAAGAAAATTGAGTGATTGGTGTTTGAAGTTTCATTTTTGAATATACAGGATGGCCCAAAAAAAACCTAGACAGGGAGATGGAGGCGTGTCTGGAAATCGTGGAGCGGTGTCATTTCAAGCTCACTCGCCGGTAACGACCGGTCGGTTTCGCTAACAAATAACGCGAAACCAACCGGTCGTTCATCTCCAGACATGCCTCCGTCCTGTCTGGTCTAGGTCTTTTTTAAGCTCACCCTGTAGGAAAGTTCTTAAGCCTTTAATGGTTGGTCGTAAAAAGACATTCCTCGTAAAATTTGGGTTCGCACATCAAAGAAACATTTTAATAATTTAAAAAAAGTTTCAAATGTTTTAAATGCACATTCTTAATGGGATGAGAAACTAGAGATGATGTGATTAAGAGATGTGGTTAATTGGTCGGTCCGTTTGACTGCCCCTTCGTAATTTTTTTTTTTTTTTGAAAGTCGATAGCAGAGGATTCATAGGTTTTACTGCCACTTATCTCTCATACACCATCATCTCTAGGCTGCCAAGGAGAAGAGAGAGACAAAAAGGAATTTCGCCATATTTTGTCTTCCCACTCACTGCTTAGAATTATTGAAAAGCTGAAGAACAAGAATTACGAGGTGGTGGTGAGTCTGCAGATCTATAAGGTATGAATCGTTAATTTGAAAATTTTTGACGGGATATTCTATGATTAACTTTTTGTTCAAACGCCATAAACGTGACAAACGTAGAGAGCAGAGCACATCACCTGAGAGCGCCATGACGCTGAGGTTTTATCGGAATGAGGACTTTCTTAGAGTGAGATAGTTGCATGTGTTCATTGGTTAACACATTCGGGCTGCTACGTAATGACACGAGTGTTAGGAATGCGTTTTTGGTCTCAAATCGATTAGCGTCGCTTTGGGCTCCATCATTTCTATGTACTATTGATCTACTTTTTCCAAGCTTATTTTGCAATGACGCTCTCTGCGGATCTCCTCTGTACCATTTTGAGTTATGTCAGCACTCCTACCTTGATGTCGCAGCCGCGATGAGCTTATCGCTCTCTCTCTTTGGGCCACGTCGAGGAGATCCGTTCACCAATCAAAATCGACATTTACGTCCAAATGGGTGGTTCTACAGTTTTAAACTTTAAAAAAAGATTTAAGGGAAGCCGCTTAAGCAAGTTTTTTGAGCAACTTACTGAGCGTGATTGGAACCGCACAGAAGCAGTTGCACTACGATCTGTATGATCTTTCAAAACCTATAAAATTAGCGAAAGTTTGTCTTTGGATACTGTTCTAAAGCAGCGAAAACTTAAATGTGAAAAATTGCTTTTGCTACTCTATTTCAATCATCCATCTGGAGAGCGTTATGAAGAAGCTTATCGACATCACTGAGGCAAAAATAATTGATTTCAACGCAGCTAGTTTTAAGTTCTTTTATGTTTTGCTGATTAAACAAGTGTCTCAAGGTCAGCTAACTTACAGCGATTTGTGTAAGCTTCTGGTTTGTTTGAAGAAGAATTGGAGAGAAAAACAGAAAAGAAAACTCGTCGCCACTCTAACTTTCGTCTACTCCGTCTTTTCCGGACATGTCGTCTGTTCCCCTCATGAGTTCTTCTCCCTGTCCTCCTCGACCCTCCCTTCCCGATCTCGATCTAAGCATCGAATTCTTCCCGTCACTAGGAGAAGTAAACGTCTAAACGAATATTTCTTCTCGAAAATTGTGCCTTTATGGAACTCGCTGCCTGAAGTCATCGTCCGAGCTAAGAACGCAGCAGCGTTCAAGCGAAAAGTGAGGCAATGGCTTTCTTAACATCTGTTAGTTTGTGTTTTTGTTGTCCCGTCCGTCAATGTTGAGATGGGAAAATTGCGAGATATGCATCTTTCCCGAATACCTTTACATAAGTGATACCTTTAATGCTACGTTACTGATGGCTTTGTGCATAATGAATTGAATTGAAAACATGATATTTCGGAAATCCAAAAATGGTTAGAAGAAACACCAACAAAAATTTGGCTGCTTGAACGCCTGGACAATGACGTAATGAAAAGCTCGGAAATATTGAGACTTGGGCTACTTTGAAATGTAAAATAACCTCAATAAACGACGAATCAACTCAAATCTGGCCATTCAATTTTGGTAAAATGCGTTAAAATTTTTTGAAATACTGATTTTGTTCTCCATAATTTTTTGTGAAGTCAAAAAATGAATGAAGAAGGCCAAATGGGAGTGGATTCGTCGTTTATTGAGGTTATTTCCAAGCGTGTCTACATTTCAAAGTAGCCCAAGTACTCAATATTTCCGAGCTTTTCCAGGTTTTAAATTACGTCATTGTCCAGGCGTTCAAGCAGCCAAATTTTTGTTGGTGTTTCTTCTAACCATTTTTGGATTTCCGAAAATGGTTTTCAATTCAATTCATTATGCACAAAGCCATCAGTAACGTAGCATTAAAGGTCCGTAAGATTCTTGCAATTGTTAGATCGCCGCCTCGCTTCCGCCTGCGGAAAACTTCGCGCAAAAGCAAGCCTCGGCAACTTTGCCGCCTCGCTTCCGCCTGCGGAAAACGCGCGGCAACTTTGCCGCCTCGCTTCCGCCTGCGGAAAACGCGCGGCAACTTTGCCGCTTCACTTCCGCCTGCGGAATACGCGCGGTGGCTCCGCCACCGCTAACCGACCCGGCGGCTAAGACAAAGACTTAGAAAGCCACAGAGCTTCACACAAAAAAGTTTGGCTGAGGTGGGCTTATTTCGTCTAAATCCACTTTTTCCGGCTACACATGGCACCGGGGGGTAATCCAATAGTATATTCTGAATCTCCAGATCATTCTGCACAAAGTAACGGATTCACTTTTTTGAGAAAGGGCTTGTATAAAAAATAAAAGGCAGAATGTCCGAAATGTCGCTAATTTTTAATTTTTGTCAGAAACAAAACGCGACAAAATCGACTTCTGGAAATCCACATTTTTGGACACGCCTGGTAGCAAGCGTGTGCTCGTTTGAAAGCTCTCAGCGTGACAGTCACGATGCACTAAACCGCAGCTCCGTAGCTATCATAGATCACGAGAATCGATAAATAAATGTATGAGCGCCCCCAGACAAATCCGCGCGGCCTTCGGCCGCGCGCAATAAATTCGCCCGGGCTGAAAAGTTGTCTGTCTATTTTAATTTACAGCGAGACCCCGAAGCCCTTTGGCCTTTCGCATTGCATTTCCCAGAATTTCCAAATTCCAGAGCATTTTTAATTTAAGAACACATTCCAAAATCGCTCTACATAACTTCTTGCTATGCTTTGACACTATTTTCATGCCTTAGCCTAAATCAATCGTCTTGTCGCTCTATTTTTGAGTTCTATTCATGCTTCTGTTTCGGTTGAATTTGAAAATTTCGTGCATCTTTTGTTCGCTTCGAACTACCACGAATAATTGCGGCTTTTGATGCCACAAATGCCGCAGATTAGCTGCCTTTTTGGGCGCGGAATTCGGCTTCTCGCTCGCCGAATTCTGCAGCGGCGATGGAGGTTTTTCGCCTTTTGAAGCCATAAATGTCAGCCCATATTCGCGTTTCTTGAATTCCCGAAATGATCCCTGTTCGCCGTACTCTAGCGCTCTTTTCGTGTTTTGATTTGCTTCTAAACCAGGACTTTGAACCCCGTAATTCCACTGAAATCCGCCACTTTTGAAGAGCGAAATTCAGTCTCTCGCTCGCCACAACTTCGAAAATTCGCAGCCGAATTTTTCGTTTCGTTTCGCCGCTTCAGTTTTCCACTTTCGCGCAGCTTCGAATTTTGATTTTTCGGGAATTTCAGCTCTGCTGTTGTGTGTCACAGCGATGGGATCATTTGAAGCCACGAAATTGCGCCCAAGTGGCTTGTCGCTTGCCTACTTTCGTGCGCGTCCGTGTGATATGGATTTTGACGTCATTTTTAGCCGCATTTTGTGACTAAATATTCGCCGTCGACTAGAGCTTCCGAATATCGCGGGTTATGCGGCACTCATATGAATGCCAAAAACTCATTTGAAGCCATTTGAAGCGCTTATTTTGAGGTAATTTGTGGACCCGAAATTCGCAGATTTTTCGCTTGCTTTTTGGAAGTATCTTGAAGTCATATTTTGGGAGCGAATTTCGGGGATTCTGACGCTTAAATTCAGCGATTCTTCGAAGCGATTTCGCCCCGATTTTAGTGATTTTGCGTTTCATCTTGCTTCCTATTCTCAGCCCCAATTACTGAATCTCTCATCCACTTTCAGGCCCACGCGATGGTACGAATCGGCGGAGATGACTCGACGCCGTTTGGCCGCTCGATGGTGATGCCGAAGAAGTCAATTCTGAAGCATCCCGGCAACAATGTGAGCTTATTTATCTACTAAAAATTCCTAATTTTCCTTTCG
Source organism: Steinernema carpocapsae (assembly GCA_000757645.3). NCBI lineage: Eukaryota > Metazoa > Nematoda > Chromadorea > Rhabditida > Steinernematidae > Steinernema > Steinernema carpocapsae. Next base: position 406,146 of record AZBU02000014.1, on the reverse strand, counting down.
TTTTCAGTCGATCGCGAGCGCGGACGAAGACCCGAGGGAATCCTTCAGCCGTTCCGTGAATCCTGGCCCTAAGCGGCACGCCGGTCCTGCGCCAGGCTTCAGCCAGAGCCATCGCCGTCCTCGTCCTGACATGGAACGCCGCGGGATGCACAACTTTGGCCAGAGTATGCAGCAGTTCCCTCCTCAGAACTTTGGCCAAGGTATGCAGCAGTTTCCTCCCCAGATGGCACCGAACTGGGGCTGGAATCCCCTGATGCAGCCGTCCTTCGGAGGCTCGTTCCAGCAGCCGTGCCAGCATCAGTGCTACCATGTAAGTGCTTCCTTACCTCCGAAAATTCCTAATTTTCTTTTGATCTTTAGTCCATCCCCCGCGCGGACGACTACCCCTACGAAGACTTTAGCCGATCAATGAATCCTGGCCACAAGCGGCACATCAGCGGCCGTCCGCCAGGCTGCATCCGAAACCGTCGCCAAATGCCCAACTTTGGCCAAAGCATGCAGCAGCTCCCACCGCAGAACTTTGGCCAAAGCTTCCAAGGACCACCTCCCAACTTTGGCCAAAGCATGCAGCAGTATCCTCTCCAGATGGCTCCGAACTGGGGCTGGAATCCCATGGGACCTTTCCCACAGCATCCGATACAGCCGACATCCTTCGGAAGTTCGTTCCAGCAGTCGTATCCGCACAAGTGCTACCACGTAAGTGCTTCTTCACCCTTTCTCCCAAATTGTTGATTTCTTGGCTTTCAGTCCATGGAAAGCAGCGACGATTACCCTGACGAGGTGTTCACTCGTCATGAGCCGCCTCCCAATCGCGAAGCCAGCGACGAGAAGAAGTTTCTCAGCGAGGTGAACAACGTCTCCGTCCAGCGATTCTTCCAACCTGCCTACCAACCTCCTGCTCAGAAGATCCAGGAGACCCCGAGCAAAGGAGGATTCAAGGCTCCTATTCCTGACCTTCCCACCAGCTCGACGCAGAAGACCAAGAACTCCACCGATTCCTTGGATGATTAGATTGTGAATTTTGCCCTCGATTTAAGTGTCTTGTAAATAGTAAAGTCCGATTCGTTTCTTTGTCATCTTTGTGTGTCCTATGACGGCTCTTAAGTCCGATTATTCCTGAATTCAGGGTAGAGTTGATCTGAAATCCACGCGTTTACAGAAATGTCGAAGGTCCCCAAGATTTTGTATACTTCTTCTGACAGCGAAGGCGACCGTTCCTCCTCTGCTGAGTCGGAGGATCTTCGTTCCCAGGAGGAAACCGTTTACTCGCGTTTTGGAGGTCCTGGAAACGACGCGAAGAAGTCGCCCAAAAAGGACTACCGTTCGGACACTGAGGAGGTATGTTTAAGCGCCTAGAATCGAACCTAAAATTTTTTTTTGGGTTCGTCGCTCCTTCAAGAGTAAAGCGTCCTTTGGTGAGGCCCGCGAAAAGCGTTTGGGAGGTCCCGAAAACGACTTGCAGAAGTCGCCTCCGAGGGACTACAGCCGTCCTTCAGAGCGTGAAACCGTTTACTCGCGCTTTGGAGCGTCTCTTCCTCGCTCAGTGCACAACGACCTGCAGAAGGCGCCTAAGAAGGACTACCGTGTGGACACTGAAGAGGTGGGTTTTAGCGCTTAAAATCGACTTTAAACCCGTACTTTAGGTCCGCCATTCCTTCAGGCGTCAGGCGTCCTTCGGCGAAGTCCGCGAGGAGCGCTTCGGAGGCTTCGGCCACGAATCTCGTTCCCGTGAAAACGTTAGGAAGCCGTTTACGAAGGATTGCCTCATGGGAGCCAGCCGCAGCCGTTCCTTCGAGCGTCCTCCCCCCTTCAGTCGCTTCGGAGGCCTGCGCGAGGATCGCTTCAGCTTCAACGACCAGAAGAAGCCCAGCAACGACTTTGACTCGGAGAACCCGGTAAGGCTTGCTCCTGTCAACGAAATCCTCTTTTTGTTGTAGCGCAACTTTCAGGCCACTGAAGCCGACGACCGCGTGGTGAAGAATGTCGTGAAGAAGGCCTGGCGTGAAATCGCGCCCAAGTACATCCGATTCGATTCCTTTGCCTAATTTGTCACCTTGTTGAATCATGTTACTTTGTGAATTTTGTTATCCAACCGCTCCTCTCTTTTTTGCACAGCTCAGAATAATTTTGGGTATCGTTTCGCATCGAGTGTCTCGTGTGTGGTGGGGCTTTTGAAGTCACCTTTCAGCAGTGAGCGGTCGGGTTTTCTATTAGTATGTCCCAGGTAGATGCCAGCTCCCGTCATGAATAATCTCGATTTTCGATCCCAAAGCTCCTCTTCTGATGACGACGAATTCTCCGACGGCAGCCGCCCCACTTCGGCCAATAAGTCGAGTTCGACCCAGGACACCAGCACCGTTGGAACCACGTATTTGAGCAACAATAGTTACGTGATTTTTGGCTTTTCATGACTTTTGAAGAGTGATTTAGCCAAGAACGCAGAAGCTCCCAAGAAAATCAGGAGACGAAAGTGCATCTTGTGAAGAACACCAGCCTATGACGAAATTCGCAAAGACGGTGGACCAAAAATTGACAATCCTGGAGGATTCGCGAGGGCACAGCTTCGAGAAGATCTTCGGCTTTTGCGATGACCGCCTCGCTTCCGTTATTGACGAAGACCCTTTCATCATCAACGCCAACCAGGTGAGCCTGATTTCGACCCTCTCTCCCTAAAATTCGCTTTTGATAGTCCGCCTCTTTATCGCTTTCTGCGAATTGTTGGCCGCGAAAGCCCCGCACCTCGAGATGATAACCCTTGTCACAGGACAACCAGCGCAAATCGACAAGTTTGATTGCTTGACGGCTTCGCTGATGCAGAAGCTCATCATCGCGAAGAGGACCACGATCCGCGACCGAGAAATCCTCTTCGACAAAGGCTGGATCGTGAGGATCAATCGTAGTTTGGATATCTTCAAGATGCCGTTTGGGGTGATCAAGCGGTCGGCCGGTGTAAGAGGACCACCGTGGAGGTGATCAAGCCTGAAATGAGTGAGTATTTAGATATTTTGTGATGAATAAAAGCTTCACAGCCTTTGGACCGCTGTGTGACACGTTGCACAGTCCTCAAAGCCCATCTGTTGAAGCCCCCCCCCATAGTTCGAGACGCAGGAGGTTGTGGAACGACCAACCGCTCCCCCAAAACCTTCCCCAATGTCATTTCTACACTTCCTGCAAATGAGCCGTCGGTCTAGACATGAAGCCGTCTCTGCAGACTCGACGTTACTTCGCCCATCCTCCCTCATTCGTTCATCGATCTCACTGACCGGTCGGTCGTTGGTCCTCTTCCTTCAAGGCTCATTCGAAATCCAGCGCAACGATGCCCGAAGCTCCTGCTCCGGCTGCTGCTGATGCTGCTCCTCTTGCTGCTCCGGCGTCCGATGCTCCAGCTGCTGCTGCCCCAGCTGCTCCTGCTCCAGCAACCCGTACTCCAGCAGCTCCTGACGCTCCAGCGAAGCCCGATGCTCCTGGTCCGACGCCAGCGAGGCCCGATGCTGCTCCAGCGCCTCCCGCGACCGCCGACAAGGACCAGGAACCAAGCTCCCAGCCAAGCTCGCAGGCAAGCTCACAAGTCGAGAGTTCTGCCGCCGCTCCTGCAGCTCCGCATGCGGCCGCTCCCGTCGTGCGTGTCCAGAGCTCCGTTCTGGTACTCGGCAGAAGTGTGTCCCAAGTGCGCAGCCCACATCACAACGACAACAAAGCGTGAGAAAACACAGGTGTTTTGGATCGTTTTCATTGTTCTGCAAGTGTTTTCTAGTCTCGCTTCATGAGATTTATGTGCAATTTTTAGGCTTCTTATCGTCTTCCCGTACGCATTCATCATGTGCTGCTGCGATTGTCTCCAGGTGAAAGAGAGAAAACCCTTTTTGGTCTATGGTCCGGTTTTCAGGTAACTGAACACTCTTGTCCCAGGTGCAAAGTGGTCATCGGAAGGTCCCAGGATTGAAGAATCTCCGTGGAGCAGCGTGGATTGATTTCTGATTATGTGTAAGGAGATATTAATATATCTGGTGAGCTTGATGAAGTTTATGAGCTTTTTGTGGCGTTTGACTGTCAGCAAACCATTTACAAGACTCATTTTGCTTGAAAACCGTCCCAAAACAGCGTATAAACGGCGTTCAAATGGTGTTGACAGTTTTGTCGGACGATTTAGTCCAGGAGAATCGCTGTTGATCTCATTTGACACCTAAAAGTCTTGAAAACGGGATATTTTTTTGCGATTTTGGGTGGAAAGTCATTGCTGATGAGACCACAATTCGAGTGTCAACATAACGTTTAGTTCACAGTTTGGCTCCAATGGAATGGTCGAAAGCCAATTGTTTTCATTGGGAAGGGCTGAATTACCAAAATTATTTCTATTCTGTATAGTATTTTCCAATGTTAATCGATGTTCGTTGTTGTTGTTCAGATTGCAGATTGTTCTATTACAAGCAGATTCGTTAAGATAATGTGAACTTATGCAGGATGACGCAGTTGACGCACGGGAGTGAGATGGCGGAGGAACTTTGAAACAGTGACTCATGTGTTTGTTTTTAGCTGTACCGACGAAGTTCCTTTGCCAGTTCCTGCTCCTGTGCGTCGACTTTCTGCTGTTAAGGGGGTTTTATAGTTCAGAGCGCGCGCGTCACGCATTTTTTGCTGTTTTGCTGCCGCTTTATTCCCGGAACGCGCTTGCGCCAACCGAACTACGCGCGAGCTGCAAATTCAAAAAACGCAGCAGCAAATCGAGATTTCACCTGCTGACGCGCTTTTATAGTTCGATGCGCGCGTCAAAAGTGGAGTCGTGTGTGCGTTGTGCTGTGAACCAAATTTATTTTATCACACAATAGGACCGCCACGGTAATTGACCCATTGGACGGCACTAGTCCAGATGATGTGCCCGCTTTTCATTCACGGTGAAACACGACCGGTTGACCGGTCTACTGCTGCTCCGATGTTGGAGCAAGCTGGAGCACGCCGGAGTATGTGCGACACACATTTCATTTTCACTTAGCAACGACCGGTCGACCGGTCGGAAACAGCGGGGATAGAAGTCCTGGGACCTAGTCATATGCAACAGATGGGCCATTGCAAGGCGCTTTGGAGATCAGCCGTTCTACCATTTTTGGAAGTGCGTTTCTCAACTCTACTACATCTCTACTAAATCAAGAATAAACCCTGTCTCTAGCATTTTAGCTTAGGCTTGGACATTTTTATTATGGTTTTTGCGCCGGAGGCGCCTGGCAGCGGGGATAGTAGGCTTGGGGCGACACAATGCAATCCTCATCATTTTCCGGTCCGTACGACCGATCCGTGAGCTTGAAATCGTTGGAAATGACGTGCCCGTTTCTGCACTTGTCTGGTGCCTGTCTAGAAGCGGCTGTTTGTGTCTACTAGCCGATTTCTGTGTCTGCGAGACCCTGCGAGACACTCTGTCTGGCCAAGCGCATAAAAAGAGGTTCGCGTTCACTCTCGAGTCCAGTCGAGCACGCCCGTGTGCGGTGGGTCCATCTTCACTCTCTCTTGGATGACATCGGAGCAGCCCAGGAGCCCAGGAGACTTGAACTTAGGGAGCTGACCCAATGGTTAGCTCCCAAAAAAGCTTACTTGGAGCGGACACATCATCTGACTAGTACCCATTGGACTAACAAAATATCTTGCAAAATTCCATTTCAAATTCCATCAAAAATACATCTCCGGCTTCCAAATTCCCGAATTCCGAGTTCATTTCCATGTTTGAAACGCTGCAAAAGAAATAACTTAAACGCGTTATAAACGACAAATTGAACAAAATTTGCGGTCGAGCGCGAGCAACATTTTGTGACGCACGCTTCATTCGTCGTGGGTGGCTTTTGCTGCGCCGATTTCGCTTTTGCTGCGCGCTTCAAACGCAACTCGGAATGCACTTTGCAACTAAAAACACCCCTTCCCGTCGTCGTGGGTGGCCGCGCGCGCGTCAAAAATTCCAGAAAATTTGTATGGCGTTAGCTTGGAAACGCGCGCGCGCGCGGAACTATAAAACCCCCTTTAGGGATGCTCCCACAGCTCCCGTTTTTGCGTCGGCTTACACCTTTACCAGAAACGGTACTAGTAAATCCGTGGTGTATTACCAGTGTCTGGGATGCCGCAAGGTTGCGGGTGCTCCTCGAGATGTTCCCAATCTTCGCGTGCAGCACGGTGTTCCGTCGTCTCCTGACGTTGAGCATCATCCTGACTGGCAGCCATGAAAGAGTGTAAAGAGGTTGACCATGAGGTCCGTGAGCTTGTGGAATGGAGTGGAATTTCATTGCCACTGGCATTTTCTATTGCTCACGGTAATAACTAGCGATTGAGAAAAGTTGTCGGCAACGCTACCCCCGTATCATAGATATCGGAAGCAACTTGACAACAAACGCCGCAAAATGCTGCTGAGCATGTTCTCCTTTGATCTTCCTCACGAGTTCTGCCTGTCCATAAACTCAAAAGGAAATCAGGAGAAGTTCCTGTTGTGCGCAAGCGAACGGCTAAAAAAATCTACGTTTTTGCAACCAAAAGTGACTTGAGGCTCAATATGTACGGAGACACCGATTAGGAAAAACGAGCGGTTCGAATGCGGAAGAAAGGAGAGTGGATGGAAAGCTTGGAAATACAGGCTGCTGCTGTTGCTTTCCAAATTAATATCTTTGCGTTTTTGCCTCAAGGTGTCTGGTACAGTTATTACTGTGATCCCAAGAACCAGTCTAAAATACTGGTCTCGCGCGCCCAACATCGCACTTGTCGGGTATTCGTCCCACGTTCGGTCTCGCTCGGTGTCTGGGGCGATTTATTTAGTATGGCAATCGGGCGATTTGGCCGAGAGGGGCTCATGTTTTGGAAAATATCTCGTGCTTTAGCGAGTGTGTGCACGTCGGGACACAGATAGAATGAATCTAGAGTGTCCTGCGAGCATTTTGAGCCCGGGTTTACTCAAATCGGTGCTTTCTAGAGAGCATGCAAAAATTTCCTAGGCGATGAGCATTGGAATCGGGTGATTTGGCCGCGATGCGCTCTTTTTTGGGGAAAATCTTGAGTCTTAGAGGGCGTGTGCACGTCGAAACATAGGAGGAACGAATCTAGAGAATCTTGCGAGTCTTTTGAGCTTGGATTCGCTCAAAGCGGTGCTGTATGTAGCACCATGTGTATAAATCGTCCACTGTTTTGGGAGTTTCTCCTCATTTTCAGGTGTTTTTGGCTTGTTATTCGACTAATTATGCTTGTTCAAGGGGTCTCATGGTTCGCAAGTCAAGAATAAGCGTTGCGGCGAAGAATCCTACGAAACACGTCGATGTTTGAACTTCAAAAACGCGAACGAACGTGCTTGCGAGATGCCCTCGCTAGCGAAAACACCCGGCTTGCAGCAAAACGCGCAAACACTTTTCACCCGGCTCGGCTATCCATAACTGGCTTGAAGCTGATAAATCCTCGCGAAATACTTCTTAGCTTGCACAGACACATTTTTCCGTTCACACTCTCCCAAGACGCCGTTTTGAAACGCTCCGTACTCGTGAAAGTACGGCGTTTATTGGACTAAAATTTAGTCCAAGGCTCCCGCAGCGATTTGCCTGGACTAAAATCTGGACTAAATTGTCCAACAAAAATGGACGCACCCGTTCAAACGCACAACTTTACAGAGCGATTTGGGTCCCACCACGAAAATCGTTCGCATCGCAGTAAACGTCATTCCTCCTGTAATATCGACGATTTCGTTTCCGAATTTCGCTCTGGCGCAGCGTCAAGTTTTGATTTCTCGTGTTTTCAGCTCGGCCTCAACGATGGGATCATTTGAAGCCTTCAAATTGGGCCCAAACGGCTTACCGCTTGCCTATTTTCGTGCGCGTGCGAGCGCCATAGATTTTGCCCTTATTTTCTCTTCGAAATTCGGGTTGTGTGCCTCATTTCATGATTTTTCGCCATCGCTTAGAGTTCCGAATTTTGCCGGTCATGCGGGAATCATGTGAATACCAAGAACGTCATTTCGGGAGCGTTGAATTTAATTGTGTTCAAGCAATTGAGCAGACTTCCAACGCCCCGCGGCGAAACGTCCCCGCGGCGAAACGTCATGGACCGATTGCAGCCATCTGCAGCTCAAAATGAGTAATGAAAACTCCAGCTGTTTCAGTGCGGGCAATGTGCTGTAGAATGCTGTAGTCTCCATGAGTCCGACCGCTCATCCAATGATGATTTTGCTCAATTGATGCGCGAGCCGTAGAACAGACAAACTTGCGGAAAACGAGGTGAATTTCAGGGTCATCGGAACCCGGCCCAAACGGGCAGAGAGATGAGAGACCTAAAACTATCGATAAGAAAGCCACTTTTTTAAGTTTCATACTTATTCCCACAGTTGCCGTTTCCCTTGGCCTTTCCAACGCATTTTAGGGGTGTCTTCCGATCAAAGCAAGTCCGAGGTCGATTATTCATTTTTGCCGAAGTCTTGATGATTCCAAAAAGATCCGCTATCAACATCATGCATTTCAGTGTGGTTTGTGTGGACGGCAGAGCTTCAGCTTTTTTGCAAATCGCGTTGTAAATCGTCAAGGGAAATGCAACATTTCAAATGAGGTTGGGCTCCCGCAACGATCTCCCTGCACAGCAGGCTGTTGCAAATCGTTGCAAGTCAAGGGAAGTGCCACACGACGAGCCATTTAGCGGTAATTTTGAGCCCGAAATTCGGGGATTTCGCATGCTCATTTGGGAGCACATTGAAATTGCGTTTTTGGAAACCATTTTCCCGTGCCATATTCAATCTTGTTCTTAGCCCTAAATGCTGAATCTCCGTTTACAGGGCCAATATGATTCTTCATCGAGGACATTTTTCGCGTGTTTCGACAATAAATCGCCGTATTTTGCGCGTTTTGTGTACTGGAATTTGTCTAAACTTGTGTATAATTTCAGAACCATGGTGGGCGTTCTTATTACACGCGAGATGGTCTTCAAGGTGTTCGGGTTTTCGCACGAAACTACCCAGTCGCCTCCTGAAGCCCAAGGGCGGCGAGGACCACGTCTTCGCCGACTTCCGGGACGTCCTCGGTACAGAAGCCAAGGCCAGGGAAGCTCGCCTGGATCGTCTCTTCAAGCTCAACACTGTCCAGGGAGCTTCAAAACCCAGTGGAAGCCGCAACGAAGCCTGCAGAACGCCTGCTCAAGTTCAAGGACCTCCAGGACGTCCTCGATACAGAAGCCAAGTCCCGGGAAGCTCGCCTGGATCGTCTCTTCAAGCTCAACACTGTCCAGGAGCTTCAAAACCCAGTGGAAGCCGCAACGAAGGGAGAACGCCTGCACAAGTTCAAGGACCTCCAGGACGTCTGCGATCCAGAAGCCAAGGCCAGGGAAGCTCGCCTGGATCGCCTCTTCAAGCTCAATACCGTCCAGGAGCTTCAAAACACAGTGGAAGCCGTAACGAAGCCTGGAGCACGCCTGCTCCAGCTCAAGACCGTCCTGGAGCTCACCAGTTCTCCGGAACGTCCGCCTCGCTTTCAAGAGCTCCCGGAAGCCTCCTAGGAGCGCCTCCTCGAATCAAGTGTTCAAGTGGACCCTGCTTGCGCGTCCACGCCCAGGATCCAGGCCCTCGGAAACCGCAGCGAAGCCTGGAGAACGCCTGCGCAAGTTCAAGGACCTCCAGAACGTCCTCGATCCAGAAGCCAAGGCCAGGGAAGCTCGCCCGGATCGCCTTTTCAAGCTTATTACTGTCCAGGAGCTTCAAAACCCAGTGGAATCCGCAACGAAGCCTGGAGAACGCCTGCGCAAGTTCAAGGACCTCCGGGACGTCCTCGGTACAGAAGCCAAGGCCAGGGAAGCTCGCCTGGATCGTCTCTTCAAGCTCAACACTGTCCAGAGCTTCAAAACACAGTGGAAGCCGCAACGAAGCCTGGAGAACGCCTGCTCAAGTTCAAGGACCTCCAGGACGTCCTCGATACAGAAGCCAAGGCCCGGGAAGCTCGCCTGAATCGCCTCTTCAAGCTCAGTACCGGCTAGGAGCTTCAAGACCCAGTGGAAGCCGTAGCGAAGCCTGGAGGACTCCAGCTCAAGACCGTCCTGGAGCTCACCAGTTCTCTGGAACGTCCGCCTCGCTTTCAAGAGCTCCCGGAAGCCTCCTAGGAGCGCCTCCTCGAATCAAGTGTTCAAGTGGACCTGCTTGCGCGTCCACGCCCAGGATCCAGACCTTCGGAAACCGCAGCGAAGTCTGGAGAACGCCTGCTCAAGTCCAAGGACCTCCAGAACGTCCTCGATCCAGAAGCCAAGGCCAGGGAAGCTCGCCTGGATCGCCTCTTCAAGTTCATTACTGTCCAGGAGCTTCAAAACCCAGTGGAATCCGCAACGAAGCCTGGAGAACGCCTGCACAAGTTCAAGGACCTCCAGGACGTTTGCGATCCAGAAGCCAAGGCCAGGGAAGCTCGCCTGGATCGCCTCTTCAAGCTCAATACCGTCCAGGAGCTTCAAAAACAGTGGAAGCCGTAACGAAGCCTGGAGCACGCCTGCTCCAGCTCAAGACCGTGGAAGATCGCGAAGTCAGTCATCCGGAACGTCTGCGTTGCTGCTTCCGACAACTTTCGGAAGTCAAGATCTCTCCCAGAACCCGCTCCCAGAACCCTATGGCACCCGTCAGCTGCAACGCTCCTTCACGATCCCTCGGATCCCGTGCAGCTGTCCTCCAGCGAATCCGACCAGCCTTCAGCCTTACAAGTAAGTCTTCCTTCTTCCTGCATTTCCATCTCTAAAACTCCTTTTTTTCTAGGCACGTCGATTTCTGGCCCATCGGAGGTTCGTTCCTCTCGGACCGAAACCACAAGAACGCTATTGAGATGAAGCTTTTGACGTCGAATTACTGCGAGACTGGTGCGAATCTTCCAGATTTCGTTACCCTTGGAGAACTTCTGCCGAACGAGGACGCTCACAGGGAGATCAACAGAGCTCCGGAAGGATCTGTCGACTTCTTTCTCGTCCATTTTCCTGCTCTTAAAGGTGAGCTTCAGTTTTGATACTTTGTTTCTGACTCTTCGGTGCTGTTAGGCGCTTCTTCAGTGGATCTTCTCGGCTTGCGGACCGTCTACCATGATCTCTGCTGCAAAAAGCAAGTTGCTCGACTTCTGCCGGCCCCGAAGAGCCGTGGACAAGCCAAGAATCACTTCTTGATCGGCTTCATGTCCCATGAAAGCTTGCCAAGTATGGCTAGGAGACGAGTTTCTTGTTTTGAGATCATTTTTTCAGCGATTCTGGTCGATCGGAACCTTCTCTTCCAGCGGCACAAGAGCCAGTTCGCGTTTTTGTGGATTTCGACCGGGAAGAAGGCATAGAAGACGCTTTAGGATAGTTGTTTGTTGTTTTACCAGTTGTTATTTCCCGTAAAATTGTTTTTATGAGGTAAATTTGGTTTTAAGGTGCAGGAAGCGTTTCACAAACCACTCCTCCAGAAACGCAATACTGAGAATGAGAATCCTAGCCGCTTCTTGCCCTTGATACGTCGGTCTAGACGTGCATCCACCTCCCTCCCACCTTCATTATTTCGTACGTTCATCTCACTGACTGGCCGGTCGTTTCTCGCTCGTCCTCTTCCTTCAAGCCCCATCCCAAATCCAGCGCAAAGATGGGCTCCTTTGAAGCTCCTGCTGCCCCTGCTCCGGCGTCGAACGCTCCAGCTACCGATGATCCTGCTACTCCAGCCCGACGAGGTTACATTGTACTCGCCGACGACGAAACCACCCAAGAGGCAAGCTCACAAAGGAGTCCTCGTCGCCTACAAGCACCTCGTCGTCGCTACCTCATGGTCGTCCTAGGCTCACGTCCGTGCCGGATGCAATGTCCTTATTGTGGAGCCCGCATCCAAACGGCGACGAGGAGCGTCCGTGGACAAACATTTTGGCTCATCTTTATCATTCTGTAAGTGTTTTAGTGTTTATTTCATGGGTTTATTTGTGTTTTTCAGGATTTTCGTCATCTGCCTGTACGCGCTCATCATGTTGAGCATGGATGTGTGTCAGGCAAGTGGGAGAAAACCGTTTTTGACACTAATTTTTGTGTTTTAGGAGACCGAACACTACTGCCCCAACTGCAACGCGTTTATCGGAAGGTCAGCCGCGGATTGAAGCTTTGTGGAGCAGCCTGGAGTCGTTTTTTATTCTATGTGACGGGGGGAGGAATAAATGCGGCGAGCTTGATTGATTTTGCGGTGGGCATCGTTCCACAGCGTGGAATTCCAAGGTTTGGTGGTGAGTGAAAGGTTTCAAAGCCATGGCGAAGGCTTTAGGGGAAAGCTGAAAAAGCCTTTCCAAGTGGTTTGAGGTCGAAATGAGGAGCTGCAGACCGTTTCGCAAAGCAGACCAGATGAGTTCCCAAGCGACCTCCAAATGGACACTAAATACCAGCCTAATCCACATTTATTTTCCTCAGAAATCACTGAGCCGCACCCCAAGAAAGACGCCGCAGTGAGAGCAGTAGTGGTAAGTCTCCTAAAACGCTTAAAATTAGCTGAATTACTTGATTTCCTTGGCTTACCTCCATAAAGTCGATGCAAAGCAAGATGAAGGCGTAGCACCACATGATCATGTAGCTAAAGCACGCCTCATAAGATACAAATTTGGCAAAAGAACTTACAAGAGCATAAAATACAACCAGAAACATGATCCTCGACGATATCGCACGGTGGTCCTCACGCAGGCTCCACAACACGGGCATCGCAGGACGGTGGGGCCTCGGCCAAGCCATATATGCGATGCAGTGATGATGGAATGAGGATGGGTTAGTTGAGCCTTGACGGTCAGTTCATGGTTCGAGGTCATAGACTTCTGGGCGACGGCTTCCGGGCGCGTTGTAGTCAGTTGAGGTTCGGCGATTAGTGCTGTTTGGGTCGACATTTCAGCCGATGAAGGACGAGAGCTGGGCTCTTGGGACGGACCGTTCTCTGCTGACATGATGACCAAAATAAGGGTTAAGATGTGGGTCTAGACAGGACAGACGCGAAAATGAGTGTCTGGAATCGGCGTCATTCTGTCGATGTGTCAGCAGCGAGCGGTCGGTCCTCAAGCCGTCCTGGCTGTTCCATGTCCGCAGCCGGCGCCGCACGTGCAGTACGTGGCCCCATAAAAACGCCGCCGCACGCACGCGACGCCGCAGCTGTCGCCGTTGCCGCAGATGGCGCCGGAGACATCGCCGCAGACGTCGCCGCAGCCACAGCCGCACTGTACGTGGCATAAAATCGATCTTTTTTCTATCGTCACAGAAAGCGGCCCCTCTCGTCCTCCATCTGCTGAGATGTCAATCAAAACAGCACTAATCTCCGAATCCCAACTAACCTTAACTTGCCCTAAAGCCGTCGCCTTGAAGCCTGTGACCGTCGACCTCCTCTCCTTATACATCAGTTCCAGCGCAACCTCAAGTCGTGCATCTCATGCCCATGTGGCTGGGCCGAGGTCCCATCCTCCTTCAATGCCCAATTTGTGGAACCCACGTGAGAACCACCGTGCGACGTCTACGAAGAGCGACCTTCTGGCTGTTTTTCTTCGTCTTGTAAATTCTTTTAATTTGTTAGGTGTTTCTCTGATAAGACGTGTTTTAGGTACTTGATCGTCAGCTTGTACGCTTTTTTAATTTTCATGATGGACTTTCTGGAGGTAAGCAACAGAAATTTGGTGATTTGACTGATTGTGAGTGTTTTAGGACACTGAACACTACTGTTCACGTTGCAGCGCGTTCCTTAGAGTACGGCGCAGTGATTTTTGATGGGAATAAATGTGGATGATGCTCGAAATTTGATTTGATTTGGTGTTTTCGGACCAACCGGTCAATGGAGAGATTTGCCAACAAATGAAAGTGAAGCAGAAGTCAGGCAGCAAGTCTAGACATCTCAAAATGGACATTTTGGGATTCATGATTCGCCTTGTTTTCTGTCACTTCAGGCTGGGTTGTGAAACGTTTCACACTTCTCTTACTCCAAGACAATTATTGTGAGGCACAATTAGCGATCAACGATGAAGGACACCAAATCCCATCTCTCACTAAAAAGCCCCTCAAAACAATTACCATCGAAAACGGTCTTCTCACGAATCTCCTCTCGCGCACATCAATTAGGCAACATCTGGAAGCGGAGCTCCGTTTCGATGTGTTTTTCCAGCTCCTCTCCCGCCCCATCGCCATCAAAACCGTCAATTGAGGCTGTCCGGTCTCTATTGTGGTCGCCATGTCGCCTTAGTAGCGCGCGCGTCGTCGCGTTTGCCCTCAGCAGGAGGGAAAACGATCCCGCGCGCCTCAAAATCACAACAGAGGCACAAAGCTCTGTTGGGAGCGGATCGCCAGCGCTCTGTACTACTGAGGGGTTTAGGGCGCGTTAATGACCACTCCGACTGTGCAAGGGAGTCGCGTGGCAGCAGCAACGATCAACCCCCCTGTCGAGGAGGAGGCGACAATTTGCCTTCGCGCCAATCGCGAGCCTAACTATTTATGTAACCAAGCGAAGCGTCGTCCGCGCGACGGTTGTTTGTTTTGTAACTCTAGCATCGGGCGACCGGTTGCCAATTAATTTACTGTCCGTGCAGACCGCTCCTTAGTTGGGGTTGCGTGTGGAGTGCTTGTTTCTGGATCCTTGGGGAAAGAGTTTCAAGGCCTAGGGTTGGGTGACCTTGTCAGGGTTGAGGCTAAATTTTTTATGCCCTTTTTCAAAAGGGTTAGTTTGGGCGGGAAGCGGAAGCAGTTCTTTAATTGAAACCCTGGAATTAAAAAAAAACGAAAGACAAAAATCGTGTCTTGAAACAAGCGTTTTAGGTATGCAGCTGTGTTTGTGGGTATTCTGGGGAAAATGCGTTGAAATTTTTACCAGATAAGAAATTAGGAAATGAACATTAGGGCCTCTTCCGCTCCTTGAAGATCAATGCTCAAGATAAGGTCACCCAAACGACTCAGAGCGCACACAACATAAGGCGCCATCTGGCCCACAGGCTAATTTACATCCGTTTTTCTAAGCACGAAAAACTAAACTATATAAATTGTGCGCGCGATGATAATTTTTAGGTTTTACTGTCGCTTTCACTTTTTTAAGTTTGCTTAAACAGTAAAAAACTCTTTTACGTCCGTAACCCTAAATCCAACTTTTCCATTTTTTACGATTGGCAAACACAAAAAATCCTCTTCTCTCCCACGCCAAAAGTACATTCTTGTGTAGCCCCTCTCTTTGACACAAAAGCCGCCTGTCAACGTCTCTCCAGATTTTTCTCTTTCCCTTTTGTAATTTCGATCGATCTCCGCTAGCGGCCTCTAATTCACCAACGTTTCCGCTCTCCCAGGTGGCCCTTTTGTGTGAGCATCACACCCCTGTCTTCAGCTCGTTCTTCTTCTCCCCTTATCGATAGAATTTCTTCTTAGCCCATCGGTTCATCATCAACGAATATAAAACGCAATTTTCCCTTCGTTTATCACTCGAGCAAACATTTTCGGCTGTTCGATGGAACCCTTGTCAGTGCTTCTTTTGAAGCAAGGGACGTTTAGGCGTTGACAGCTGTCTTGAAGTGGATGGCTTTAAAACGTTGTCTAGCTTGATCAAACGCCAAAAAACTGAAATTTTGTTATTTAGCAAAAAGTTTTTTAAAATTGTAAAATTGTTTTAGGAAAGCTTTTACAGACGTTCACTTAAAGAATTGACATTTGCGTAGATGAATAACTTTTGTCGGCATGTTATTTCTGAATCACTTTTTTCAAAAAATTGAAACAAACAAAGAAAAATTCTGTTATAAAATTGTTTTGAGGTGTATGCGAGGTAACTGGGCTCACTATCAAAATTAATTTTTTGTAAACTTTTGAAGGGTGCAAGACATTTGAGTACCGAACACTTGAGTACCGAACATTTGAGTACCGTTCGCTGTGGGAAGTCTGTTTTTTCGCTAATTACTTTACTCGCTAATTATTTTTCGCTAATGTTTTTTTGCGCCGTTTTTCCACACCGGAAAATTCAAACCGTTTTTCATCACTCCGCAAGGCGACATACCATAATAGGAATTACCAAGCCAAAGCCTGTGAGTAGTAGTAAGCCTGCCAGAAGTGCAAAGCCTGCCTGCATAGTCGGTGATGCTTGCCAATTCTCATACTGAACCGCGGCGATCGGTACACGAATGTCCGGTACTCAAATGGTCCATCATCATTGTAAAGTGCTTTTTCGATTTCCCAAAATTTTACTAGATTAGTTTCAAGGTTTCATTAGTTTTTTTGTCATTTCTTAGTTTTCAGTTTTTGAATTTTTGAATTCAGATTTTTTGTGTAAATTTACGTTTGAAAATACAGTCAAAAGTGTTTTACCTCAAAAGCCATTCACTTGAAATATCAACTTTTTGAAGTCTTGTTAACGTTGAGGACTTTGTCAACACGTCTTAACTTATTTCCTGAACCGGGTTCAGTTTGTCCTCTCACCCCTAATCTCATTCCAAACCGTAAAAACCTTTTCCTCCCACTTCCACTGTTTACCCATCAGCTGTAGGACTCCTCACTTTTTGTCGGATTAGAAGCGTCAGCAAAAGTTGCAAAGTTTGCTCAACGTCCCAACGCGCCCAACAAGTGTACTTCCAACCCGAACCTTGTCTTCTTCTTTCACAACCTCGCTCTTATTCTCCCTCACAATGTCTCTAATTTGGGGTTCGTTATCCTATTACGCGTTTAGCGTTCCGTCGTTAGCGTAATTGTGTTATTGGCGTCCATCGCAGCGTAGCGCTTGGTCAATGATGCCCGGCAGTCGTGTGACATGTCGTTTTGCGAGTTTATGGCGCTTCTTTTAAATTTTTGACTACACGCTGATAAGGATAAGGTGGTACGTTGGGTGCTGGATGTTAATCCCCTCTATTAAATAAAGGAGAACGATCCAGACACGTCCGTCCGTCACGAAATTTTCCAGACGCGATGACTCTGATTGAGCGAACGTGGTTTACGGTAGCGGCGCCATTTTCGTTGGCATGCCGTCGCTTTGATTTTCACGGTTTCACGCGCCGTGTCAAGCGGCGGTAGAAAATAAACGGTGAAAATTTTGAGGCTTCAAGCGCGGTTTTGCTGGAATTCGAAACCTGAGGTTTCCTTTAGCCGATAAATCGCTCAAATGAGGCGCGTAGCGCCGAGGCTGTTGCAAAATAAAAATCTATGTGGCGCGAAGCGCCGAACAATGCTAATTTAAAGAGAATACTGTCGCGCAATAGCGCGCGCGGCCCCGTTAATATCAATTAGTTCCGCACCCTTATCGGCCATAGTCATCACCTAAAGACCCAATCGATCATTAAACTGCCAATCTGTTATCCTTACCCCTCATCTGCTTACAAGCAAATTCACTTCCCTGCCATCACTATTCAATTCCCGATACCCGCCCAAACTCCACCAGGCGTTATTTCTGCCTCCCGCGCGCCGCATTCTCCTCCTCCCCTCCCGCTCAAAGTCCGCCGATCGGCCGCCGCCGAGCCATTTCTGATTGTCGGTTCCGCCGCGTCCACAATTGATTATTTGCAAATGATTTTTCGCCGTTTGTGGAATTTTAATGTGCGTGAGTTTCAGGAATGGCGTTGGCGGAACACGATCCCAAGGAGTACGGGGTCGAGGACCTCGTTCTGCTGGATGTCATCGATCAGGATCATATTGTCAATAATTTGAGACTCCGGTGAGTGGCTTGAGTAAAGAAGAATTTGCATAAAACACCAAAAGATAATTTTTAAAATTAAAAAAAAGTTTTAAAATTTTTTTTTAAAAGTGCAACGTGGAAAAACGTTTTTTGTGTCTTTTAAAAAACGGCCTCAATGGCATATTCGGCAGACGTCCAGACGTAAAAGCAAAATAGACTTGAAAGGTGAATTTTTTTTGCATTTGAAGTCTCGATTTAAAACTTTAATCTTGACTTAATCAATACCTCTACGTGCTTTATAAGCGCACACCTGTGACAGATAGCAAAGTGCTGACGTCATGGCATCAAAGTCAAAAGCGCGACAAACAGATTACAGATTAAGCGACGCATTTTGAACGCTTTTTGATGCTAGTGACTTACTTGGAGGTGGATGGTGAGTCATAACAAGGGAAGCTTGTTTAAACTTGAATATGATTTTTTGTGAATACTTAAAGTTTAAAAAAATTTAAAAATTTAATTAAAAACTTTTTTCATTAACGGTTTTGACTGTTCAATTCTGTTCAAAAAAGTGTCTAGTCAAAGTTCCGTAAAAGCTTGCTTTTAGTCTCATTTTTAACAATGATTTTTAAACTTTTTTTGGGTTTAAAAGAAAATGCGTTTTGTAAAAGTTTCTAAATTGATAGGGCCGCCCTTTCCTAACACTCCACCTCGTTCCTAAACTAGTCGTTTGGTATTCCAGTTCCGAATGCCTCTCCATCACGTAATCCTCTTTGCGTGATATTGACGCTCGCCTACGCAACACTATGCTCGCTAAAGAAAAAAAAACGTAAAATTCAATGGGCACCACTTAAAGGTGTCAGTTGAACTTGCGCAAACAAAGGTTAAGAGAGCTCTCCTGAAAAGTTCCATTTTTTAGATTTTCCAAGAGTCGAATCTACACCTACATCGGCGAAGTGCTGATCGCGGTAAACCCCTACCGTAACCTGCCCATCTATGAGCGAGATGTGATTGAGAAGTACAAGGGACGCGAGATCTACGAACGTCCTCCGCATGTTTTTGCCATTGCTGATGCGGCCTACAGGGCTATGAAGAGATATGGCCGGGACACTTGTATTGTTATCTCTGGTAAGATTTTATGGTCATAATAAGGTGATTGGTAAGTGTTTGTTTAGGTGAGTCAGGAGCCGGAAAGACCGAAACGAGCAAGATTATTATGAGATACCTGGCGGCGATCACCAATGTGAAGCAACAGAAGGAAATTGAGAGGTGAGGAGTGGTTTCTTAAAATTTCGACATCGAAAAGCCGAAGCAATTTTCTAGCGTAATTAAACATTTCGTCAATGGACGCATATGTATTTAGATGTTTGCGTGTTCAGAGCCCTTTCGCAATGGCGCAAATGAGTCATGTGTGTGGGAGAGAGGACATTTTGACAGCTGGATTTGTTTTCCTGAAATGGGGGAAAAGAATACATGGATGTTGGGACAAACAGCAAAACCCATCTCGCTTAATATCTCTAATGGGCTTATACAAATTCAGCTAAAACACCAAATCGGTATTTGTAGACGAGAGGTGAATGAGTTAATTTTCGGCAGTCGAGGTCACGGGCTGACAAGGGAATGACGCGAAGTGCCTTGTGAGCTAGGGTGTCACAAAAATTTGGTATTTTTCTGTCATCGACGTTTTCGTTTTTAAAACGTTTCTTTAGAGTGAAGACAGTCTTAATCCAAACCAACAGCATTCTCGAAGCTCTCGGTTGTGCTAAGACAAACCGCAATGACAACAGTAGCCGTTTCGGCAAGTACATGCACATCAACTTCAACTACAACGGAGACCCTGTTGGTGGAAAAATTGAAAATTACCTTTTGGAAAAGTCTCGTGTTATTGGTCAACAGAAGGGCGAAAGGAATTTCCACGCTTTTTATCAGCTGCTGAAAGGGGCCGACGAGTCTCTGCTTCGTAAATGGCGTCTTTCAAGAGATCCTAGAAATTATTACTATCTATGCCAGGATTTGCGTCACGGGGTAACCCCTTCTTTCAAACCCTTTTCAAGTCTAATATTTTTAATTTTCAGGTTGAGACTTGCTCTATTGCCGACTCCAAGGACTACCGTGACGTAATGGCCGCGTTCCGTTCAATCAGTACCCTTGACACTCAGTCCATTGAAGAGGTCTGGGAGATTGTTGGTGCTGTGCTTCACCTCGGAAACATTGATTTCCAAGAAATCGATGAGAAGTCGGAAGGAGTCCAGCCTACTGATGCCCAACAGCTTGCCGCTGCTGCCCAGCTCTTCCACGTGAAGCCTCAAAAATTGGCAGCCGCTTTGTGTAACCAGGTCGTGGCTGCTCGTGGCGATATTGTGGCTCGAAACCATGATCGCAATGCTGCCATCTACAGCCGAGACGCTCTTGCTAAAGCTGTCTATGAGCGTTTGTTCAATTGGGTCGTGGCGAAAATCAACATGGCCATTGAGGTGGAGAAGAAGGGTCGAAGCCAGGACACTCTAATTGGTGTTCTGGATATCTATGGTTTTGAGATTTTTGGAACTAACAGGTATGGCCACTCTTTAAGCCTCAAATATCCTAAAATGGATTTTAGCTTTGAGCAACTCTGTATTAACTATTGTAACGAAAAGCTCCAGCAACTTTTCATTGACTTGGTCCTTAGACAAGAGCAAGAAGAGTACCAACGCGAAGGAATCAAGTGGAAGAAAATCGACTATTTCAACAACAAGATCATCTGTGACCTCGTGGAAGCTCCCAAGGTCGGAATCCTGTCGATCCTAGATGAGGCTTGCTACAGCATTGGCAACGTCACTGATGGTGTCTTCCTTGGAGAAATGGACAAGAAGCTTGAAAGCCAGGGTCACTACTCGAGCAGGAAACTGAAGCCTACGGATAAGAGTCTCAAGTTTCAGGAAAACTTTAGAATTACTCATTATGCCGGAGATGTCACCTACAGTGTCAACGGGTTCATGGATAAGAACAAGGACACGCTGTTCCAGGACTTGAAGAGACTGTTGTATGAGAGGTAAGACTGGTTATTATTTAACAGACTTGAGGTCTTGAATCCCTAACCCCCTTTTTACGTGTTTAAAATACATCTTTTCCTCTTTTTAGTGGTCACCCTCTTCTTAAGGAAATGTTCCCTGACGGCTCAAAATCCATCACCGAAGTCAACAAGCGTCCTCCCACGGCAGGAGCTCTCTTCAAAACCTCGATGACCGACCTCGTCAAGCAGCTGGCTTCCAAAGAGCCTCACTACATCCGCTGCATCAAGCCTAATGAAAACAAATCTAGCCGGGAATTTGACCAAGAACGTGTTGAGCATCAAGTTCGATATTTGGGTCTTCTGGAGAACGTCAGAGTCAGAAGGGCTGGATTTGCCTATAGAGTCAGCTATGAGCGGTTCGTCCAAAGGTAGACATTGTTTTTTAAGGCCTTTTCATATAAATTTACATTGTAGGTACAAGTTGGTCTGCGAGCAGACTTGGCCGAATCCTCGTTTTGGCTCTGACAGGGACAACACCGAGCTGATCCTCCGAAACGTGGACCTCTTTTCTGACTGCGTTATGGGTCGAACCAAGGTCTTCATGCGCTCTCCTCAGACCCTCTTCTCACTAGAACAGTGCCGCACTGACCGCATGAACTATGTGATCGTTTTCATCCAAAAGATGGTCCGCGCGTACCAGACACGTCGATATTACAAGCAGCTGAAGGCTGTCTACGCAATTATGAATCGCTACAGACGTTACAAGCTAAGGTCTTATATCTTCAATGTCATCGATACCTTCAAGTACACTTTTTCTTTAATTTAAAGAGCTGAATTGGACTTTTAGGGACGTTAAACACCGTCGTGACTTGGGA
This sequence comes from Steinernema carpocapsae, assembly GCA_000757645.3. Lineage (NCBI taxonomy): Eukaryota > Metazoa > Nematoda > Chromadorea > Rhabditida > Steinernematidae > Steinernema > Steinernema carpocapsae. The sequence continues at coordinate 384,716 of AZBU02000014.1, read as the reverse complement.
AAGAGTCTCTCTTGGCCTAAGCCTCCAGCTGTCCTTAATGACTTTGTGGAAAAGCTGAAGACAATTCACATGATGTGGCGCGCTAGGATGATTATGAACCGGATGCCTCAGCAGCTGAAGCAGTCGTTCCCAGAAAAAGTAGCCGCTTTTGAAGTTTTCAACGGAAAACGCGCGGATTGGGGATATCCGAGATATTGGATTGGTGACTACTTGACTCATGTAAGGCTCATTTTTTGTTTAATATGCTGAAATAAGAATTTTCAGGACGCAGAGCACGACTCCATAGAGCTTGGCCACGCCTACCGCACCTCGATTTCTACGATGCACGAGAAATACCCATTCAACAAAATCCTCTTCTCGACCTATGTTCAAAAATTTAACAGGTTTAACAAGTCTGCCTACAGAGTGGTCATTGTGACCGACAAGTTTATTGCGAAATTGGAGCCTAAAAAGTTTAAGCCTATGAAGGAGCCGATTCAGTTGAGCCAACTTACTGGCATTAGTGTCAGCACCACCAGCAACGGCATTGTGGTGTTCCACGTTGGCGATAACGATCTTGTAGGCTGTATTCGCAATAAGCTCAATGAAGACCGAGTTGGAGAGCTTGTGGGTACTCTTTGTGCCTTCTTTGAACGGTAAACTTTTATTTTTATGTGTGTTGTCTAAAATGCAAATTCCCAGAAACCTCCACCGCCAGCTTCGAGTGAACGTGGCATCGACGATCGACTGCAAACTAGGCAACAAAACCCGATGTCTCCATGTCCAGAATCAAACTAACGGAGTAGCTCAGAACCCGATCTTTAAGAGTTCTACTGGACACGAAATTGAATTGGTCTATGGAGCGTGATGAGACAAAATTGAGGTGATTTAAGTCCATATCTAGTCCGGTTTTGTTGAATTTTTCAATGCTAAGGTTAATTTATAAAAAGTGTTATTTCAGAAACGTTGTGATATGTATTAAGATGTACCATAATAAATGCGGCTTGCTCAATATGTCTTAAAAGGTGTTTTGCAAGAAAACTTTTAGTTAGTTCCGTTTATGTGCGTCAACCAAGCACGGCCGGTCCGTTGCTCCAGCACACACGAAATGATTCACCATGCTCCGGAGCACTACTGCAGTCCGCCATTCTTGTTTCTGTACTAATAGAAACGAGAATGAGGGATTGCAGTAGTGCTCCAGAGCATGGTAAATAGCCGGTTGTGCTTGAAACACAACATTCAAAAAGGTCCAAATAATATCCGCAAGACAAAAGCGCTTTTACCGGTAATTTGTCCCGTTTCTCATGGAACTGCTTGGTCGAGAATTTGATCGGTTCTAGACTTCACGAAAGGTTCTAGACTGAAAACGCAGACCGATTTGTGCAGTTTTATATGGTGAAAATGAAAATTCCAGACGGACCAGACGTCTCGTTTTTTGTGGTACTTGGCCTATTGGTATAACCTTGATTGTCTGTATGTATTTGGCTAAAGGTTTTGCTGGAGGTTTTCTGTATCATTTAGTTTTCAAAAAGGCCAGTATGACGCCAGTGTGAGTAACATGTAAATTATCAACTATACTTAATTCAAAATGGTTTTCAGTAGTTCACTTCAATGCGCGAAAATCGCAATTCTGTATTCGCTAAGTTGCAATTGCGGGAATCGCTTTCAGCAGGAGCCACTATGGTGCACTCAAGTTTACACTCCGAATCTGGACGTACAAGTCATTTTTCCCAAACGTGGCAAGAAGAAACATACTTTTCATTACCCATGGTTAAATGACCCTCTCAAATCTAAGGAGACTCAACGTGCGGAACTGTCTACAAAGTTTGACGTTGGTCTGGAAGAGTACTTATAAGAGTACATGTACACGGCAATCTTGTTTCTCCTCAGCTTGAAAAAATGACTAAAAATATTTTGCAATTTTTGAATTTGCAAACCCATACGTAATTTTATGTTATTACAGAGAAGTCACAATTACTAATAAGTCCAGAAGGCAGCATGACAGATAGGCAGATACATACATTTTTGCAGATACCGGCCCATCTCGTTTGGACACGACCTTAAGAAAAAAGTCCTCAGTTTTAAGAACCCAGACCTACTACAGTATTTTGCAGCTTTGCACGATAAGAGGAAGATTCGACAAATCGACGTGATAGGAAGTCTTCTGCAGAAGTTTATAAATTTTAAGTATGTCTTGTTTTTTAGAACGTTTAACAATTTGTGCCTCACAGAGAGAAAATCCTGGTGTTGTTGCGAATATTGCCCTTAAGTACAGAACAGATTTTCTATCTAGCTACTAACGTCTATTAACTGGATGGTTTCTATCTGGTCAACGGGTCTTTGGGCTCGTTTTCTTGAAACTGAAAAAAACTTTGCTCTGCCGGACAGATGAGTTTTAGGGATTTGAACAACGGTTCAAAACAAACATGTTCAGAACGTCTGCTTACAAAGCGTTACGAGCACCACTACAAGAGCACACAATGAATATTCGTCGGTTGCGAAAATCTGTAGCGACGACAACGACAAAGATTTGCCCATCTATAAAAGCCTGCAAAGAAGATTTTTATAAAACAAAGAAGCTCAAAAGCTGTGTTTTGGAGATTTTCTTTCCTTCCAAGAAGAGAGAACTTCCAAGGACCCTGCCCCAAATAAGGCACCATTAATCATGCCGCTGCTTGGGTCTATTGATTCTACGTTGTCAGTGATTGAAAGAAGGAGCGATGAAGCTAATAAGCGTTTAAAGGCTTTGATTGAAAAAGGCAACCAAAATTATGATGCCGATGATAGGAATCGTATGAAGTATGAACGTATTGTAGATATGCTCAATTGTAAACGTGTATAAAATGGAAGCGTTTTTTGACCTGATTATGTTGAATAAAATTCCTATTAACTTTTCAGACTGCAGAGTTGCTTGTAAGGGTCTTCCGACAGCCGCTTCGGTTTTTCATACATTCAATAGCTCAATCAATCAATGGGGTGATTGGGTGCCACAGAGCAGAGATGTGTTTCGGATTGGGTTTCCGGGTTCAGATCGAATTGGGTTACTCGAAACTTTAGGGTTTTTGGATCCGGACCGGATAACAAACATTTTGTCAAAAGAATAGATATCCTATTAAATAAAGGAGAACGACCCAGACATGTTTGTAACGCTTTTGTGTCCGTGACTTTTGGTGTCACATATGCCAAATTGGCAACGGTTGTGGACGTTTTTGGGCTCAATTGACTATGCACAAAAATGGGAACCGATTAATAATTAACAAATTCAGTTTGAATAACCGAATAATAGCATAACAAAAGAAGTATACAACGATAAAAGTAGTTTTTTGACACTCTAATTTTAATTCTGTCAGGAATTTTTAACATTTGCCTTAACACAACCTTGTTGAAATGGCCGAAATCAGTCGCAAAGATTTTATTGATTTTTTCAGATAACAAGGCAATGTCACTTATTTTCGGTTAAGCTGGCCGATCTAGGTTAGCACTTCTACTAAAGAAAAAGAAAACGTTGAAAATGTAGATATTTTCTTCTTCGTTCCGGGCATCTTCTTTGGCGAGCCGGTTTTTCGTTGAAAACTTTGAAAGGCCGGTCATCCCAGAAACTTTGGGGTCGGTGCAATGGGTCTTGGTGCTCGACCGAGATGACGGCGGACGGATCGCAACGGCGGCGGAATCGGAGGTGACTGAGACGACGGCGACGGCGGGCGCTCGATGATGGAGAGTTGGTCGTCCACACCCCGCTTTCGGAGGCAAAAGGGAACTTTGATAATTTCTTCGTTCCTGAAAAATTATTTTTATGGTTGATTTTGACATCACCTTTTAAGTCCGTGCTAAGCAGTTCTCAGAGCATCGTTCTACGAAAACAAAATTCAAAAAATCTGTTTTTGGTGGCAAACAATTTTTAAAAAAGTTTTGATTTTGGACCATTTCATGACTAATTTGAATGCATTGCTTTTTCAAAGTTTTAGGCATTACAGACTTTAATCAAATTCTAAAAAAGAAAAATGAATGGTTATTACCTCTTCCTGAACAGGATTCTCGTAGTTCTGATAGACTCTTTCAAGACGTGTAGAAAAACCTGAAAATATCAAAGCAAGCTTAAATACGGTAAAAAGCAAGGAAACAACGCGCTAGAAAAAACGCCGCTCGAAGCAAAAAAACTATCAGTTACAAAACTGCGAAATTACTCATCGCTTTGTGTTAAAAACTTATAAGAATGTGTTTATCAAGAGAAAAACGACAGCGCCATTGGCGCGGCAGCCGCACAGTCATAAAATGCGTTAATGGAGGAGAAATCTGAGAGCCGAAATCAACTGCCGTCTCTTTGAATGACTCAGCACAATTTCTTGTGAGCGAGCCAACAGTAAATAATGCACTTTCGCAGCGGGAAATGGGCATTCTCTTTGCTTTGCCATTGTCATGAAACTTTTTTAATGGAAAAGAGTTAGTCCTAAGAGAGCGCATGAGCAGTCGAAATATTAAAAACACAATTGAGAGCCAAAACAATCCAAATCCGAAACATCAAAACGAGTGATTTGTGATAAAAGGAGTGATGATTTGTGTGATGTTTGCCTTTTAAGAACGGAAAAGGGCCATAGGTATTTGAAGCAGAAAATATTACAATCGACGCCACAAAACGGAAACCATTAATAAACAATTTCAGCGTTAGCTGAACAAAAAGTTTAGACACTGAAATGAATGCAACCTCCTACGAGCTGAGGACACGCCGGAGCGTCAATCGTCAAGTTGAGTAGATCATGCTTTTAAGGACCGAATCGATTGCTCCAATGACACAAAGATCTTCGCAGATCTTTTTTGTAAATAACACGACCATTAAGCATCTAAATGTAAAACACTATTTTACGTTTATTTTTTGGTTAACACTTACGCGCTTCCTCATTTGCCAGAAAAATTGAACTTCTTACCAAGCCTGCCAGTTGAATAATATACAGAACAAAAGTTGATGTGCGAGTAGTTAAATGAGTTCCAAATACGAACAGAGTGAGCAAGCGACGAAGCTCATTTTGTGCCATTTTGGATAAACAAACAAACTTCGCAATAATTAAAACAATATTCACGTAAGCAAAACCGAGTTTCTTAATCAGTGTTTTGCAACAATTTAATAATTTAGGGAGTCTCAGTGCTTAGCTTACAACGTTGATTGTTGATGACACAGTAGTGATTGTAGAAATGACTACTTCTCTACATAAAACCAATATAGGCTGCTGAAAAATATAAAACTCCTTACCGTAAAAAATATTTCGCATTAAAAAATTAAATATTTATGGTAGGTCGTTTGAATTATAAGCCTAAATCAGCCAGATTGCGTTTGGAATCAACGTAACTGATTTGAACTAACGTAAAGTGACTAAATGTCGAAATTCAAACTCGATGTATTTTTCATTAAGAATATCCAGTGTTCCGTGTGAAGATACATATACAAATGCTAAAGGCATAGCAGTAATTCCATATAAATGGCTATATCTGAACGATAAACCGCATGAAGCATAAGAATAGGAAGCGCCTACCGCTGCACACGCCATAATATGAAAACACAGCTTCAATTCTATCGGATCCAAAACATAAAGTTGTTGCTGACAATTTTTTACTTTTAACCATTTTTACCTAAACCTCTTCGGCTGTATGAAAATGAAAATTGGAGCCATAAAAATTACCCAAAAAATGGAGTTAAAACCGTCGTTTTAACTTGTCAAACTTGTCAACCTTGCAATTTACCGGCAAATTCTTAGGATAAGGAGCCACCTGAACCTGTGAATAGTATGTCAGCACACACCTATGAAGTCCTCAAAAAACCCGTAAAAGTGGTCCGCTCAAACGCTAGTAAAGATCGGGTCATAAATCTAATGGCGTGCGTGAGCGGTATGGACTTGTGCAGGCAGGTGTTTCCTGTTACTAGCCTGCATATCGCTCGCAGGTGGTCGGAAATTTCCGAGCTTGCCTGGCTAAAGTTCCAATACGAACAAAAGTTAAGTTAAGCCGATGTAGCCCCAAAATGCTCTGATCGAAATGGGCTCACGCAGGCCGGTGTTCTCCGGGTTATAACCTGCATATCGTTTTCGAAACCACCAGGTTCAAGCCACTGGCCAGAACCTGCAAATCTAGGCCGATTTGAACCCCATAACGGCCTGACGCTTGCCTTAGATTTATGCTTCCCTTATACCATTCAAAGTGGACCACCAAATCTAAAGCCAAAACTTTATTTAACATCAAAATCTATCAAATCAGAATATCATTTATAGTTGCTAAAACAGAACCACTTAAACTTCAACCAAAAATCTCCCAAAACTTACGTTTCTCCGACCTTCAACAGTTCTTCCAACTCCTTCAAGCGCTTGGTACGTTCGCGGTCCTCAGCTTTGCGTCGCTCGGCTCCGGCGGCCCACTCCTTCCACCGCTGCAGCGATTCCATGTTGTTGCGCTGCAATCTGGCCATGTGCAGGTTAATCGAAACGATGTAATTCTTCAATTTGAGTTGCTCCTTATCGGACATGGTTCTTGGGTTGGGCTTTCTGGAAATATAGGAAGATCAGGGCCGGATTCGGGCGCCTGAGGAGAATGGAAAATGCGTAGAAATTAGCCAAGAAAAACCTGAATAGCTGCGTCCAGCTGGATAAAGAGGCTCTAAAAATGGGCTCACAATAAACCCGAAAAAGCCTAAAAACTGCCCGAGAATGGCGCGAAAAACGGGCTCCTAAACGAGGCTCTAAAGCAGCTCGAAATTGATCATGTTTGGTTCAAATTCAAGGCTTGAATACAGCCGAAAACAGATGAAACTGTTGAGGAACAGATGAGTCCAAAAATGAAGCACAGAAACTGGCAAACTTGTGCCAATTTCAGCCTAGGAATGCTATAAAGCTCAAAATATATATGGCGCGTCACGTCCAAAATTTGACCCTAATTTAAGGTTAGAAATGCCCGTAACATGTGAATAACTCAACAAAAGTTTCAGCACTCGGATAAGCCTGAATTTGACCTAAAAGCAGCTCTCAAACAGCGGAAAAATGACTCCGAAATCAGGCTAACAAAACCGACGTGAATTTCGCGATTTCACATCAATTGAAATTCAAAAGGAAGCCAAAACATGGTCAAAAAGAGGTCAAAACTCTCCTAAAATTCCGCGAGCACGTCCACGCCTTCAAATCCACGAAAAACCTTCGAAAAGCTTGAAAATCTGCTCTCAAGACGCTCACCCTGATCCGTCAACCCTTTAGAGGCATGAATCATGTTCTTCACGACAATTTCAGGCAACTTTTAGACATTTTAGCATCACTTCCAGTCAAAAAAGATTACATACCGCATTTTCAGACAATATCCATGCATTTTAGACTCGCAAATCGCACGAAATCGGGTTCATTGGTGACAGCAAAACCCTTATTGACCGGTCCACGGCGACTTTCCGAATTACGAGGTGAGTGTTGCGCCTTTTTGAGCTAAATACAGAGGCAAATTAGGGCCTGCACTAACCCTGGCAGATCCATAGCAGAAACGAAAGAGAGTCGAAACCCCCTTGCAACAGCGTCACTTTCGTCGCATACAATGCATTTAGGTCCCGCCACGACAACCCTGCCACCTCATATCGACCGCAACTGTGCATTTACGTTTTATTACCGCCTTTTGGCAACTCCATAAAAGTGAAGCCGCGATTTCGGCTCATTTAAATCGCGATTACGTGCGTGTGTCAGCGAAGAATTTCGGCTAAATTCGTGCGTTGTTTCAGAAGAATGAGTGACAACGAGTCCACGAGCTGGATCGACGAGAATCGCAATCGTCACGAGAGCGACGACCAGTGGATCCGACGCCGCGATTTCATGCGGAAGTATGTGGACAACTTCGAGAAGAATCGCCTCATCTGCCTCTCCAAGGTTTACGTCAACACCAAGTATCTCGGATGCGACTATGACTCGGTATGTTTGTGTTTTGTTTGAGCGTTTTTGAGTGTTTTTTTGTGCTTTAGGGATTTTTGTTCATGTGGCACAAGGGGATGGATTTGAGGGACTAAGAGTACTTTGGGGTGCGGATTTTGGTCATTTTAGGGTAGTGAAACTTACTAAAGTTAGGTGTGATTAATGAGGTTTTGACCCAAAACTTGGAAATTTTAGGCGTTGTGTGCCCTGGCGATAAAACAACTGTGGGATTAGCTTACCCGGACAGTTTTTGATTGGAGCTTCTTTTGATGATTTAAGGAGCGATTTTTCGAACAACAACCTATAATCTTAACTTTGGACGAACCGATGAACTGACCAAATGTGGCGTTTTGAAGATGAAGTGAATCCGGATGTTTTTAGAGGTTTTTAGCGGTTTCGGTGGCCTCGGTTCAATAAAGCTAGCTCTCATGTCAGAGGACGTTTTGACTCAAAAACTGGAAATTTTACGCGTCATTTTTGCGACACTTTTCAGCAGTTCCTTACGGAGATGGCGGGTAGATTTTTGGTCATTTTGAGGTGAGAGGATGACCTAAATTTGATGCCTTTGACAGGTTGTTCAACTTTTGAAGATTTTGTCCAAATTTTTGGGTCATTTTTACCTAATTTCCGTAGAATTGTTAGGACATAGTTATTCTCGAATCGCGCGCGATCTACAGGGTGGCCCAAAAAAAGTTCTGGCCAGACAGGGGGACACGGAGGCATGTCTGGAATTCGCTGAGCGACGTCATTTCCAGCTCACTCGCCGGGAACTACCGGTCGGTTTCGCTAACAAATAACGTGAAACCTACCGGTCGTTCCGCGATTTCCAGTCGTGCCTCCCCCTCCCTGTCTGGCTAGGGCTTTTTTGGGCTACCCTGTAGATTGGCGATGGGTGAAAAATCGCAGGAACGTCGCGGTGGGACCACTCTAATGCTACAGTACACGTGGATTTTACGCCATACTTTGTCGATAGTATCTGGTTGGTCCGGTCACGCCGTTCCTGCTTTCGCCCATCGCCAATATAGGCCGCACGCGATTCGAGAATAGTCATAAGCGGGCGTCATAAGACTTAGAATTCAAGAAGCAGTTTGGTCGTTTCAGGGCGGAAAAGTTTTTCAAACGTAGGGTCTTTTTGGTTTCTTGAAGCCCATTAAGATAACCATCATTCGCTATAGGAATTTAGGGCCAAAATTACGATATTTTGGGGCTGTTCAAAACTTATAGGCAAAATTTCATTGAGAGCAGGTCTTAGAAAACCTCATGTTGCTCAATGGGCAGCGATTTAGGGTGTTTCTGGGTCATTTTGAATTCTGAGAACTTCTAAATTTGAACATGCCGTGTTTAGAGACAATTCGGGGTACAATCTGCTTGATTTAGGGCGCTTTTGGGTCTTCCTGATGTGTTTAACTGATGCTAACCCTCTCCCAATTCCAGGAACTCGTGAAGCAAGTAGCCGAACTCGCCTCAGGCTGCGGAGGTGACGTCCCGGCGCGTACGAACGCCGAACAACGCAAGCTGATCAAAGCTTCTCGAGGCCGCGCTGAAGCTGAGAAGAGCAAGCGCAAGCGTCCCGCGGACGCTTCAACGTCAGCGCCTCCAGCTAAGGTGAGAGCTTGACCAGTTCTGCTTGAAATTGTCGCATTTCCTTACATTTTGATGTTGCCATAAACTGTTATCTTCGCCTTTTCAAGATGGCGCACATGAGCGTAGACGGGGACATCAAGATGTACGTGCAGTTCTTCAGCAGCCTGCGAGTGCAGCTCATGCAAACGGACAAGAACGCCGACAGCATGCAAATGCTAAACCAAGCGTGTGGGAAGCAGCGAAGGAATTGGATCCTCGAGAAGGACGCCGACGGCGCTTACGTTCTCTCCGTGGATCAGGTGACGGTTCTTAGGCAGAAATTCGAGAACGACACGCCTACCGTTAAGCCTACGCTCTGCAACATCGGCGTTCATCATCTTCTTCAAACTGCCAGGGTTGATATCAAGCCTTCCGAGCGTCCTGGAGCTCTTACTTACGACTTGCTCAAGGGTGGAGTCGGTAAGGACCCATAATAAGACCCACAGTACCCTATTTAACCGCATTCCTTCAGATCCTGACCACTGCTTCGTAGAAACCATCCGCACGTGCCTTGGGAAGGTCGGCGCGTTTCTGGCCTCGTCCATGACCTCCAAGAAGGACTCCTTGGCTCGCCTCACTGAAGCCATGGACCGTCAGAACTTCGATCTCCTCATCGACGAGCAGCACACGGGTGGATGGAACCAGGAGCTCACGTTCTCCATCGCCTCTGGAGCCATAATCCTCGCGGAACGCACGATTGGGAAAAAGGAATGCACGAGGATTAACGAAATCAAGCTGGAAATCGCCGGTGTCCTGTGCGAGCATCTCAGCGAGAACCAGAAGGAAGCCCAGTTGGATCCGGTGGAGGGAAGGCCTGTTTACAAGCTTCAGCTTTAGATGCCTGCCATATTATCGTTATATCACTTATTAAAGACACAGACGTGTCTCAGACGAAGATAAAAGCGGTATTTGAGACGGACAGACGTCCATTTGACCACATTGCAGGGTTTGAAGGATTGGGGAGCGGTCGGCGATGATTTGGTTGTGGTAGACGGTCTGGTTGAGAGTCTGAAACGGGTCTGAGACCGTCAGCGTCTCGTAGACTGTGGACGGCTCTAGACATATCTCTGTTTGGATTTGGCCCACATGGACCTTCCGTGGTTGAGAGGAGCGGTTGATCTCTTGTTTGGACACGGTAGAGACTGTACTGGACAGACTGGACCGATCTACCGGGACGTTTCCAGCTCAACATTTCCTGTGAAACGTCTCAGACCCGACATGACGTTTCTGCAGGGTGGGCCAAAAAAATGTCTGAAAATCGTGGAGTCATTTCAAGCTCACTCGCCGGGAGCGATCGGTCGAACGTGACACGTAGACACGCGCGCCAGATGAACTGTCTGAAATCGGGCATTCTACCCGAATCTGTGATTGTGAGCGGTCGGCCAAACTTCAACAAAATGCACGTATTCTCCCGTGACGACCTCGTCGAAATCCGAACATTGTGGAAACTTGGCCACGGACCAGCGAAGATTTGCGAGCTTGGAGGCAACGGAAGCTGGAATTACAGATCCGTGCAAACCGCAGTTCGACGACTTCACCTCAACGGAGGAATCGTTGAACGTAAGAAGGGATCCGGACATCCGAAGACTGCTGTGAACGCCGTCAATGGCCCGCGTGTTGAAGCTCTCCTTGTCAGCCCACAAGGAAGTCCCAGAACCCACAGAAGCGCAAGGGAAACGGCACAGAGATTGGATGTTTCAAGAGCTGCTGTCCGGCGAAATGCGAAAGCTCAAGGCCTACAAGCGTTCAAAAAGCTACTCGTCCACGCTCTGCGCTGCACGAATCAAGTCAAAAGAAAGGAGCGCCGTTGTTTCTGTTGTTTCAGCGGCTTTTTGGCAACAAAATCCGACCGGTCGTCGCCGCTCAAACGCTGCAAATGGCCGTTTTTTGACAGTTGACCCGGCGCGCGTGTCTAGCCGGCGCGGTGTCTGGCTGAAGGATTTTTTTTGGCCCACCCTGTAGAAGTCTAGTTAGGAAAACCGACCGGTAAGCAGGAAGGCAGTTCGAATGATCAAGCCTGACTTAAGAAAACAGGTCATTTGTGCTTGGACATTCGAGCTGACCGGTCGGTTTAACATTTTTAAGACATGCCCTTTTAGACACTTTCGATCTCGCATCGGCCGGCAAAACCTATGTATATTTTTCGGAATCAGCGCATCGAGATCTATCTGCTCAACAATTTTCAGCCCGATCCGTAATTTACACTTGGGAATGTTCCCTTGTCTGGCCAAATCAAGCTTCCACGGCATTTCTAGAAGCTTGTACCGTTCGGAAGTTATGAAACGTTTCAGACCACACCAATATCTTTATTCACCCGTTTCACCCTTTAAACACCACTGATTCACACACATCTGTTCACCAAACCGACTGGACTCACGGGCGAATACGTCTTCTTGACTGGGTCCCAAAGGTACACGACGCTGTCCAAGAAGTAGATCCTCTCGTCACCGAACATGTAAAGCTGCTTGGATTCGTGCCGCTTTCGCGAGAGAGGAGCGAAAGCGATGTTGTGTTGAGCAGCCAGAATTTCGATCCATTTGGCGATGGACATCCGCTTCAGGTCGGGCGTTGGAACCGGGATTTCTCGGCGTTTTGGGGGTGGTGGCTTGTAGGCCGGTTTCGTTCGAGGGGCGAGCAGAGCGTTCCGCATGGTTTTCAGGGCGGACAGCAGTTGGTCTGAAATGGGATACGATAAGGGGTTTAGAATTCAGATTTGGGCAAGGTTTGGAGTCGTTCAAGAGACCCAGAAAAAGGCTTACTGTAGCCTTGGTCTAGTCATTCAATGCCTCACCCTAATGGAGTCATAATCTGGGCAGTTCCGCTTCGCTTTTCGCTCTTGAAACCTTGGAGTACGGAAATAAGGATTCGAAGAGGTGGGAGGTCCATTTTGCTCTAATTTCGGATTAATTTAGGGCCGCTTAAGAGGGACAAACGAGGCTTACTGGAGCTTAAATCAAGAAGTCAAATTTCTCACCCAATGGATCCCAAGCTGAGCATTTCTGCCTCGATTTCGTCCCTTGAAACCTTCCAGACAGCTCCACCATAATTAGGATCCTTCGGATAGGCGCGCTTGATTGACCCAAAAACACCTCAAAATGATTCTAACAGAACCAATTTGATCAGTTTGTACGGCTTATACACCTCAAATGACCACATTTGAAGCCATATTTTTGGCCTTTCGGAGAACTAAATCTGCTTGCCGAATATTGTCTAGAATTGGCATAGAAATCGTTAAATTCCTGGCTGCATTTAACTTCAACATCTCTGAAAGATCACCCAAGCTTAGGATCGTATGGATAGGATTTAAGCGCTCGACTGACCTTTTTGGAACTTAATCGCACTCTAAAATGACCCAGTAATACCACAAAACTCATGCTTAAATGTAAACATCTACGACACCTCAAAATAACCACATCTGATGCCGATTTCGGGCTTCGTTAGGGTCCAAATCATCCCAAACCTAACCTTTAATATCGCCTCTCGTAAGCAGCACCTCCGGAATCGTGTTCTTCCAATGCAGATACCATTCAGCAATATCCGGTCGAGTGTGCCGTTCTTCACTCAACAAATGGCTCAGCATCCTATGGAATCTGGGGAAAAAGTGCATCAGCAGCAGCTGGGTGGCTTGGTCCTCATCAAGCTTCTCTTGATCTATCAACGTCGCCAGCAAATCCAATTCTTTCTTGCTCTGAAATCGTCCAAATCAGTCAAAACCAACGAAAAATATCCAAACTTACATAATCTCTCCAAATATCGAAGCTTATGGTCTTCACTGTAGTCGTCAGGTCGACTAGGAAGTCATCTGGGTTCCTGGGATCAAGGCCGCCTTCAAAATCGAAATCTTCATCCCACATGAGGCCTGGAAATGTGTGGGAACGTTATGAAATTAAGCTTAGAAGGGCGCGAAAACAGTGTGAAAACGTAAACCGAACTGATGAGAATTATGGATCGTTTTACGCGGTGAAGGGCGCGAAATAACAAAAACAGGAAATGGAATTCGAAAATCGGATCTGAGCGCTTGGTCAGCGTTCTAAGGATGCTTATGGGTCGAAAACGACGATATTGAAGTTCTAAAGCCTTCCTGCACTACGAGTCACTGTTCTTAAACCTTTATTGATTCAGTTTCTCCGTTGTGTGTTTTAATATGGTATTTTGGAGCCACAAAGCCTAAATAAAGCCATCCTGCACCTATTATAACCTGTTAAGGACTATGTTTGACCCAGTGTTCTTTATTTTAAGCCATCAAAAAGATTCTCGACTTTAAGATCAACTTTTGCAACAATCCCTGTCTTCTCTCGATGATTTTTGCTCCCCGAAACCTGCGAACTTCCCCAGCGACAACGTTTACACCAAATATACACCCAAAAGTGCACCCCGACGACGCCAGAAAGTGCAAAATGCACATTTGATCATTTGACCCATTAATCGATAACCAGTACCGTTTGTCGACGGGATTCCCCGGCTAGAGTGTGACTGGTCAACCAGATATAGTGTCGGTCCACGTGATTTGGTTAGGAGAAGAGGGTGAGAAGAAGGATTACCAGGAGACATCTGAGACGTTTCAAAGGCAAAACAAAGTTTAAAAGAACTCATGAAACGTTTCACGACTGGAATTGAAGTTTCAAAGACGTGAAAAACGTGATTCGATGGTTGTGAAAAACTCATTTGAGTTGTGAAGTGCCTCCCTGCCTCACGAGACACTAAACACACGTCTGCACATCCCCAAAGCCATCGATGCTTCCAAAAGCTGATCGATTGTTACCAAAATAGACGTCTTGTGCGCCTTTGTCTGTATTTCCCAAATCTGTCTCGTGACCACAACACCCTGCAACCAAATTCTCTGCATTCACTTCGCCCTTTTTGCGCGCATTCCAGTCTGCAATGGAAAATGCACTTTTAGACATCAACATGCCGTTTCGCGTGCAGGTGCAGACGTTTCCTTTCAGACGAAAACAGCGCACTTGCAAATCGAACCCATCGCATCACAATCGTATCGGTTTCTCACCCCACATTCGCTGCAAAAAAGCCTTCTTTAAGACCCAAAAACGTTGTATTGATGCCGTCTGTCGACGTCTAGAATTCAAATTTGAACGTTGTCTTGCGTCGGCCCGTGCTGGGACCGCTGCGCGTTGCCCTCACGGCCTAACCCCCTTCCCCTTGGTGGCTGTGAGGTATTACAGACACAGACAGTCTCAGCTGCCTTGAAGGCGCCCTTTTAGATCGGCGGCGAAGGAAGCGGTGGTGTGTTGAGACTGCTGGGTGTTGACGCTTGGTTTTGCAGTTCTTTTGCAAGATTTTGGGCCAAAATATCCTAGAAACGCGTGGTATGAGACATGCAACGTCTGAAAAACGGTGATTTTGGAATCTGAGATGTCTCCGTCGCCGTGGTGAGACACCCTCTAAGCTGGCATTTCCGAGGTGGATTTTTTGACACTTTTGAATTTACAAAAATTCTTATTTCTGTTTGGCTTTCAAGCGCGATGGATTTTAAGTTTTTTACCGCTCAATTTCGGCCAAAATTGCGGTGTAAAAAGGCGAATTTTCGCACCCCAAAATTGTCTCCTTATTGGTGTCTGGATTTGAATTTTAGCGGCTGTGAAAATCCGTTTTTTGCGTTCTTCTGTTTGTCTTATCAGTCACGATTTCGATCTGTCTGCAAAAAACGTCTTGTCTAGCAAGTAAATTAGGGTTTTGAGGTCTGAAAAGGGCGATTTTTGTCTGAAAACGCGAAAAGGCGGTCGATACAAGTTTAGGGACGAAAAATTCCAAGTTTTGCATGCGAAATTGGGGCTTTGAATGACTTTAAAGGGTGATTTTTGTCTGATGGCAGTCTAGACACGATTTAGGGCCGTCCAGCTTCACGTGTCTAGACAGCATCGATTTGAGACATTTTGACATTTTGCAACCGGTTTTGCGTGAAAGTTGTCTTGAATTCGACTTTTGACCATTTCAGACGGTTTTTCTGAATCTCGGTAGTGTTTAGACACAATTCGGGTTTATTCTGAGACATTTTTGGACTAAAATTCGTTTTCAGACGACTTTTAGACAAAATGTGTTCCAGTTTTCAGACAGACGTCTGGAGCGCCTGAAAATGTCTCAAATTTCGCCCGTTTACCAAAACACTCGGTCTATCCAAAATGTGTTTTTTGAGTTCATTTTTCTGTCTAAACTCATCTCTTGCACCCAAAACGTTTCTTATCGCTTCCCTCGTGCTACTCTCCTCTCCCCCGTCTAACCCTCATCGTTTCTCTCAATTTTAGCTCATCGTCCAAAAAAGCGTCAGATGAGTTTGTTGTTCAAGAACTTCCCCTACCGTCAGCAGCAGGGTGAGTCCTTTGTCTTTATTAGCGTCACTTTCCTATCCTCGCGCATCGCTTCCTCATTTGGGTTCCTGGGTTTAAGACAGAAGTATTTAGGATCTAAAAAATGTGTCTCAGCTGTCCCCGCACTCAGTAGAGTACGCACGTAAATCGACCGCGTGCTCTTTGAGCGTACAGGAGCAACTAAGTGCGGCTGGCGCTCGTCGTGGGGAGGAGGAGCGTTCCCATTGCCCTGGCGCTCTCACTCGGGCGGGGGTAGGCTGCTGCTGCGCTGATAAAACGCGATTTTTCGACGACATCTGCGCCGGCGCCCGAAAAGTGCAAATCGCAACTGCGCGCGTCCGCGCGCTTTGGGCATCAACGCTTCTTTCGGAGCTCTGCTCGTGTTGCTCCTCTCCTTTGCTTCATTTTTTGTCCGTCTGTCCACCCACAAAGTGCCCTCTGCTATCTTTCTCTCTGCTCTGTGTGCGATGTTACATTAGAACGTTCTTATCTTAGATCGACGCTGCTGGCGTCGACGTTTTCCATCGTGACAGCGACGACGTCTCGCGTGTTGTTTTGTCCCCAAATCGAGATGATCCTCTCCCAGCAAAAGAGAGAGATTGCGCTAAGAATCCGAAGCCAATTTCAGTTGGTCGCCGTCGACACTCAAACGCTACCCTGGAGAATCAGCCTAAGGACCAGCAGAAGCCGGAACAGCACCCGAAGAAGATGCCTAACATCAAAGTTTTCTCTGGCAGCTCTCACCGCGATCTGACCGCTAGGATTTGCGAGCGTCTTCAGCTCGATATTTCCAAGGCCACGCTTAAGAAGTTCAGCAATAAGGTGAACTTTGGTTTCTCTTTTTAGCTTATTTCACCTCGCCTATCCTAATCTTAGGAAACCAATGTGGAAATCATCGAATCCGTGCGTGGCGAAGATGTCTTCATTATTCAGAGCGCCTGTGGAGAGGTCAACGACAACCTCATGGAGCTGCTGATCATGATCAACGCCTGCAAGATTGCCTCTGCCAGCCAGGTCACCGCAGTCATCCCAAGCTTCCCCTACGCTCGTCAAGACAAGAAGGACCGTTCCCGTGCGCCTATTAGTGCCAAGCTGGTAAGCTTTTGGGATTAGCGGCTTAAAAATGGGTGATCGGACGTTTGAGGCTGAAATTCGGCATTGTGAAACGTTTCCCGGCTAAAATGGGCTTGGTTTTGGACGTAATAATGCCGTGAAACGATTAACATAAACCGTGACATTGAATTCGATCAAGAAATGTCTGCTGTCTGAACGAGACTTGAAACGTTTCAGATTAAAATTTTTTCAGATTGTTGATTTCAGACAAAATTACATAAGCTGTCTGAAATTACGCTGTAAAGCGTCTCGGAACATTCTAGACGTCTCAAATTTGGTCTTCGATGGCTTCTTCAGCAATAATCGGTCTGAATCGTTTTGCGACAGCTTGATAGTCAGAAACCAGTCTGAGACGCCTCAGATCAGCCTCAGACGGTCGGGGTCGAGATCTGAACGTTCCAAAGCATTCTAGACGTCTAAATTTGCGCTCTCCTTGCATTGATCGGTCTGACACGTTTTAAGACATCTTAATTTGGTGGCTTTTGAGCTGTGAAACGTTCCACAAGCACTCTCTTGTTTTGTGGTGTCGTTAAGCCCAAATTTGTAGATTTTTGTGCTATTTTCAAAACTTTTTGTCTCATTTTCCTCAGTTTCAGGTCGCGAACATGCTCTCAGTCTCGGGAGCCGACCACATCATTACGATGGACCTTCACGCGTCCCAAATCCAAGGTTTCTTCGACATCCCCGTCGACAACCTCTACGCTGAGCCCGCCATGATCCAGTACATCAAGGAATCGATCCCCGAATGGCAAGAAGCCGTGATCGTGTCCCCGGACGCCGGAGGAGCGAAGCGCGTCACCTCGATCGCCGATTGCCTTAACGTGGACTTCGCTTTGATCCACAAGGAGCGCAAGCGTGCCAACGAGGTCGACAAGATGACCCTTGTCGGAAACTGCAAGGATAAGGTGCGTTTCATGAGCTCAGGATCGCGATTCTTACTTTAAAATGCTTTTTAGGTCGCTATTCTCGTTGACGACATGGTGGACACGTGCGGCACTATCTGCATGGCCGCTGACAAGCTCGTCGAAGCCGGAGCTAAGCGCGTTTACGCGTTCTGCGTCCACGGAGTCCTGTCAGGTCCCGCTCTGGAACGCCTTAACAAGAGCGCCTTCGAGGCGGTCGTCGTGACGAACACGATTCCCCAGGAGGAGAACATGAAGAAGTGCCCGAAGATCAAGTGCATCGACATCTCGATGATCCTCGCCGAAGCCATCCGCCGCACCCACAACGGCGAATCCGTGTCCTACTTGTTCAAGCACGTTCCCATGTAAAATAGCCACGATTTTTGTTGTTTTGGTTAACTTTTCCTTGTTTATTGTTGTAAATTCGAACAGATGAAATTCCTCACACATACCTTGTTTCGTGAACAAAGTAAAGCACCGAGAACATGCTGAATCCTACGATCAGAACGACTGCTAAGATTATCAAGGGACCGAAGCCGCTGAGTGCCTTCTTTTGGGCTAAAATAGGAATTCACATTTCCTATTTTTTTAAGAAGAGACAACTTACAGCGAGGATTACGGTATTCCCTGAGACGACCGTAGAAAGTCTCAGGTCGCGTTTGAGTTCCATTCGAATCCAAATTGAGCTCAAGGCGGATGAAGGGGAGAGGGTTGGAGCCAGATTGATCGAAGAGGACGTCAGAGCAAGAGGGTCCCTGGCAACAGCACCCGACGTCCTGGATTATGGGCTTGTCCTTATAGAATAGGTTGTTGACGACGCAGACAGGGCTTCCGTCAGAGGCTTCATTGCACTTCTTGTGGACTCCAAGCGGGTTTGGGATGTTAAAATTGAAGACGTAGTCGGATTCGTTGTCCCCGCCTTTCCAGTTCTTGGGGGCCACCAATTCGCCGGACTAAACAACTTCAAATCAAAGGAAATTTAAGAATTTTGAAGCTTACCTTGTCATCGACGCACCCGAAGAGAACGTGGTCGTCAGGGAGCGAAATGACGACGCAGGAAGATGTGTTATGATCACAGGGATGCAGATCCCGGTCGAGAAGGTCGATAATAAGGTGGGTAAAGTTGGTAGGGACTTGGCGTCGGTGAATCTTGTAATCCGTGTCGAGGATCGTCATCAGAGGGCAGATGAACCCGGGGAAAGGAGGCTGGTAGCCGTTGGCGCATACAGCGAGGGGTTTGGGACCGTGAAGCTGAAAAGGAAGAGTGGATTAGGGTCCAGAGGGCCAAGAAGTGACTCTAAAGACCTGTTGAAACGTTTCACGGCTAAACAAGGGTACGGGTAAATGAAGCTCGGATTCCCGATTCAACAGGACTTGTGAAACGTTTCACACTTAAAAACATACTTTTGCCTCCGTCGTGGAACGTTTCACAGATCCAAAATCAAATGAAGCTCGAATTTTTGTGCAGCCTACTCACTCCGCTGCCCGGGGAACTGTAGCTACCAGCCTACCATCCCCGCTTCCAGGCGCCTTCGGCGCGGAAACCATAATAAAAATGTTCAAGCCTAAGCCTAAGATGCTCCAGGAGGCCAGCCCCAGCCTACTATCCCCGCTGTTTCCGCCTTGGGCTTACACACCCCGCTTCCAGGCGGCTTCGGCGCGGAAACCAAAGGTATTAGTGTGGTGGTATTGCAAAACCGACCGATCAAACGCGAGAGCTCTCTCCAAAATGACCGGGTCGCTTGAGGCTTGGAGCAGATGGAGCAGCGCGGCGGGAGCGACGGAATGAAGGGGGGAGGGGGAAGGTCCTCGGGAGGGGGGGCTGCTGGTATAGTACCCCAAAATCTCAGAATTCCAAGCTTACCTCATGATCGTCGTAACCTCCAAAATCCTTCCCATCCTCGGGTGCAATATCGTCGATGTAGTCGTTCACGACCTGACTCTCAACGTCAACAGCGAGGATCTTCTAAAACTCTGATTAGCCTTCCAAAAACCACCTTTAGTATACCGGATGCTTTAAGACTCCTTCTTTCTTGACTTGACGCTCCAAAAACGGTCTGAAGCGTTCGAAGTATTCTTTCTGAAAGCTAAGATTAGGCGAGACTTCAAAGAGTTTAACTTACATCGGCTTGAGAATTGAAACGTTTCAAGCGGGAAACCGGTGTTCCAGGAATGGACAACATGACGAAGGCCGAAAAAAGGACGAATTTAACCACGATTTGAAATGGAACGACCATTCTTTGAATGGGTGACAAGGTGAAATGAGGGCTGTTTGTGGGATGAGACTTTAGAGAATCTTCAGACAAGGTGAGACACGCAGAGTCTGAGGAGGACGACATGAGGACCGCGTAATGCTGAAGCAGTTGGAAAACGTTTCAAAAGCCAGAAACGAACAGAAACGAGAATGAGGGACTGCAGAGCGTGTTCCGGAGCATGCTCCAGGTAGGGTGAATCATTTTGTGCGTGCTGGAGCAACAAACAGACTGGTCTACTTTTATTCACGCACATAAACAGAACTAGTTCCAAACTGACTATGCTGTTAATCCAAAAAGCTGATCTTGTTGCTTCAATATTCGCCTATCTTAGGCCGGCGGAGGTGTAATGACCTTGTCGACAACTGAAACGAACTCTTAAAACTCACAAAACGAGTCGAAAACTCACTATCAATGGTCTCATAATCTCCGACAGGCCCCGCCGGATCCACGCCGTTCGACTTCTGCTCCGACGACTTAGGCTCCTCCTGCGTTTTGTCTTTCGGGGTCCGCGGCTTCTCTGGTTTCTTGTCACCCTTCTCGGGCTCGTTCGAGAGCTTCGAAGTCGAGCTCTCCAGTTTGCCTGAGGAGAAGCAGTCGACGACCTGCGCCATGGTACGGTAGTTCGGGTCGCAGGCTGACACTTGGTCATATTGGTTCGAAGGCAGCTGAAGCGATTTGGTGCCGACGTCGGCAACTTTGACTACAATTTCACGTTAACATTAAGAAAATCCATGATCAAGGCCTACCCGGGGTAGCCAGAGTCTTGGTAAACTCATCCCGCGCAGCCTGGATCGTTTCCGCGTTGATCTTGAGTCCAGTTTCCTTGCCAACATTGTTCCAAAACGCGTCCGAGAAGACTTGTTTCTTCAAACGCCCTTCGATGAAGATGACCTTGTTCCCGAGATCGCGGAGCCTTCGGTGGATCTTCGCATGGATCATGCAGTAGTAGGTGTAGAAGATGACGAAAATTGTGGCGACTCCGAAGATCGTGGCCATGCAGAACGCCGCTTTGGCGAGGCTGAAAATGGGAGAGATTAGGAGCACAATTTTAGGGTAAATGCAGATAAAACCTGTTCAAAATGATGTGAAACAGTCAAAAGGCCGAGCTATAGAATGGACAGACAGGTTAGCTTTCGGCTTTTAAGGAGGTCGTTATTTGGCCAAAAATGAAGCAAGGAAAAGGGGTTCAAAAGCGGCGAAAAGACCGTTAAATTTCACGGTAAAAAACGTAGTTTAAGTCACGATTGGAGGCTTAAAAATGCCGATTTTCGGCCTCATTTTGGGTGTGCAAACGAAACTTTAAGGCGAAGATCCACAAAGGGGGCTTTTTGGCAAACCAATCGGTCAATTTCCGACCACAAATGAAGCCTGGAAAAGGGGTTTCAAAGCGGACACGAGGATAAATCATTAGTCCGAAAAATCCGACCCTAATATGCGTCATTTCTGCCATGATATTAGGCTATGCCTGTTTTTGACATATTTTGGAAGAAAAATCGAGACACAGGAAAAACGTCCAAAAAACGTGGTTTTCCGGGACCGAATAAGGCGTGTTTTAGCAAAAGGTGGCCGCAAACTGACCGGAAACTGGAAACCAAAAGCGGACCTTAAGATGGGGAATCAGTCTCACAAATCTGACCCTTAACGGTACACTTAGGCTCACAATTTGATTGCCAGAAACATGGCAGGTGATCGAATTCTCGTGTACGTCTAGTACAGCAAAAATAACACCAAGTGACGCCGGGAAAATCCAGTTTTTGGACTTCATTATGGCCAGAAATCAGATTCCAAAACCAAAATGCAAAAAGGGCAGTTTTTAACACCAAAGGTGACCCAATTTCACTCGAAAATAGGTTAAATAATTAATGACCACAATACCGGAAAAGACTTACCGTTCCTCCGTATCGAACATTTTACCACTGCCAAAGATTCTGTCACAGATGCAGGCAGAAAGGAACTACCGAATCCAGGTTCTTTGAAGGTCAGATGTGACCGACTGCTCAGGACGGCCGTTCGAAGGTAAAATGAAGATCGTCCTGGCAGAAACACGTCTGGAAAGGGGTCTGTTTTCCGTAAGTCGTGGGAGAGCTGACATAAGAGGTCTAGACAGCCGTCTGCAGAGGTGCCTCTCGCTCGTCAACCTGGCCTGCACCAATAAAGCGTAGAAGGTCGCGGGTTCGAGTTTGCCAGGTGACAAACAATTTTTTGCAAGGACTGAAGGGTGCTGAAGGCACTTTCTTTAAAATTTTCATCATTTGATCACATTGAAAATAACCGGTTTTGTTGATTACAGTTGAGGATTAAGGATACGGGAAGCCTTTAAACCTCACCTGCACTTAATTAGTACCCGAAAGGTTACAGGTTAGATTCCTTCTTGACGCAAAACATGTATTTATTTGAATGTCATACTTTTTTCGTGTTTTTAGTGTTTAAAGTGTTGATTTGACTTCCGATCAAGTAGGGTTTCGCGACCCTCAGGAGGTCTGTGTACCAAAAAACACTTTTGCAGCGTTTCACGGCTTGCAAAGATCACATTTCTGTTTTCGTAAACAACACCTGGCATCTGATTTTTGATTTGTGAGTATGTAGAATTTTCTGGTTCGCATCGTCGCTCTTTGGCCTTTACGAGCACATTCCTGATAGTCTCAAATTCTTTAGAATTTTTAAGCTCTCACTTTAAGTGATTTGAAGTTGGCTTTAAGAACCTTAAAATTCCGATGTGATTAGAATGCAAGCCTTTTTCATGAATTTTTATTGTCTTAGAACGGACAAACACAACACGGTACAAAAATATCAAATAAATATTCAAGAGGATGTTCATCGTCCTCTTCCGCAGTTAACAGACCGGCAAAGAAGCCAAAATCCAGCAAAGCCGTTGTGGTGGAGAGGCACATTTTTAGGGTCGTGGCTCTTAAGAATCGAGGCTAGATCCAGTTGAGCTGACACAAACAGCAGAAACAGCGAGAAAATAAGGAAAATTCTAAGAATATTCGAGTTCATGGCTGGAGATGAGTGGTCGGTACTTGGAAATGGCAGGTGGAGAAAGCTTAAGAAGGTAAGAAGAGGTCTAATCGAATTAGGGAAGGTGGAGGTTCGAACTTTGTTCGACTTTGAGGAAGAAGATCAGAAGACGGAAGAATCAAAGAGGTGGATGAGTTTGTGAATGTGCACTTTTAGGAATCAGAGAGGTGATTCAATTTTGATAGGCTGCATCAGACCTTAATACGTCTTCCAGTTTTGAAATTCCAGAAGGCAGCGTCATTCATGTAACTCTTTCAGATTTGAAGAATTTCGTTATTGTCGGAGATCGGTTTCAAAAACAGCCAAAAAGATCTGCGATTTACCATTATAGACTTGTTTTTTGATACAGATGTCGCAGATTCATCTAAACAACAACTATCGAAAGTTTCAAAAAACGTATTTTCCGACTATTTGTGATCGAGAGAGCTCCAGTGACGTTTCACGGAACGTTAATTTTCCATAACAACCTTTTCGATTGTTGTTTGTCTATAGAATATTTGTGTCCTCCTGAGTCTAAAAATAAACTTTTTAAAGTCGAAAATAGAAATTGCGATCAAAAAGTCAGTGGACTTTGTTCGAAATGTCTAATCCCACAACAAGATTCAAGGCATTTATTGCAAATTATTGTGCTTCCCATTCATCTCGACACTGCGAACATTGAATGCAGTTTGTAGTTTCTCGTTCAATGTAGCCGCGGTTCTATGTGCCACGATTCCGTGATTTTCCGTTTTCAAGCACTCGGCATTTTGCGTGAATACGAACAAAAACCATATTCCGAGTCTTAAAACTGTCTTGGTCGGTCTAACACAAAACACTTAAAATAGTCTTCATTATCTTCTAATTAAGACTTCTATAGTGTGTCATCATTTAACAAGGTTTTAAAATTTATATGCACAAAATAGGTTAAACCAGGTATTATGAGAGGATGTCAGCGTCCTCTCCCACAGTTGGCGTATTTGCAGAACAGGTAGAACTTGGCCAAGCCCTTGTCGTCGAGAACATTGTTGCTCCTCTTGTGGATTCTCCAGAGATTGTGGCGCGAATGAGGGTAATTGGATGAGTAACGATTATAAGCCACTGCCTCCACGGTGGAAACAAAGTTGGTGCCTGGATGTGAGAGGTGGAAAGCGCTTAAGAAGGCGGTTGAGTGATAATCAAATCAGACAGACTTTCATTTTTGGAAGATTGGAGACTGTGAAAGCCAGGCGAAATCAAACACGTTTTTTAGGAAAAAAAACTGATAAACAAGATTTTAGAATGGTGATCTCTATTTACTGTCTGTGACATTAGCACAATAAGAACCTTTTGAAGACAGACTATCTGTAGCAAACCAAATTTTGAGTCTAACTCAAGCAAAAAACTTGTTTTTAAATTTGAAAAATTAAAAAAAAACACTTTTTTGACTTTTTGGAAAGTAACTTCACAATATCACGCTTTGTTTTTAATTTCCACATTACTGTAATTAAGCTCACACAATTCAAGGTGCTCAAAATCCTTTAGTGAGCACTATTAGCTTTTGTCGATGGCCCTTCAGTAGCCTGACTAATCCAGTCTCCTCTGTTCTGTTCATCCATTCCTGAACCAAAAGCAGTGCGCCATTTTTCTCCGTTTTGACCATTTTTGAAAGCACCGATTATGTTTGGTCCAAAACTGCTGCTTCTCCCTTCTTTGGTTTGATTACGCTCAGCGTTAGCGTTCGACCCAACATGGTTTTTCCATCCATCTCCAAACTGGCCATTCACTGACAAGCCTTCCGTGCCTCTCGCAGAACCACTGCACGTTTTTTGTCCAGTCTTGTCATTTGTAGGAATCGCATTCATTTTAGGGCGTGGGTTTTTGTTCCTATCCTTTCTAGACTGGTCATCCATGGGTGATCCAACAGACGATTTCATTTCACTGTTCCGTTGATCTTCGATCTGACCATTGTTGTCATCGTTATGATTCCACACAGCATGACGGCTCCATAGCCCTTGTATGAGCTCGTCCACGGGAGAGCCATCCATTTTTAATCCAGAGTTTTCAATGGGACTTCCAACAGCTGTCGGCATAGCACCACTGCTCTTTTCTTGTCCAAGCTGTTTATTCTTAAAAGAGCCATTTGAGTCTGATCCAACGCCGATGGCCCATCCAGCTACGGTTGGGACACGCTCATCAATACGGTCAGAAACCGTATGGCTGCTGAATCCTTGTTTAGGTAAGCCATCCATAGCCGATCGAGAACCTTTGTTCCATCTTCCTCTGGTCTGCTCATTTGTAGGAATGCCATCGCCGTTGGAGCCAGAAGCACCGTACCATCCTCCATTGGTTTGACCATCGATGGGAGTGCCGTCCATAATTGTTTTAGGGCCACTCCACCGTCCTCTTCCGGTCTGGACACGTTCAGCATCAGGGTTTGAACCACCTAGGTTCCAGCCATTTGTAGGAATGCTATCGATGCCTGACCCAGAATCACCGTTCCATCCTCCTTCAATCTGACCATTCAGCATATCATTGAAGTTCCAGTTTTGTCCAAGCTTCTCCGGAGGCTGTAAAGACTTTTCAGCAACCTAAACACGAAGTTTTGCATTTTTAGACATTTAGGTCTCTTACCACTGAAGCAATAGAAGAGACGCTAAGGAGAACAAAAACGGAGAGACAAGCCATAAAGTTACCTGTAAGCAGACAATTCCGATTTTTGTCTCCCTGTACACTCTTTTTATACACGCGTTTTGCTGTCGTCAGCCATGAATAAGAGGATTCGGAATTATTCAACAGTGACAAAAGTGGCGCTGGTCACTTTCAACCCACGTCATAGTCGCCAAAAACAAGAAGGTGAGTCATCCGAAATAAACAATTTGGTGAATGTGTTCGAGATTAACCTCCGTGTCCTAAAGAACCAAGGTTTACATACTTGAAAAAGATCGCCGATTTTTCATAATGTTTGTAGTGGAGAACTCATTTATGTTTCAAAACAGTCAAAAAGACAATGTTAGATTTATTAAGCCTCCTGAGCCATCTTAAGCTTTTTCACATCTCATTTCCAGGCAGCTCATATCTAGCCATAAACTCGAGCAGTCTGTTGTTACAAGAGTGTTGTTGACTTTATAGTTCCTTGAGCAGATCTCTGACAAAAGAATACAGCGTGTTTGAATTTGAAAATTAAGGAAACTCATAGCTAATTTTAAGGTTTGTGGAAAAAAGCAATTTTTTAAGAATTTTAGGCCAGGAGGCATTCAGGTCAGGCACCCTAACACAATTGAGCCATTTCTCTATTTCCTAAATATACACATTCCCAATTTCATTCCTCTTCCGTCTTTTGGCCTCCTTCCGGATACTCGGACAAAGTTCCAGCCTTTCCTAAAATGGTAAGGTCTTCTTTGGCCCTCCATACCTCCATTTATTTGGTGCATTTTCACATGAAGTTTTTATTTGAGCTCAATATAAACCTTGACAAAAAGTATTTGTATGCACGTCCGAGAGGATATCAACGTCTTCTCCCTCAGCGCAGTTTTGCAGAACAGGTAGAACTTGACCAGACTATTGTTGCTGAGGAGAGCGTTGTCCTTTTTGTGGTGCCTACAAAGGTTGAGCCGAAGACAGAAGGTTCGATTTTGAAGAATGGGAGACTTTGAAATGCAGTCAGAATTTACTAAAGGAACCTTTAGAAATAAGTGCTTTGCAGTCTCAATTTTGGTCTTTGGTCTATTACAGTCTCAATTGTTGAAACTTGAAAAGTTCTGTTCGTCGAAATTTTCGAGCGATCAAAAACAACAGACAAAGCACTGCACTCCGACGGGACTCGAACCCATAACCTTCCGTGCGGAAGTCCGGCATACTAATCAGTACACAGCCTTTGCAAGCAGAGCTGAAGAAGTTGGCTACATCTTGACTGAGTTCAGCGTTTTGACACATTTTGCTTATTTTTTGTTTCTTTTAAAATAGTTTGAGGCTGTTCGCAGGCTTACTCAAACACACACCACCACTAACGCGCGTGCGCAGAGTAACGCGCAAGAGCGTTCATTTTAAATACTACCGAATTTTGTTAAAAACAGGCTCCGAAGTTTTGCACGCAACAATAACAAAAACACCTTTGTTACAGTAGACAGTTTGTCCTTTGCAAACTTGAGTTTTGATAAACAACTTGTTTTATATTCTGCGCATATTTTCAATTCAAAAACACCTTTTTGTACTTTTTCAAAATAAGTTTTTTGAACAACCTTATGTTCAGTGGTCGCTTAGGTTGTACTAAAAACAGTACTTCTACAAACTTAAATTAAGATAATGCTTATTCAATTAAAAGAATACAAGCGTAAATTAGCAATTATGTTTTAGGTGCGTCGCAGCCATAGAGACAAGTACATTCGCGAGATTCTCCTCTTATAGTCGGTCATGCCTCAGGGGGGCAGCCTTGCCATCAGTTTCTAGTAGCTTGGCTCTTCCATTCATCTCTGGTCTGTCCGCTCATATAGTCCAGCCATCCATGACAGCACCATGGGTAGAGGTCCGTCCACTTTCATTTTGACCACCCTTGTGGGATCCAAATCTGCCGCTTCTTTCTTGTCCAGTCTGACCACTTTTAGTTGGTCGGTTTGACCCAGCAGTCAAGCCATTTGAAAGAATTTCATTCCCGTTTGACCCTGACGCACCGCTCCATCCGTTTTTGGCGTAACTCTTTGTAGGAATGCTATCCACAACTGATTCAGATTCACTCCTCCATCCAGGTTCGATGTTAACACGCTCACTATGAAAACGCGGTTTGCCATGACTGTCCTATCCTCTGACCATTAGTTTTATCCATGCTCAAACCAGTACTGCCACTCCATCCGTCTACAGTTTCATTATTGGCCGCTTATGCAAATTTAACACGTTTAGGACTTTCAGTCTACTTTCCACAGAAGCAATAAAAACAAAGCTAAAGAGAGCAACAAGAAAGAGAAAGAAGCCATGAAGTTACCTGTAAGCAGACAATTCCGACCTTTGTCTCCCTGTTCACTTTTTATACACGCGTTTTGTTGTCGTCAGCCATGCACAAGAGTGGAATTATTCAGCAGTGACAAAAGTGGCGCTGTTCGCTTTAAACCCACGTCATATTCACCGAAAACAGGGAGATGAGTCATCCGAAACAATCTAGTCAGAGGCTTATCTTATCTATGCAACATAGTTTTAAGCCCTTTATAGGAAACATTAAACATAAAGTTCATTTAAATCCTTATCTTTTCTGAAAAATTTCACGGTTTCCATAAGGTTTTGTCCGCACTCGAGGTCTGAATACATTAGCGCCTGTCGACCGAGCCACCACAGAAGTGGCATTTTTGGGGGAACGACCCAATCCAATTATTCTCAAGCAGTTTTTTCGAATGTTTTTGTTAAAGATCAGAAAAATTATTGGAGCGGCGCCTTGAGAACTCTGCCAGGTGAGCTGCGCGACGATAAGAATTGGATGTAGACGTAGATGCCCGCTGCAACGGTGTTCAGGAGGCATATGGAAATTGCTTGGACTAAAATCTGCAAAAGGAAAGTTAAGTGTTTAGATGTGGTATGAATGCTTACCGGGACTTGTATCTAAGAAAGCTCTTGTTGTTAGAAACGGTCGCCTTGCGGGTCTTACGGTAGACCATGACGCAAAGGTAGAAGTAGAGACCAGCAGAGAATGGTGAGCGAGGAGCAGTTGTTGATGGTGTGCTGGACGTCGTTATACTGAAATGAGCCAAATTAGGATAAGGAGATAAAAGGAGGCTTAGACTCACCCACTGGTCGGGACTGTCGTGCATGCCAATGTAGGGATCGCCGAAGAAAGCGCAGTAGTAGCCGCTAAAGATGGTTGGCGTGGAGAAGAGGAGGCAGAACCAGAAGAGATGGTCGGAGGAATCAGCCACAGATAGGTCTTCCAGCCGCTGAAGAGCTTCTCCGCCAGCTCGTGGCTTGTTATCTCCAGACCACCGGTTCATTGCACGGGTTACGCAACCCATGCAGGTTGCACACCACAAAGCTAAACAGGGTGCTTTAACCTTAAACCCTTATGATGGAATTTTCACCAAAAGCCCCACTAATATAGATCCAATAGGGATGAGTGCAGAAGATGGCCCCAATAATGCAGAAATACCCAGTCATGCCACAGTTGATGACGACCGCTGCAACGTCAATTATTCCCAGGAAGAACATGATCTTGAAGCACGAATTCTTGAACATGTCCATCTGCACCATTGTCATCAAGACGGGGATGTACAGGATCTAAAACTCAATCTTTTCAGAACTGTCAAAAGCTCAAAACTTACGTCATAGGCACAAAACAAGAAGATGTAGAGAACGCCAAGGTAAACGCTACCCCTCTCGCTCGCGGGGAACTTGGATTTTTCGTAGATCTGACATCCGTAATGTTCGTTGCGGAAGGTCTCGTTGAAAAGGAACTGCTCCATCGTCTCGAAACAAGAAAGAATAGAAAAGGACTGCCACCATAAAATATGATCGGCCTACGCGCAGGTGGTTTATAGTATAAGCAGTTTTAATGCGTATGTCTTTTCAGATTAGCTGTAGAAAAGAACGGGCCTCAGTGAGACAGACATTTTCCACCTATTTTCATAAAATTTGTGAAGCTAGCTAAACTTTTAATTAGAAAACGAGTGAAAACATCATGGGCAAACAGTTGTTAAAGGCGAACAGGCTTTAATCGGTTTAATTGAAAACCGCTGTAATCTTTGTAGAAATATGCAGCTTATGAGTACTTCAAATTTTACTTAAGACCAGTGACTAATCAAAAATTCACTTATAGACACTTAAAAAGTACTTTCAATTTGAGGGTAAAATGCATCAACAGTCTACGTGTCTTATCGAAATGTCGTTTTAAGATTGCGCATAAGTCGAAGAGTTTTCAAAGCGTACATTTTCACAACAGCACCTGTTCAACATTTTAACGCATACGCATTTTCAGATTAGCTGTAGAAAAAAACGGGCCTCAGTGCAACAAACATTTTTCTCTTGTTTACATGACATTTGTGAGACAAGCTAAACTTTAAACCAGACAGCGTGCCAAAAGTAAGTAAACAGTTGTTAAAACTGAAGTTTTCAGTGCACTTGATTCAAAGCAAAAGTGGTCTTGGTAGAAATATGCTATTTATGACTTTCCAACGTCCAAGTTAAAGCACGTAGCCGTGAGAAACTTTTGATAGGCATTTTTGAATTTTTCATTTGAGGGTAGTGTATTGACAGTGCCTCCAATAGAGAATCTCCGTTTACAAATGGTCATTTCATAACAACTTTAACCACTTTTCTTGCCTTATAAAAGTGTTGAATTCAAGAAGTCAGAAAGTCTTCCAAGCAAAAATTTTTAGATATTTTTAGGATTTCTCTAAAAATATGGATGAACAAAATTATCTTAAAGCCCTCAGCTGACATCCATCGCGAAAACTGTGATTTGCACACAAATGAGCGCTCTAAGACAAGAGAAGCGTAGAATTTAATTTTCCAGATATCAGAATAACAGATTATTAAATGCTAAAAAACGTTGTTTTAACTCTAGTAAGTATTCAATTAAAAACTGAAACCCGGCGATTGAATAGCCGCGTTACAGATTACCTTATCAAAACCAAAGTACGGTTTGTGAGAAGAAGCTAACAACTTGTACGTTACAAGTGAGTTTAAGGTAATTAGTAAGTCTACTGTTTGTTTCAGAGAAACAGCTGTTCAAGTGTATGTGCTTGAATGTAGAAAACATCAATTAGTAAAGCGGTTGAGCGGACAGCTAATTAACTTTTATCTGTATGGTTAAACTATCACGGCTGTATTTAATCGCAAATTTCAGGTCCATCTGTATTATCTTTCAATTACTGGTGAACGATCGCTTAAATGTTGCTTATAAGAAATGTGAGTTGTGACAATGAATATCTTAGACTAAAGACCTGTTTTAAGTTGATCATTCTTAAGCAGTCCTTTCCATTGTTTTCGTAGAAGATTAGAAAGATGATGGGAGCGGTGTTTTGGAAACCTTGCCAGGTGAGCTGCGCGACGATGATGAAAAGGAAGGGAGCGCTGAAGAATTGGATGTAGACGTAGATGCGCGCAGCGAGAGTGTTGAAAAGGCACACACAGATTGCCTGGATTAGGATCTGGAAGAGAGGGCGGTTCTAGGCACGCAAGTAGGCTAACAAGAACAAAGCCATTTGAGTCCACACGGCGTGTGATCACAGCGTGAATGTCAGAATTCTGCTCACTCATTCACTGAAATGTCAGAATTCTGCTCATTCACAAGCAATCCAAGGTCGCTTAAGGTAACACCAGTATTTGACGCCTAAGAACGGTAAGCCGTTTAATTCCTGCGGTTTTAAGTATAGGATCCATAAGAGTCAAAGTCCACAGTAAAACGTGACGTTTGATTTCCAAAGTCTATTTTTTGTTGTGCTCTTATTTTGAGATCAGTGAGGCCAAATACCTTTGAAATAGTGCCAATTCTAATTCGATTAGACTTCATTTTCCTTTTAAGTTCTCTCCACTTTCCACTTTTAGGCACCGACCACTCTCAAGTCATAAACTCAAATATTCTACTGATTTTCCTTATTTTCTTGCTGCTCGTCTCAGCTCAACTGGATATCGCTTCGATTCTCAAAATTAAAGAACCTAAAATTACGCTTTCCAACCACAAACATTTTGCTGGATTCTGGCTTTTGTGCAAGTATCACGACTGCCGAAGAGGACGTTGAACTCTCTTTGAAATATGTATTTGTTCTACGTTTTATGTATGTTGTTGTGTTTGCATCCCTTGAAATCAATCAAAATTGACTTCACTTGATTTTCCCAACCATCTGAAAATTCTAAATTCAAAAACAAGTTTATAAAACATTTTAAGGATGCCTGAAATATGTTTATCATACCGAAAACTGATTTTTTCCTAATTCGATTAGATCTCTTTTGCATCTAAAGTCTTCCCCACCGCCCATTTTCAGGCACCGACCACTCATCTCCAGCCATGAACTCAAATATTTTCAGTATCTTCCTTATTTGTTCGTTGCTCCTGCTGCTCGTCTCAGCTCAACTTGAAATCATCACGAAGCTGCACAACCCCAAAA
The DNA here is from genome assembly GCA_000757645.3 of Steinernema carpocapsae. Lineage (NCBI taxonomy): Eukaryota > Metazoa > Nematoda > Chromadorea > Rhabditida > Steinernematidae > Steinernema > Steinernema carpocapsae. The sequence continues at coordinate 352,543 of AZBU02000014.1, read as the reverse complement.
ATGTCCCTCTTCACAAGGACGGCAGTCACGATGGCATTTGGCTGAAATGTCGGACATTCTCTTGTGGGAGAGGACGATAAACGACTTCTTGCAAAATACTCGCTTGCTGTTTCTGATTGATTTTTTGCCTGTAACCAATAAATGCTATTTTGTAGTTAACTGTTGCTCAATATTTTATAGGATAGAGGCACCAAAATAGACTACCCGTTTACCTCGGTGTTCTTTACATCTTCTTGTTTTGTGCCTATGACGTAAGTTTTGAGTTTTTCACACAGTTCTGAAAAGATTAAGTTTTAGGTCCTGTACATCCCCGTATCCCCGTCTTCATGACAATGGTGCAGATGGGCATGTTCAAGAATTCGAGCTTCAAGATCATGTTCTTCCTGGGAATAATCGACGTTGCAGCGGTCGTCATCAACTGACTGGGTATTTCTGCATTATTGGGGCCATCTTCTGCACTCATCCCTATTGGATCTATATTAGTGGGGCTTTTGGGTGAAAATTCCATCATAAGGGTTTAAGGTTAAAAGCACCCTGTTTAGCTTTGTGGTGTGCAACCTGCATGGGTTGCGTACCCGTGGCAATGAACCGGTGGTCTGGAGATAACAAGCCACGAGCTGGCGGAGAAGCTCTTCAGCGGCTGGAAGACCTATCTGTGGCTGATTCCTCCGGCCATCTACTTCTGGTTCTGCCTCCTCTTCTCCACGCCAACCATCTTTAGCGGCTACTACTGCGCTTTCTTCGGCGATCCCTACAATGGCATGCACGACAGTCCCGACCAGTGGGTGAGTCTAAGCCTCCTTTTATCTCCTTATCCTAATTTGGCTCATTTAAGTATAACGATGTCCAGCACACCATCAAGAACTGCTCCTCGCTCACCATTCTCTGCTGGTCTCTACTTCTACCTTTGCGTCATGGTCTACCGTAAGACCCGCAAGGCGACCGTTTCTAACAACAAGAGCTTTCTTGAGATACAAGTCCCGGTAAGCATTCATACCACATCTAAACACTTAACTTTCCTTTTGCAGATTTTAGTCCAAGCAATTTCCATATGCCTCCTGAACACCGTTGCAGCGGGCATCTACGTCTACATCCAATTCTTCAACGCCCCCTTCCTTCTAATCATCGTCGCGCAGCTCACCTGGCAGAGTTCTCAAGGCGCCGCTCCAATAATTTTTCTGATCTTTAACAAAAACATTCTTTTTGAACCCTTAACTCCCTTTTCCAGATTCTAATCCAAGCGGTCTCCATCTGCCTCTTAAACACTCTCAACGCGGGCATGTACGTCTACATCCAATTCTTCAGCGCCCCTTCCTTCTAATAATCGTCGCGTAGCTCACCTGGCAGAGTTCTCAAGGCTCTGCTCCCATGATTTTCTTAATCTTCAACAAAGCCATTCAAAAGCAGATAGACTTGGGTTATTTTGCAAAAAACACGACTTCAGTCATGACCATATTAACGGCCTTAACAGGAACTGCTTCGAAATCTCGTATCCAAACCACAGCTGTTGAAGAACGCTCAAATAACAATTTTGTGCTTTGAAGTTGTCTTTTTCTTTTCATGTATTTTCTTCTTTATGTCAATAAACAACGTCAGCAACAGATAAAAAATAAGGCTAAATTTAGTCCGTCGGGCACCTGAATCTACAACTCAGAGACGTCTCCTTCAGGAAGTGTAGGGTCGCTATAAAAGGTTTCTTTAGTGCTCTTCGGCAGCACAAAATGGTCTTCTACCGTATCCTACTTTTAGCTATTCTATTCTTGATTCACTTCTCATCTGGGGCGTCTCCTAGTCCTGAACCTGGTGCTTGTAATGATTGGGGAATCATCGTAGATTCAGGTGAGTTAGGAGCTCTTCAGTAGCCTAAAAATCATGATTTAGGAAAAATCTGTAAGATACCGCTCATATGCTATGTACCCATGGCCAGAACAATGTGTCCAAAGACCTGTGAAGACTGCTGAAAACCATATAAACGTTTCTGTAATAGAACGAGGCAATAAAATATTATATTTCCAGTAAAAAAGTAATGAAAAACAAGGCTAAATTTAGGCCGTCGGGCAGCTGAATATACAAAATCAGAGACTTTAAGCACTGTACACCGGCTATAAAAAGGCTCTTGAATACATTCTATAGCACAAAATGGTATTCTACCGTACCCTAATTTTAGCTATTCTTTTCTGGATTCGCCTCTCAACTGGGGCGCTTCCTGGGTCTGAACTCGGTACCTGTCAAGATTGGGGTATCATCATAGATTCAGGTGAGTTAGAAGCTCTTTGGTAGTTTAAAAATGATGTTCTAGGAAGGTTATGTAAGATCCCGCTCATTTGCTACGTTCCCATGGTCAAAACTTTGTGTCCGAAGACATGTGAAGACTGCTGAGAATAAAAAATGCGTTTTTGTGTTAGATCGAGGCAATAAAAAGTCTGTTTCCAACTGCTCTGTTTCCACTGTTTCAGTGATTATGAAAGCGACTCTAGAGAGCAGAAGGAAATTCGCTCTTTGGAGGGAATTATGGCGAAGTTTTGACGACGACAATGCCAACTGAAACCTCCAGGACGGCTCGAACACGCATCGTCCATTTTGCAAACGGCGGTGTTCGCAATCAACCACTCGCACTAATCAAGCAAACCGTTTCATAGCACCTATAGTCCGGCGCGTCTGTTGCGGTCTTGCTGCGACATGCAGGCGCTTGGTTTCGTCGGTTACGGTGGGATTTTGCCGCGTTAAGAAGTGAGCACAACTTGTGTGAGGATGTAGGAGGGCTTCGCGTCGTAATGATGCCGTGCATTTACGAATTCGCAGCAGTGTTAGCGGCGTAGTTTGGCCTTTTATGAAGGTAGGGTCAACTATTAGAACAGCTATTAGTGCTGTTGTTTTGGCTATTTTTGGCGACGTTGGGTGCGTTTAATTACTTGATAAGAATTTTTCGAGGTCGAAAACAGGCCGATTTCGGAGACTTGATGCTGGGCTATTCTGGCTTCCATTACGAGCGCTTTTCGATGCTTTTCGGTACGATTCTGGGGCTATCCGTTTGCTGGTGATGTATTAAGTTTCTATATATTCGTTTTTTTCGTGTTTGCCAAGCCGTTTTCAATGATTTTAATGTTTGTCAGGTCCTCTTCCTTAACAAATTTTCTAGACATTTGGCTATAAGTGCACATCGTTAGACCCGACAGGAGCGTGCTATAACTCATCCGACGCGGAATTGCCAGTTGCACATTTCATCTTAACATTGTATGCTTCAAAAGTGCAACGGCTCCGAGATAGGCGCGCTGTTTTTTTTTGGGTTACCCTGTATTTGCTTGATTTTCGACCTCAATTACTTGGCTTTCAGGTCAGCTGGGGTGATCTCGTTTAGAGGATTTGGGCAAAAATGCGATTGATCGAGCGAAACGAGCGCATTAGTGGTTGGAAAAGCGCCCTTCAGATGGAGTCATTTGCACCTAAGAATGCCGAAGAAAACCCCACTTTTGGACACTGTAATCGGGCCTATCTCAGCCTAGCATGACAGGTCCGATTCCATCTGAAAGACGCTGTTCTAGCCATGAATCCGCCTGCTTGGCGGCAGTTCTATGCGTGTATTTCGTGCCATTCCTTACGTGTAGCTTTCATATCCTTTCTAACCTATTTCTGTGCTTCTAGATGGCTTTTATGTATCCACGCCACTTTCCCCAAGTGCCAGTGATGTGGGACGAATCGAGTTGGCTGCCGAAGGTCTCCGAACGGAAGGAAGAAACGCTCGTCAGCCACATGGAAGCCGAGGACGACGAGAACAAGCGCGAAGCGCTCTTCCTTTACCCGATTCAGCCAATCGAACCCGAATTCCGAATCGATCCTAAGGTCGCCGCCGATGAGATGGCAGAGGCTAGAGAGAAGGCCGATGAGAACAAGAAGCCTCTTTGATCTAATCATACCTATGTTTTGTCATTTATTATAACAAGACAGCGTTTTCGGACAAAATACAACATATGAAATGTCACTGATTTGCCTAAATAACGGCAGCAAAAGCGGTGAATGCTCCTGCCGCGGTTCCCGCGAGAACTTTGGTCGCTCCTGCAGTGGCGCCCGTTGCTCCGACGCTCTGGAGGACGGAGACGAAGGCCGGGGTGACGCCTGAAAGTTGAGGATTAAGGGTTCTAAGGATTTCGGGTTTCTTACCTCCTCCCCACGACATCATCGTGGCAGCGCTGCTTCCAGTGCCTCCAGCTCCGAATCCCAGGGCTCCAGCGGCGGCTGGGATGACGACGGGCGCAGCCACGAAGGCAGTGGTGGCCGCCAGGGCAGGGACTACGAAGGGCTTGTTGAAGACTTGCTCGGCGGCTTCTGAAGCGGTTTTGACGGTCCCGTAGGCGATCCCGGCGACTTCGCTGACGGAAGTGCCGTGGACGAGGCCACCGAGTTTATCGAAAAATCCCATTTTCGATGGATGCTTATCTCTGAAATAGCCAAGATTTAGGTGAAGATTGAGGATTGTATGCACGGATAAACGATATCGCGAATAGGGCAAGGAAAAAGGGCCAAGTTCAAGCGACAAATGGATCAGAAATCGCCAGCGAATACCATAAAATCAGGCAGCAAAACACATCGCCTAAAGATTAGGCGCAGAAAAAATCTAAATAAGCAACCTCAGTGAGCTGAAAAAAGCCAGGGCAGGGACCAGGATGGGAGCGACATATGCTGCTCCAGAAGCTAATCCGGAGGCAGCTGAGGCAGTGATAAAAATTCCCATATTTCTGAAAATGGGAGAGAGCTTAAAAATGCACGCGAATCAACACGTGGAACACGAATAGAGAAGGTCGAATACGTGCATCAAGGGAGGTCAAGAGATGCAAGCCATAAGCATGCAAAAATACCCCTCAACTCATTCCCGAATTTTCGGAAAACAAGTCGCCTAGAAATGCTAATTTCAAGCACAGAAGGAGCGACCTCCAGCAGCTGAAAAATAGTGAAACCAGTTTGAAAAATGCACGAACAACAAGATATATAGCGGAGCAAGCCAGGCGGCACACTAAATGTATCGAACCGTGTCAAATTCATCCCAAACAATGCCAAAACCGTCCTCCCTCAACGCTTAGGAATTTCAGTCCATTCCAAGTCACGAACGAACACGATTTTTCCTATTTTCACCACCAAAAAACGCGTTTTGCCACGCAGCGAAGCGCTGGCGACGCTTGTGAGATTCTTGAGTCAATGAGAACGCGTTTGAACGCTTCCAGGATTTGCCGTACGTTCAGATTGATTTGCAGGTAATAAGGTGGAATTTTGCAGCGTTAGAGCATGAGCGAAGCAAACTCGGTGTTTTGAGTAATGTGTCTTTTGGAGAAGGAGTATTTTTGCGTGGTTTTAGCGCGTTGAAACTAGCCTGTTTCGACGTTTCGCAGTTCATGGACGTCGTGTCAAAGGTCTGTGCTTGAAGATAATCGCTGCGGCTATTTTCGCGTAGTCAAGCGTGCTCTTTTGGGGTCAAAAAGCGGCTGATTTTCGTGCGCTTTTCGATGCTTTTGGGGGTGCTTTTGACGTTGTTTTCATGACTTCAGGGTTTTGCTTACTGCGTGCGGCTCGTAGGAGAGCGATTTTTCGTGTTTTTATGGTTGATTTTCCAACGGTCTTAGCGTAATTTCGGCATTTTTCAGATCCGCTTGATCGCGTGCGTTAAGGGTGCTCGTTTGCGCTGTTCCGAACGTCATTAGGCAACGTTTGCAAGCGCTACAGGATAAGCATCAGAAGGCAACGATTTTTAAATATGGACTGCGATTTGAAGTGAAACAATGCGGATTTCGGGTTGATTCTGGCACAGATTTAGGATGATTTTTTGTGCTGAAATCATCTGGCTTTTGGAAACGAATTTAAAGCGCATTTAGAGGGTTCTATGACCGCTCTTTTTATGTGGTTAGAGCTCAAACCAGTGCCCATTTTGGTAGTTTTAATGTGCCGAATTCGTTGCTCCAAACCTGAGACTTTGCTCGCTTGAGAAACTTGGTTTTTAACCTTGTTTTTGTGGTTTTCAGAGCGGCTACAGTGACTTTATCGCGAGGGCTTTCGGGGAATCAATTGCAGGCGGAACTCGATTTATCAGAAGTTGTGACCTCTAGGATGGTTGCGACTGCCGCAATTTCGATGCTCAAAATTCAGAATTTCGAGGTATTCTTTGCCGCAAAAGTTTCTGAAGCACGCTTTTCGATCATGAATTCACCTGTTTTCCGCTTGTTTCATGCGCGTGTTTCGTGTCTCTCCTTACACGTAGCTTCGATCTCCCTCCTAACCCAATTATCTGCTTCCAGATGGCTTTTATGTACCCGCGCCACTTCCCCGAAGCACCTCTAATGTGGGACGAAACCGCGTGGCTGATGAAGGTTTCTGATCTGAAGGAAGAAACGATCACCCGCCACTTGGAAGAAGAAGACGACCTAATCAAGCTGAACGATCTCTACCGTTACCCGATGGAACCGTTAGATGAAGACTTCAAGAAAGTCAATATTGAATACGCCAAGGAACATTTGGCCGACAAACGGGACGAGGATGATGCAGACATCAAAAAGCCTTTGTGATCTTTTCGACCTATTGATGTGATATTTGTAACTAATTTTAGTGTAATTTCGGGTGTTGTAATGAGACAATGTTTGGGAACAACGGTGTTTATTGGTATGTAACTTGACAACATGTAAAAGGCGGCTGAAACGGCTTATAGCGACGGTTTCAGGGGCTTTCGGCGACTCTTCCTACTTCGATACCTCGAGTTCAGAGTTCTTCTTCTGGACGATGTCACTGATCCATCCAGCGATCGCTCCAACGGCAACCTGAGTCGATCCGGAGATGACACCCGTTGCTCCGACGCTCTGGAGGACGGAGACGAAGGCCGGGGTGACGCCTGAAAATTGAGGATTAAGGGTTCTAAGGATTTCGGGTTTCTTACCTCCTCCCCACGACATCATCGTGGCAGCGCTGCTTCCAGACCTCCAGCTCCGAATCCCAGGGCTCCAGCGGCGGCGGGATAACGACGGGCGCAGCCACGAAGGCAGGGTGGCCGCCAGGGCAGGGACTACGAAGGGCTTGTTGAAGACTTGCTCGGCGGCTTCTGAAGCGGTTTTGACGGTCCAGTAGGCGATTCCGGCGACTTCGCTGACGGAAGTGCCGTGGACGAGGCCACCGAGTTTATCGAAAAATACCATTTTCGATGGATGCTTATCTCTGAAATAGCCAAGATTCAGGTGAAGATTGAGGATTGTATGCACGGATAAACGATAACGCGAATAGGGCAAGGAAAAAGGGCCGAGTTCAAGCGACAAATGGATCAGAAATCGCCAGCGAATACCATAAAATCAGGCAGCAAAACACATCGCCTAAAGATTCTTAAATCAGTCGCAGAAAAAATCTAAAAGAAGCAACCTCAGTGAGCTGAAAAAAGCCGACAATCAGCCCAGAAGAAAGGCCAATTCAAGCCACAAATGTATGAAAAATCGCGAAATCAGTCCCCAAAAAGCGACCACAAAAGGCTGAAAATAGCCGAACACATTCCAAAATCCCAGGAAGAAAAGCGTGATGAAAATGTGCCGGTGCAGGCCAGGCCGCACACCGAGAGACTTGCGTATGATCATGCCAAAGACAGCCACAACCACGTTGAGAAGTCCGCTGAAAGCACACAGAAAGTTGAACATACTTCAAGGCCCAAATGAGTTCAACAGCCATAATAAAAATATCCATGAATCGGACCTAATGGATGGAACATTCCAGAACAAGAGTTTATTAACAAGTAAAGTAACAGCATTTCAACAACTTGTAAAACATGGCTTGATCACCTTCGTATTAGGCGCAAGCGAAGAGGCCCGTCGCTCCAATGTGCTGGAGGATGGAGACGAAGCCAGGCGTAACGCCTGAAAACTGAGGGTTAGAAATTCTAAGGATATCGGCTTTCGTACCTCCTCCCCAGCTCATCATCGTGGCAGCGGTGCTTCCGGCAGCGATACCTCCAGCTCCGAATCCCAGGGCTCCAGCGGCGGCTGGGATGACGACGGTCACAGTCACGAAGGCCGCAGTGCCAACGACAACAGTCAAAATCAGGGGGAAGACAGGGTTGTTCAGGACTTCTTCGGTGGCTTCGATCACCTTCTCCACGGCGCTATGGAAGAATTTGTCGATATCGTCGAAAAATCCCATTTTCGCTGGATGCTTCTCTCTGAAATGGCCCGGATTTAGGTAGCGTGGAGAGGAGTTTACGCGAGGTCACGGACGCAAATGATGAGCACAGAGAGCAATGGCCAAATTCAGGCAAACACTGACTCGAATTCCATGAAAAATCAGCATTCTTTGCTACGATTTGCTCGTCTCGCTGGCTCCGCTCTGCCTCGCTCCTCTACGCGAAAAAGCAGATTTTGCCTTCGCTGGCTTCAGCGAAGCTCTGCTTTGCTTCCCATCCCATACAACACACCTTATTATGGTAATAGATGCTGCTTTCCTAATACCAGTTCAAGCAAGAATGCCGACCCCCGTCGGCGGCCGTTGCACCACGGCTTTCCCTTGGCCTAAAAACCGAACGTGCGCCTATTCCCCAAACCGCGCAATTCAAACTGCGCGTAGCGTCGCACAGCTGTTCGCTCATCTTCGGCGAAATTCTCATTATGAATGCTGAAAGAGGACACTAAAAATAGCCAACTTTCAGCTATCCCAGCTAAGATAAAAGGTGCGAAAATCAACCCGAATTCCGAGAAAAGCAGCCACCAAAATATGCTTCGGTGCAGGCCAGGCCACGCACCAAAAGAGTCGCGCTAAATCACGCCAAAACCAGAGGAATCACGCTGAGAAGACTAGTCAAAGCTTCCAGGACGTTCAACACACTTGAAGACCTGAAGTGACCAAGGCTGACACTAAAATCAGCCGAAAATATCCAGTTTGGGGTCAAGATTCTGCATAACTGAGAAGCTATCATACGCGAAACACAGCCATCACTTCAATACAAAAAGAGAAGAAAATCAGCCCAATTTGGACGATTAGCAATTTTCGAAAATTAGCAAAATCGCTCGGTGCAGGCCACACAGAGAGAGAGCATAGAGATCAGCTGTCAAATTCAAACAAAAACGAACCCACACTGCCGCTTAACGGATTCCACGAAAAGCAGCACCTGAGAATGTTGAAACAGGACTCCACAAACCACCAAAACGCAGCCATCTCATCTATGCTGGATATGAAAATCAACCCGAATCCCGAGATGAGCAGCCACCAAAATATTTCCCGGTGCAGGCAAGGCCACACGCACAACAGTCTTCCAAAAATCAGCAGAATTGCTCAGTAAAACCCTAGTCAAGGTTACTGTGACAGTCGAAAAAGCAACCAGGAGCGGGCCGACGTAGGGTTTGTTAGGACTCGTTAAAGGCGCGGATGAAGCAAATCGTGAACGCGAAGGTTAGGAGCACGGATAGAAGGCTAGATACAGCCAAGAGTGCGAAATGGACACAAAATGGCATATGAATTTCATGAAAACAGGAAGCAGAAAGCTTCGGCTACGAAGCTTAATGCAAGCCCAGGACACACCATCTCAGTGCATCCAAAAGATGCAAAAAGGTATAAATTGTTTGAAAGCAGCTGCCAAAAAATGCTCCTGCGCAGGTCAGGCTACACATCAGAACACTCACGTTAAGTCCATCCCAAACAGCAGCAAAAACGTCCCTTCACAATGCCAATGCTTAACTAAATGGAGCCTACAGCCAATAACCTTAAAGAATCCCAACTTGGAAGAACAGCGGCTTCAAAAAATCAGCAATTTCGCTTGATGCAGGCCTGCTTAAGCGACCTGTTTCATTATGGGTAAAAGCGATGCTTTCTGCACCCTGCACTCCATATAGGCCTCCCAAACAATTTTTATTGTAGAGCTTCCGAGCTACCATGCTTCCCCACGTGCTTGCCTCCTTTACGCGCCTCGCTCGACCCGTGTTCATCCTAGGTGCAGCCGGTACAGGCTTCATGTTCACGTACATGTGCCGTGTAGGAGTCAATAATCACCGTGTGGACGTTTACAGCGGTTCTGGTATGGTTCCTGCGTTACCAGAAGCACGCCAACTCCATCTCCTCAAGATCGTCGATGGAAGGTACCAGAAGGTCAACTACGGCGATATCGTCTCCACGCGTAGCCTGGATAAGAAAGAAGCCAACTATTTAGGATATCGAGGCTACGTGGCTAAGAGAGTGGTAGGCCTTCCTGGAGATAAAGTGCTTAACGACAAAACCGGGGAGTGGGATAAGGTTCCTGGAAGACACGTGTACGTTATTGGAGACAATCGAGAGGATTCTTACGACTCAAGAGATTTTGGACCCATTCCCATGAGTTATGTAAATGGCAAGGTGGTGAAGGCGTTTTATTTGTTTGGAAAGGTGGATGGGGACAAGCTTAAGAATGGGGTCAAGGGTAATTCTAAGATTGTCAGAAAGGTTTATGATGACGAGTGTGATTAGAGTTTTGTTATGTATTGAATCGTGTTTGTAAAGTAATAAAGTTTTTAAAGAAGTGCAACAATGTAAATTGATCAATCATACGGTAGTGTTCATCCGCTCAAATTCTACAGTCTTCCAATTCTACATTTTCTGACCAAACCCGTTCATTCGCTGTTCATTCGTCTTATCCCGAAGTTGTGCTCACAATGGTGCTCCCTCACATGATCCCCCACCTTACAAAGGAATGACGCGAAGTGTTCCCCTCTGATTAGGCTAAAATTTGGCGCAAATGTAGCCCTAGATGAGACTAGAAGAAACCCAAATATTAGCTGCCCTAACGCAAACAATGAAAAGTTACAACCATTTAAAGTTAAAAATTTCGGAGCGCTCAGGGTGTACATATGTAGGATTGAACCTTTTGCCGAAATGTTTGTTTGGCGCAGTTGGCAGTGGGCTGGACTGACAGTTTAGAGGTCGGGTGTTCGATGCCGGAAAACGTTTTTGCTTTTTTGTGATTTCTGTGGTTTCTATATTTGGTAGTAAAAGTCGTCCGCAAATTTCGCTTTTTCGGCGCGTGCGGTTTTGTGACCGTTTTTGACGCATTGTCAGCGCCTTCTTTGGGGGTTTCGCAAGTAATTTTTAAAAAAATTTGCACGATTTTCGAATGGTTTAGCAGCAGCTCGCAATCCAGGAACAATTTTGTTTAGATACCCGCACGCTTGAATGCAATGCAGACTTGAGCAAGCTGTTCAATACAGACCAGAGCCGAATCCAGCCCGAAATGCGTAGTGGCGGGGGTTATTAGGGTAAATCAAGTCGAAACCGTAGCCGACTTTTACTACCAAATACAGAAACCACCAAAAAAGCAAAAACGTTTTTCGGCATCGAACACCCGACCTACAGACTGTCAGTCGAGCCCACTGCCGACTGCGCCAATCAAACATTTTGATCCTGCCTACATCTTGAGTGATCCGAAATTCTTAACTTTAAATGGTTGTAACTTTTCATTGTTTGCGTTAGGGCAGCTAATATTTTGGGGTTTTTTAGTCTCTTATAGGGCTACATTTGTGCCAAATTTTAGCTTGATCGGAAAGGGACACTGCGCGTCATTCCCTTGTTAGCCAGATTGGCTACTCGTCTTTCAGCATCTGGCACCTCTGTATTCATCCACAAATTCTGCACTACAGGATTCTTCGGTCATCGTCTAGAAGTTGGCGCTGAACCCTGCATGCTTCCTGTATTGCCTGAAGATTACTCGTCCACGTTGACTAAGCGTCATTATTGTAGCACGAGACTGAGATTTGAAAGACTTCAACAATGATTGTGGTCCTCGTCAGTTGTTTGGAGTAAAAACAATTGTTGGATTACCTGGAGATGAGGTGTACAACAACAAGACCGGAAACTGGGATTGGTTCTAGAAAAACATGTTTATGTCAGAGACAACAGAAGCGATTCGGCTGATGCACGGTATTATGGACCTCTGCCAATGAGTTATTACGATAACTCAAAGATTGTGCGCAAGGCGGGTGAGAAAAAGAGGAATACGTCAACATTTTTAGAGATTTAAAACCATTTTTTAGTTTTTTTGTACGCTTATTATAAAATTGTCATTGCTTTATTCTGAAAAGCTACTGAATCCCTTGCAAGAGACCAAAAAGCGACTGAACAAGGAAATCCTGTTTTTTGTGTTTTGATATTTTTGAGCTGAGGAAGACTTGAAACATTGAAAACAAAAATATTATTGCTAATGACTTCCTATTCCGGATTCGGTGATTGAGAGAGCTGTCAAATGGGTGGCCGAATGAGATTTGTTACTGACAAGGCTGCAATTTCGTCTGGAGACGTAATAAAAAATTGTGCGAGAAAACTTTTTGAAGCTTTTCTTGCAAATTTTTCTTGTTATTTTTATGTTTTGGTATATGCAACTTATTTCAGTTGGTGTATGTATTTGGCATATGCATCTCTTTCAGTTTCCTGGATAATTTAAAAGCCATTTTATTGAAGAGCGCTCGCAAGCCGCCTGCCGTCACATATGCTTTATTTAAGACTGATCAGGATTGCGCGCATAAGTACTATAATGGGATTACATTACAGTAAACACATGTTTTGCTTATAGCAAGGAGAGACAAAGAAAGTCACGAACATTTTGGAAGCGACACGTTTGCCTAAAAATCTAAAAATTGAAACAATCTTTAAAACAATCTAGCGTTCTAAGGCGGGAATAATACTTTCTTCTTCCGTTATAACCGTGAAAGACGTCTTACTTTGTATTTTCCAACTTTACAGGCGTCACTACTCCCCCACATCCTTATACTAAAGACGAAAATATGCTACAAAATGGCAAAACAAAAATTATTACACTCCGAAATTTCTTCCTCATCAATTTTCCTTTCTTGCAAGGTCCTTCCTGACACTTCTTCCCCCCAACTTTTCCCCAATTCGCCTAGAAAATAGTGCTCAACCCCAGCCGTTGTTTTGTTCCAACAAACACTTGGTTACACAAAAAGAGTGTAAGAGGGAAGATTACTAGCTGTTTACGATTAACCCGCAAGCGATTCTGGGTCAGAAACGTGACAATCGGTCAAAATAAAATAAAATAAATTAGCTTCTGTGGATATAAAATTCAGAAAACCAAAGGTAAAGACTGATTTAGGCCAAAACACATAATTTAGTCGTTTTTAAAGTGTTGATGAAAGAAGATGTTAATGGGTAAACAATTGGCAAACAATGGCGACTTGTTGTTGTGAGCGATGATTGGTTGATTATTACACCACAGAACAAGAGGTGTGGAACCAAAATGATTGAATTAGGGTTTGTGTGAGACGCCAGGTTTCAAAAGTTCAAAAGTGGTAAACCGGTTTTTCAGCAAGAAATAATTGCGGAAGTTGAAGATTTAAGCTTAGAGAATACGCTTGCACTGAGCCAGCCTTGTAAAAAGTCGCAATTTGATTTCAAAGCAGAGATTCCAGATTTGTCGGACAGTTGGTTTTGAAAAATGCCAGGACGGATCCTGCAAAAACACAAAAATTGGATAAGAAAGAAAGTTGTGGTGTAACAATTTCTGTTTTTTCAATTTGTAACATTTTTGCGGCTTCAGATAAAGATGTGGGATAGTTATGACGTCAATAAAATTGAAAAAACAAAATGAGACGATTTTGCGACAAACTAGCTACGGGAAAGATCAGAATGAGATCTTAACGGTGATAAGTTAAACCGAGTAAACTGTTTTCAGAGGTTTCTCAGTTATTCAAATCAGTACTGGAAAAACAGTACAAAACCTACAGCTATATGTAAAAACCAATTGTAAAGAGGTCTTTCTGTTTATCTCTTTCTGACCTAACGCTTATCGAAAACACAGTAATGAGCTTTTGAGCATTAAGCCCAAAGTCCAACCAATCTAACAAATCGGTCGGTCATGAAAACTTTTTGTTTCCATTTTTGCTGTTTTGTTCACCAACGCTTATGAAAAACACGGATGCTACAATAGATAATGTAGCGAAACATTCTAAGCTGCTCAAAAGTGCCGGAAACAGAGAAGACGCAAAAGCATCACTTCAGTAAATTCCTGATCAACCTTTTTGATCGATCGCTCACAGGCTGTATGACCCGCCGATGTCTGTGGGACGGCAACGTCATCTGTCTGGACAGAACACGTCGAGTCTTTTGGAGCAGCCGTCCACAAAAAAGGGTGATTCAAAAAAAGGATTGGCCAGACAGCTCCTGCTCGTTGCTCGCTGGTCCGACAGAAGAGCCCCATTCCGGGGGCTCTTCTGTGGAAGCGAGAGACCGGTCGGTTTCACGTTATTTGTTAGCGAAACCGACCGGTCGTTTCTCGCAACTGAGCTCAAAATAATTCTGCTCCGTCTGGCGAGTGAGCGGCAAGCCGGAGCTGTCTGGCCATTTTTTGAATCAGCCTGTGGAGAGTGGTTGCGCTTAGGAGCAACTTTGTGCGAGCGTTTCCTATGGCTTTTTCATGAGTTAGCAAAAAATATTTTGGGAATCATCTTCCTAGCCCTAGGCCAACCCGCCTGCCAAATTTCAGATTCTAACTCTGGGACACTTTTGGCGGTCCCCTTTGAAGATCAGTCGTTGATTTCCTCAACATATAGGGTGTCACAAAAAAGTTCTGGACAGACAGTTCCGGCTTGCCGCTCACAAATAACATAAAATTGACCGGTCGCTTGCCCCGCGCACCCCCGGAATAAGGCTCTTCTGTCTGCTCAGCTGTTCGGTAGGTTAAGGGTGTCTATCCAAACCTTTTTTTGGGACTCATGTACTAAAGATCGGTTTAGCTGACAAGTTTATCATCAATTTTTAATTTTAAAAATACAAATGGCTAACAATAAATTTTTTGCATTTGCATTTTTTCGGTAATTTTTTAAAATTCTTTTATTTTTATTAATGTTGAAAATAAAACAACAAGTAATTTACAAAATTTACAAACAAATAGATGGCTTAAGACCTTAACATCCTATACAAAAATGCTTATTTTTCCTTATCCGGTGTATTCATGAACGTCTGACGACATTGGTACCAATACTTGAACCTTCTTGTATTGAGGCTTAGGAATTGTAGCTCCTGGGGGTCCGTAGCGTTTTAACACTAGAACCACACTTCCAATTATTTTAAGTCTAAAAAGAGGCTTTACAAGCTTTGAGGGACGGTCCTCCAGAGTACTCCCCATTTCCGTCACCTTGTAAGTTCAGGCTGTCAGGCTTGAATGCTTTCGCTATCTCGTCGTAACTGAAAGTACGCTTTTTTAAACTCTAAAACTAGATTAAAAGTTACCTGTACACTGGCATGGCATTCTGTAGAAGCAGATCAGTGAGTGACCTGCTTCCAGCTGTAGACCTAGGATAATAAGGCATAGTGGTGACAAATTCAGGACGTCGATAATTCTTTGTAGAGCTGAAGGGTTGAAAATGGCGATTTTCGGATTTTTGGGATAGCGGACCTCTAAAAATGGAACAAGTGATGCAACAATAAAGTCAAAAAACAGATAATAAACAGTATATTGGTTCTTATCACGACTATTTTTCCAAATCGGAAAAACGTTTAAAAATCAATTTAATTCCAATGCATCAAATTAAAAACGTCCAAAAACTTACTCAATATAAGGACTAGGCACAGCCCTGACCACAACAACGCTACACACAATGGCAACAACGTAGGCGACCATCCACATACTTTTTCCAACAATGATGTATTGGCTCCTCCTTCGCACAGCCTTAAATAGGCGTCAGTTGAGACAGCAGAAAGCGTGCGTCAATTGGAGCTAGTTTTCCATCGTTAACTCTGTTCTTCTAGAACGAAATATCGTCAATGGATTGTTTACGCTATAGGTGTCCTAAGAGCAAGTGGAGTAAATTGCAAGTTGAAAAATGTTTAAAAAGGGAAAGTTCGAAAATGGGTTTGAAACAGATTCAGAAAGCATTTGTGAACGGTTTGAATGGGTCTGCAAAGAAATATTAGTTTGGAGCAACAGGTTTTTTAATGCCAAGCACTCATGAGTTCTCAATTCTATCTCGAATTACTTCTAATGCAGACTAATTAACGTACATTACAAAACGGTCCAAACTGCATTTAAAGCGGATTAAAAATAGGGAAAGTTTCGAAGTTTAAACAATTAGAAGAAAACCATTGATGAACGGTTTAAAAGACGAGCTTTGTAAGGTCCAAAGAATTTTTGGATCACACAGTCGTCTTGAAAAATCTATGCAAAAAATGCATTTCAAAAGATAATCAAATTTGAAAAACAGCTTTTTTGTTTACTAATTTTCCAGAAAACAAAAAACCGCAAAACTTGAAATTTCAAGTTCAAAACATCCTACTCAAAGAAACCCAAAATGCGGTTCTTATGATTCATTTTGAGCGCAAATACAATTTCAAATTTCATAGATTTCTAAGCTGACGCGTATAATTTATTTCTAAAAAACACTTTCCACCCGAGTGGAAAATGGGCAAGTTTCAGTGTACTATTGCTCAGAAACCTGTTTTCGGGCTGTGCTCTGTGACGAGTGGTTTTTTAAAGTTTGCTACAAACGCACGTGTTGTCTAAGACTTTATTTAACTAGAAGGGGAATTGAGGGAAATCTAACATATTTTGTTGTCAGGGAATTTCTTTCTCATCTAAGAAATAGACTAGAACTGTCTTGTGAAAACAACAAAAAACGATTGTAGGGCCAAAGTTAATCGTAGTCAGTTTGGAAGAGTAATAATAGTAAGAGTAATAACACATAATAAAAGTTTGAAGAAAAAATAGAAAATGCAAGGATGATGCCAGGAAGTAATTCGATTAGGAGTTTTTTGAACATTGAGGAATGGTTTTTGGATTGTCAAAAACATGAAAAATTTGGGGAAATCAGCACATTTCATTCGCATGACACGTTAATTTTAGCATTACGCTCAAAATCCTTTATATCTTAGCCATTGTTGACCTTTTATTCCTCATTGGCACCTGCCTGTTATGCTCATCTCCGTAAAACTGATCAGCTCAATTTTGGGCCATTTGGACCATTTTACCCTTGCACAATTCTCTCAGCTCTCCTCTTGACTTTCTTAGCCAAATCAGCGTTCCAGAATACAACCTTGTTTACCCATTTGTATTTGCCTACGACGCTTCAAGCCCAATTCAATCAAGCCAACACTTTCTGTCGATTCTGAGGTTACAGTGACCACCTCAATAACCCAAATTTCAAGTAAGGTGGTTGTTGGCCTATTTGAAAAAAAGGTTTAAATGGACTGTTTTTGCGACCTACTATGGCGGATCTAAACGTGAATATAAAGCTCTATGATAGGTCCAAAAAGGATCCAAAGAGTCTGAAATTGGGGATCAGAAACACGGCTTCTGAAACTCAAAAAATGGTTGTTTAATATGACCAAGAATGAAGTGAAGGTTGTGTATGAGAAAAATTGTAAAACGACTAAAGGTGAAAAGAATGTGACAATTGTGAGAATGCTGAAGAAGAAGAAGGTTGGTCATACTGGAGTACACATTTCTCTGTTGTTTTTTTTTTTTGCTTTTTTTATAAGCACTAATGAACAATGTTTATTCGACCAAATAAGAGAAATACACATAAAAGCACTATTAAGCTACAAAACCAAAAAAGCTTACTCAACGCTACCACTAACCCACACAGAACTTATTCTCGCCCAGTGATCTTTGCATCAGAAATACTGTGCAAGCATCTCCCTCTAATGATTTTTGCGACCAGGTCACTCCAGACCCCGTAGCTGTAAACAACCACCATTTGAAGTGAGCATCAGCATTAGATTCCAAGTCAGCTGAATTTGCTCGGTGTATGCAACTGAACTTATAAGTTTTTAAATGTTTGAAAACTAATTCAACTTTTTTTAAACAAAAAACTGTGTCTAGTTGTTCGTGGCAAAATATAAAAACGCACAAATTATTAAAGATTTTGAAGGCTTCAGCATTATTGGCTGGGAACTGGATGCACTTCTTTTCTCTCACGTTTTTCAGGTACTCCCATTTGTGTCGTCGGCAATCTAAATTTTGCAATCTGCAAGCTAAAGATTTCTTTTAGTTTTGTTCAACGCTGCATATCTCTTTTCGTCGACATTGAGCCAGAGATCAAACGGAATAGCCTCGAGACTGAGCGCAGAAGTTTCCGATTCGAAAATAGCAACTACAAGAGAAACCTCACACAAGTTTGTGAAAAACTACGCGAGCTTTTTTCTTCGCCTCATGATATGACGCACAAGAAATGGTAAAACTACCGCAATGTGAAGGAAGCCCGCAACGTCGAAATTACTCATGTCCAGTTTCGTTTGAGTCACTTGAAAAGATTTGAAGCTTTCAGCTCAAAATATGTTTTTATTTGAATGGGGCAAAAAAACTGTCTGGTCAGCGGCTAGCTCTGGCCAGACAAAAAGAGCTCATTTCTGTCACACTCGCCGAAAACGACCGGTCGGTTCCGCTAAGAAATAACGTGAAACCGATCGGTCGATCGTCATTACAGATTTTTACATTTCTTCATAACATTCTTAACAATCTCATTAGCCTCGGCTTCCGGAGACAAATAGTCTCTGATATGCGTCAGCACATAACCGAACTTATTTTTTCCTCTCCACCATCTTCTATCAGCCGCTCTTTCGTCCTTTGCTGACAAACCAATCCCCCAAAGATTTGGGCTGCATTCCACAAGAGTGCTTCCAGAAGTCGAGATCAGCTCTTCCTTGAATTCCTGGTTTTGCATGTACTGAAAATAAACCTTAAAACAAGCCAGAAACAACCTCATACTTTATGGACATTAACTGCAACCATAGATTCAACACAAGCCTTATCCCAAGCTTCTTGGTCAAAAGGTGTCACTTTCCTTCCCAAACGCTTCATTTCTGGAGGATTGAAAGTGTTTAGGGTTTTTTCAGCTGTCTTCAAGTCTCCGAAAAAACACTGAAAACATGTATTACTTTCAAAAACACGATTTTAAAACAGCGTAGTAGCTTTCTGGTACATAAAGCTCTGTTCACTGCAACTAAAATCTTTCCCATCAATGTGAAGCTTATCGCAATAAGTGAAATTACTAAAGCAACTGTTAGGAGAGTAAAATAAAGTATAAACAGTCCCGCAAGAACCGCTCACTTGTCGTGTGGTCATTTTGAACTCTGCCATACACAAACAAAAATAAAAAGTTGAAAATTTCGAAATGGCAGCGACGTCATAGAAAGCGAATGACAAAGGGAAAGAGAAAACGGGTTTTTATGTGTCGCCCAGGACGACCTTGCGTCAGAAAATCCGAAATTACGCAATCACGCAATACTGGTAAACAGAGAATGTTTAGCAATTAGTGTAGCCGACGAATATTCAGAAAATACAAAAAACAAAAGTCAAGGAATTATGAAAATGTAGAAAAAGACAGTTTTCAGCCTTCAAGTTCTCCTTTGAGGCAAAATATTTACATAATTTGAGCTCTAAACGTTCCAAAGCTTTAAATATGCGTTTTAAAACGTTTAGCAGCCTCGAATCTGTGTCGAGAAACGCTTCACAGTTATCAGTTTGCACATTGAAACGTGTCTCCGCTTTATTTGCCGTCTGCAACGTTTCATAGCTTCAAATGTGCCTCGTAAAAAGTCATGATATGGATTCATCTGTCTTGTAAAACGTTTTAGATTATTGACTTTTAGTGCCAAATGCGCTCAGAAAAATGTTTTGTTTACGCCATGAGCGTTAGAAACGTTGTTTTCAAACTATGTATTTTTACCTTATTCCCCTTTGATCGTTCGGAACGTTTGCTAAATGACTGTAAAGCAGTTTTGATTGCCTTCTTGCTTTGCTTTTCACACATTTCAAACATTCACAACTCTAAAACAACTGTGGATAAGATACATAGATTTTACATAAACTTTACATATGCACTTATGAAGCGCTTCACATATGTATTTTTAGCGTTTCTCAGCTGACAGAAATACTTCGGAAACGTCTCCCGAAATATTTAAAACAAGGCTGTAAGGGCGGCGAATCCTCCAGCTACAGCTCCAAAGATGGCTTGGGTGGTTCCCGCAATGGCACCGGTAGCGCCCACGCTTTGCATAACGGATACTGCATAAGGGGTGATTCCTTAAAAGTTGTGATTTTAAAATCAAATTTGGAAGAAAACTTTTACCTCCTCCCCAGGACATCATTGTGGCGGCTGTGCTCCCTGCAGCGATTCCTCCGGTTCCAAAGCCCAGGGCTCCTGCGGCGGCTAGAAAACGTTCTCAGCTCAGGACCTGTTACAAGAGCCATGGCCACAGCTGACCAAGTTTTGAGTTTTCCCTACGTCGCCCCCGTCCTTGCTCCTGCCGCTGCAGTTACTGCAGCTGTCGTGGCCGCTCCTGTAATCATCCCAGCCGCCGCAGGAGCCCTGGGCTTTGGAACCGGAGGAATCGCTGCAGGGAGCACAGCCGCCACAATGATGTCCTGGGGGAGGAGGTAAAAGTTTTCTTCCAAATTTGATTTTAAAATCACAACTTTTAAGGAATCACCCCTTATGCAGTATCCGTTATGCAAAGCGTGGGCGCTACCGGTGCCATTGCGGGAACCACCCAAGCCATCTTTGGAGCTGTAGCTGGAGGATTCGCCGCCCTTACAGCCTTGTTTTAAATATTTCGGGAGACGTTTCCGAAGTATTTCTGTCAGCTGAGAAACGTTTCAGAACTAAAAATACATATGTGAAGCGCTTCATAAGTGCATATGTAAAGTTTATGTAAAATCTATGTATCTTATCCACAGTTTTAATCTACTCGGTTTAACACGCTTCATAGCTCAGGCTGTTTTAGAACCATTCATGAGTTGTAAAACGTTTCAGAGCTCAAATGACCTTCCTTCTGCATTGTTTCACGGCCCATTAAAGTTGGAAAACGTTTCACAAAGCTACCAAATTACGTTCATTAGCTACTATTTTGTCATTTTTCATGCACCACAAAATTATCTGAGCCCAGCTCATTTTATTCCTTGCAAAAATTTGTTTTTACACAATATGTACAAATTGACTACAAAATACGTAGAATGACGGAAGAATCGAAGCCACGACCTGTGTGGTCACAATGATTTACAAGAAAAGAGGATTTATATACAATCACAGCGCACGTTTAAAGTTACAAATGACAAAAAAATACGTGTTTTGTGGGTTTTTCAGGGTACCTTGGCTTAAAGAGAGGAGAGAAGTGAAACCAGCAATAGCCATAATTAAGGTAGAGGGTATTTACAAGACACTAGAGGGAAGACGCGCGATTAGAGGTTGAAAAGCCATTCAAAACCTGTATTTACGGTGTGCAGGGAGTATAAAGAGCTGGCTAGTCTGGCTAGTTCAATCGGGGAACACAACCAGGTCCTGACTTGAGTTGAGCGAGTCACTGTCGCCAGTGACGAAATGGGGTCGACCTCCTGGGTTTAAAGGCTAAAAAGATTACGGTATTAAAGAAATGTAAAAGGGCTGACGTACCCTCTCGTTGAAGTCGAAGTCACGCATAGCCTCGGCGATCTGGTCACGGACGTTAGTTTCGTCGGTGTGCGGTCCGTAGGAACGAGATTCGACCTCGGACTGCCACGAGCCGCAGACGATCCTGGCCGCTGGGTTCTCAAAAGAGGCGGTGGCCGGGCGGCAGAGTCGCCGATGACCACTGGGACCGAGCGGTGCACGTTGATCGAGTTCGCCGAGTTTGGAGATTCTGAGGGGCTGACCTGAAAAGAGGATAAGGTTATGGTGGTTTTAGGAATTGGTATATGTAGGTTATTATAAAAAACATTTTGGTTTATGAAACGTCTCAAACACGTCTCTACAATTTCTTTGACCTCACGACCACGTTCTCTAAACTTAACTTTTTTAAAAGCCAAAATTCAATTTTAAAAGCCTCCTTACCAAGTCAGCACTCGAATGCCCGGACGGAACGAAATTGAAGAACGTGAACTGAGGACCCATCCAGAGTCGTCTATGCGGACCACAATAAGTCGTGGCTTCGACCTGGGAAAGCCACTCGTTCTCCACGATTTTCTTCGGTTCCTCGTCGTCACTATCTACCATGACTTGCGGCTTATGCGGGAGTGCTCCGCTCTTTGTCCAAGCGATAAGCGGCGAGTTGATCGAAAGCGGAGGGCGGACGTCACACGAGTTCTTCATACTAAAAATCTCATTTTTAAACCCAAAACTAAGAATTTGTAGGCCTACCGTTTCAGCTCCCACTGAGCAAGAGGGAACGGCTTCAGCCTAATCTGACCATTCTGGCTTGATCTGTTAGCCGACTGCTTGGAGAGCGATTGCGAGCTGGGAGGTCCGCTAGGAAGACTTTGGGGTCCAGCAGCTTGGGCTCCTTCCACAGCGTGTCCTGACGACGTTGAAGACGTAGAAGATGTCCTCTCACGTTGAGGCTGAAGCTGATACTCCATCAGCATTCCATCGTTGCTCATAACCATCAGGGTCTGACGCCTGTGGCTATGGACAGCCGAGTTAGAAGAAGCCGTAGCGTGAGATGGATCCATAAAAGAGATTGCCAATCGTCGGCTCATCTCAGCCGCCAATTTCGAGCTGCTGCTGGCGCTACGACTTGGTTGCTTGCCCGTGGCCGAGGCAAAAGCCATGGGCGTCAGATCCGTGGCCCATGCGGTAATGTTCTCTGTAGAAATGTGCTGCCTAATCTTGG
The DNA here is from genome assembly GCA_000757645.3 of Steinernema carpocapsae. Classification (NCBI taxonomy): domain Eukaryota; kingdom Metazoa; phylum Nematoda; class Chromadorea; order Rhabditida; family Steinernematidae; genus Steinernema; species Steinernema carpocapsae. Next base: position 329,983 of record AZBU02000014.1, on the reverse strand, counting down.
CCAAAGCGTTGACAACCACAGGCGGAGGATAAGGTCCAATCCGTTGATTGATTACAGATTTTACCAGATTTGCGTTTCCAGCAGCTGGATGCTCCCTAATTGGGTTTGGCGTGTTCGGACTTGCCCTAGAGAGTGGATTTTGTAGATTTCTAGGCGTAGCCACAAGGTCAGGTGACGTAATCCCAGCGGAACGCTCGAAACGGCTTTCCTTGTTGACAAAGGAGCCTCCATGTGTCCTCACATTCACGTTGCCTCCATAGGGAGTTATAGGAAACACGTGGACAGTTCCATGGTTGGTAGCCACAGAGAGCCAGCGATTGTCGTCAGAGAAAGTCGTATCCAGAACCTTGGCTGGGGTATTGCCACGGAACAGCGTGTAAAGGTGTTGGACGCCTCCTAGGGAGCTAGATCCAGCGTGGTTCATCAGGTGGAAAAGGTGGAAACTTGTCGCATCTTGGCCTGTCGTGAGGATCAAGTTGCCACCTTGACCAAACGAGATATGACCTAAAGGCTGGTCATGCGCGATAAAATGATGAGTGACGTATTGGGATCGGTCTTGATGCTCGAAACTTTGGCTGTCCATTTTGTCAATATCGACTACAGTAACGTAACCAAAATCTTCGTGAGCTGCTTTTGAAGACGCCGTGAAGGTAAGACTTTGTACTACGGATTCACCCAGTTTTGTCAGACACTTAAATCGGAGCCTTAAGTTTAAATTCGAATACTTTTAAAACTCACTTTGGCAGCATTCATGACCTGGCTAGTGTAGGAAGGCAGTTCACAGTCCATAACGGCGCCGCCACAACTTTGATTGGGACGATCGAATTTCGCGTCAGAATAGGCAAGAAAACGGTCGGACAAGGCAAACGGCGGAGCTAAGAGCGTGTCAGCCACGCGGCACTTCGAGATCGTGTGCTGGATCGACAGCGTCATCACGTCGCAGATCACAAGACGGTCGACTAGACACACTACTAGGCACCTGGAACGAGTATTAATGTAAGTCATATCCTATAGAAGGCCAAGACTCACTTAGATGAGCACTTGAGATCGATAATGGAACCGGGAAATTCGAGTTTCCTCACGATCATGTCCGACTTGAGTGACATGAACGTAAGTTCATTGAATTGGGCGTCGTAGGTCTTGGCGTTTGAATCAACATAGGCAAAGATAGGGCGACTCTCCTTGTAGGTGTTCTCGTAGATTGAGTGGATTGGTTCAGGTTGGAATGGGAGAAGGATTCCGGTCCTCAGAGGGCCGCTCCTTTCAGAGATGATCTCTTCGCAATCGCCGTTTTCGAGATGAGCCCAGATTTGGTATCCTCGGGCCAAACCAATTATGATCACGTTAGCCACTTTGCGGCCGCCAATATCTGGAATTTCAACGACTGACAAGTTGTGACAGGATAAACGCTTACCATAATTGCATTTTTGCATGCGGACCCAGTAAACGGGTTCCGTAGATGGAGGAGCGGAGTTCGATTGAGGGATCACTTCGTGCACAAACTCGGCCATTGAGGTCACGAAGTTGCTCTCGCTGAAATTAGAAACATTTAGAAGCGTCAGTGAAATGCAAAGTTACGCTTACTTTAAGGAGGCAAAACAAACCCAAAAAAAGTCTACATACAAACACAGCCAAATCAAGCTTTCATATGAACGCCCTCAACACGGGCTAGCTGAAACCTTAAATTTACCTACTTTAAGACCAAAAATTGGACCTAGACTAGTGTCGGAATTAACAGTTAATTTGAACCCTGAAAGCTTTAAAGTTTACCCGAAAATTTCATGTTTTAAAACCCCTTTCTAAGAACAAGGGTCTTTTAAGCACCCTAACAAAGTTACGATGCGCTCTGAAAAATTTGTTTGAACAGCTTTTCAACTGGCTTAAGATGACCAGCAAAAAGCGGCAATATTGTACCTAGCCAGCTTTGTAAACTTATTATAGTTAAAGCCAAATTCAAATCCACTTAAAAAACCAACTTACGGAACAGTCTCCGGTCTAACACATTGTCCCCTTGGGTAGTAGCACTTTTGATTCGAATTCGTAAGCGCGGATTTTCCATTAAACGCTTCGTCCACGTTGACATCGTTGTCGTCGATGTTAAGAATGCCTCCCTCGGCTACTTGTTGCTGTTGTGGGTGAACCTGAAACAAGCGAGAGATGCACTTTTGTGGATGTTGTTTTCCCACACACAATTTTTTCAATTTCATTTATTCCCAGCGTAAATATTTTTGTGTCCCTTGTTTCAGGCACCAAAGACTGCCTGCGTAAAAAGTCAGAGTCAGAAAACTACGACGTTCTTTTCGAGGCTTTCAAATTGGGTCCCCGAACCTCAGAACGTATTGATTCCTATGCCTCTTATCCACCCTTCCCACGTGCTTAGCAAAGGAGCACACATAAACATTCGTCGACGGCAAGCGTGCTAAGTGCGGTAACAAGCGACCAAACATCGTTGCTCGCCTGAACGTCTTCTCCACGCATCTGCGCTTTTCGTTTGTTTTGGTCGCGCGCTGTGTGTCAGCGACAACTACGACATTCCTAGAAAAGGTGATCTCCAAAGAAAAAGAAGAGAACGGGTCCTAACAGATGATCACTACACGTGACGTGGGAGTTTTCACGTTCGTGCGATGAAAAAGAAGCAAAAATGGAAAGGAAGATTGATCTATGAGAAGTGGCTGATTGCATCAGAAATCGGAATTAGGGAAGAAACCGTTTGAAAAAATGCTCTGAAACGTTTCAGAACTTAATAAAAAAAAAGAAATTATAAGGTTTCTAAAGCGTTGCACAGCTCAAACAAAAAGCGGCAGCTTGAACCCAGTAACCTTAAAAAAATCCTTCAAAACCATACCTCTTGCGTGAACGGATGAACTGTAGCACTAGCTGCGGAACTCGAAACTGACTTCTTCTGCTTTCTGTGGGTTCTCGATGGGGCAACAGGCACCGATGACATAGGATCCCACAAAGCTAAAATAATCAAAAGTGCACATTAGATGGGTGGATCTAGTAAAAGACAGGTGCAACACAATAGTCGCGCCGCGGAACACACGCAACATGAGGAGGGGGAGGATAGATTAAACCGGATCAATAGGCAGCTGAGAGGAGTATGGAAGAGGCGATAGGCAATCATGTGCAAAGAGTCGAAGAAGACGCACACAAGCGACGAGTTGGCGGAAGAAGATAGGAAGTTCTCGCAAATCCGCTGAGGAGCAAAAAAGCGTTTCAATGCACAGCGGGAGAAGAAAAAATCAAAATCCGCGAGATAAGATCGGTCACATGCGCTGGCAAGAGTCGTAATTTCGCCATGGTTATTACGTAATTGTGAGCAATCCTATAAAAGCGACAGACAAAATCACGTGACAAACTCGGAATTGTTGCCATCTAACGTTTATTTCTAGTCGCAAAATCAATTTTCGCAATTAGTTGCATTGCGGTTTCGTCCCTTTGTAAAGTGTGAAACGTTTCACCAAACCTAATTTCAAGAATCTAAAATAATGAAACAAATTATAAAATCAAACGTGTTCAATCTAAAGTTATTTTCTGAGTTCTGAAACGTTTCATAACCCAAAAACGTTTTTTTAAATCTAGTTTCAAAGTTTAGGTTCTTATCTTGTCAACATTATGCTAAAAGCATCGGTGTTTTACGTTTTCGGCTTGCTGCAAACCTAAAATTACAATCTTTAAATTTTGCATTTTGTTGTTTGTGAACTGTTTTACGTTTACATCAATTAGGAATAGGTAGTTTCTAATTAATGTAAACGTTGTACAGCAAATAAAACTTGCTAAAATACTGAATTGAAACGTTCACTATCTTTTTTAACCGCCTATTTTATCTGTTTTGCAACGTGAAACGTTTCACGCTTATCGAAACAAAGCATTTGAATATTAGAAGCAACTCTAGCGCGGTCCACAAACTATCCAATTATCAACCATCCCCTATTACAAGATGTGGTCATTAAAAGGCCACTTCTCCGGTCACCCGCACAGAGATGCGCGTCCTGGCACCAACCGCTAGTAGCCACAGCAAGGGAGAGGATAGATAATATGAATATGTATTGACAGAGGAGTCAGCTCAGAGCTATTATATATAAGCCCTGTCGTGTGGAGCTCACAACAGAAAAAGCAATATGCAATAAGACTATTCTCGGGGTTCCGACGGCAACCACAACGCCATACTAGGAAACACGAAGGGTCCAACGTCGTTGTGACTGCGGCTGCTGCGCCCCGACGATTGTGTTCGGGTTGATTGATCTTATCGCGCTGCTGCAACACAATGAAAAAATCGGTCGATGGTGGTGGCTACGTCTGCTGCTTCGTTTGGGGGCGGGTAAGCTCCGCGTGAGCCCCGATGAACTATGGCGCTGGGGTGAGTCGATTAAAGATCAACGTCGTTGTCGCCGTGGGTCGAGTGCTGACTAAGTATTTAAGGATTCAAAAGTTTGCGCAAAATTTAAATTAGGTGGTTTGCGGACGCATAGAAGGCATGGACAAGATGGGTTGAGCGTTATGGGTAAGATTTTGTGAAGCGAGCAGTAACAACGGTAAGAACATAGTTCGAAATGTTTCTAAAACGTTTTAGAGCTTCAAAAATGAGCAGTCAAAAAACGTTTCAAAACTTTAGAATTTGTGAGTTCTCTTTTTGAATATAAAGCCTATTTCAGCACACTTAATATTTAACACCCTTCCTATCTGCTTACAAATCTCACTTCCCATGTTCATAAACACAGACCCCCCTCATTCCTCCTATCCTTTTGTCCTATTTGGGCAAAAACAATGGAACTACATCCACTTTGCACCTCGTTCCCAGAGAAAAACCGGTCATTCCAGTTTGGTATTTAGCTCAACAAAGTACACACTCTTAGCGCGGAAATGCGCTAAGCATAATTTTATTACAAAAATAGTTCCATAGCCAAAAAAGATCTTCACAAAGGGTTCTGTGGCCCTAGTAGAACAGCTGGCGAGGCACAAAATAAAGTCTTTTGTGAACGAAAACCATCTAAACAACTATACAAACATGGCCATTGGAGACGCACTCCTCCAAGATCGATTGAGTAAACCAGTCGGTGTCTTTCAGTGGTGGTCGGGTGGTAAACGACGCCTGTTTTGACCGCACAAAGGACAAAGATTCCCGCGAGGTCTCTTAGACGCAAGGACACATGCAAGAAAGTGGTTGCCAATAACATTTCTCCAGAACTCATGAGAAGTGCACGTGCCAGCGATGCCATTTTTCCGGATATTTCTTACTGTACATTACACCGCGCGGTCTAATACTCGGTCTAAAAACTGTATTTTTGGTGCCGGTAATCATCACCTGATTACGCTCAAAGTCCAAAGTATAAAAATGGGTGATTCATAAGGTGAAAAAGATGAAAACAAACGCTAAGATATCAACTGTAATTGTTTATGGAAAACGACCTGAAAGGTTAAAATCTTACTTTAAAAGGCTTCTAAAACAGCGTTTCAACAATATTTTGAATTTTTAAAGTAAAAAAGACTTCAACTATTTTTATTTTTATTTAAAGTCAGTAAGACAGTAAAGTAGTTTTAAAGTTACTTAACAGTGGTTAAAATTATTTTTGGAACGATAGACATCGTTTCTAATAGCTTCTAAAAAGTTTACAATTATCTTTAGTCTAAAAAAGGTTTCAAACAATATTTGCCTCATACAACATTTTGCGTCAATGCTAAAACTTACCAAGAACTCCTTCAAAATTCTGTGAAACGTTCCACGCTTTAGAAGACATTTAATAAGCGACAGCTATAAATACAAATTAGTCTAAAAAATTACTGTTTCGGTTTTGCAAAATCTTGAATCAACCGTCTAGAACCGCCGTCTGGCTTTTCAAAACAGCGCCAAACATTTCAAACTCGCCTGCATCAATCACTTCAAAACTAGACAGACTAATTTGCAGACAGCCGAGAGACATAATGTAAGCGGCGATCAAAACCGGAAGATAATTTAATTTACGATCAATCGATCGGTAGTACGCGCTATGCCAAACTCAACCCAAAGCGATTAGTCCAATATACTCAAAATCCTTAAATAATGTGACAAAGGCAAATTCCCAGAAGGTACATACGGTCTTTCCGAAATGAGAATCCCATATCGAAGCTAGCAGCCAGCTGCAGAACAAGCACAGATAGAATCAGAGCACACACATCGACAAACGATTCCCCGTTTACAACGTCAACGTCGTCGTTGATGTCGACGTTGCTGTCGGTGGTGGCTGGAGGGTTGCGGGCTGCTGCTGCTAGGGCTGCTCTCCTCCTCGAGGCAATCAGCTGATCGGCGGTGACCGCCGCAGCGGCGCTGACGCGCGCGAGAGAGGCGCGCGCTCGCCGATTTGAAATGGATGTTGCGCGCTCACATGCCTCTCGCTCGCTCCTAGCCACCGAAAAGCAAGAGAGGGGCAAAGATAGCGCAGCAAACAAGTGAAGGCGAGCGAGAGGTGACGTAGGCGCATGTTTCGACTCGAAGTTTCGCTCTCGTAGTCGCGTTCTCGTGGTGGCTAGGCGCGCTCCTTTGCGTCATAGCCGGAGCGAGAGCGAGAGCGAGAGGTGGCCCACAGCGTGTGAGGATTGGCGAAGAAGAAAAAGAAGATGAAGAAGAAGACATTCCCAGAAATTTGTGCTTGCGTGTGTTTGTGTTAGAGGAGCGAAGAGGAAGACGAAGCGACTGCGACAGGCCACCGCTGTGACTGAGCCTCCAACTGCGAATTGCCTTCCTCCGATTTTTCTTCTTCGTCTTCTTTTCCTCATCGTCCTCTTCGTAGCGTATTGCGTGTGTGAGTCTTGCCATGAACGCTCATCCTATCCTAAAGCAGCAAACCTTATGTAGGCGCTTCATCTCCCGCATGTGAGTCTCCTCCGGTCACTGTACGATTATTGGTTCTCTGACAGTATAGTCGTTGGGTGGGTGTACGGAGATGTGGAGCGATAAAACAGAGATCTGATCTCTTCGCAGGAGATCTCACCAAGGCGTTCCTTGTTCGATGGTTGCGTGTGAGCACACGCGAAAGCGATGTTTACGACTTGGGTGCGTTCCAATACGGGATTTGTCATTCATTGTCTGTACTGTGGCGTTCTCGAGTTGTCAGACGTGATTAGAATGTTTTGGGATTGAAAGGACGCTAGATGGGAAAGTGCTTTGTAATGTTCTTGTTGTGTCAATGATCATTTTTGAGCGTAAAAGCATTTGGAAAGTGTCATTTCCGTGTTAGTTGATTAGATGTTTTGGACGTCTTAACGTAGCGTGAAACGTCTCTTAAAGTTTTTGTTAAAACTGATTGAGAAATCTTTTAGTTTTGGTTCCACGGAATCTTGAAGCTGCTTGTGACAGGCTCCCATAGCGTCGTGAAACATTTCAAGAGACAATAACGCTTTGAAATTGCTTTTAATAGATTTTGAAGGATAAAAACGTTGTTGGTCAAAACCGCAATTTGCGCTTTTCAGACTTTGCTCTATTTTTCACAGTTGTAAAACATTTCACATTATCAATAGTTTTATCAGCCTACACCTGCTTGCATTGTCTTACCTACATCGCACCTAGGTTCACTTCCCCAAATACCTATTGTAGCCGCAACCGCTTTTCTGACCTTTGCAGCCTATTACCCCCGTCAAAACAAGAATCCCGAAATGACGTGATTTTCTGCAGTCCCAAAAAGTAGTAAATGTCACTCTGTCTAGACGCGATGTGAATGTTTAAGTATTTGGCATGACTTCAATTCTATGCTTCTCTATTCCCCCAACATGGGATTGATGCATGAATTAGGATAATCTCTTTCCTGTCCCATTGTTGTGACATGCGACCCACATGTGACTAGACCTTTGCACTCTAATTAGGTTTCAGCAATCTGAAGTGAAAACCGCATAATGTCCTTCATTCAATCACGTACATATGACCCTTGATTGCCCTCCAAAATCCGTTGAATTTCGTCTAATGAGTTTGCATCCGGTCTAGTGGACCAATTACGAGAATACTCAATCATTTCCTACGTGTGGGCACGTAGGTGTCCGTGGTTGTCAACGGTGTAATGCTTCTTAAGAATCCATTTTTAGGCGTCTTAGGTGTGCGTCTACGTTTCTTGTATCCGCTCATTTAATACATTGTCGCTTAAGTGTTTAAAGTTGTGTTTGAGACGTTAAATCAGCTAATATTATGCAAAGTTGGAGAGTTGGCCTCGTGAAACGTTTCACAGTGATGGATCGCTTTTTGTGAAACGTTTCTAACCAATAAAACAATTCTTTGAAACGTTTTACTAGCTTCAAATGGTCTTGTAAAACGTAGGTAGTCGTCATTGCCTTGATGGTTCTTAAAATCCCATTTTAAGACGTTATTGTCGCGTCCACACGTTTCCTGTAACATCAATTTACGCCCATCCGCTCATGAGATTCTTTTTAAGTGTTTAAGTTGTTTTTGCCTTTCGGATAGCGCGTTTAATCAGCTAAGTAAGGCTTAAGGCGGAAACCGTATGACGCACGTTCTCCGCTTTTGATAGAGCTTCACGTAGTGGTTGATGTAATAAGCTAGAGACACACTCACGCCCTGTTTTCCTATGTACGAGTGAGTACGTGATTCACGCCCCGTGTTTGGCACAGGATTTTACGATGTTTCCATGGAATTGGAAATGGTTTGGTGGGATTTGACGTGGGAAAAGGAAGCAGTTAATTATGAAAATGCGACAAAAGGAAAAACTTGGTTGTGAAACGTTTCACAGATGTTTGGACACTGGTGTGAAGCGTTTTGCAAATCATTGCAATTTGAAAATTCAAGTGGCATTATACAGTTTTTAACCGGCAACGTGAAACGTTTCATAACCGAAACCTCTACATGTTTACAACCATAAATAAGTGTGAAACGTTTTATACCTCCCTTCAAGACCTGTTTAAAGCTAAACACCCTCTTTGGCTCCATTCGCCACCCCTGTTTGTAATTCAGTTCCTCCCCATCACTTCTCACTCTCCCCATTTAGACCCTTAGCGCTTATGAAGAGTTTTACGCTCCTCTTTTATGGCTTCCTTAAACAGCTCTTTTCTTCTCTCGATGGAGCGCGTCGAGAGCGAAAAGTGGGCGGCTGTGAATTCCTCTCTGCCGAGTATCAAACATCCCTTTTAAGTCCCGTCTTATCGTCTCTTCTCTTTCCACCATTCCGCTTTGATCGCGCCTCCGACATTCTAAGTAAAGTGTCGTCGTTTCTTCATTTCACACCTTATTGTTGCGGTCGGTACGTGTGAGGCTTCACTGCTTTCCAACGCCCTACGATTTGTACCCTATTATGACTAGAATCTGATTTGATAATATGCACTTGTGAGGGTGGTACTGACGTATGAAGCGCGCGTCATTTGAGGCTTCTTGTTGTTTAGGGACTCGCGAGGACTCATGAGGAACACGGCAAAAAAGTTTTCGTAGGTAGGTATTGAAAAAACTTAGGACAGCTTTCAAACGTTTCAGAAACCAGGAACGAACGTAGACACGGCTTATGACACCCCAAAAAATTCATTTTCGCTTCAAATTTGACAGCGAACGGTCCGACCTCTTTGTTGAGCGTTTTCTTATTTGGGGACCACGTTTGACTCACAAAGTGCATTCTGGCATTCTGGGAAACCCTAAAACCCCGGTTTTGGAGACAAAAACATTGCAACCACGGTCAATTTATGGTAGTAGCCAATTATTTAGAGTCTGTTGCGGTCCTGGGGCTATTATGGCCCTTTTTTGACTTAAAAATATTTTAAATGTTGGGTTGTTTTTGAGTTAGGCTTTGGCCAGGAGAGGTTGAACCCAAAGGTTTGCTCAATGTCCAACACAGCAGTCTACCGCAATGTTTAGCATAAACAGTCCTTAAAATCCTTTCTACCCAAAATACGTCCAAAACAAGGCTGTTTTTAGCTCTCAAACCCTATTTTCAGGTTTTTGACGAACCGACCGGTCAGGAGCTCCAACACTGAGCGAAATGACGTCCTTTCTCCTGACAGGCCCTAACCAGACAGTCTGCACCTGTGCCCAACTTCAAAAACCACCATTTCGGTCCTCACTTCCGCCTCTGAGCGGTCGGTTTCGATCCCGAAATCAACCTTTTGAATCCCTCAAAAATTCCAAAAACGACTTCTCTTAATCCTTATCCTAAAGCAACCTAATGCCTACCAAAATTCTAAGCTTTTTGACATAAAACAAGACGTTTTTTAGCTCTTGCAGTCTCCTTTTCGCGTTCATATTACAACCTTTCAGAAGCTCCAAAACTGACCAAAATGACGCTTTTCTGTTTGTCTGTGTCCATCCAGACAGTTTCCAACCTCAAAAACCCTTCATTTCCATCCACACTTCCGCCTCTGAGTGGTTGGTTTCGCTCTCCAAATCCAGCTATTGACTCCCCAGCGAAAATCAATTGCACTTTTGCTGCGACTATTATATGTCCCATCCCCAGCGCTTCAGGATCGCTCCTGCCCTCGCCAGAATTCCGTGTTTATACCAGCCGCGCCTTTTCTGTGACGACAACGTGTGCACTCTTATTCCGTTTATCGCAGAGCGCTTTCTTTGCTCATGTGTGTGAACTTTGCATTTAATGCGTTTAACGGGCGCATTTCGCATGTAAATCGTTTCATAGGGGCTGTGTTCGAAGATCACATGTTGATCGTCCCGTTTTGACACTCTGCAGTTGTGTGGGGCTGTATGCCCACTTTACAATTGATCGGATTAGAACTCTTCTTCTTTCCTCTGCTCTGGCGCTGTGCCTGTGACACACGAGAAGAGAAAGCGAGCGGTGCGCCAGGCGGCTGTTGCCTTCGCCTAGCGAGCAAGTGCGGCGACGGCGGCGATTTGAATCACTCTCGGGCTCCTGGCACGATTGACCTGAGCGAGTGCACTACGCCTTGTCACCTAAAATCAATGGTCCTCGCGAGCAGCGAACGACGCCTCTCACTCGCGCGTTAGGTGCTGCAGTAGCGTTCGCCGCGTTTTTGCAGCCCGATTTTCGCCGCGATCGAACGAGAACGACCAAGAATAGCAGGAGCAGCAGATACGGAAATGTAGTATGCATGCGATGTGGGTGATGCAACGGTCAAAGCGATACTGTTGCGCTATTTAGGGTGTGTAGGTGCGGAATGTGGCCGAATGTCTCCCAAAATTCACGCTTTTCTGTTTAGAATTGTTACGCAGCAGCGAAGAGACAAATTCGAGCGCATTTTGCTCCAAATTGTAGGTTTTCGCTCGAAGTTCGCGCATATTTCGATCCAAATTGTGGCGCGTTTCCGGCCGGCATTCGCTCGAAATTCGCGCTTCTCTGTTTCAGATGCCTGAGCAATGAGGCACCACAAATTGGCGCTTTGCGTCGCTATTCTGATTGCGCTTATTTCAGCCTCAATCGAGCGATTATTTCGTTCCAAATCAACGATTCTTTTCACCCAAAATTCACCTTGGGTTAAGCTTATTCACGCGTTCTGTGGCCCAAACGAATCGGTTCCAGCGCTCATCTTTGCATCGCTTACGTCAGCCATTGCCGTGAATCATAATTTGCCACTTTGCGAGTCATGTCATCAGCTGTTTGCGGGAATTTCGTATTGCAGGTCGCCTATGCATCGCGCTTCTTACTTGTAGCTCATGGATGCGTTATCCAAGACTCATCAATCGGAAATGCGTCCATTCCGCTAGGAACGTTTAAGCGAGTGTTTAATCCTCCTTCATTCCTATGCTGCTATTGATTACCACTTGAAACATGTGTGTGAAGCGTCGCTGCTACTCGCACCTTAACTTGGGAACCGGATGCCACGATTTCCATTCCCATCTCGTAATTTCATAATGTGTGTGCATCGTTTGTTATGCATGTGTTGGGGATGTGCCGCCGTTTTGTTGCCGCTTTCGCGTCGTGATTATGTTTTGACGCGTTCTCGTGGCGTGGTGGGAGGAGTCGCACCGGCAGTCTTTCACGTTTCGCTCATTTCAGATCGCGCAAGCTTCTTAAGCGCGACGATAACGGGTGAAGAAAATGGCTGAAGGAGAGAAGCTGAACTTGGACAACATCATCGCCCGCCTCCTCGAAGTGCGTGGCTCGAAGCCCGGCAAGAACGTCCAACTGACGGAGAATGAGATCAAGGGTCTCTGCCTCAAGTCCCGCGAGCTGTTCCTCAGCCAGCCCATCCTCCTAGAGCTTGAAGCCCCGCTGAAAATTTGTGGTAAGCCGCTTTCGTTTCCTTAGATCTGTTCTTATAGCTATGTGTCTCTGCAGGAGATGTGCACGGCCAGTACTACGACCTGCTGCGACTGTTCGAGTACGGCGGCTTCCCTCCCGAGTCGAACTACCTGTTCCTCGGCGACTACGTGGACCGCGGGAAGCAGTCGCTGGAGACGATCTGCCTGTTGCTGGCCTACAAGATCAAGTATCCGGAGAACTTCTTCCTCCTTCGCGGGAACCACGAGTGCGCCTCCATCAACAGAATATACGGATTCTACGACGAGTGCAAGCGCCGCTACAACATCAAGCTCTGGAAGATCTTCACCGACTGCTTCAACTGCTTGCCCGTGGCCGCCATTATTGACGAGAAAATCTTCTGTTGTCACGGAGGCCTTTCCCCAGATCTCCAGTCAATGGAGCAGATCCGGCGCATTATGCGTCCCACCGATGTGCCCGATCAAGGGCTCCTCTGCGATCTCCTGTGGTCCGACCCTGACAAGGTAAGCCTCACCTCTCTTAGATGACCGCTCTAATCATATTCTCATTCTAGGACGTATCTGGCTGGGGAGAGAACGACCGAGGAGTGTCGTTCACGTTCGGAGCCGAGGTGGTCGGCAAGTTCCTGCACAAGCACGATTTGGATCTCATTTGTAGGGCGCATCAGGTAAGCCTTCATTTTTCATTAGCCTCTCCTAAGCTTCTATGATTCCAGGTAGTCGAGGACGGATACGAGTTCTTCGCCAAGCGCCAGTTAGTCACGCTCTTCTCTGCGCCCAACTACTGCGGCGAGTTCGACAACGCAGGGTCGATGATGACCGTCGATGACACACTGATGTGCTCATTCCAGGTATGATTTTGTCTCCGTCGAGCCTCTCTCTTACCCTCATGTACTATGCAGATTTTGAAACCATCCGACAAGAAGAAGTTCCCCTACGGCGGCGTCGGATCGAACCGGCCGGTCACCCCTCCTCGAAACAATCCTGCTCAAGGCAAGAAAGGAAAGAAATGACGCGTTTTGGTCTGGAAGACAGGTGTTCTTCGTAGGCGCCTGCAGGTGTTTATAAAAAGAATTATGATTGTGAATAAAATGGAGTTCATCCCTCAGAACTTGTGTCTATGATTTGTGTCTGGTTCCGACCGCTCGGAGATGATTTTCAGGTGCGAATTAAGTCGAAGAGGGAGCTCTATCTGAAGCGGGAAATGTCTGCGACGACGCGATTTGTAAAATCGACGTGACGAGATTTGCAAATTTGGGAATTTCCATTGTTCGGGTGTCTAGCAGACGGTATCGTAGCGCGGACTGTGTACTTTGCAGGCTGCGGCAAGTGCACGCAGCCTGCAAAGTTAGCTACACTTTTTGGTGTCTGAAGCGGGACATGTCTGGGCAGAGGAATTCCGACCGGTTATGATGGTGAAATGGGTGAAAAAGGGGAACGAACATCTGAAACGTCGTGAAACGTTTCATGATTCGAAAAGGCTCATTTGTGCTTCATTTGAAGTCGATCTTGATGACATTTTGAGACCGAACAATGGTCAATTTCGTCTGATCTGCCTGTCTGAAAAGTCTTGATTTTCAGCCTTTTGGACACGCTGATCCTGACCGCTTTCGGACACGCTGATCCCGACCGAGTTTCTGGGTCAAAATGAAGCACGAATGGAGGCAGACAGGCGTCTGAAATGTTAGCTAACAGCTGTGAAATGTTTCACAACTTGAAGTGACATTTTTGGTTCGTTTGAAGCCGATTTTACGGTTATTCCGAGCGACAATTAAACGTTTTTCGTCCCATCCGCTTTGAGTCTAGACAGGCGACGAATTAGAGTTTCTGGTGTCTGACAGGCTCATTTTCATGCCGCTTTACTAGGTTGATTTTGAGTCATTTTGAAACAAACTTTGTTCAATTTTGTCGAAACTGCCTGTCTGAAAATGTGGCTTCAATCAAAGCCTTTCAGGCGACAAATTCCGACCACTCGACGAGGGTTTCAGGGTCAAAATAAGCCACTAAAAGAACGACTGGCTCCTGGAATCTCCTGTATGAGGCTTCAAATGAACGACGTTATAAACACGTCGGGCCTCTTGAAACGCATGTCTGAGCCGTTGTCAGTCTCTGCAACCTAATCATGTCTGTTCGAGCCCAGTCAACGTTTCACGCAGATCGGTCGGTCGCTCTTGGCCTCTCCGAACCATGTGGTCTTTCTGATCTCGATTTTGATGCTTCCCCCGCTAATCGACACTGAACAGGTACATTCATCCTTTCTTCACGTCTTTCTACCCTTAAATCTTGTTGCAGAAAATGCCAAGCATCCAAATCACAGCAGACAAGGATTCCAAGCCAGGCCTTTCCAATGACTCGAAACCGAGGCTTCTCTACGACGACGGCTACTACCGCAGTAGCTACAGGAGCTCCAACAGCGAAACCAACGTTGGCCTGATCGTTGGACTAGCCGTTGAGGTCCCCATGGTCGTGGTTTTCCTCATCATCATTGTCATTTGCGCCTGCTGCTGCCGATCCCCGCAACCGGCAACCTACTACAATCCGCGCTACGACGGGAACCCAGCGAACAACGCTTATTTCGGAGGTTACGACAGTACTGAGGGAAACCCGTACTACTGTCGTGGAGGTTGGTAATTAATGAATTTGGTGTTTTCGGCACGTTTGCCACGTGGGCCCATGGATGTTCTTATGAATACTACTGTTTAGTCTCGTGGAATAAATAACACTGCTTTTCAGGCATCGCTTTTCGCCATTTTGAATTCCATATAAGCTGGCTAATTTCTAACTTCAGGAAGCTACTTCTAGCATCGCTTTCATCATGTCGACGTTCGTTACATTGGTCCACAACGGAGAAGAAAACTGTATTTCGATGCAGAGAAACGTTCGAGTCCCGGAAATCGGTTTGGTACCCTTTTACCCCCCGAAGAAGCCCTATGACATCGAATTTCGGAATTCCAACGAACAGCGACTAGAATTTCCGACTTCTGAAGATGTGCACCCCGTTGGAAGCGAGTTCCGAACGCCTTCGGTGTCTTGCCACACCGCTAATGACAAGATTAATCCTCGAAAATTTGATCAAATGAGGATTACGGTGATTACCGAGCTTGAAGACCTCGAAGACCTCGTAGAAGAGCTTTGTAACCAACGTGAGTTCGCCGTGGACGTGGAACACAACCACAAGGACTCGTATTACGGGATGACGTGTTTGATTCAGATCTCTACGCGGTCTCACGATTACGTGATCGACGCTTTGGCGCTTTGGGACCATTGTCATCTCCTTAAGAAGCCTTTCGCCGATATCAACATTGTCAAAGTGTTCCATTCGGCGTTCTACGACGTCAAGTGGCTCTTCCGAGATTTCGGAATAGAAGTTCAGAACCTCTTCGACACCCAAATCGCTATGCGACCCTTTGGACACGCGCGGATTAGCCTCAAAAACCTGGCTAAGATATATGGTGAGGATTTGGACAAATCTCTCCAGGCGGCGGATTGGAGCGAGAGACCTCTTTCGAAGGATATGATCGAGTACGCTGCGAAGGATTCCTCGGTGCTTTTGGGTATCGCTGACCAGATTCGGAACAACCTGAAAATCGGGTCACCACCGAACTACTTCCCATGGCTTCTCAAAGAGTGCACGGACGTGGCCAGAGATTATCGGCTTCCTGCAATCCTGAAACCAGAGGAAACAGGCTTCACCGACCAGGAATGGGATCGATGGAATGAAGATCAGCAAAACATGGCCAAGAAGCTCTATGACGAGAGGGACAAGCTCGCTAGGGAGGTGGATATGAACCCCGAAGTGGCTTTTCCCTTGTCATACATCGTTTACCTCGTCGACTGGGTGAATACGCGCTTCAGATTTCAACTGAACGCGTTTTGCTTGGATTCCAGTGAAACGGAGTATCTTATCTCGAGTCATAAAAATGTTTATGGCAAGGTGGTTCCTACAAAAGCCTGGCACATGCCTTGCAGCTACTCTTACCAAGGCAAAAAGTTGGTTGTTGTGGAAGGTGTGGAGATGATCTTCTACGCGACGCCTTTAGAAGAGAAAATTCCGGAAATTGAGGATGAGGGATACGATGAGGAGTATGATTCGTCCGATGTTGAAAAGGGTGGATGTTTTGGGTTTTGTTGAGGTGTAGGTGGCGAAATAAAGTTCGGAAAATCGTTGTTACATTGGAACAAGGAAAAGAGGTTTAGGATCTCACAACATCAAAAATGAGATCATAAAAATGCAGATTTACATGGCTTCAGAGGCCTACGACCAAAAAAGGGTCTGGAATGAGCGGGTACCGGCCGTGGTGTCTGGAGCGAATTATTTGGAGCGCATGCGTTGCAAGCGAACCGGTCGGAATTCAGTCCGAATTGGCGTGGAAAATAGAAAAAAATCGTGCGAAATTCAGCGCTTTTCTTACTAATTCTTCCCACAAATTCTACTAGGATCATACATGGTGACACAAAAATACCCCCTCCTGTACAACCAGACAAGAAGCATGTGTCTGGTTGAGAGGGTAACTGTCTGAGAGGAATCATTTTGCGGCGCCGCGAGCCGTGGGATCGGTTGGTCGCAAATTCACGAAGGAACACGAGCAATCATGGTTTTTTCAACAGAAAACAATAAAATTATGCGTGACTAAAGAATCGCTCGATTTGGCGTCCTTCGTTTGTAATAAATTGACGAAAAAGACGGCATTCCTTGAGAAACGACTGACCGCGCGGTCACAGGACACTTGATCTGACAAAATGATTCATCCCAGACAGCTCTCCTCTCAACCAGACACATGCTTCAAACTTGAACCGTGACCACGAAGAACCAGATTCAACCAGCGAGGTCAACACGGACAATCCAGGATAAGCCGCCGTCTCCAAACACCTCCAGCTCCTAAAACCCAAGATTCCGTGGGACTGAAACCAAAAATTAAAGCTAGGAAAAAAAAGAGCTGAAAAGGCCTGGAAGCCCCGCAAGACCTTCCAAACTTCTTTAGACCCTCTTGTAGCCAAATTCAATAAAATACGTGGCCTCCTTAACAAGATCATTCCGACCACTTTTCGCGAACTTACGGAAAAGTTCCTCGCCGAAAAGATCTTCAAAAATGCTCAACTTCTGCCTCTGAACGTGGACAACATCTTTGACAAAGCCGTCGAGGAACTCCTCTACAGCGACGAGAGCCACGTCAACCGCTCTATGAAGTTCCTCATTAGCGTTCTGAGTCGCTGCCAGAAGACTTTTGAAGTCGAAGGCAGAATTTGGTTTGAGGAAAAGTTTGAGGAGCTTAAAAAGCAGATAGAAGACGCTGACGAGAAGACGAAGAAGCTCCTTCAGGAGAACACCGCGAAGGCTCAGCTGAAAGAGCGGCGCAGGGTGATGGGAAACATCGGACTTATCGCCCAGCTCTACCGGAACAAGCTCGTCACTCTCAAGATTCTCAACCTTTGCATTGCCACGCTTCTGAAGACCCGCGAGGACTCCCAAAAAGGCGACGAAGAGACGCTCGAATGCGCGATCAAGCTGATTTCGGACGTGGGCAAAAACTGGGAACAGCAGAGAACCTGGCGCCGACCCTCTCAAACCGCACGAATTTTAAGGTTCTTGACTTCGCGGAACTGAGGAATAACAACTGGAGCCGAGAAAGTCGCAGGCTCAAATTGGTCCGAAGACGCTTAAGGAGATCCACGCGATCGTCAAGAAAGAAGCGTTGGAAAATGAAATTGAACGTCAGAAATACGAGAAGCAGAAGAGGGGACCCCAGAGCCGTCGTTACGTGAAACGATTGATTGATTGATTTGATGAATAAAATGCATTTTTGGACAGAATTCGGCCTTAAATTTGGCCGCAAAAACTCCCACAGCAAGACATTGAGCACGTCAGAGAATTTTAAACCGTCACCTCTCTGAACCTCTCGCGCCTTATGTTAGCTCACCGTGCTCTGTAATTTCTCGTTTCAGACATTTTCATGTGTCTACAAGACGCAGATATGTCTGGCCATCCGTTAGGACCGCTCCAGACATGAACCGGTCGGTCCTCCTTCAGAAGCAGCTCCGATTCCAGCCGAGGGCGGTCGTCATTCGAAGCGTCGTACGATTCGAGCTTTGGTCGCAAAAACGTGAGTTCCTTTCGGATTGATTGGAGCTTCATGTTGCCGATTTTAGCGCGAAGAAACGGCTTCAGCTTCTATTTTTCGTTCCAGTGCGTTAAACATCGCCATGAGCTCTGAAGATGGGCAGGCGTCGAAGCTGCCCACGCCCGGAGAGAACATTCAGAGCAAACGGCATTCTTACGAGGTGAGTTTGGGCGGAAAGGGGGGTTGATACAGGGTAGATGGGGAAAATTCCAGGATCATAAGGAGCTGTTTTAAAGCTGGTATTCCAAATGTTGATGGGCTAATAATCTTGCGCTTTGAGGCGCCGAATTAGGATTCTTTGTGCGACGTTGTGGGGACTGGAAACCTGGACTTAATATTGCCGTTTAAGGCTTGCCAATTTCGTGCCTATACTCGGAGATCCCGAGCTCCATTTTTTTATGGTTAGATCACGATTTAGGGCGCTCAAATGAGCTTCTTGCGGTGCCACAATCGACCTCAATTAGTGGATAGCAAAGCCGTTATGGACAATTTGAGGTTGGAAATTCACCATTTTAAAAAGCGAATGGCAGCACCAGAAAAGCTCCGTTTCGTGAGGATGAGATCTGGAAAGGGGTTCCGTTAAAGCTTCATTTTGGCAGTTTTTGGACTCTAATTTGGTGTAGAAATTCAAATCCTGAGTTTTTCTAAACTCGCAACTGAGTCACGTTTCGAGCTTAGAAATTGTTGACATTCAAAGCTTTCTGAGCCCAATTTCATGCTTATTTTGCTTGTTTCAGATCATTAAAATGCTCGGAAAGGGAGGATTCGGAGCTGTGTACCAAGTGAAGCGAGGCAAGGACGAGGAGATGTTCGCCATGAAGTGTGAAACCAACGACGTCAAGAAAGCGGTACGTTTGGGGACTCAGGACGGCACGATAAGGCTCCGGAACCACGAATGTTGGCGGCCTAACCCGGAGCAAGGGAAGCGTTGCCGTTGCCATAGATTTCGGAATAGAGGTTGAACACGGCCGGCATTTGGGGGTCCTATTAAGGGCCTTTTCTATTCGATTTCTGAGCTTGGGTCTTTGAAGTCCTTATTTCGTACTCAAAAATTCCGAGTTTTGGCTTGGTCTCTTGAACCAAACTGTGGCCTTTTTGGTGATCTGGAGGATCTAAAATTGATAGTTTGCATGGCCGGATTCTCCACCCATTCGGGTTTTAAATTGAGGTCATTGAACCCTTGTTTTGAGCTTTTTCACAACATTTTCACCAAGTTGTGAGCGCCCGTTTCAGCTCAAAATCCTGATTTTTCGCCTACACTTCAAGATGCGTTGCAGTGGCCCGTTTTCATGACCATAGCTAAATTGTTTGGAAACCGTTTGAGCCCTCTTTCCTCCTGATTTCCAATCGTCAACCTCACCTTCACAACCCTCCTTTCTCCGTTTCAGGTCTTGACCATGGACTGCAAAGTGCTCCGCGGAGCGAACATCATTCAAAGCCCTCATTTCTGCACCGTCCAAGACCGAGGAAAGATCTCCGACCGTTTCCGATTCCTTATCATGAAGCTCGTAAGCCATTTTCCCCCATTTTCCTTAGCTAATTACGTCTTTTAGGTTGGCAGAAACCTGTGGGATCTCCGCATGGAGCGCGATTCACAATCTTTCACCCTGAGCACCTCCCTGAAGTGCGCGGAGCAGAGCCTGATGTCCATCGAAGACTTGCACAGGATCGGCTTCCTGCATCGCGATATCAAGGTACTTTAGTGATGGATTTGAGCCTTTAAATGTGCCGCAATTTCAGCCTGGAAACTTTGCAATTGGATGTCAAAACAGCAAGGAATATCACACGATCTTCATGCTGGATTTCGGCTTGTGCCGTAAATTCATCGGCGACAACCTGAACAAGGACCTCCGGATGCCAAGGACGACTGCACCGTTCCGAGGCACCACGCGCTACGCCGCTATAGCCGCACTCCGCCAGATGGAGCAGTCGCGCAAGGACGACATCGAGGCGTGGCTGTACATGGTGGTCGAGTGGACCTCCGCCGCGCTGCCTTGGAGGAAGCTGAAGGGCGCCGACAAGGAGGAGGTGCTGCGCTGGAAGGAGGACGTTAGATCCGGCGATGCGTTAGAGGACTTCCTCACCGACTGTCCTAAGCGCGAATTCCAGACCATCATGACGTATCTGGACACGCTCGCCTATCAAAGCATCCCCGACTACAATTATCTCTACTACTGCCTGCATCATGCCATGAAGGTGAGTGCAGACTAGAATCTCGGTGCTAATTCTTGTTTCAGGCCAACAGCATCGACCCACACGAGCCGCTAGACTGGGACCCGGAACACAAATACCATGGACCGACGAAGCTCGACCGCGACAAGCGCATGGATCCGAAAATGGACGCGAAGCTGAAGGACGAAGCCAATGCGGGCGAAGTTGGTCATGGAAAGTGAATGTAGCTAATCTGAACTTATTTATCACTTCGGGTCGTGCTTTAGGTGACTTGGTGACTGTTTGTGTGGCTGTCCTCTTAGGTCAGACCGCCGCTAACTTGCACGCATCTCCGCATCGCCTGCAAAAGTGCAAAACAAGTCAGTCGACGATGTCGATGGCTGACGGCAGGACCTCGAAGTGATTCCTGCCTCTTCCCTCCAGCGAAAAGCCAAACAACGACAACCGCGCGTTTGTATCGGTGATGCGTTTTGTAAATCAGAAGCGTTTTTGTTTTCTAGAAAAAAGTTTTTCATTTTTGTGCAGGATTGGATGGACCTGCACATGTGGATAGCTCAAAAAGCGCCTTTCGAGACTTGTTTTGACTATGAAAAAACGTAATTTTACCGGGAAGATGTCTGGAAATTACAGACAGGCTGTCTAGGTTCGAATCAAGCCAATTTACTAATGCTAGATTGGGATAGGAAACGAACTTAGACGTTTTGGACGATAGACAAGCGTTTTGCCACTGCGCTAATGAATCAAATCAGAGGTTCTGGTGGTTTGACAATCTGGAGATCTAGGTTCGAATTTCACGAGACGCCAACAATTGTCTATTTAATTTCTGCATTGTTTTTGTATTTTCCGACTGTTCCTACGTGTTTGGAGCATTGCAAATGACCACCTCGCTTCCATAAAGCTGCTGTTTTCATTAATTCAGGCATTGATTCAGGATGTCCAAGGTTATGGTACTTCACGTCTTTTTTCCTAACCGTGATCCTAAGGATCTTGCCTTGTGGACTCCACCAACTCCTCCTTCGTCTCCGGATAGTTCTCCCCAGCGACCTGAACCTCACAGTGGGAAGAAAAGCCTCAGTCGTCGAAACATAGTCGAAGTCAGCATGGAACAGTTTCACCTGCACACAGACGGGTCGTGGACGACGATTCCAACTCCTTCGAGGCCTTATGACGTTAGCCTAAAGAACGTCATAGGCTTCGTGCAGCAAAAACCCGTCGTAAAGCACCACCAGGTCGTCCCACTTGGAGCCACAGTGGAGACTCGATTTGGAGGGATAGCAGCGAATAACCCTTACGCTTACGAATTGAGCGAATTTAAGGTACCTGAAAACCAGTTGGAATCAAGGAAACCGGCAGAATTCACAACTTTTGACATCAGCAAGACGAAGATGGTGGAGTCGAGAAAGGATCTTTTGGAGCTTATTGAAGACCTGAATAAGGTTGATGAAATCGCGGTGGATTTGGAGGTAAGGAGGCTCGTTTCAGAGTTAAAAATCGGGGAATAGACTAGAAAAACCAGAAAAGTGCTAAAACACAAAAGAAAAATTTTTTTATGAAGCGGGACTCGATCGAACCCAGATATTCAACGTCCCACGCAAGAGCGGCGGCGTCTGTCTAACGTGTCAAAATCACGACCGGAGAATCTCCCGTTTTCGCTTCGGGACCCGATGCGCCTATTTCGTTGAAATAGCGATGTGAGCTCGAAATATCTTTCGTATCACGGTCAAACGGCAATTATGAGCCGTTATTTTTGCTGCAGAAGCACCGGCTCTTGGAAAGCCAGAATGCAAGCCAAGTTTGGAAGTTTACGTGCAAAAAGGCCGTTTTTTAGGCATTTGAAATTTGGCCCGCTATGATCATCTTGTTCTCAATTATCCTGGACCAGGACAGCACTGATTAGTCTGTTCTTGGGTTCGCCTGAGCCGCGATAAGCTGATATACAATGTTGTCAAAGGAATTTTCGTTTAATTCCATCCTGTCCGAGAAATCTGTGATTGCATCCAAAAACCACCATTTTTTCACCAAAACTGGCTAACTTTAAACCGATAGTTAGCTCGCACCAATTGACGTCATCTTTGGATATGTTGTGCGTAATGAGCGAATTTTCGAGATTTTCATCTTGCGCTGAGATATTGGGCCAAATAGATCCGAAACGGGGTCCAAAAAGGTCATTTTCACCGATTCGCATGAATCAGGTATCAATCGATAGCTTTCGACGTCAAATGGCGTAATCCGTTGGAATTTTCGAGATCCGTGCGCTCCTGTCCAAGAAAACAGCAGAAAGAATCCGCTCGGAACCTTGCACCCGCAAAGTTCGGACGCACACAGGTTCGGTCTTGGATCCATTTTCAAATCCTTTAACACGTAAACGTCGAAATTGGTTTGGATCTACCAGAGACATCCTTCGGACAGTGCTCATACGCTTTTTAAAGCAATTTTTGGCCTAATATCCCAGTTTCCCTTGATTCCCCCTCTAATTTCAGTACCACACAACCTTTCGTGGGATGACAAGCCTTATCCAAATCTCCACACGCTCCAACAACTACGTCATCGACCCCTTCCTGCTCTGGAACGACCTCTGGCGGCTCAACGAGCCTTTTACAAACCCCAAAATCTTAAAAGTGCTTCACGCGTGTCCCACGGACTCCGCCTACCTCCGACGCGATTTCGGCGTCCACCTCGTTAATGTTTTCGACACCCAAAACGCGTCTATCGTTCTTAGAGATCTCATGAGCGCTAAGAATTCGAATCTAAGCCTCACGCAACCCAAAAAAACGCTCAATTTCGAGCGCACGACGCTCCTAAGCCTGGTCAAAAATTTCTGCGACGTTAGCCTCAACAAAGAGTTTCAAACGGCCGATTGGGCGCAGCGTCCTCTGCCCCACGATCTCCTTAACTACGCTGCCCAGGACACCCACTATCTCCTCAAATGCTACGACCATCTCAGGGAGGAAATCCTCGGCAGAAAGCCAGAAACCCTCCTTGAGATCTACGACGATGCTTGTTTCTCCTTAGCCAAGCAGCTTCGACCCAAAAAACCGACTTCGCACTCGCCTGACATCGCTGGGCAGATCTACAAGGCCAGGGTTACGGTGGCTCGAGTGCTGGACGAGAACGTCAGGGAATGCTTCCCTAGCAATGACGTCAAAGCGATCGCGGAGGCCTTGGATATCCGTAACGAGAAGTGCCAGAAAGGAGTGCTGTTCGTCTACCATGGCGAATCCGTCCAGGCAAATCTTAGCGCTCTAAAAGACGCCCCTGGCATTCCTAAAGACCTAAAGAAGCCCTTGGAAGTCGCGCAGCTGCGGCAGAATATGATCTTGGTGCGCTTGGAATAAAATTTATGGTCAACACATGCCTGAAAAGGCTTCATATACATCATCTCACTTACAAATGACCTCAAGAGCTCCAATGTTGGTGTTCGTGTATCTAAAAATAGGGAAAATACAGGTTAGATGAATCTAAACGTTACTTACTGGTAGCCTTTCTTACTAAGCCAATTCTTCACAGCCGGCTGGATATTGCCATTCGCTCCAATCGAGCTTCCATATCCAGTAATGACGTGAAGACGCTTCGGAGACGACTTGTTCTTAAACTTCGGGTCACGATCCATCTTGGCCAGCTTCGCATCGAGCAAACTAATGGTCCATTCCACGTTCATCCAATGAACGTCGATCGTGTTCACGGCCACGTTCAGGTTGTAGTCGTACAGCTTCTGGTTAGCCTCATCCAGGAGACCCTTAGCTTCCCTGTGTAGATCCGCGGCTCTCATCGAATAGGGATCACTTGCCAAACGGGTTTTCGAGTTGCCTGGGATAGGATTAGTGATCAGATAATGAAGCAAAAGCGGAAATTACGGAAATATTTCGCTGCCTGTTGCATCAGTTGCCTGTGCTTCGCGTGCTTCTCCTTTGAACGCTTCATCAGCTCCTGGACCTCCGCTTGGAGCGCAGGGAAACTCGTGTACTTTCCTTTGACCTGGATCTGCCCATTGCTCTTCTGGAACAGCTCCAGAACCTTTGCGTTTTTCTGAATCACGAGAGGAGGAGTTGTGATCTTTGTCGCGTTGTCCCAAGCAATCTTTAAGTCCTTTACGTCCGCCCAGGCCGAAGGCTTCTGAGCGGGCTGCTCGGCGGAGAACGCGGCAAGCAGATCGCGCGTGGCCTCGTAGGAGAAGCTGAAAACAGCCAATTTCAGCACTAACAACCAAGCAAAGAACGTTTACCAGTTATCGCTAAAGATGGTCCACATATCAACGCCCTTCAAGCTGCTAAATTCACGGATGAGGCGCTCATAAGTGGCGCGATCAGCAGCCGTAGCCTGTTTCCTCTCGGCTCCATTGATCGACGTGTGGAGCTCCAAGGCCAGAAGCTGGTCGTTCTCGGTGTCCTCGTACTGACCTAAAGACGATCCTTTGAGTCATCTTCAATCCAACAATTTACCGATGCTAGAAGGCTTCTTAGAAGCGGCCTCGAAGATCTCCAAACACAATTCGATGCGCAAATCAACAGTGGTCGACATCTCGCTGATATCGCCATTATCTGTAAGAACCTGCCCTCAAACCGACCCTTCTAAACGTGACAAGAATACCGAAGAGTCCAGAAAGTTGCCTCAGAAGAGCCTTGGGAAGATCCAGGCGCAGGCAGCCGTCGGGGACCTCGACGAAGCTGGAACGGTCTGAGTAGGTGAAGCCGGAATCATAACTGAGACTGTCGGTTTCAGCGTCGTTGCAGACGACAGCAAATCGATTGTTCGCCATTTGCGTAATTACTCTGAAAGCAAGATACATTTAAGCATCAAATAATGGTGAGACACACAGGAATGGCACAAAAAATACCGACTTTTGGGAGTGGAAGCGGGGGGAGCGCATTTTTAGATTTCCGACCGATCGAGACAAAGAAGGAAGGCCAAAATAAAAGCCACGTGCACGTTTCATGTCTGCAATAAACTCCAGACAAAGAAATCCCAGACACAGACAGGAATTCCAACCGCTCAACAAGGATCGAATGGGTCAAAACGAAGTTATAAAACGTTTCACAACCCATCCATTAGAATGATGCTGCGGCAATATACGTGCGGCTGCGGCGACGTCTGCGGCGACGGCTGCGGCGCCGCGTGCGTTTTCATGTGCGGCGGCGTTTTTCCCGAGGGCCACCACACGTGCAGCGCTGGCTGCGGAGTTCGGCGCCGTTTGTTAGAGAAAAAACGTGTAAATACTCGAGTACGCGTTTTTGCTGCGTCTTCGTGGGTGGGCTTGCCTAGAATGGCCGTTTTGGCCGGAAATACGAGGTTTTCTGTGGAAATAGATGATTTGACGTGAAGAACAACGTCTTCTTACTTGTTCGGCGTGCGGCATGCGGCATCCAATCGGAATTTTGCATTTCCGTACATCCGCAAGAAAAGCCGCAAGAAAATGCACAACGAAAATGCGCAACGTCGCCACCGAGAGCAAAAACGCCGCCGCAGACGCAGCCGTCGCCGCAGCCGCACGTGGCTGAGGCATAAGCGCAGCTTGGCACCCGTTCTTAGGTTTAAATAGTGCGTAAAAAAGGCATTTTTTGGGAAAGAATGAGCGCGCGTAAACTGATAGACGATCTGTTGGCACCTCAACAAAAAGAGCAAAATGTCGCGCCTCACAACGAACCAAAACAGCCGCCAGAGTGCAAGCGAGGGAGAGGTGAAAAGTGCACACGCAAGAGGGCAAATAAATCACGAAAGAACCCGCACATCTTGAATTTTGTCAGCGAAATATCGCACAAAATGGTGCCCATTCTAAGCGGATGGATTTGACTGAAAATGAGCGCGAAATCCTTTCCAATACCGCGCAAAATAAGGAGCGCTTCTGCCCGTTCGCAACTCGCTGCAAACGTTTGCCACTCGATGCGAACGTTTGCATGCCTCGCGGTTCACCTGAATCGGCAGTCTGGCAAGATTTGTCCAAATCCATATTTAAGAACTGCGTTGCCATCTTTTTAAAGCTCATACAGCTGCGATGTAACTGACTCATAGCGACCTGGGTATCGAAAAAGTTGTGAACCTCAAGCCCAAAATCTCGGAATGGTCCTTGGCGTCATTTTTGGCTGCTTGGATAATTTTTACAATCATGGGATTTCCAAAAGGTTTCTTTAGAAGATGACAATGGTTCAAAGCGCTAAGGCGTCAATCACATAGTCATGGGACCACGTAGAGATCTGTATCAGACAGGTCATCCCGTAATAGGATTTAGTGTTTATGTGTTCCAAATCAACGGTAAACTCAGAAAGGTCACACAGCTCTGAGACCAGTTTTTCGAAGTCTTCAAGCTTGGTTATTACCTTCACCGTTCGAAGGTCAAATTTCCTGTAAGAATCACAATAAACAGGATGCGATTCTACTAAAGACACTGGGAATTCCGTGCTTGTGTAGTGGATTTTGTCAAAAAGTGGAAATTCGTTTTCGAAGTCGGCTCAATTCCAATTTAGGCGTCCTTATACCAACTCCCGGGTTCCCCCCAGGTGTTTCATGCCTCGCTTGATTGCGCCCCACATCGCCTCAATGCTCTGGGTGTGGACGCGCGGGTCACTTGGATTCACGAAATGCTTAGAGTGGTTCACCCACCTAAAGCGGTACCGCCTCCCCATGCGGCTGTTACCTCCATAAGGACCATCCGTCACTGACGATGATATTACCATCCGCTATATGCTCCCTATCAGGTCCAAGAGGGTGTCTGAGGTTCGATCTGAGACCTCAAAAACGCGGACTTTATTGGTGCCGCGTTCTATCATGCCGAAAACCCAGCCCGAGGGATCTCCCAGCTTGCGACCGCGATTGTATGCCTTGTAGAAGTAACTCTCATCGATCTCTACCACAGCGCCTTCCCCTCCAAGTTGTCGGTGACTTTGCCTCTTTTGTACCCAATAACGCGTAACCTCCGTAAAGAAATTATAGTAGTCTACTATAGTCGTCTTAGAGAGGCTCGTTTCAGTTCAAATCGTGTCTAAGGAGCTTGTGGGGAAGAGAGCCCAGTACAGAGCCAAATGTAGGATGGTACGTAGATCTACGTGGGAGCGGGCAAAAAAGGATCCAGTTCGAATTGAAAGACGAGCTGAGGAGGAGCTGTTTTGGGAATCTTGGGAATTGGGCGATGGTGAACTAAATGATCAAGCTTCTACCAGCCGGAACGCCAAGGATTACGTTTGCAAGATGCTTCCTCCTATCGCAATACTCCGTGGTTTCCTCTTTTCGTCGTTCTCTCCCCCCCCCCCCCCCCCGTCCAGCTTCAAAAGAAAAACAACATCTCTATGGCCTCTTCGGACAAAAAACAAGCTGTATGGCCTGAAACTCCTGATGCAGACTCTCTCAAGATTCAAATTGCTGATATTTTTCTGGATACTCTTGTTATGCGTCGCACACTAAGCGCTCACCGTGGTCTTTAAGAGAATAAACTCGAAAAACGCAAAACACTGGTTAAACATGGAGTTAAATAGCTGCCACCGTATAGGAACAAAAATCGTTCCTACGGGACGCCTAAACTTTTTAAGGACGCAATTTGAATTTCTAGAGACGCCTAAACTGAAGGGACGAAATTCGAATTTTAAGGACGCAAAATATTTTTACGGACGGGGTTCTGTAAAAGGACACCTAAAATGGAATTGAGCCAGTCAGGTATATACTTATGCAAATTGATTGAGAAAGTGGATTGAGGACTTATGTATAAGAAAAAAACATAGCCTGAAAGCAATGCTTGAGAAACGTTTCACAAGCATTTAGAAAGTTCAGAAACGTTTCACGGGCGCTTCGCGTTGTTTAGCTTTTTTGTGCCGAATTTCGGCCTGATAAGCTCTGAATCCATGAAATTACCAAGTTACATTACCTCCCACGAAATGACCCATCAAATCCTGTTTGAAGACCGCTTGTTTTCCCAGAATCTGACAAGCCGTCTGGCCATTTGTTTCCAAAATCGCGATATAAATCAAAAGCTGCAGACGTTTTTCCTCATCACTTAAAACACGAAAATAGCGCTCAGGTTGTCAACAACCAACACTATCTCGAGACTGATTTGTGGGAAGCTATTTCAGCGACTGCGTCGTAATCGTCAAACTTTGGTCTTAGACACTTTGGTCAATTCTTAGGTGTTCCTCTTAAAAATTTATTACTTCAATCACCTCTACAGCAACATAGCAAAAATAACGAATCTCATTTTCAAGGGCACATTTTTGGCACAAAAAAGACAACAAGAACGACAATTTTCCTAGCTCAATCTGATGAACCGTCCAGGCGTGTAGGTTAGCTTTGGTCGGGGTCGCTTGCTGACCATGAGATACAGTACTCCTTCGTGGTTTAGAGCGTACTTCCGCATGGTTTCCATGTCAAAATCGCACTCTTCAAGGCAATCTACAATTTCTTGTTCTGTGAGGTGCAGGAGGGAGAAGACGACTGGGTTTTGCTGCGAACGCATGCCGGCTACGTAGCAGCTGTCTTCGGTCACGGAGCCCAGGATTAGTCGGCCTCCTGGACGCAAAAGATTGGTCTAAAATAAAGCCAGTCTAAATCTTAAGACCTCAGGTAATTTTGCTTTAACAGCTGTTGCCCTAGCTAAAATCCCCAAACCTTTGAATTTTGACAACTTTTTGAAGACGCCCGGGAACAATTTGCTAGACGAAAGGTGTTTTCTTTCAGTTCTTGATGGATTGACAATTTTGAGACGTAAATAACAAGACTCGGGTCCATTTGTGTTTACCCGTTTTTTTGAGTTTTGGGTGTTTTTTGACCGATTTTTCGTCTGGTGAGTGTTTTTGTCATTTTCCGTCTTGAATGAAACTTTGAAATAATAGCCGAGAGCAATGAATTTGTCTGACTGGGTCAGGGTTAGGTGAAAATTTATGGCTTATGAGAAGAATTATATGTAGACCTAAATTTTAGTAAAAATAAAGATGAAATGTTTGAAACAATTAAAAAAGTTTAAAAAAAACATTGGCTCAGGGTGGAACCGAACTTGATTCTATATTTTGGTGTTTAAAGGGTTATACGTCAGGAACAGGACTGTGCGTTTATCGCGTATCGCATATCGCAGGAAAAATATCACAAATGCACAGCCCTGGTCAGGAAGAGCGAGCAAAAAAGACCGCGCAAACCTGCTAATTTCAGGTTCAAACAGATTCAGTTGCTTTCGACATTTCTGCCGTAGTGACGCATACAAATAAAGTTTCTAGAGACCTCAGATAGTGTCAATCAGGTCGTAAGAGTTATCTTTTCAAACAGCATGGTGTGATTTAAGCTGCCATCCTGGAGCAGCTTAGGCTTAGGGGATACCGCAGATTCCCTTGATTTCTGCGCCGAACCGAAGGCGCCTTGCAGCGAGGATCGTACTGTAGGCCACCAGCTTCAAACAGGCTGAGTGCCGCTCGAACACTTATTTCGCTTAAGTCAGTAAATCCATTTAGCGCAAAATAAAATTAGCGGATGTGCGCGGCCTTTTCAGCTCTCTTTCTTGCGCGCTGATGACTTACAATTCGGTTAGAAGCCTAACAAATTAATTTTATTTTAAGTTATCAAACTTACACACTCAAACGCTCAAACCTCTTTAGTACATTTTTTGCCGTTGAATTCGTTTTTTTTAACGTCACAATTGGCAAAAAATTTTGTTTAAACAGTGAAAACAGAGAAACAATAAAAACTGTTGTCATCTTCATCAATTAGGCCTGCAGACGCTGGCCTTTTCGCAGTCAAAACAAGCGTTTTCTCTTCCTTATTTATGTCTCAAAATTTACGATCAATCACAAAATTCAAAGATGGAAACAAGTTTAAGGTAAGGGTCGAAACTGATCTGAAGATTTATCTTATCGCTCAACCCGAACAGGCACGTTCACAAGAATTCATTGACCTGATGAACCTAATTTTAATTATTTTGGTTATGGAATATTCAAAAACGTTTTTAAAATTGTAAATGCCTCTCCATAGTTCGAGACGACAAATTCTGGACCACACACACAAATTTGTGTGTGTGGTCGAGAAATTTGTATGGCGTTAGCTTGCGTCTGTCGCATGCGTCTCGAACTATGGTGAGGCCTTAAGAAAGCAAAACCACGAGTATTGACTTGAAGGAAGAATTGAACCCAATGTTACAATTTGTTATTTTAAGGTTTTGGACTCGATTTCCCATCTTTTTTGTCTTTGTGCTTAGATCTATAATTCATGTTTATTACATTTTTGTTTTTTTAAAAGCACTTACCATATTCTTCATCGCTTGCCTGTACTCCTCATAGTTAGAACAAGCAGCTTCCAAGCAGAAAATAGACACCATAATGTCGTACTCCCTGTTGCTCATAGCCTCAAACGGGCACACCTTCTCCTGATGCACGTCAGCATGGAAAATTCCTCCCCTGTTAACCTTCTGACGAGCGAGAGCCTCAATCTTCGCAATCTCGAACTCATTCGGCGCTTTTCCTCCTTCGTTCCTGCAACGTAAACAGATTTGCTAAATCGCTCAAACGCTTTAATCTGATCACTAGAGTTCACTGGGAATAGTGGGTCATTTGCAAAAAGCGACTCATCGACTCGTTCATCTCATTTATCACTTTGCCGACGTCGTCAATCCAGTCACGTCCTGACAACTCCCTGAACTTTTTGTGTTTTTTTCACAGACGAGTTTTTGTGTGGTCGCTTTGCAGACGGTTTTTGAAGAATGAAAAAGTGATCAGGAAGTTTCAGAGATTAATGAGCAAAGATGAGCAAAGAGAAATCAGTGGATTACGGCTGTAAAAAGTTTCGCAAAAAAGTTTTAAGCTTTCATAGCAAAAATGTGGCTCAAAAAGATGTTCTGATCTAAACACTCAAAATACACTTACAAAAAACATTAGTTGTGAAACGTTTTACGCCTAATCCTACTTTTTCAAGCCTGAAAAAAGTGATCAGGAAGTTGTCACAGCAGTCTTCAACTTGCAGAATATATTTTAGAACAAAAGTTAAAAGCTCATTTAACAATTTTATGACAGGTCGTGTCATAAACTGATTGACAAAGGTCAATTGGAAAAGCTAAGGACAACTGATGGGTACAACAGCTGTGCAACCCACAGTCTTAGTCTTCGAAATTAAAAAAAAAAACTCAATTCTCACCTCTTAACTACCGTAATGACCCTGCTCCAATCGAAAGGCTTTGTCTTCTTCAACCAGTGATCCAACACGTCCAAATTGCTCTGCACATAGTCGGTCAAGTAAATTCGCCTGACGAGCTTTCGGAAGCACACGGCCGAATAGATCGTCGGTCCCGCGCCGATGTCGATCATGGAGAAACGTTCGTCGGGTGCCATCGTCTCCTCCATGATGTGAGCGAAGATCGGCAAAACAAAAAGGCTCACTCTAGCGCCTTGGGGCATCGCGTCGCTGCAAAGTTAATTTTAGGGTAGGTAGAGATCGATGATTGTTTTGGCTATTAGACAGCATTTTTGGGTTGTCTGGGTGTTTACAACTGTACAAATGTTCATTGGGTGGCTTGAGGATAAAAATAGACAGAAGTCCTGAATAAGCAAGAAATAAAATTGTTTGCATTGGCCGGGAATCGAACCCGGGTCGTCCGCGTGGGAAGCGAGCTGAGCTGAGCAACCGACGCTTGCCTGTCAATAGGTTAAGAATGGCGAATACCCCGAGGGTTACCAAAAGCGGTTAAGACATAAAGATCTGGCTGCTGTACATTGCTTGCATTTAGACATGTCTAAAGCAACCCGAGACGTCTATTCTGAACATCTACTCCGATGTTTCACAAATTGTACCAATTGCAGCTTTTAATTAAAGTAAGTTTGTCTCAATGAATCATCGGTAAGCCGCTTGGCTACCGCATACAGGGCCCGGATTTGAATCCCCCTAGAGCTTCTTAATTTTTCAACTGTTTTTTTTATTTGTGTTAACGTTATTTGAAACCTTTTTACTTACTTGCTGTAATAAAAATTGAGGTAATCGTCTGGGTTGAACTTCTCCTTATAATCCTTGGGCCCATAGACCTTGACACTCTGGATAGGATGATTCTCTAACTCCGAAGCCTCAGACACCTCCATGGGGTCATCTTCCGAATACTCAGTCTCAGTCGACGGGCAGCTGGACAGAGTCGCCATTTCTCCCTATAAACATGAAATCTTTAGACTCTCACGGCGGCGGCCTCTCCAATGCCACGGAACCCGACGGCATCGTAGGCTCAAAGACAAATAATTGCCGATTGTCAAAAAACAGCGGCGGCGTCGCGTATACAGGGGAAGGAATTATGCGACGGTGACGACGTCACACGGAGAAGTGCCATCCCCTCCGGCAGCTCAACTTTACACCGGCTGTTGAGAGGCGGCCAGACAATGAAAGGTGAGCTGGGGTTAGAAGGGTTCACAAGATAATGGACAAGAGTTGTGATTAAAGGAGGCAAAATGGGGTTATTAGTGCAAACGAAAAAAGGTTTTTTGGAATGGTGAGAGTGGACTGAAGAGATTAGTGTAACATGATCAGGGATCTGGACTTAGCAGTGTACTAAAAGCATACAAAATGGGCTTTGTAAACGTTAAAGCTTAAGGTTACTTGTTTCCGTAAAATACATATGTCTTGAGCTCATTTTGAACGACACTGTCAGAATTCTTAAAGCACACAAAAATTTCAATTCTCATGTTTATTCAAAAAAGCGGGGTCATTCTAAAGTGCTAAAAAATCGAATTGGAGCGCGCGTCAGCGCGCAGAAAGCGGGAGCCGACTTGGAGCCAAGGGTTTCCGTTTGGCAAAAGGACGTGTGGACGAGACATTTGGCGATAGGCTTATAGATTTTAGTGGAGGATATAAGAGCAGTTGAAAGGGCTTTGACTCCCTTTACACCGATTTCATGGGCTGATACGCAGAAACAAAGACGGGGAATCGCGTACAAAAACAAAAAACTATAATAGGAAAAGATTATTTCCAAGGGAGATCGTACTCTTGAGCTGACGTTGGCCAGCCGCGGCGGGCAAGCGCGTTACCGACTGTGCTAATGCAAATGTCACCGGGCTTCAAAAGGTGTATATGCCTAGAGTCAGGTTAAAGCGAAACTTTTTTTAACCTTTAGCCTCCAAAGAAAATAACATTAACAAAGTCTAGACTTTAGTAACCCCACCAGCCGTAATGTCCTGGTTTTAACTTAAGAAATAACGTTTAAAACTTGATATCAAATTCCACTTATGTCCAAAAGGTCGCTTTTAAACGCGTCTATATAACGTCTATTTTTCACCATTTTTAAACACTTTTCTATTTTCACTATACGTTCCGAGCTGCACTTTTTGCGATTATTTGCTAAACTTTTATCTTATGATCACCTAGCAACCCTTCTCCACCCCACCTCCCCTCATCGGCTATTCACAAACATTGTTCTCTCTGCACATGGGAGCTTTCGGGCGTTTAGTTGAACACACAAATGGCCGACTCAAATGTGTTCAATACTTTTAGCTTCAAGCGATGGGCTGATATTAAGAAAAAGGCCAACATCGACGATGAGAGCTTGAAGAGGCGCTTGGAACAGGTTGGTTTGAACTTAATTACAGATTTAAAATGTTGGTGCTGTAGGTAAATCGCTTGAAAGACAAGCTGAAGCATGAAAGAAGGCTTCTAGAAGACGCTGCCGCAGCTCATGGGAAACCTAAAGTTATCAATGAGTTTGATGTTGAAAAGCTCATAGATCATCTTAATTTGGGTCATCAGATCACTGAAGATGGTATGTCAATACGTTAAAAATCTTAGCGTTTCTGAGATTTTCTGTTTAGGTCCTACGCTGAACCATGACAAGGCTGACCCGAACACTAAGAAAGGCAAAAATGGCAAGGATGCCAAGAACGGCAAACCCGAAGAGAACAAACCTCCAAGAAACCCAAAAGTGGACGCACTCAAGAACAAACGTCCGTCTTCCCAAACTTCTTTGAGATCGTCTTCAAGAGAATCGATCAAATCTACCAGATCACTAAAAAATCTTGACTTTAAAGACGCTGAAATTGACAAAACTGACTCAACTGACGATCTAGCAACGTTGGATCTCAACCAGCTGTACCAAAAAAAGGACGACGATTTTATCCTCAAAGAGCTTCTTAACTACTACGCTATGAATAATCATAGTAGGTTTACACCCTTTTCTCAAGCTTAGCTGCCTGCCAGTCTGCACACGATTCAAACCAATTTTCTTTATTGTCATAAATCTGTTTGTATCACAGTTTCTCATTCCAGGCTTCTCTCCAAACGCTACCATAACCTCACAATCGCTGCCTTCGTCGTTCAGCTTTGCTCACAATAAGCGTTACAGCGAATCCACTTCCACTTCCAGACAAGGCAGTCCCGTTCCTCCCACGCCTCCTTTGCAGAAACTCAAGTTTAGCCACAACAAGAAATTTGGCAATCCTGTTTAGAAGACTAAGGCATCCAGCTATCCTGCTCAGGAACATCGTGATTTCTGATTTTAGTCTTCATTTGTTTCATAAGAATGTCGATTTGAGTTTTCATAAAATGTAATTCTGAAGTCATGCCTCGACTTTCTAGATCTTCTAATATTTGAACAATTTTTAGGCCTAAATTTAGAGATTAGGATTTAACAAAAGTGGCTACTCACTGTAGGTTAGGTGAGATTGAGACTCAGAAGGATCCACCGGCTCTTCGTAAGGTTTAGGCTCAGGAGGTGACTCGAAAACGGAACATTCTTCAGGCTCAAGTTTTATCCTTTTGCTAGAAATCTCCTCAAAACAGCTATCGTTGGCTTGATCGTTTGGTTCATCAATCATAGGAGTATCCACGACCGAGTCCAGGTTCCGGTCTTCGTCATTAAAAGTAGGCAAAAACGAAAGCAGGTGCATGTATTTAGCAGGAAGGGTTTGGCGTAAGTAGTTGAACGTATGACAACAAGTTCTTGCGGCTAAAATAAAAATCTAAGCGTAAAATAACAAACAAAAAATTAGGAAAAATTTTGCATTGGCCGGGAATCGAACTCGGGCAGCCCGCGTGGCAGGCGAGCATTCTATGTATCACCGAACCACCGATGCTTGTTTGTCGGTATGTTCAGAAAGTTACATAGCTCCGTCAGACAGACTTTTTCTCAATGGCTTAGCGGTTAACCGTTTGCCTACGATTGACAGGGTCTCAAACAAAAATTGTTAACATTTTTGTTGTATTTTTTAGCTTGTTCAACGTTTTTGCACTCACCTGACAGTTCCATAGACCCTACTACAGTCTTAGCGACATCAATCCAGTACTTCTTATTTCTGAGATTCTTGCCTTTGTCCATCCACAACTGAGGCCTCTCCTTAACCTTCTCAATCAGTGCCGTCGTCTGTTCATCATTAAGAGCCATCCAGCTGTCGATCTTAAACTGGTCACACTTCTCCGAATCCGTGGGCTCATGATTATGAGGTCCACTTCTCAAAATGTCGTTCAGGTCTTCTTTCAACACAAGAAATCCTTTGCAGTGGAGATTTTGGCGTTGACAGCAGCTGAATCTTATATGCCCGCTTCCGTTAATCTTTTTCTGCTTTACATAGGAATATTTGTCCAGCCAGAGCTTCAGTCCTCCTCGAAGGGTCGTCGAAAAATAGTGTTTCGTAGCGACAGCGTCGGAAGACGAGGTCTCGTCCATAGTCGCGTTGGGGTGACTGAATTCTATCGATTGCGTCGCGTCGTTCACAACGCGGCCAGTACGTTCACACCGACAGGCGAGCGCGTCACAAAGGTGACTCTGGCGGCCACTCACCCCCTATTGGCGAAGGGGCAGACAGCGACGACGGCGCGTTGCTGGCACCGCTTTGTCGCAGAGCTGTGTTATGGAAAGAAGACGAAGAGTAAGGCTTTGTTGTGCTTGAACGCGGTAGGAAGTGTGTTCATGGCAACAAAACATTTGAAAATTATGAAAGGAAAACGGTCAGATTCGGACTTAAAATATGGATTTGTGATACTAAAAGTGTACAAAAAAATTGAGAATCTCACAATCAGCAGCTTGTAAAATTTGATAATCTTAAAATAAGAACACGAAAGTGATTATTGAAATCGTTTAAAAAAGTCCAGTTGTGAATGGACATGGACGAGGATTTGAGGAATAAGAAATACTAGATTAATGTCACCAAATTTGTGGTTGGATCTATGTAGTCGCCGAATAAATTAAAAAAAAACGTTAAAACCTAAAAATGTACGAAAAATCATTGTTTCACAATTTTGTTTTTTGAGCTTGCCAGACTCATGTTCCATTTTCAACTCGTTTATAGACGAGAATCGGTGATTCAGTGGTAGAATGCTCGCTTGCCACGCGGACGGCCCTGGTTCGGTTCCTGGCCGGTGCAAACGTTTTTGTCATTTTTCATGCTCAAAACATTTTTTCTAGCAGTTTGAATTTACTTCATCGCGATTGAAGAGCTTAAATTTTATACTTAAAAAACAGTTTGTTTGACTTCGATAATTAACTGACTCTAATTTGCTTTTTACTCCATATCTCTTTCCCGCTCCGTTCCAAGACAACCTGTTTTCACAGTTACTCATTGCATCAACGCATCTGACCATAGCGCGCGCACTCGCAATAACACAAACAGTTCGCCGCTCCCGATCGATAGTCATTTCCCGCACTTTCACGTCTTGCGCTATGCCGTCCGGTAGGGTCTCTTTTCCCCTGTGCTATATAATTCGCGTATCCTATATTTAGAATACCCCATAATTGCACCCTACAGCATGCAACCTATAAACGAGTTTCCTATGAATGTCCCATGTCCCACTTGCAAGCAAATTGTCTCTACTAACGTCGAATTTGGAGCTGGAACTATGACTTATCTCATCAGCGTCGTTATGATCGTCTTGTAAGCGACGTTGTCTATCTATCTGACAAATTGCAATTAGTGATTTTCAGTGGTTTTGTGTGCTGTTCCTGCATTCCTTGTTGTGTGGATGCTTGCAAGGTGGGGTCTATTGGATAGTGTAAAAAAGTTTTCGGTTTAGGATGCTCACCATTACTGCCCAAACTGTCGCCACTACTTTGGTGTTTACAAGAGAATGGAGATCTGAGTCATCCCTAAATTGCGAAACTGTTCCAACGATGGTTGCTGTGATTCATTTGCCCTTTGAATGTATTTTTAGAAATCAATAACTGGCTTTATCTCACACTAAGACGTATCTAAAAGGTGTAAAACTGCTTCGTCTTATAAATTGAAAAGTCTTGAAAAAGCTTTAACATAAAAATAGGCCATTAGTTATTCCAGATCCTGTGACCCAGCCTGTTACTTTGTCGTGTTCTAACTCATCTACGTACTTTGGCACACAAACAGTCTGGATATGGTCTTCAAACTTGACAGCTTCAGCAGTGATATGTCGTGGCTGTAAAATAAGGGGTCATAGCTATGGTGAGCATGAATCTCCACCACATCAAAAAACTCATCTCCGGATTTCGTCGTATCGCTAATGCTAAAAATTCCAACTTTATATCTATAAATTTCTGGATCCAGTTTTCTTCCCTGTACGCAGTGGGCGTCGATGATGGATCCATCACAGTTGAAATGACAAATCACAGCCTCGTCGTTTGACGCAGAGAGCTACCTGCCATGACTTGCTGTTGGGTACGGCATCGTGTCCTCCAAAAATAAGAACGCAATTATTGGTTTCGAAGATCTCCTGGGTATTGTTGAGGTTGGGAAGAATACATAGGTGTTTGACTACAGTCAAGGATGACGGATCCTGTGGTTACGCCTAAAATGGTTAAATGAAGTAAGAGCGTCTCAAGAACAGTTCTTACCTAAAAAGATTACGGCAGCAAAGAGCATCATAGCTACTAGCTGGCAGAATTTTGTATTCCTCACTTATGTTTACAGGGTGTTCAAAAAAAGGACCTACCAGACTGGGGCAGGTATGGAAATCGCGGAGCGGAGTCATTTGAAGCTCGTTCACCGAGAACGACCGGTCGGTTTCGCTAACAAATAAAGCGGAACCGACCGGTCGTTCCGCCATTTCTAGACGTGCTTCCGTCCCTGTCTGGCCGGTCATTTTTTTGAACACCCCCGGCTCCTGCTCACTGACCAAACAAAGCGGAGTCATTTCTAGCTCACTCGTCGCGAACGACCGGTCGGTTTCGCTAACAAATAACGTGAAACCGACCGGTCGTTCGCTGCGGGATCGTCCCAAATGACCGGTTTCAGACAGTGGATCAGGCGCTCGTGTCTAGCCGGCGTGGTGTCTGGCAAAAGAATTTTTTTGCCCACTTTTTGGTGTTTTAGCCCGAACTCGATTTGTTTTCCGGCTTTATTCTTAAGTCCGATTCTAGCAAAACTCAGGTTTTTCTGAATCAGGAGAACAGTACAATTTTATTCATGCCAAAATGTCTGGGTTTGGATGCTTTTTTAGTAAAAATCGACCTAATCAAAAGCTCAAAATAAAGAACTTGCGTGCACTTTTACGTTTCAAACGTTTGAACCAGACACACAGAACAAAAGACAGATCAGAAAAACCTAGGTTTTGCTAGAATCGGACTTAATAATGAAAAGTTATGGCCGGAAAACAAATCGAGTCTGGACTGAACCCCCTGTATACTGACTGAACCCCCTATACCCTGTATACGGAAAAATAACAAATTCTCGTAGAAAGTCCTAAGATCAGGTGAACAGCACTGCAGGTCAGTTCGGCGAATTGAATAACAAATTTACTCTTGGGGGCGATCTAACATTTGCAAGAAACTTACGGAAACTTACGGTCTCCAATGACGTAATTTAAAACCTAAAAAAGCTCAGAAATAATTAGCTCCGAAATCTAGACACGCTTGGAAATAACCTCAATAAACAGCGAATCCACTCCCATTTGGCCTTCTTTCTTCATTTTTTGACTTCAGAACTTCAGAAAAATTATGGAGAACCAAATCAGCATTTCAAAAAAATTTTAACGCATTTTACCAAAATTGAATGGCCAGATTTGAGTTGATTCGTCGTTTATTGAGGTTATTTCCAAAGATTTCAAAGTAGCCCAAGTGCTCAATATTTCCGAGCTTTTCCAGGTTTTAAATTAGGTCATTGGAGACTCAAATCCGTAAGATTCTTGCACTTGTTAGATTGCACCCAAGAGTAAATATTTCCGACAGATTCTAGAAAATCGGTAATTTTCAAGTCACGATCCTCGGCGGCTTCGCCGCCTCGCTCTAGCGCCTGCACGTAGTAGTGACTCGCAATTCTAGTTTTTACTCTTGAACAATGTAAAACGCTAAGACAAAGACTTAGAAAGCCACAGAGCTTCTCACGAAAAAGTTTGGCTGAGGCAAGGTTCGAACCCGTGATCCTTGGATTCTTAATTTTCGTCTAAAATCCACTTTTTCCGGCTGCACATGGAATTGGGAAATAATCCAATAGTACATTCTGAAACTCCAGATATTCTGCACAAAGTAACAGATTCACTTTTTTGAGATAGAGCTTGTATAAAAAATAAAAGGCAGAATGTCCGAAATGTCGCTAATTTTTGTCAGAAACAAAACGCGACAAAATCGACTTCTGGAAATCCACATATTTGGGCAAGCCTGGTAGCTAGCGTATGCTCGTTTGAAAGCTCACGATGCACTAAATCGCAGTCCCGTAGCTATCATAGATCACGAAAATCGATGCAACCAAAAGTAAATGTATGAGCGCCCCCGGAACTAAAACTCAAATCCGCAACAGTTTTATTAGCTTTAAAATAAAGTGAACCAAATATAGGTTTGCGCCTTTCCAAAAGTCTGAGCATCAAAATGACAAATGTTTGTTTGTCTTTAATTCGTTATTTGTTTGTGTGGTTTTTTGAACAAATTGTTATTGATGTCAATGGCAAACATGGAAAAAAGCAAACACAACAAAAAGGACGTGACTCAATTAGCCAAAATGAAAATAAAATCCACGAAAATCATAGCTACTGACTTACAATTCGATTCTAAAAGATCCTAAAATTGAGCAAACGGCACTAACAAGAGACCTTCCGAAAGTTGATCGAATCGGTCGGTCAGGCATCACCTGAAGTAATGTTTTTGCATCTCTTCTTTTTGCTTCTGTAATTTTTGAGCATCTTAGGGTATTCCACTACTTAACCTATCGGATTGATTTTATGATTTTACTGAGTTTGGTGGCAAACCAAGAGAAAATGGGAGCAGAAACACTTTCCATGACCGAACGATTCGATCGACTGCTCACACGGTAATGACGTAATGGCGACGTTGTGTCTGGACAGAAACGTCCAGTCTGCCGCGGTCATTTGAAGCAGTTGTCTTCGTGGGAGCGGTTGGGTGTGGAGGAACTTTGCGTATGCGATTTCCTTGAATTTTTGGTGAGTTAGCATAAATATTTAGCAATCAACGGAGCCGCGCCTGTTTGCATTTATTGGCTTGTCAGTTGTGCGACAAACGTGTATAGTGTGGGCATTCTCGAACTCTCAAACAAGTGCGATCGATAAACCATCCAGCAAAGCAAACGTGAGACACTTGGGAATGTTCCCTTGTAAGACGTAATTATAAATAAAACATCATCTACTTTACTTTTCGTTATTAAAAATCAACGGGGCCGCGCACGCTATTACGCGAGGTTTCAGTTCCAACTTCAGATTAAGTTCAAAGTCGGCGGTTTTATGAATTTTGTCAAATAGCGCAAATCACACACTATTCGGTTCCAATTTTTGTGCATAGTCAATTGAGTCCAAAAACGCACACATCCGTTGCCCATTCGGCGTTTGCGACTCTGATTTTGATGCTTACGCGGTCGCAAAACCGGCGACGACTAAAAGCGTGCAAATGCAACCGCTGCCGCTACCGTAACACGCACTTGCTCAGTCAGGGACATCGCGTCTGAAGAATTATGTGACGGACGATACGTCTGGGTCATTTATTTACTGAAGGATGCTCTTCCTAACTGAAGGCTTACCCACCTGCCAAATTTTAGATTCAAACTCGAACGACACTGTTGAAAGATTCCATGTAAATCGAATAATCCCCAAAACCGACAAATGTATCTGCTTCCTACAAAATAATTCACGTGTTTACAGGTCATATGAACAAGAATTTCATTTAAAGTTACATACAGATTTGCTTTCCAAGGGTCTTTTCAATGAAATCGCACATGGCTGAAGGTTTAGAGTAGACCCCAGCCTTTCCTTCCTCAGCGCATCCAAATCCCCAGCTTACAATTCCAGCCTGGAACCAACGTCCATCCTTATGCTTAGTGACAAGAGGTCCTCCGGAATCTCCTTGGCAACTGTCGACGCCCTTGCGGCCTGCACATTCCATGGTTTTCGGGTCAATCTGGCCTGGGTATTCAGCCTCACAATCCCTCAAGTCTAAGAAGGGCACATATACCTGACGGAGCTGAGAACTGACTGGGCCGTTCTCTGAAATGGGAAAATTGGATAAATATTTAAGCTTATGTAAACTTACCGTAGATAGCACCCCATCCAGTTACCCAGGCAGATTTGCCCTTGTGGACAAGATTCTCCACAGATTTGGGAATGCAGACCGGCTGAACGTGGCTGCCAAACGTGATCTCCTTGCTAAGCTTTAGCAGCGCAATATCATGGGACGTTGACACCGGAATACTGTAGTTAGGGTGCTGATAAACCTCCGCGACATTCAAGAAGTGCTCCTCAGGCTCTTCGTTGTCGTGGTAGTTGTAAGTTCCAACTTTGATCCCAAACATTCCAGGTAGGTCTTTAAAGTCATCGACGCAGTGAGCAGCGGTCATAATCCACTCTGAAGCTATGACCGACGCTCCACAATGGAACTGACATTTTCCATTTATCTTTAGACACAATTCTGCCTGCCAGGGCCAGCTGTAAGGCTTAGCGACGGTGCCTCCGACAATGAGTTCTAAGTCTCGGTCTTCGGCAATATTGGGTTCGATTGGGGTTTTGCCGCAGAGTGGGGTTTGGTCCAGGGAGGGGTAGACTTTGTCTTGGACCACGGCGTCTCCAATCCCTAAATGTGGACACGCATTCAAGTGTCAGCTAGAAATAAGAATAGCACTTACCAAGCAGAGCCAAAAGGATTAAGACCTTCATTATTTGTGGATAGTTTAAAGCTTAGCTGGTTTCTTAAATACCAGTTTTTCACTTAAGCCGGAACACCTGCCAACAGTTCAGACTCAGCTAATCACACAAACAAAGGAACGATCCTACGTCTCCTGGCTGTTTTGACGTCATTTCTCGGTCTGTTTGCTCAGATTGACGTTGTTTTTGTAATATCATCTGGTTCGAAACTGGAAAACTAGCAATTTTCTGGACAATTTTCGTTCCGTGAAAAATTTTTAATCAACTTTCCTCTTTTAACGTTTTTACGTTTTTTTGAAACGTATAAGACCTACAGAATTGCGAAATTCCCATATCAAGCAAACATAAACTATTACTGTTTTCTGTTTGCGCAACGGTGTTTGTGTTTTTAGGCAAATGGGGCTGTTTTTGAAAGCCCTAGCTTCGATCGCTGACGTCGAAAAATTTCTTGACAGATGCCAAAATTTATACAAAAGTTAAGAAAACCGGTCTGCAAACATAGCAAAAAATGGATTATGCCCACTGTGTTGAACTTTTTAGCGATCCAAGAAAGTACAAAATTTGAGGAAAAGACATCTGAGCAAAAGGACTCAAATGTCCGTTTGGTCAAATGTCTTTTGCTCAAAATGTTTTGCTAAAATGCCCGGGAATAAACAAAAATCTATGTCCATTCTTTGTACGACTCTGTGTTTGTTAACCACGACGTATTGCTGCGGAAGCTGGCAAAACCATTTGGCAACCACATCCAACCTTCGTTCAAAAATACGTGGGCGATTCGGAACACGACAACGTGACTGCTTGGGTCACTGGGTGGGACACTAATGGTAAGCTCACGACAAGACCTTTTTGCCAGCACCTTATTTTCAGAGTTGTATTTTCTAAACCACAATATTCAGCAAGCCCAAATCCCGTTTCTAGAAATGGTAGTGTAAAGCCCTGTTTGGCCATCATATCGACAAGGAAAGCGGAATTTGCGCTCGCACTAACAACACTGGCTGCAACGTAGACTTCGGAGGACCTCTCGTCAACCAGTTTAAGGACTGACGCTTGTTTAGGCTGGAATTATCAGCAGATCTTAATTGTGGCATGCCTGTAATTTATTCGAAGCAGACTGGAATGTGCGATCTTATTGAAGGGAAAACTGTCTGTAAAGAGAATTAATAAAGGTCTATTTGAAGCTTTAAGTTTATCACGTGTCTTTACGTTTACCCTTCATTAAATAATGTAAAACTCATTTATTGGTACAAAAACAACGAACACACCTTTTCAGTTATCTCTGTAAACCGGTTCGCCAAGCGTTTCTTCAATAAACTCGCACATTCCAAACAATTTCACAAGCACACCGATTTTACCCCAAAAACTCCAGCTGACATTTGTGTCCCATTTGTAGCCTCAGCTAGCAATTTCAGCCTGGAAGGTGACAAAAGGTCTTGCGGAGTTTCCATGGCAAACCTCATATCCATGTCCGCCGGCGCAAATCTCGTTATCCTTGTCGATCTGGTCTGGGATATTCTTCTCACATTCCACCATTTCAAGGAAGTGAACTTAGACTTGTCGCAGCTTTGAGTTATGTTGCGGAAACGTGACTAAAAATGACCAAACCGTTAAGAAATAGTTTTCACAAAAAATTATTTCACTTTCTGTCATTCCCCATCCAGTGACCCAGCCAGTCACGTTAGGGCGTGCCGAATCGTTCACGTTTTTTGGGACGCAGACAGGTTGAACGTGGTCGCCAAAATGAATAGGTTTTTGACAGCATCAGCAACGACATGTCGTAATCCGCATTTTACCAATTGAATCTAGGATGCACGTGAATCTATGCGACATGAAAGAACTGTTCTCCGGGTTCCATCTTATTAGAACGTCAAAAACTGCAGCTGTAATTCCATATGCTTCAGGATTTGTCGGCTTGTGGGATCTATTCACGCAATGAGCTGCGGACATAATCTAGTATTCGTCGATGATAGAGCCATGACAATTAAATTTGCAAATTTTAGTCTTATTGTCCTTAATGCAGAGAGCCATCTGCCATGGC
This sequence comes from Steinernema carpocapsae, assembly GCA_000757645.3. Classification (NCBI taxonomy): domain Eukaryota; kingdom Metazoa; phylum Nematoda; class Chromadorea; order Rhabditida; family Steinernematidae; genus Steinernema; species Steinernema carpocapsae. The sequence goes on along the minus strand of AZBU02000014.1, from coordinate 285,540 downwards.
CAGCTGTAGGGAACTGCGTCTTAGCCTCAAATAATGAAGACAACTCCCATAGTCTCGATGACTTTGTTGGTGCCATTAAGTTTAGAAAGGATTATTGTGTGACCGAATTCAAAGAAGAGAGACCCTGTGGCTAGACATGAAAAGGCTTATATAGGTACTTAAAAAAATATTACCCATAAGAGCCAAAACAGCAAACAGGATCATAGCCTCTTTCCGAAGAAAAGCTATGAAATTACAGAATTTTGGCACTTTGTGTTTATGCAACAATGTTTATGTGGCTCTTTCACGGATTGCTCATTATACTCCAAATGCAGCATGGCTTATTCGACATTCTTACGACGTCAAAAATTACATGACTTGAGTTGCCAAAACACAAAATTTGAAAAATAAAAAAGGAACAGGGAGCAACCGGGTTTGAACCGGTGACCTCTCGATCTGCAGTCGAATGCTCTACCACTGAGCTATGCCCCCACACATTATTATGTGTGTAACACGAGAATATAACCATACACACTCAAGCAATGTTTGCGCTTTATGACTACAAATGACCTTCGGGACGTCACTTGACCATTACATTGCCTGTAGAAAAGTGAGAAAACAGAGGTGCAAACAAGCAAGAAACGTGACAGTGTAAACAGTTTCTTACATACTTTACAGCGGGAAGTAATGACAACAATTTTTTATGCTTCAAATAAGGGCCGCTTGTCGCTAGGAATGAGGCATATTTAAGGAGCCTTCTGGAAGCTAATAGACCCTCCATCGAAAGATAAAGACCTTTGTAGCTCTCTTGAATATTCCATTTCAGACATGGCCCACGCCATTATCGACTGTGACTGAACTCCCGTAAACCCCAACATCAGCAACTTCATCGTCGGAGGCAAAATCGCCAAAGCCTACAGCTGGCCCTGGCAGGTAGAACTCTGTATAGAGGACGTAAACATCAGGAATACGGTCAACTATCATCGACAAGCAATAGATCATGCCAGCCGCTCATTTCGTCGATGATGACACGAACAACCCTCAGGACTACGGAGAGAAGGAGTACCCAGGAGCCATTGACCCTGTGACCATGGAGTGTGCCGGCCGCATGAGCGTCGACAGTTGCCATTGAAACTCGGGAGGACCGCTTGTTACTAAGCACGTGGATAATTGACGCTGGTATCAGGCTGGAATCGTCAGCTGGGAAGATGGATGCGCTGAAAACAAGCAAGCTGGAGTCTACTCGAGGCCTTCTCTATGCGCGCCTTCATTGAGAAGACCCTTGGCAAGCCTGTTTGCAAGGACACCTAAACTTATAAACGTGCTTAAGGGCGTTCCTCTAAACCAGATTAATCTTTGTATGTGTCTATCTGTAGCTTTGAAAAATGTAAGCCTTTTGACCACGCTTGACGTCAATAACTTTATCTTAAACGAGCTGATAAGGTAACATCTGATCTCTTATCACACAGTTACACCTTTATTTATGTTAGAAAGCAAGAAATTACGAATTCAAAGTTAGCCAACTCTTAAAAGGTTAAGAATTTACGTGTCCTTGCAGACCGGCTTTCCAAGGGTCTTCTCAATAAAGTCGCACATGGAAGAAGGCCTTGAGTAGACTCCAGCGTGCCTGTTCTCAGCGCATCCATATCCCCAGCTGACGATTCCAGCCTGGTACCAGCGTCCGTTGTCCACGTGCTTGGTGACAAGCGGTCCTCCGGAGTCTCCCTGACAGCTGTCGACTCCCTTACGTCCAGCGCATTCCATGGTCACGGGATCGATCTTGCCGGGATACTCCTTCTCGCACACGCTCATGTCGAGGAAAGGAACCTGGACCTGACGGAGCTGCGCGCTAACTGGTCCCCCCTCTGAAATAAGACAGTTTAGAAAGCTGTTTAGGGTGGTTGTCGCTTACCGTAGACAGCTCCCCATCCAGTGACCCAGGCGGATTTGCCCTTGTGGACTAGGTTCTTAACAGATTTGGGTACGCAGACTGGCTGGACGTGTTTGCCGAACTTGATCTTTTTATTCAGCTTTAGCAGCGACATGTCGTGGGCGTAGGTGACCGGCTGACTGTAGTTAGGATGCTCGTGGATCTCGAGGACGTCGAATATCTGCTCCTCAGGCTCGTTGTTGTCATGGTAGTTGAAGGTTCCAGCCTTGATTCCAATGCTTCCGGGGTAGTTAGTCATGCCATCGACGCAGTGGGCAGCGGTCATGATCCATTGCTCGTCGATAATGGTTCCACCGCAATCCAGATGACATTTTCCGCGTCCGTCCTTAAGGCAAAATTCCACCTGCCAGGGCCAGCTGTAGGCTTTGGCGATCTTGCCTCCGACGATGAAATTGCTGACATCGGGGTTCACGGGAGTCCGGCCGCAGTCGGCGATGGCGTGGGTCACGCCTGAAATGGAGCATTTAGACCCTATCGACTCTAAGACCATTACCAAAAAGAGCGAGAGCTACAAGGATCTTCATCTTTCGATGGAGTGCTATTAGCGTCCCAGAAGGCTCATTAAATATGCCTCACTCCTAACAACAAGCGGCTCTTATCTGAAACACCAAAAATCGCTACTCCTCTCAATCACTTCCCGTGAAGCAGCTTGCAAAAACTATTAACTTTGCAAGCTTCTCGCTGTAATTAATGCTGAATTTTCCGAATTTGATGGACTCACATGACGTTAGTTTAGCTCTAAAACCTGCAAAAACCTTTTTTTGCGGCTTAGGGCTAACAAACAGACCCAAAAGTTTTCAATTTCCTAACGTTGTTATCAGTTTTTGCGAGTTAAAGATGAAACCATTTGATGCCCAATCAGATAAGTCGCAAAATCATATGACCAGTTGCACGGATGAGCATATTAGAAACTGCTAAATGCAGTTTACGGTCAACAACGACCCAAACACGTCATATCTGGGCATGTGATGAGGCTCTGTGACGCTGGTTGACTGATCAGCTTGCAAAAGGAAGTAACGTCAAAGCAGATGCAGCACTTCCAGCAAACGCATAAAACCGAGGCGGCAACAGACTAGTGTACAAGTTGTAAACGATTGCAGATGCGAGAGTAAAGCTGACGGTAGAGCACTTGACTGCAGATCGAGAGATCAGCGGTTCGAACCCTGTTGCTTTCCGCTTTTTCATTTGTTGCATTTTTGTTTTTTAGATGTTTCTAAACTTTTTGTCTCACTTTTTATTGAATAAATAAAGAATCTACAAGAGTTTTCTATGTACAAAAAGACAAGTCAAAAACAACACCTGAAAAGAACCCTCATAAATATTATGAAAGTAGCAAAACGACTTCACAATAAAGCAACTCGAAATCACAGTGCGAATCCGATATAATCGTCTGTGTCACAAAATGCAGGACAATTTTTAGGTATTTTAAAACCCCAAAAAGCTCCAAAAACGTGTGGGAAACTAGCAAACTAGAATCTGATGTGCTTATGTGAGGGAGGCCAAGGAGATACCGGTTTCTGAGAGCAAAAACAAGACGAAGAGAGAGGGACGGAAAGACGTGGCAACAACAATAGAATACTTTATAAACAATTATAAACATTAAATAATCTGTTTTCCTGTGCCGAGGAAGGAGTAGACGACCGCTCCGAAGGCGCATTGCACTGCTGCGAACATGAAGACGTAGGACCAGTTGTTGCCTGTGTAGGCGAGGATCACGCCTGCCGCGTAGACGCCGATGAAACCCGTAATGGCGGAGAACGCGTTGAAGATTCCTGCAAAAATTCGCTCAGAAATGGATTAGGATATGTGACTACAGTAACCCAGTAGTCAAAAAGCAGACAGTTTTGACTAAGAACGGCTTAACGATCGATCAAAGAAGCGCAGAGACATTTTAGGCTTCAGCGCTGAAGTAGGACTGGTTGAAATGGTCGTTTTCAAAAGCCGAAGTACAGCTTCTGTCTGGTTGTGGACGGTATCATGGTCATGATAAACCGGTCGGTTTTCTGCTCAAATGGCCTCAAAACGGACCGCCCAACCGTCTCTGGTAGCCTTAAAATGGTCGCTTCGCCTCCCAGACACCCTATGAGACGTTGTTCCAACAAACACCCTCGAGGGTCGGCATAAACCAGACACAAAGGTGGTTTCTGTCTGGTTATGGGCTGTCTCATCGCCAGGCAGAAACGACCGGTCGGTTTCGCTCTTCAACACCGACCGTTCACTCGTGGTTGAAAACCTCCGTTTCTCGAAATAACCGCTTCTCGTCCCAGACACCCGGTGAGAAATTGGTACAACAGGCACGCTCGACGGTCGTCCTAATCTACATACACCCAAACAAGACTGATACCGAGTCTAAAAACCGACCGCTCAAGTGTTCTCACAGCCTCAAAATGACCTTCTGACTCCATCCGACCCAGGTCACCCTTATAACAGACCCAAACGAGACTTACCAAATACAGATCCAGTATGATTAGGAGCGAAATCATGCGGATTCACCGAGACACCGCCATGATGGAGGCCTCGAGCTGTCATCGCGAGGGAGAAGTACAGCAAAGCCATGTAGTAGTCGTGGGTGAACGAGACGAACACCAGACACACGGCAATAGCTACCAGAGAGATGCCCTAAGTCATTCTTTTAAACTCAAACCTTAACCTCCTTGTCTTACCTCCATACATCTCCTCGTAAAGGTCATCGACTTGCCGCTGGCTAAAAGCTTCGACGAGATGAACGGCGCTGCGATGGACGTCACGACGATGGCCGCGTTAGGGACCACGTTAAAGACGATTCCCTAACATTGTAGCCTATAGATAAGCATTTTAATGTCATACTTACCTTAGCATCAGGGAAATTATCATGGAAATACGACGGCAACCAACTAAACATGGTAAAATAGGCGTTGGCGCCACAATACTGCGCTACAGACGCCGCCCAAAAAGCCGTGTGGGAAAATAAGGCGCACCACGGAACGGCTGTCTGGTTTGGAGCCAAGATCTTCACGGAATTCACTTTCTTCGGCGATTCTTCGTCCAACAGGAGATCATTTGAAGAGTCCTTGGCCTTGTCGTAGCCTACGCCTCCTCGTCTGTGAGACGTATCGTGGACGAGACGGACAAACAGGAACCACCAGATGAAGCTGATGACGCCGACGAATTGGAAGAGACTTCGCCAGCCGAACCAGTCGATTAGGAGGGAGCCGATGGAGCCGGCGACAATGAATAGCAAGATTAGGAGGTCGAAAATCAATCTAGACATCAAGAGCGGGTTGTCAATAAAGCGTTTAAGATGTGCTCTAGCTAAGGTCTTTCATTCTCAGCATAAATGACTCAAAGGGTGTCAGGACAGCCTTCGTTGATAACGGTTTTTTCACCTTTCGCCTAACCATAAAGCGGTCGAAAACCCAAAACCGATCGGTTTACCGGTCATCTCGGTTGAAAATGACTACCCCCACTAACTGAGCCAGACGCCCTGAGCCTTAAACCAGACAAGCACGTCTGTTTCAAGAGCTGCTGGCCTGTCGAGAAATTTGTTATCCCAAACAAACCCTTCCACTTACCCAAAATGCGATCCAGCCAAGCTGACTCCAAACACGCGTCCCTTATCCGCAGCGGTTAAATGCCGGGAGACGATCGACGCCATCGACGGCACATGGAATCCCTGACCAACGCCGTACATTATCCTCACGAACAGCAGCACAGTCAGGGGCGATCCACTCCAATAAGCAAAGTCGAACAGTTGTGGGATGAAGAACGTGAAGAAGATCCACCACAAAGTCGATATCCTAAGGATCTTCTCGCCTCCGTAGCGATCGGCGATTGTGCCCGCGAAGAGTTGCGTCAGCGCGTAGCCGTAGAAGAAGCATGATAACACCGTACCCTGGAATATGACAGAGTTATAGGGTAAAAAAGATGAAGAGCTCACGGAATCCGTTTTATTCCACCCGTATTCTTGTGCTATCACCGTGGCGCACATCGGGAGCGCTACCCGCGATGCGTAGAGCACGCATGTGCCCATGAAGAAGTTGAACTGCCATATTCGAGTTTCGGACCTGAAAGCGGGGAAATAAGCGTTAATAAATATTGGCCTGAATAAGGCTTCAAAATAAGCGTATCTAACCGAAGCCTTATCTAACTGTAAGCCAACTCGAAAAGGCTCTCAAATAAGGTGAGAGCAGGCCGAAAAATTGGCTTATTCAAGACTACTTTAGGCATCTGACGCCATAAAATATCCTGTGGGTTTGGTTTTAACCGATTTTGTCCCTACAATAATCAAAATTTCCACCCGAAACGATCAGCTTATATAGCCTAAATACAGCTCTAAAATCCAACTTTTGACCTCACAAAAAACACTCCGAAGATGAGCCTTAAGGAGCCGTTTTTAACCTTAAAATAAACAAAAATTTCGGATCAAAGCGATCAACAATTGAAGCCCAAATAAGGCTCTAAAAAGAGGTAGAAACAGCCTGAAGAAATGACCCAAAACCAAGCCATTTTTGATGCTTGATCTTAAATGAGGTGAAATGGCTTTATTTGAGGCTTCTTTAGGCTTACGCCTGTGAACCAAAACGGCCCATATTTGGTCCGAAAATAACCCACGGTTTCGATCCAGAGCAACCCTATCCAGAAGCCTACAGTTCACCCAAGAATTCCGTCTTTTCAGCCTCCAAAACCCTCAAAACTCTATAAGGATAAAGCGCACTTTAACCGTATTCCCTGGTTCCTATTTTTGCTTCTAAATGACTCAACATTTCCCTCAATTTGCACTCACAAATCGGTTCTAAAACACCCCTTTAAAAGATCCAAATTTTCCCCCTCGATTTCATAAAATTAATTCCGAAAAATGAACCCAAAATCCACAAAATCCGAACTCACTTTGACCAAAGCCTTTTGCTCATGAAGAGCTCATCGCCTTCGGACGTCGTCCTGCGGAGCCTCGTCAGCATGACGCCGACGGAGCTTCAACAGAGGAGCGACTTCACAGGATCGTGGCGACGATGTCCTGGAACGACGCTGAAGAAGATGAGGTGTTCAGCCTGAAAATGGCGCTCATTAAAACGGCTTATGATCGCCTAGAAGCACGCATAATCCACGCAAAAAACATCACACAAAAAGCGCAGAAAATCTTGGAAATTTTTGCCGAAAATCGCGAAATTAGCATCGAAAATCGATCGCGCCGGATTGAGACTCAGATAGAGACACAACGAACGCAGCGGTCATGGCGACTGCGAAAGGCGAGCAAAACGGTCGTTTATGGCTCACAGAAACAGGTTAGCAGATGGCACAACATCCCACGTGAGCGCCACCGCCAGCGGAACAGGAAAACGCAGAATTGGCATAGGGACGAGGAGTGAAACGGTCTGGAAGCGCATCTCGAAGTGCACGAGAACGAGACATTTGGAGTCTAGAATCAGTGGAGGACAAGAAGGGCGTCTGGAAGCGAGGGGAGCAGCGCAGGAAGGTCTGGGCCGATGCGAAGACTCCGAATTTTCTGCAGGTCTAGACTGGATTCGGGACGATCGTGGAGCGCGCGCTTGGTGCCTAGAAAATGTCTGAGTCTAGAACGCGAACTTCAAAGTCTCAAAATGAGTAGAAACATTTTTGGTCTAGACAGGGTAAGCGAGAATGCAGTCGATGCGAGAGATCTGGGCAAACGCAAGGGTGTTGGTCTTGACTGAATTCGGGACGATCGTGGGGAGCACGGTTTGGAGACGGGCGTTGAAAGATGGCTAAAAGAACTAGACATTGCTTTTGGAACAGTTTGGAACAGCGAAAGGACATGAAAATTGGCTTCTGTTCTAAACAGTCATTCAAGACAAACATGGATTATTTTGATGTGGCTACATTCTGAAAAATGATCATTTTGGAACCGAATAATTTAGGTCAGACAGGACCGAATTTAAGACAGCTAGACTGTGAGGTCGCAGTGGGATTGTGGGCTGACTTGCCCGTCTACCAACCGAATTTCTCGATAATCCAGATGAAAATCGATGTCTGCTTGCACTCCACTCACATCAGTTGGTCCGCAACTGACAAGGGAATGACGCGAAGTGCTCCGCTCCGGGCTAAAATTTGGCACAAATGTAGCCTTATATGAGGCTATAAGAACCCAAAAATATTAGCTGCCCTAAACCGAGCAATGAAAAGTTACGGCCATTTGAAAGTGAGAATTTCAAGACATACATACAGACAAGACAGAAAGATAGACATAAGAAGGTTCAATCCTGCCTACACCTTGAGTGCCCCGAAATTCTCAACTTTAAATTTCCGTAACTTTTAATTTTTCACGTTAGGGCAGCTAATATTTTGTAGTTTTGCTAGTCTCATATAGGGCTACATTTGTACCAAATTTCAGCCCGGAGGGGGCACTTCGCGTCATTCCCTCTTGAGTGGATTTGGGCTGGTTAGACATAATGGACAGTATCACGGTCACGGGAACCGATCATTATCTTATTAAACCTGTCTAGCTTCACAGCAGTTTGCTTTTCGCTAAATTCGGCCTACAAATTTGCTCTATAGTTTAGACAGAGACAGACTTCTTAAATAAGCGTTATTTATAGTGTTCCAAGCTTGAGTGAACGACAAGCAAATTAAAAATGATCGTCATATGACTAGAATCGATTACGTAAATGTATGAGACGGAGACATTTATATGAAAGCTAGTAGATAAGACTGTTAAACGGCTAATGCCAATAAAATGGCCGTAAAACGTTAATTTCATACGCGGTCAATTCACAATCAGTTTCTACTTTTTTAAAAGTTTCAAACAAACCAAATTTTGCTTAAAAACGAGTCGCAAAATTACTTTCAACAATACCCCCCAAAAAAACTCGCAACAACAAAAAACCAATACGTAAGTTAACCTCCCATGTCTGCGTGGATTGCACCCCATCCCATCTTCTTCATCTACTCGTAACCTATTTTAGCGCGTGCAGTTTTAAGTCGAGCGAGATTTTATCAAAAACTCTTGCGTGCGCGCATGCGACTAAGAAAATGTTCTTTGTTTAGTGCAAGGTGGTTTCCGCTAGGGATTTCCATTGCAGAGGGAGGATGTGGGTGTTCTTAAATGGCTTTAAGCCAGATCAAAGAATTTCTATGCACTTTATTTGAATTTTTTTATAAAGTAGAATATGTGAAATACGACAATTTAAGATTCAAAAGTGATAAATAAGTAAAAATTTCGGTTTAAACAGGAACTTTTCATGAAGAAATCGTCGTTTGGAGAATCTTTTAGAAGCCATTTTGTGGCATTAATCCCTAATCTATCGCTGTTCGCTCATAAGCTCACATCAGTTTTGTTCCTTTAGTCTTTGGTTTTAGCAAATATGATTTTAAAAATCAAAAAATAAAAATTTTTAAATTTTAACTTTAAACTTATTAAGGTTGACAATCTAAAAAACCTAGCGAAACCCAAAAGCAGAGCGTGAATCCTGTTTAAAACCCTAAAAAAGAGAAAAAGCCAAAACCATGAAAACGCGTTTTGCTGAATTCGAAAAGCTGAATGAAACGCTCAATTCTTGTGACTGCTTCATCTGCAAACTGATAAGAATGAAACGTCAAACGCCAGAAATCAATAACTTTGTGGGTGCGTCCTTTTATCACCCCAGCGAACGGACCTTGGCCGAGCCACGTCACTTGCTTGTGTGCATGTGTAAACGTGGAGGAGAGGGGAAATCCGCGCTGGAACGTAGCTCTAGAACGTTTAAAACAGAAAACAGAACATGGATAAGATCGACAATATTGAGATCAGATGCGAATGTGGATAAGGCGGTCAAGTTTTGCAAGAAGTTTAGCTTTTATGCCGCCCGAGAGGACGAGAGGAGAACAGAATTATTTATGAAGTGCAGGCAAGGAGACTTGGAAACGGGGGTTTAGAGCAGAGATCAAACGTGACAGTGAATATGATCATTTTTGGCTGGGTTATAGCACGTCTAAAGCTAAAAAAGGACATTTATGTAGCACATTTGATGCAAATTTGCTGATAGGAAATGACAAAATATCTGCAGTACGGTGCAGACCTGCGATGATCTGCGAGGATTGCGCGATTATTATCAATATGGCAAAAAAATATAGCCGATACGCTCAAAAATGTTTGAAAATGCAGTTGAAGGCAAAAAAAGGTTTAAAAAGATTTTTAAAATTTTGACTTAAGGCCGGAATCGAACTTCGACAACCAAATCAGCATCCCAGCGCACTACCAGTCGGCCAAAGCGACAAATGCCTGGTGATACAAAGCAGACACGTCTGACTAGCTCACTGGTTAGCAGCACAGCCTGTAAATCGGTTGATCAGGGTTCAATTCCGGTGGAAGCAATTAATTTTAAATAATGTTTTTAAAATTTTGTTATTTTTCTCGTATTTTCTTTCATTTAAAAGCATTTTTATGTTCAAAATACGCATTTTTAAGATAGAATTTGAACTTAACACCTACTCCACTCCATTTTAGTGAAATATTGTTAATTAGCTACACTTAACTTTATAGAATGACTTACAATGAAACTACAAAATGTGGTTTGAATGAGCACGTTTCCCACAGATCAAAGAATAAAACGTTATGCACGTTAAAGAAAAAATCGAAAAGAACATCTTTTAACAACGCGATAAGCATACAAGCAGTCTTAAGAAGCGCAATTTCATCCACCACGTCCCCCCCATCTCCACGCACCTCTTTGATGCGCTTATGACGTGGCGGCTGACGCACCCCCTGACGGTGATCGTCCTAAGCAGCGTCCGGTGGTGGTGCGCAAATACAGAATCTTCCGCTCAAAATTTCGCGACGGTGAAAAGAGTCGTCGACGCATTTCTTCAAATGTCACTAAAGACGCTTATGGCGGTGGTGACCTTTGTGACAGACAGAGTGGATTGGGGGAGGGCTGGATCGTGCAGGGAGTTCCCGTCGAGAGTCCGCATGGCGGTTAGGGGTGGGATGAGCCGGGAGAGCTTAGAATTCAGTGTTGTATATAATTTTTGTATAGATTAAGCAAAATGGACACAGTTGGTACTGGCATTTGCATTTATGAGGATTCTGTAGTCAGACTTGGATGGAATAACAAAATAAATTGTGGGATTCCCGTGATCGTAACAATTTACTCTAAAACTAATCCAAGAAAGAGGATTTACCGTCGCAGCGGTCAAATAAACCAGTTTTTAGGTAACCAACGTCAGCAACTCGACAAATTCTAGTTTCATTTTTCGGATATCCGGAGATCATGTTCTATGAGCCGTGAAGAGCTCTCAAAGTGCATTTTCATGCCTATACTGCTTGTCCTTGAATCAAACATTTACACTGCGCAATAATTTGACTTCAAAAATGTTAAGTTTGGGTCCAGAATTCAAAAAGTGTACTTCAAAGGATAGATTGTTTCGATTAATTTGTAGACCGCCATACTATCTTGAAAGTGGCAAAACGTCTAAAAAGGGTTCTTTTGGGTGTCTGCGGATTGGCTTTGGACGGTTTTTAACCATTTTGTTAAAAATGTTTGGTAATTTGTGTCTACAAATTAGTATAAAATATAAAAACGATTTATAGATCACCACACTAATCGTTCTGCTATTCAAACGTTTAAAAACGTAATATTTGTCTAGCTAATCAAACGGCCAGTGCTTTTGTCTGGCAAACAATGGACGATTTTCGATGTCGATCTCATCAACAACCTAAATTTTAACATATAATTTCAAAAAACTTGTAAGCTTTTTTCAAACATAGCAATATAACGCTCAAAACCTTAAAATAATTGTAAAAACACCTCAAAAATCTGATAAAAATGTAGTATTGTGCGCGGACTCGAACCCTCCCTGACCGTTTCTTAGACAATCACTTCAACCACCTTCCACAACAGCGTCTGAATTTACACCATTTGTCTTACTGGTCGAGCTGTTAGCGCTTCCGCCTAGCAAACGGTCGATCCGGGTTCGAACCCGCCAAAACAAAAACCATTTTTCGGTCGTTTGTAACCTTTTTTCGCGCCATTCCTTTTTTTAGTAATGCATAAAGCATACAAGACACCGGTCACAACCATTAAAGACGGTGTTTCTGCAAAAGAGGCAAACAAAGGCACGCAAATTGCTCTCGCTTTGCCTTGGAAAGGTAGCGACGCATATTGATCACCTTCCGGTCGGCTCCTTACGCGCAAGAGCCTCTTTTTGTGGCACTCGGAACACATGAAGGTGGGAAGAGGAACGCGCATCGCCTCTTCAGCCATCAGCCGCCAAGCAACACGCTGATGTGAGCGGGGGCGCCCTAACAGAACTCGCTCGTCGTTGTCATCGTCGTAGTCGTCGTCGATCCACGGGGGATAGTCGATAATCCACAGCAACAGCAGGAACACATGGCTTGGGCTGACTGTCATACACGCACACAAACCGATCGCGGGAGTCGTGGCTCTGGCTGGCGCACCTATTCACAATTCACACGACGATCCCCGGCGGAAAGGTAAATATTGGGGTGCAGGAGCACATGAATTGTCTGGGCAAAGCGGGACGTGTGGAAGAATGTAAATCTAGAAAGCGAAACAATTGGCGGAGATTAGTATCAAAAGAGGGCGATTTTGGTCCAGTTTCGGGCTTCAAACGAGGCTTGAAACATCGACAAAGGCGTCGGAAGAGGCGGAAGCTTCGCTTTCGCTGAGAGTTTCCGGGGATTCCAGGGCTTCGCGGGACTTCAATTTCTGTAATGAGGAGGGTTAGAAAGGGTTTGAAAACGCGCTCAAAATTGGCATGAATATGACTCCGAAATGAGTCATAAAAGGCGGTATAATTGAGCATCAAAATCAATCAAACGCAAGCCTGAACTGGACCAGACATGGGCAGGGGCGTGCTAATCTGACGACAGAATTTGGCCGGGTGGGGTGCCTCGGCCAAAAAAAATTAAAACGTGTCGAGACCCGCAATAAACCCCGGAAGTTCAAAATTCGGCTACCCCAAATCGCACTTCTGACCCTGATCTCCTTAAAAAGCTATTATTCTCAGAAGCTTGGGGGGTGCCCAATGAGCATTCCTCTGTTTGGGGGTGCTCTGAAACCCCAGAAAAGCTTTTAAACGAGCACCCCCCGGCGATAAACGTGACTTTCAGGGGGGTTCAAAATTCGGCTACCCCAAATCGCACTTCTGACCCTGATCTCCTTAAAAAGCTATTATTCTCAGAAGCTTGGGGGTGCCCAATGAGCATTCCTCTGTTTGGGGGGTGCTCTGAAACCCCAGAAAAGCTTTTAAACGAGCACCCCCCCGGCGATAAACGTGACTTTCAGGGGGTTCAAAATTCGGCTACCCCAAATCGCACTTCTGACCCTGATCTCCTAAAGCTATTATTCTCAGAAGCTTGGGGGTGCCCAATGAGCATTCCTCTGTTTGGGGGTGCTCTAAAACCCCAGAAAAACTTTTAAACGAGCACCCCCCCGGCGATAAACGTGACTTTTAGGGGATATTTATTGCGTCTCACAAGGGAGGTGTCAAAGGTGACACATTCAGATCGAGCTAAAATTTGCATACTGGTAGAGTTTGAGGCGCTGATCAACGTGGACCCCCATACTTGCGGTGCAAAATGAGCAAAAAAGGCCTAAAACGGCCGTTTTTGGTTTTTTGTCAAGCAGATATAACGATACTGAACAACAAAGTACATTGCCTGTCTGGCCGAGTGGTTATGCGTCCCGGCTGCAACTTTTTGCTTTCGGGTTCGAATCCTCCTCGGAGCCATTCTTTTTAGAATGTTTTCAACTCCATTTTTTCATTCACTTAAAATGACAAGAAAACAGTTATACAGTATGCCACATAATGATATGGACACATTTTTAAAACGTCTTTTTTTGTTTGTTTCTGGACGTTTAGCAATGTGTTATCTTTTGAAAACGAGTCTCTCACGTAAAATTGACCTAAAGACGTTGTGAGCCCACAGAAAAAAAAGGTTTTTAAAGGCAATTTCTGAAATTTTGTGAATTTCAAGCGCTTAAATTCGAAACTCAGCAATTTGTACGTTTTTTTTGTCGTTTTCAATCTTTCCTGCAGTTCGCAAACATTGGAGAATCACATATACGCAAGTCTTAAGTTTCAAAACAAATGAAAAATCCCAAAAGGAGCTTTACCATCATCTGGTGAAGCTTGGAATTTTGGGACCCAGACCTCTAAAACCCTTTCAAAACAACTGTGAAAAATTTTTCACGCTTTTTCAAACGTTGTTTAGTCTTGTAGAGCGTAGTAAAAAACGTAGAACATAGTTTCTAACAGACATCTGCTTACAGCAGCTCCAAAAAAGTAGATAATTGAAACGAATGCTGGAATGCTGAAAACTCTCCATTTCCATAAAAAAGTGGATTTTTTCTGTGAATTTTCGAAAACACAACTGCAACAGTGTGTCAACGGGAAAATTGGGGCAAGGCGTAAAGTTATGTTAAATTTTTCTAAATGTCCCCAAAATTTTTCGAAAAAGCTACCGGAGTGCTGGTTTCGGTTGTTTTGCTACGTTTTTTGCGACGCTCTTTTACGTGGTTCAAACCGCAAAACGCCAAAACTCGTGTTTGTAGAGCTACGACCAAAAAAGTAGGTGTCCATATCATTATGTGGCATACTGTACTAACACGAGAAGTTCTCGTGTTAGTATAACATTTTCTCTCCTTTGAGGTTCTCCGACCCATCAAACACTTCGTCCCCGTCAGGCGTAGTGCGAGAAGGGGCGCGTTTTACTTTAGAGTTTGCAAAGGAAGTGAACGCTGTTTCCTCGGTCCACAGTCCGCCGAGAATCTTCTTCTTGTAGAAGTTACGCAGCCTAGATGGGAAGACTGGCTTCTCGTCGTCGCCGGAAACGTCGATCTTGGCAAGGGTGACGTAGTGAGCTGTGTTAGGTACCAAAACCCTAATTTCCAAAGGAGTAGCCCTGTTCCCCACTATCACGTCTTCGTTCTTGCAAGTTTGAGTCTTTCCGGCGTTAACGCAACAAACGAATCTGGCGTTTGTGAGACGGCTTAAGTAAGGATGGCTCACCGGATCTGCCATAAAACTATCCAGATTGGACAACAGCTTATTGCGTACAGACCGACGAAGTCGCTTTTTGATAGGACAACGACTGCTTGTTGACAATTGCCAAAACGTCAGCAAACAGCAGCAGATTCGTGTACGCGTAGTGTTTGTAGTAGTTGATTTCGCTGGATGTTGATGGCTTCAGAGCGGACTTCTTAGGCTTTACGGCTAGGCTCAGCCTGTGAGCAAGACACCAACTGCTGATCAGATCGTGGAAAGTTCGAAGCGCCTGTGTCAGTGTCCTTGAGATGGACCATGTCGTTCATAAGTTTGTAGAGTCCGGCGTGCCGCCTAGTCCAAGGTCCGTCGAACACAACAACAACAACTCAATAACATGAAGACTTCTGTTTGCTGCAAATTTATTCTAAACAACAACGAAGACAGCAGCGCTAGACCTCAAAAGCGATTTTTTTCAAATTTGGAAAAAAGGGGGGAGTGGGTCTCAGGGGGGTGCCCCAAGGGTCCAAACCAAAAAATTTTCTGACCTTCGGTCAGAAGCTGCCCATGTATGAACTGGACTCAAAGTGTAGCCTAAATTAAATGCCAAATCAAGCCCAAAATTATGCCAAAATTTTATCAAAATCGAGTCGAAATCTTACCCAAAAATGACACCGAATCCACTAACATAAGTCCAAATTCAATAGTGGTGCAGGCGTATATAATTGACGTTTATAAAGCTGAAATTGCAGCCAGGCCAAACAGGAGTCCCTAATGTTCCCAATACAGGAGCCACTTCTGACGCCAAGAGTGGCATACGAAACGGCTGAATTTGAATAATTGCGAAAATTGGGAAATAACCCCAAGCTGTACTGAAAGACCATTCCGTACACTGAAGCCAAAACAACTACAAATTGAGCCTCAAAATGGCCTTAAAGGGTCCCAAATTGAGCTAAAGCCGGCGTCATAAAATCCATTATGGCGGAGGGTTGAAACATCGGTCTTAAAGATACAGAAAAAGGATTCAACCACCTTTTAAAAAAGCCAAAAAATGCAACCAAATTTGCTGTGAAATTCGTCCAATGTGAGCTTCGACAATGAGGCAACAAAACTGCAAGAATGAACCCCTCAAAACATTCAAATCGGGCCGATAGCCAACCGACAACAGGCAACCCTGATATCAGCGAAAGCAGGGCAATCCTAAGCATCAAGCCCCAAAATTCACAATTAAAAATCCATAAAAGCGTTTACCTTCTGGGAATCGATATTCGTGATAACATCCGGTCGAGTCTTCCTTGGGATGAACTTTGGAGGTCGCTTCTTGGCCCACTAAAACCACACCACTAACCCTACAATTTAAGCCACTGTTATCCTTACCTTATCCACCTTTTTAGGCTGAAAACCGACTATGAAGCAGATATAACATCCCACGCACATGAAGAACGCGGTGACCACAAAGATGGTTCCGATGGATAAGGCGATGTAAAGGTACGCGTATTCCAGGTGACAGACTTTCTGAAAACATAAAAATAAATATAGAAAAAAATGAAATGGCATACCAAACTCCGATTACAGCTTTGCCACTTGTAGCAAGTGCCGCATCCTGCTGAGGCGGTCGTGGAGACGAGGCTTAAGAGGAGAACAGTGAGGAAGATGGAGTTGAGAAAGATCGCCATCGCTGAGGACCGACCGACTCCCACAAGATGAACTGGCACGAATGGTCCTAGTTGAAGGGAGGGTGTTTAGTCTAGACAAGTACAAACTGAGCGAATCTTTCAAACGTGGGCTTTCAGAATTTTGCGACCCATCTGTTTGTGCTAAAAAGGTGAAAATGAAGATTGCGAACTTACATGTCTAGAACATAAAACTAGACGACCATTGTCTGAATAGAGGTTTACGCTAATTTTAAAAGTTTTGACAATATTCAAACGTCTCAGTGCTTCTGGAATAAAGCAAAATAAATCGCAGTTTGTTAAGCGCGTTTCACGTTTCGTTTCTGTCGTTCGGCCTTAGTTTACAAACTTCTTTCCACTTTTGGACACATACGCTTTGTGAAACGTTTCAGAACTAGTATCTTGCTTCATTTTGCAAGTCGTGGAACGTTTCGGAACTTGCATGTTCATGTCAACCCATATTTTGACAAACAAATTGACAATCCTTTTATTTCGCCGGATTTAACAAATTAGAAATTAACCCTTGATAGGAAGAATCATTTTAAGCTCAAGTCTCTTCTTCCTCTTCTTCGGCTGGACCTTCAACAGCCGCATGCTCAGCAGCAACAGCTTCATCTGCAGCCCGAGCAACAGCGGACGTTCCAGGCATGTCAGGGTCATCCGCAAACGTTCCAGGAGGCAAATCAGGGATCCTGTCCCGCTTCGGTAGTGAGAGGCCAAAATTATCGTGCACGTCGTTATCATACCTCCGACGTGCTCCGCTGTTCATTGGGACCTGAAGCCAGTCGGACATCTCCTGAGCGCTCTTGCCTTCTAGATTATTTGCGGTAAACTTCACAAGCGAGTCGACAAGGTCGGGAATCTCGAGGTAGAAAGCGGCGTTGACGACTGCGGCGAGTTTCGGTCGAGGCGACAGCTTCGTGAAGATGTCCGTGTCTACCTGAGGGATCACGCGGTTAAAGCGGAAATTGTTGCGTTCCTCTGTAGATCTGGGCTGTTCTGTGGCGTGGATGTTAAGCCATTCGATGACGACTTCCAGAGGTTCGCTAGCGACCGACATTAGAGGCACGGGCTCGCTAGGCACGACGCCCTCGTTGGGGTCGTGGTTGAGGTCTCGAAGCATCGTTTGTAGCATATCTGCCTTGTACACGTAGCTCAGCGGGATTTCGTAATTCTTATCGTCGCTAGAACGGAGTTTCAACATTTTCTCAACAGGTTCATAAGCCTCCGTTGCTGAGGAGGTTGAGGATCCAGCTTTGTCGGCCATTTTCGAGAGCAACTAACTGTGGAAGAATGAAAACGTGTATTTGGCATCAGGGTGTGAAAGCGCAAAAGTTACACATTTGTGGAACAAAGCAGGATGAATATCGGAGGTGAAATCGATGCGGAAAGAGTGATGCAGGCTGGGAATGCGGTAGGATTCTGACAGAAAAATTAAGAACCGCATAAGCTGTCAACGAGAATCTCTCCTAGCGACTGAAAAACGTTACACAAGGTTTCAATGTCTTTGAGAAAACTGAGAAATGGTCATGGCGTCAAACGTTTCAGAGCCTACTTTGTAACGTGAACGTAAACAATAATCTAAGATGCCCTTTACAGTGATCCCTCAACTGATCACCAAAGGTTACATAAGGATAACACGCCTTCTTTCGAAATTCAAGTTGTAAACATTCTTTTATTCATTTGTGACTGTTTTAGCGTTAGGAGAAGGTCTGCTATCAACTATGAATCTCAATTTTTGTAACCTCGAGTGTTATGGAAACGCCATGTATGCATATGTTCCCGACGAAGACGTTCAGTTTTGCGTGCTTCCTGTTAATGAGCTTGGGTTCCACTGTGAAGGTAACAAGTCTCCAGCCAAACTTTAATTCAAAAACCTAATTGTAGACCTGAACAACTGCTACAAAAACTTTAGGTATTTTTTCATAACAGCTATAACGGCTCTTATTCTCTTCGTTCTGCTTATCCTCGTCCTCTTCAAGTGCATAAAAATCAACCGTCGCCTTCGTCGCTCTGTTCATGAGTCTTTGTGCGCTATTACAAGGGTAAGAAAAGAAAGTTTTCGTAAAGCACTTCTTGCCTGCATTTGATTCAAATCTACGTTACATTAAAAAAAATGCTTACCAATAATTTATGATTAGCGACTATATTATCGAACAGATGTACGTGAGACGTTTCACAGCCTGTGAAATAAGGCAAGTTATCTGCTGTAAAATTTTGGTGCGACTTCTCCTTACCCTTGACAGTATGATTAATTAACTTTCATATCTATTCGTCAGTTTGATTTCATATCCATGCGGTCTGTGGATCGTTTCGGAGTTGCAGAAAGCGGTTTTATTTACACTTTTGTACACCCAAGTTAACATGTTACAGCATCCTCTTTTCGTACTCGTGGACCAAGTCCGTCACAGCCTTCTTAAAGTCCAAGAGATCGTGCTTGAGCATTTTGGCATCCAGGCGTCGTGCTACGTCCGTGATAAGGTCGCCATATC
The DNA here is from genome assembly GCA_000757645.3 of Steinernema carpocapsae. Taxonomy (NCBI): domain Eukaryota; kingdom Metazoa; phylum Nematoda; class Chromadorea; order Rhabditida; family Steinernematidae; genus Steinernema; species Steinernema carpocapsae. Next base: position 266,509 of record AZBU02000014.1, on the reverse strand, counting down.
TCGCAAAGCCATCATCATAACTGGGAAGTGGAGATGGCATGGTCAAAGGTACTGTATCCGAGGGTCCAGGTGAGCTTTCTATAATCTCCCCAGTGCTGGAAATGAACCTATAGGCTCGTTTTCGGCTTGATGAGTCAGGTTCTTCCTTAATGCAGGCAGGGCTCTTCAATTCGTCAGACAGGTCCGCAAGACTGAAATTCGATTTTAAATTAAGGTCATGCAGCCGTAACCCACTGGCTAAAGTCCTCATCAATCTGTCCATGATGGCCTTCCCATAGAAACATGAGGTCTCCAAAGAACCTCCACGTGACTTGACCGCTGTTTTGAGCCTCCACAGGATCACAATGCAGTTTTCTCATAATCTTCTTAAATGCATCTCTCATATGACGGAACGCTTCCTTCGCGACTCGACCTGAAATGGATACTGCAGCCTAGAATTACGGAAATCTGACGTACTAGGAACCTTCTTAGAAGGGAGAGAAATAGCAGCGGCGACTTCGTCCCAAAGCTGCTCACGTTTCACGACTCCGTAGCTAGTCTCCTCAGACTTGTTCCAAAGAGCTGGGCGGTGTTTCACCGCTTGGATCAGCTCGTAGCGTTGATCGTGGGTTAAGTGGTGGCCTTCCATTAGATCTGAAGTCAGGAAAACGCATAAAAAGCGTTAAAACGTCGAAAAACGCGAAATCGTAAGTTTCTCCTGCACAGGCTTCGAACTCGTAATAACAGGCTTGGAAACATAACGCTTTAACACTGCTCCATGCAGTTCCAAATCTGAATAAGGTTCAATTAGCACTAGAATTCCTAGCCATGTGCAGTTTTTCCGTCCTCAGCAAAACTGAAAAACTATGGAGGAACCCCATAAGCGTTATAACGTCGAAAAACGTAAGATTGCAAGATTGCCTCGCAGGCGGGTTTGAACTCCTAATGATAGGTTTAGTTTGCGTTACCACTGCGCCACGCACCTTCAAACTGAACATCGGCTTTGCAGCTTATATTTGCAGCCCCGGGCCAAAGCGCAGTAGTGGATTACGGTAGTTTTGAAGAAATTTTTTTTAAATACGTTTAAATTCAATAAAATTTCAGTTCAGAACGGCTTTGGCGACTCCCATTAGAATCCTTTTCCAATCACAAAATTACGATTTCTTATTTTGCCGTTTCGCGACCTCAAAACCACCTTAAAGCGCTCAAAACCTCTTTCGAACTATGAATTAATCCATTTTAAAAGACCAAAGCTCACAACCCCAACGCCAAACCATCCCTCAACGCCAAAACCAAACGATGACCATATTCTTCTCGTCCCAGCTGCATTGCCGCCGCACAAGCGAAGACACAAAAAGACGGCAGCGGGGGACGCGGCGTGCGTGCCTCCACAGCCTGCGACTGGATGCCCCCATCCAGCAATGTTTAGATCGCGTTGTGGTGCTGGCGCGGCGGCGGTGCAGGCAGCGGTGACGGCGGGAAGATTCGCAATAGAGGCCGCCGACCTGCACCGCACGGAGAGCCCCACTCGCTCGCCCACTGCGGCCGTCCCGCGTCCTCCTCTCCGGTGCGTTTGCCGCTCCGCCGCGCTGCTATCGACTCGTCGCGGTGACGCCGCAGCCGCGCGCTTTCAATGGCCGACGCCGCGAGAACCGATGCCGTCCTTCTTTCTTCCTCCTGGCAGCAGCGCTTTCTTCCACAACCCACCCCGCCATACACTCCGCGACCCTGCATCACGACTGTACGATGTCTGAACAACAAAACATTCTCAAAATCAACAAAAGTAACAAAACTCAACAACTTAAAATCGACAACAGTAGTAACAATTAGTCGCCTTCTCGTCTGCGCTCTTCCTAGCGTCTCTTTCCGCTCTTCACCATCTTGCGCTGCTTCTTCCGTTCGCGGCGCTCGAATTCTCGCATCGACGCCGACTGGAGAACCGTGCGCTTGATCTTCTTCGCGCTCGCCGACTCTGGTTCCACGACTGCCGTCAGCGACGTGATCGCGTCGGAAGTCTGCGCTGAGTCGTAGGATTTAATCACGTCTGGATTCACCACGCGGACCCTCTGAAACTTAACATTTTAAGGAGCTTATTTAGAGATTTTGATGGTGTTTGGAGACTCGAGATACGGTAGATAGAACGTCCCGACTTCACACCAGACACAGATCTTCATTTCTCGTTGATTGCAACCGATAGACCGGTCGGAATTCAATTCGAAATGGACTCACCATTCACCTAACCAGAATCGAGATTTCTGTCTGTAAATGGAGCGTTAAGTGCGGCCTGTCTAATGGCACCCTTGGGAATACCTGTCAAGACGTGGCTGGACACTAAGTCTAGACTTCTAATCGGACGCACAGGAAGGGTTTAAGCTTCATACAGACGTCCAGGAACGTTCTAGGCTTCTTCTAGACGTCTAGCATCGACCTAAGCTTAACCAAGATGTCTAAGATCAGTCTAAGCTTGGGCAGGTATCTAGGATCGGTCTACAGGCGTCTCAGGCATCCTACAGACGTTTAGGTTTAACCCGGCCGTCTATGGTCAGTCTCGACTTGAGCCAGACGTTTAATATGGGTTTAAGCTTTGACTCAGACGTCTAGGCTCGGTTCAAGCGTAACCTAAACGTACAGGGTGGGCCAACAAAACCCCTTTGGCCAGACACCCCGAGACGCCCAGACAACGTCCAGACACCAGCAGCGAGACCAGTCTGGAGCATGCTTCACCTCAAACCGACCGGTCTTAGTAGCCCGTCTCCCTAAATGAACCAATTCCATGAAGAGCTGTCACCCTCAAGCTTTCCCTATCTAGTCTGGCCACTCTCTTCGCTTCTGTCTAGCTCTGCCACCACTCTTACCTTGATATCAGCCCTAGGAAGCGGCACCGAGAGCAGATGCTTCAACTCCGCTTCGACACCCTTTCGTTCGGCCTTGTAATGCGCGGCCTCTTCGGCCACTTGACGGTCCTTCTTGCCAAGTCTGAAAGCATGAATTTAAACCTCATAATCCACCTGCATCTCTTTACACAGTCTCGTCCAATTCGATCTCTGCGTCGTCGGCCATCTTCATCCACCAATTCTCGCTTCCGGTAATCTTCCTAACGCGATGTTCCATAGCTTCAGACTGTCCAGCGAGGTGGATCATGTTCTTCAGGTGCTCGTAAAGGCGATTTGAGTCGATTGGGAAGAGTTTCAGGTCCACATCTGGAAGAATACAATATAATGGTTAGACAAGTGGTTAGACAAGAGGATTACGGTACCTCTGTTCAAGTTCTTCTTGATACGCTCGTATGAATTCGCGTCCAGTGGGTCAACCATCAAAACGGTGACACCAGAGCTCGAAGCACGAGCAGTACGACCAGAACGATGGACGTAGATCTCAGCGGTCTTGGGCACCTGGTAATGGATGACGTGCTCGACGCCCTTGATATCCAAACCACGAGCTGCCACGTCTGTAGACAGCAAGATCGAATTCGGGGTGCTGGCGAAACGTTCCAGGTTCTTCATACGCTGCTTTTGGTGCATCTTGGCATGAAGCATCATCGGCTCAGGCTCCACCTTCAGCTTCATAAGAATCGCCCGGAAGCGTCGGCAAGCATCGATTGAGTTCATGAAGATCAGAGTTCTTCCTGGGTAGCGCTTCAGCAGGTAGAACACGTTCGCGTCCTTCTCCAGGAGGTCCTGACAGGTCATGCGCGATTCGATCAAAGCTTCTGCGGTTCCGAAAGCTCTTGTAATGTCGATCACTTTGTGGTTCTTGCGGAGATGCGCTTTTTCGACGATTTTTTCGATTTTGTCGTCGACGGTCTCGCCCGAGGCGCCTTTGTGGACTACACGCTTTGGGGCTGCGTGCACGTAGGTCAGCGTGGCTGAGAAGAGCATCGTTTGGCGGTTTTCTGGGGCGTGGCTGAAAGGGACAAGGTTAAAATGCGATTTTGCACGTAGGCTCCACTGTTCTCAGACAAATAAAGACTTGAACATGTCTGGAAAAGAGCCTGGGTGTCTGAAAAACGTCATTTTTCAACGATTGCAAGCTGGTTGACCGGTCGTTTCTCGTCCAAAAAAGCGCTTTCAGTTCTCTAGACGTGTAAGTTAGCTGACCAAAAGCTCAAAATGGAGACACGATCCAAGCCTGCTCATGCGCCCTCTACCCCCGCTTCCAACCATAAACTTACGTGCTAATATGATCTAAAAGGTGTTCCATTTCTTCGAAATGTCCCTTCTCGATCATCCTATCAGTTTCGTCCACAACGACGCTCTCAACGCCGGAGAAATCGTTCAAATAGTCGCCGTCGATGGATTCGCTGACAAGTTTCCAGAATCGACCAGGAGTGGCGACGATGATGTCGGGTTTTCGGTTGATCAAACGTTCCTGCTTTTGCTGGGACATTCCTCCGATCACGATCATGGACTAAAGCACATAAAGGTTAAGATAAGCATAGGATTAATCGGCCTTACCCTTAGGTTAGTATACTTCAAGATATGCTTGATCTGGCCGTGGACTTGGATCGCCAATTCACGGGTCGGTGTGAGGACAACGGCGCGAAGACAGCGTTTTTCTGGCTTGCTTTGGAGCAGCTTACATACCAGAGGAATGGCAAAGGCCAGGGTCTTACCGCTACCCTAAAACTCCCACCTAAACATTCTTAAAGTTCTGCAATTCTTACGGTTTCAGCGGCACCAAGAATGTCCATCCTATGCTGAACTGCGTAGGGAAGAACTTCGAGTTGGATCTTCGATGGCTCCGTGAACCTAAATTCAGTTTTACATACGAAAATTCTAGGCAAAGCCTACTTCAAGAAGCGAATACTCTTCATAACCTCATCCGGCAGTCCAAAGGGAAGCCACTGGGACAGATCCAGAGATTCGTCAAGGGGCTCATCGACCACAACCTTCTTCTTGCCTTTCTTAGGCACAGAAGCTCCATTGACGGCCTTGGACTGCTTCTCAGGAACTTCGGCATCGGATTCAACGGCGGCTTCCGCTGCTTTCCTCTTTCCCTTCCTGACATTGGAAGTCTTCTTCTTGGCGACCTTCTTGACCTGAAAATGATTCAGGATTAGCGGATTCCAGCTACAGGATTGCGCTTACCTTCTTGGCCTCCGTTGTGCTATTTTCCTCGCCGTTCTGCTCCGCCACAGCTTCAGGAATTGCCTCCTCGGCGTCGTCGACCTTCAGAGCTTCTTTCTTCGCTTTTCCTTCCTTCGCCAGCACTTTCTTTCCTTTCTTCACCTGAAACAGGTTCGAATTTACGTCAAAAATGGAAGAGTGGCTGAATTACGTTAAGAGCTTTGCCCCTCTTGCTGTAAATAACATCATCGTCGTCCGGGACGAATTCTTCGAAGGCGCCGAAGGCTCCGAAGTGGGGATCATCGACAAGGCTGGCCGGAAAGGCGACTGTCTTCCATTTACCCTGAGCCACGACTTTGGGCATCTGAAAGAGGAGTGAAATGGGTTAAAATTGGGCACAATGGAAGTGAAATCGAGGTGCTAGCGATCAAGAATTGCTAATTTTCGGACTCAAATCGGCGTCAAAATCAGAACGATACGCATGCTAGGCGTGGAAAATTCTTAGCCCAAAAATGTCGATTTCGGACACAACACCTGCAACGACGCCCGCGACCTCGTAAGGACACGGATAGGATCAAGATTTACGTGATCACACCACCTAAATCGCGCGGAAAAAAAGCGAAAAACGGTCTCTATATAGGCACAAAACGCATTTGAGCTTGAAGCAAATCGATCTCCTGACCCGAAACATCTCAATTTTGGACCTGAAAACGTTTCTAAATAACACCGTTTGGTGATATAAACGTAGCTAAGCTACAACACTAAAATTCTAACCGCAAAATCGCGAATATCAAACTTAAAAACAGCACAAAAGTTGGGATAATTCGAAACAGGTGGGCGAAATCAAGATCAGCATCTAAATCGACAATTTTCAAGCGAAAATCTGTTTTTTAATTGGCACAAAATGCATCGTAAAAGAGGCGCAAAGCATGCCAACACGAAGCCTCGAAAAGCGTCACAATTAAGCACCAAAACAGCGTTCAAAAACGGTCCAAAATTCGTTAAATTGATCACCAACTGCCGGCTTAAAATTCAGGTTTCCGAAATTGCTTGAAGCGGTATAGTAATTGAGCGAGCACTACAAAGGGTGATCGTTGTGGGAGCCAGAATTCGCACTCTTGTGTTTACTTGTTGGAGCGTGTGCGAACGGTAACTTTTGCGCTTTTCATGGTCATTTCAGCGTCAAAAAGATGCTGAAAAAAAAGAAAGCGGGAACGTCATCTTAAATCCCAAAACACAACCAGGATTCGAATCCGCGCTGAGTGGATTGGTGACAAAACGCACTGGCTCGAAAACAGCAGTCGTTCGACGGCCGCATTGCTCATATCGCACATAGCCCACTGCCAGCACTAAAGAACGCTTTATATCCACGTTATATCCACAAAATCTCTGCGTACTCGCAAAATCAAATCACAATCGACCGGTAATTATTAAAGCAACATATCTCATCTCTTCTCTTCAGACCTTCGCTCCATCTAGCGTTACTTGGCGGGTTAGCTTCCTAGGTGGTGCAGGATTCTTCTTGATCATAAGGAAGAGGACTCCTTCATTGTTTAAGGCGTATTTACGCATCGTGCTCAGGTCAAAATCGCAGTCTTCCAAGCACTCTTCGATCTGCTCTTCGGTTAGATGGAGAAGGTGGAAGACGGTCGATTGACCTGAGCTTGAGACGCCAGAGACGTAGGAGCTGTCCTCAGTCACAGAGCCTAGGACTAGTCGGCCACATGGACGGATCAGTTTTGTCTTAGAATAAACGTACTTTAAAGCCCACCTGAAAAAGGTGTTGACTTACCATGTTCCTCATGGCAACCTTATACTCATCGAAATTGGAACAAGCAGCCTCAAGGCAAAAAACTGACACCATAAGATCAAACACGATCTTATTCTTGTTAAACGGAATCACGTTTTCGTTGTGAACGTCAGCCTGGAAAATTCCTCCGTTGTTGACCTTCTGGCGGACGGTTTCGATGATTTCGCTGATCTTGTCATCTGGCATTGGGCGAGAGCCTTCGTTCCTGAAATTTGCTTGTCTTTAAATTTCTGAAAATTAGCCTGCACCCACCTCAACACCACCTTGACCACCCCACTCCAGTCAAAAGGCTTAGATTTCGTAAGCCAGCTTTCCAAGACGTCCAGGTTGTTTTGGACATAATCGGTTAGGTAGATTCTGCTGACGACTTCTCGGAAACAGATTGCCGAGTAGATGGTGGGACCAGCGCCCATGTCAATTAAGGAGCTTCTCTCCTTCTCTGGAATCGTTTCCTTGAGAATCTGAGCAAAGATCGGTAAGACGAAGAGGCTCACTCGGGTGCCTTGGGACATGGATTCGCTAAAATGAAAGTTAGATGAAGATCAAACTAAGACAATGATTACCTGCTATAATAAAACTGCAAATAGGCTTGAGGGTCAAAATGCTTGTCATAATCGTTAGGCTGAAACACAGCATTGTCGCCTCCATTTGTCTGTTTTTCCACTTTCTCAACAGCGTCGCTGCAATTCTTCTTGTTTGCAAGAATCGAAGATGACGAAGGAGCGGCGGTAGCTGCCATCAGGTGTGTATGCTAGTGTGCCTCACTCTGCAAAGAAGACACAAAAGAAGGTGGAATTCGAGTAATAGGGAAGCCCGAGCGACAAACTTATAGTGTGACACTGCGAAAAGTCAACAGGTGAAGAAGACACTGCGACAGGGATCAGAATCGACACACTTAAGAGAATTGCTGTTGAGGTGAGCGAGCAAGCCAGGAGGCGGGCAAACAAGCTGCGCAAATTGGGTTTAGAGGTCGTCGGTAGACGACAGCCGTTCCTAGGTGACTTAATCGTAGTCTTGGGGCAGACAAAGATATATCATGATGGCTAGAAGAGGGAAACAGATTCTTGGCTTACGGTAGCCGGTGAATCATGAAAGTGGAAAATTCGTAATAAACATTGTCCCTAATTGTGGCTCGACGAATAACAGGGGCAGACGGCGAGAATGTCTGAGCTGTGACGCTGCTTCGTGAAGATTGGATATGCTTTAGTTTAAAGTCGCGGAAGTGTTTTTGCAGTGTCCGATAATCATTCGACATGGAGAGAGGATTTTTATAGGTTTCTGTCAGGGAGAGGAAGAGAGGATTGGAACCATTACGCGAATACGAATACAAACTGACTGAAGATTCTTGTTTTTGTTTTAGCCATAGATGACAAGATCAAAGCTAGAGTTGCCGTCTTTCTAAGGTTGCGGTCATGAATAAAATGACTTATAAGCAAATGGATCATATTGGTCTATGCTATCTGAAACTGAAATTTCATGTTATAAATGCTAAAGTGCTGCATTGATGTTAAACTGATAACGTTTAAGCGTGTACTCCTATTGATTTAATGGTTTTGAGACTCTGAGCCATATTTAGTTGTTAGTTTTCTGGCTACAAAGTAGGAAAATTCTCTTTAAGTTTCCTGGTTGTGTTTCTGTGTAGCCCTCAAAAATGTTCAAAAACTTCCGAACTCATTGAATTTGTGTAGTGATGTGTTTTGCCGTCAGCTACCATAATCTCGCGCTTGAACCTTTGCTATGTTTTATGAGGCTAGAAACACATTAAGGTCAGAAACACATTTTTGTCAGTAGAATTCGTTATATGGGAACAAAGATTTCTTGCACAGACAAGAATCTTTAGTAAACACGTCAGGAAGATTTGGGTTTTAGAGTTTGGGATACGGTGTTTGGTGCTTTAGAACCACAGAATGCATCCTAAAAAGGTCATTGACATGTACACATACGTGTTACTCTTTTTTACAACCCTCATGTTCCACACGAGCACCACTTTCCGAAACTATGTGAGTCATAAACTAGTCATTAATTTGCCACAACTGACCAACATTGTTTCAGGATTAGGAGCAAAATGGAAAGTATTATCGGATTAAGCGGTCGAGGTACGGCGCGTCCGAGATGGGGGATTAGTGAAATCGAACTGAAATTGCTTCCGTAAACGGGGTCAAACTGGGCATCGAAAAAAGGAGATCTATAAAATGTGGAACGAACGGTTATACGCACATTTGGTGTGTGAGATGACCACTGGCAAGTGCATTTCATTTTGCGTTTTTGGGGCTTTTTTGGTTGCTTGTGTGGTAGGTTTAAGCTTGAAAGGAATCGATGTTTAGGAAAGTGTGTTTTAGGTGTGTGATGAGATGCCTAACACGTTTGAGGAACAACAAGATCCTCTGTTCCAGCAACACTTCCAGCAACAACAAAATCTACAGCAAATGGTAAGAAAAACTCCTTTTTGATTAAAACACTTCCTGTTAAATTTAGCTCTTTCCACGAGGTCCTTACCCGGCCGGCTACCCTAATCAATTCGGCCATACCTTCCCTCAACAGCTTCAAGGAAACAGTGGTATTTTTTTTTTAAGATTGTTAAAAAATAAGGCAAAAATGTGATGGTTTTCTATTCTGGTAATCAACGTATAACCTCTGCTTTCGCGCTTTCTTAAAAAAGCAACAAAAGCTTGAAACCTAGCAAAATTTGTATGTGGTTTCATAAACAAGTGCTCTCAATTAATAAAACGTGCATGAAAAATTAAAATCTGCATTTAGTGAATTTTGACTTTCAATGCAAATGTACGGCCAAGACGCCTAGAAATGGAGCTTCAACTACCATGCCTCTGCCCACAGATGCAAATGCTCAAGCTCAGCAACAAATTCAACAGCTTCAAGAACAACTCCGGCAACAGCAAGATCAGATGAAACGTTCCCAGTCTCAACAGCCTTTTGAACAGTTTGGTAAAATTTTATTTTTAGACTAAAATTCAAGGTCAAACTTTAGCGCACATGCTGTCAGTTGCGGACGGTCTTGACTGCTCGTGTTCCGGTTCATCGATGCCGCTTAATGACCCCGTGCTGGGAAACAACGGTTTGTCACCCCAGCCTCCACATGGAATTATGCCAGTTCCTAGAGTAAGCGGATTGCCGCTCACAAATCCCTTCCAAGCGCGGTTAGCCCCGTTGAGCGAGTTTGGTCCTCAGTTGTTCCCTTAGTAAAGGGTTCTTGATATGTCTTTGTAAAATTAATTAATTGTGTTCCTAAATAAAACTTAAATATTGATCGTAAAGCATCAAACACCGTAACAACAAACCAAGAAAATTCAGACGTGTTCTATGTCTGTGCAGGGAACTCTTGTTGCAGGTAACAAAGTCTACTGACGTCAATGTGCTTCTAGACGCGGAAGATTACGGTAGCTGATAGTGATCCACACAATCAACAGGGAGCCAAAGAGTCAGTTTGGCATTTTTGTGGGGCATGACAACGAAGAAAAAGATAAACAGGAAACTATTAAAGTGGTTTAATGCTTTATAACCACAAGACCAATGACTTAACGCAGGATAGTCCCTAAAACACCTTTTGACCACACGCTCAAACGTTAAAGGAAAACTTCACTTTTACATCTAGACCATTATATAATCAATCACTTTTCTTTAGATCAAATTTCAGTTCGAAATAGGCCAGATAAGACGTAGGGAACACCGAAAATTAAAGTGTGTTTGTGGTCCTAACCTGCTTGTGAAATGTTTCAAACATTGTTCTAACAACATTGTGCTTTAGCTGTTCCTGATTACAAGCTTTATGGTCCTTTTGCTTCCAAGTTATCATATTTTGATATGCACTTTTGAACCGAATTTTTAGTTTAACTCTGATCTTGTCAACTACGGCTAAAAGCAAAAATAAGGCTATCAGTTTTTCAAGTTTTATCAGATCATCTACAGTAATACTAATTACCATGACCCCAATTTATCGTAGTTGTTTATCAAGTTAAACGTTCACTTTCTCGAAACATGTGACGCGTGTGGGCTGATTTACGGTCTGTCGACTGGCGCTTGAGAAACCTCAACACCCAAGAAAACGTCTTAAAGTCTATCAAAAAAATTCAGCTTTAACGTAAAACACGAGTTAAAGCTAAAAACATAACTAAAAACCAAAAATGAGCATCACAATGCAAGCGACGCCAAAAAAACACGGAATGAGTAATCAAATCTTCGAGCCTGTGGCCGATTGAAAATTGTGCGAAAGCACATAAATCTTAACAAAGACGATGCCGCCAGACAATCCGCCGTGAGCGATTAGCTGTCGCAAAACAAATTGGCGTCGTAAATAGGCTAAACGATGATAACAATTCGATTTAAAGCTTCACACAAGGGAACATTGCTTCTTTTACACTGATTTCATTATTTAATGCTACGTTCAAACTTATGCGCAACAGCGACCGGGTTCAAACTTGTGTCACTGTCGCCGAGGTTGTCGCCGACCTGTCGCCCAACAAAACCATTTGTATGGAGAGAACTGTCGCCGAACTTTTCGAAACGATTTGAAAAGTCCGGTAACAACGGACAACACGTGCAGGAAAGAGGCTTTTGGTCATTTTAAGAGTTTTTTGGGTCGCTTTTCTCGGATTTTGTGCTGTTTTGCAGTTTCAGTCATAATTTCACATGGTTTTGGAGTTTTCGGAATGTTTTACATAATCACATGATATTCTCTACAAAATGTTGCAGAAAACTTACAAAACGGATTGAAGGTCTTCCCGCAGATTTGAACTACAACGACAATACGAAAACCGTGGATTTTGTCCCAGAAGGTTGCGTCTGTGTGATGGGCGACAATCTTAGGACTCACGCAAAGAAGGACCTTTAAGGATAGATAGGACCGATCTTGAGTATGTTCAACAGCTTCAACCCGCTATGAAGTAAGGAGAGCAGCTTGTGGGGGAACATTGCTAACAACATTAAGAGGTCTATGAAAGCGCTTAAGAATCAAGATAATATTGTGAGGAACTCTACAAACCCATGCAGCCGTATTTAACTTACAATAAGGTTGAAGACTTCCCAAAGCCTGAAAAGATTCTCTGGATTGTGCAAGCTACTTCAAGATTTCTCAATAAGACGTCAAGCGAGGAGCTGTTGTGACATACTAGAAATGTCCCAAAAGAAGAAGGCGTCATAGAGAAGTCTTTAAAGTCTCAAGAATTGTAGGATGCCCTGGTGATCACGTGTGGAATGCCAAAAAAAAACAAAGATCGAGCCAGTTTCCAATAATTGCGTTTTTGTGGTTGGAGACAATCGTGAACACTCTACGGACTGGAGACATTTTGGATCAATTCAGGTTAACAGGCTAGAGCACCTGATAAAGTGTGATAAGAAAGCCTGTAATCTTGTTTTTGCTAAGTCTAAATTTAACCAGATTGACGGATTGCATGTTGAAAGAAGGCTTTAAAAAACTTTTCAGAGCGATGTGGTTATCTAAGTTCCTTAACAAGATTTTTTCTTTTTTTCCTTAACGAGATCAATCAGTTGAAGAACATTACCTCTGGTCGATATTACCTAGCTAGTGGCAACCCTGGAAAAACTATGGATTCGCAACAAAACCTGTAAAAAGGAATTGATGCCCTACAAGTTTTGATGTCATAGGATTCGAAAGTGGAGGACTCGCGTGGGCTAGTAGATTGTGTTCTATGAATGGGTTCAACGCCTCCTGAAACTAGAAAACTCTGCCAGTTTCAATCAAAATCGTCAGACGAGGCGACGTTGTAATTCGTTTTATCCAACACAAAATTGACGGAAGTTCAGGAATTTCTATTATTAACGTGTCTCGAGTCGTTGCGCTTTCCGATGCCTGAACTAAAAGCGATTCGCATAGCTCCTCTAGAATCATACGATGCGGTCAAGAAGTCGGAAATTTTACAGACTCAGGAAAACACAAAAAAGCAGAAAAAGAAGAAAGAGGAAAAGAGGATGAAGAAGACGAATAGTTTGAGTGAGATGTAAGAGACTGTTCAAGCATTCACCTTTGTGGTTTGTAAGGACATTTTTTTACTTAAATGAACAAATTTATTTCTCTTCACACTTTATGAAACAACATCTCAGCACGTAGAATTATGTACACACATCAAACATAATACTTAATAGCATTTTCATCACCACGCTTGGAATCATAAACTTAGAATACCAGTATTTGACTAGAAGAACCTTCTAACAAGTCGGACTTCTCGAGATAAGTTTAAAGATATTGAACACGGCAGTGTTCCTGCGGCACCGGAAGACTTCTTGGTCTCATGTAGTCGCTGCTCGAATTACTCACTGCATCGTAGCCATCTGACTCACGCACGTAAGCCTGACCAATAGGAATAGCTGATGATGCCGATGGAAGGCTTGTGGTTAGAGTAGAGTTTGTTGCAGTTGAAGCTGAGGTCATGGGACGGCGTTTTGATCTTCGGGAGCGAGATCGGGATCTGGTTCCGAATGATTCGGACTCGGATTCACTGGTGGTGGCGGGAATAGAGGCGTTCCGGGCTGATGCTGCTGACTCGCGAACGGCTTGTTTCAGCTGGCGAGCACTGTTTCGGTGAGGGAGGACGGTGTTCATGGGGCTTGTACCCATTTTAGGCACTTTCGAATGCCTTTTGCTTACAGGAGCTTCAGGTGGAGTCTCATAGATATGAGGAAGGCTGTCAGCTCTATGGGTCGTAGTCGTAGATAGGATATCAAACGCATCATTGTAGTTACAGATTCCAGAGTTTTGGAACAGCGAGTCGATAGTCCTCACACAGTCGGTCTACAAACAAAAATATTAGATACCATTTTCCATGAGATCAAACTTACAGTAATTCTCTTGGGCTTTTGAACTGGCGGCTTTGTAAATTTCAGATAAGCCACAATTACAAGGATAAGGACTATAAGGAGGAGCAGAAGAAAACCTCCAAACGCGTAGGTGTACCCGCCTTGGAAGAATTCAACATCTGACTTGGCTTCATCACAACCTGTCCTTACAGGACCTCCCGTCCTTCCTATCTGGTCGAGGTATTGTAGTGGGAGACGTGCGTCAAGACGGTTGATGAGAGGCTGAGCTTGGTCAAAGACTACGAAGCGTCTCATACATCCTGAGAAACCACCACCAAGGGTCAGAGAATCTATTGAAGCTGAGATGATCTGAGGATAAGCGAACCCAGAGTGTGAAGTCGTGTTGTGGCCATCCAAAGTTAGACGCACAGTTTGGCCATTTCTGCTGACGTCAACTAGAGCTCGATGCCATTTGTTGTCAGAAACAAAGACGAAATCGTTGGTAATCTCGAAAAGAAGCCTCTCGTTGTAGTGGATTGCGTAGCGTAGGGTGCCGTTTCGAATCTTAAAGTTAGTGTTTAAGATTCATGTCAATTTCTTAAAGCCTAACCTGTAGGGTCGCAGTCTTAGGTCTATAAAGGACTGTAAATATAACCGCGTTCTGCATCGGAGTCTTAAAATCAATCTCGACAGCTTGGGTAGACACATTCTCGTCATCAAATTCGCCTTCTTGACTTCCTTCAGCCTCTTCTCGTCTTTCATCTTCCTTGCAGTCTTCACCTGACACTAGAATATCGCTGGGAGTAAATGCCACCTTTTGTTTCATGTTCTTAGATAAGGCATAGCGTATTCCAGCGTCTTCAAAGGTCACTGGTTCCATGGCTAAAAAGGAATCTTAGTTACAATTTTTTGTGTTGGGTGGACCTACCTAAGACGCAGTTATTAGCCTCAAACCCGTCACAAAGACACTTAGAACCGTTCCACTCACTGGTGCACACACCACCAGAGCAAGAATCCTTATTCCTACAGTAGTCCGGTTTCTCAACCAGAGGACAGAAGTCCAAAAGCCCAACTTGACTATTGGCGAAAGCGTCTAATGGCTTCTCGTTAATTCTGAGATTCCTAAGACAGCCTTCAAAGTAGTCAGACGTAACCTTCTGGGACAGTCGAGACACGTCCGACAAGTCTCTAGCACCTCCAAAAATTAGACCGTTATCTGGCACGATGAAAGCTTCCTGGCTGAGGTATATTGTAGTCTTGCAGGCAGCGGTCTGGCAACGTTTACAAATTGACGTTTCAGGGTCACAAGTGTCAACAGAAAGGCTGATGGTTCCAGAGCTGTAGGGTGTACCAGAGTGTACCAAAGAAACCTTATTCCAGTTTCCCGAATCCAAAGGAGCGTCTAGGATCGTGTTGGAGTAACCATTTCTGGTCAGATTTTGAGAGAATCTTAGGCGTCCACCAGCGACGTCAACAGCCATGAAGCGGGTCGAGTCTCTTGGGTCGAATGAGTAGAAAATCAAGCCAACCTGGAAAATCTATTATAAAATATTGATGGCTAAGATAAGACTTACAGCATGTCTCATAGTAATTTGAAAAGATATCGACGTCAGCTGATCCAATTTTGACATCTCGATGTAGCTGCCAGCTCCAAACGACAACAATTTCTGGTCACATGATTTGCCAGTCCAGCCAGGCTCACAAACGCACTTGTCCTCATTGCAGGAACCACGGTGACAGATGGTGTTAATAGGCTCGCACGTTTTGGCCTTAGTTTCGCAGTTTTTGCCACTGTAGCCAGGTTTGCAGATGCACTGGTAGGAGCCAAGGAGGTTTTGACAAACTGAGGTTGATGGGCACGTGCCCTAAAATTGGAAATTTGGTAAAATCGGCAATTTTGATGACAAATAAGGTTTTTAAGCTGCCAGAAATTATGGTTTGATGCCGCCTGGGAAAATCTCGAGCTTACAAGTTTTTTGTTTAGCCAATAAAAAACAAGCGTTTTTTCAATGTTTAATTTTTGAAAGCTTTTCAACTTACTTTCTGGGCACATTCGTCAACATCCTTTTCACAATAGACACCTTTGAAGCCTTTCGGACAGATACAGACAGCCTTAGAAGTATCACAGATACCTTGATTCCTACAGCCTCCACTAGATTTCTCGGCACAACTTGGCTGAGATTGTTCGCAGAATTCTCCTTTCACTAGTTTTGGACATACGCATCTAAAAATAACATTTTTAAACTTGCTCACAGAATTAAAATATTACCTTTCTACGACATGGATTTGAGGCACTATCCAAGCTGAAGCGAAGCCTCGTAGCTCCACCGTATCCTTCTCTTCTTGACTTCTTTCGCACTTTCCCAGATTTAGACAATTCTTAGAGCAGGATCGGTAGTCTACAGTAGCCTCACGAATTGTAGACTTTTTCTTGAGGTGGTTTTTAACAATTTCCACGCTTTCCAATCCACTGACAACGTTGTCATTCCTGTCGATAAAAGCCAAAAACAGGCGATTACGGTAGGTCGGGGTTACTGTTGCTCCGGTCAAGACTACACGCATGTCTGGGAGAGCTTCTTGTAAAGAAGCTACCAAGTCTGCCATTGTCTGGTCTACGGCGTCTAGGGTTACGGTAACAGCTTCCATTTTATGATACTCCTGGATACGGTAGAAATGCACGCTGATTGGAAATTCCAGGTTACGGTGGGTCTTAGCCTTCAACTCGTAGGATGAGCTAGTCTTCACTTTGCTCATGTCTAGGCTGCACGCTGAGGAGTAGTTGAACTGATTTGATGGCTGCGCTAGTCTGCACAAGCTGTAATCGATCGTGTCAACATCCCTGGGTCCTGCCTTCAAGATTACGCCGGCGTACGTGTCTAGGCTAGTGGCTATGTGTATCTTAACGGGTCCTGGGGAAGGCAAATTGTCGTCTTGGTCATCAATCACGACTTTGACTACGATAGATGCGGTCTTCCTAGGGCTACCGTAATCCGAGATCTGGATAGGGACAAGGTGCAGGCTGCGCTTTTCTCGATCAAAGCTGATCTTGGTAGAAATGACGCCTTCTTCGGTAATAGCAAAAAAGTCACTCTGGATGTTGTAGCTAAAGTGACCCTGATTCAGGGGTAGATCCATATCTTTGGGCTTCAGGCTGAGAATCTTTGTTCCTGGCTTCGTATTCTCCAAGACGTAAGCGATTGAGTTTCCTTCTTCAAGATAAGGTGGATTGTCGTTGACGTCTTCTACCGTAACCTGGACTACGGTAAGACTTCTGATGTCTTCTTTGACTGTAACCGCAATTTCCATACTGTAGTTGTCGTTCATTTCCCGGTCTAGAAGGCCACACACGGTGAGTTTGCCAGAAGGGTCAAGACAGAAACATTTGTCTTTGTTTCCAGACAGAATTTCGAGACGAGCGTCTTGAGGGACTGCCATATCTAAGTCGAGGACTATGGTACCGTTGACTGCATTCTCAGGAATTGAAGCATGGTAGTTGGTCTTGTTGAATATGGGTGTCGGAGCCAAGTTGACCGTCTCGAACTTTAGGGTGCAGTGATCCGGTACTGTAGACCGTAATCTTCCACTTGAGACCATTACGGTAACGTTGAAGGCGTCCTTGAGGGATCTCAGCTTTAACAGTCCTGACTCGGAGTCAATAGTGGCTAGCTCAGACAAGGCAGAGTACTGTAGCGGAAAGCCGTCGATCGTATCCGCGTTTGGTTGAGCGATTACGGTAGAATTGTAAGATTTCTTGCTAAGGTACACGGTATCGCTGGGACAAGACAAGAATTTCGGTTGAAGCTTTTGAGCTTTGATAACGATGACTTCAAGGAGAGTAACTTCGGGCCCAGTCACATAGATACTATAGACCTTCCTCTCGAGAGCCTGAACCAGTCTGATTTCACCGGTTACGGTATCCACAGTGAAAGGTCCTGGTTGGACACTGTAGCTTCCAGATCCCTCCACCTTGGTGACGACGTTGCCAATCCGGGTAGCTTCGCTAAGCTTCAACTTGATATTTCGTATAGGGGCATTCTTAGCGTTACTATAGACTCTGACAAGAGCTTTCGACGTGAACTTTGGCCAGCCAAGGCTCTCGGTGATGACTGTAAAGCTGTGGTTTCCTGAGAGGACGGTCTTCGGGGTGATGATTCCAGATCTCGAGTCAATGGTGAAAGGTACTGTAGACGACTTCAGAGAGTACCACAATTCATCGTCAGACTTGGCTTCCACTTTCATCGTTTCTCCAGCGTAGAAATTGTAAATTTTCTTTACGAATTCAGGTTCCTTTGTGGCTTTGTCTACAGCAACTATCTTGACGGTTACGGTAGCGACTTTAGGTGGAGCTCCTAGGTCATAGGCCTTAACAGAAAGGTCCTGATTCGTGAGGGGACCAGACAAATACGTGATCTCTCCTGTGGTCTCGTTAATTCTGAAGTCTCCTTTGCTTGAGGTCAAAGCGTAGCGGACCTAAAATACCGCAATCCAGCTATGTTTGAGAGTTCTAAGCCTACCATTCCAGGCCTTTTCACGTCAGCATCAGTAGCTTGCACCTGACCAATTACGGTTCCTTTGGGTATGCGGGCATTTATCGGGAATTTGTAGTCGTTTTCCGTGAATTCCGGGACGTGAACGTTGTCTCCAACTACAAAAATCCTCAGAGTTACGGTAGCTGACAGGCTAGGAATTCCCATGTCTTCAGCAACGACTTTAAGAGTCATTATTTCTGGGTTGTTCTTGAGCGGTAGAGTACTGTAGATTAAGCCAGTCTTTGGATCAATTCTAAAGCTTCTAGAATCTTCCAAAAATTGATATTGCACTTGGCTGTTGAACCCTGAATCTATGTCTAAAGCGCTGACTTGGTGGACAGGAGAACCGGTAGGCTAAAATGGGGGTTACTGTGAGTCATTGTAGACGTAAAATACAGTCTTACGGTATCCCTGTGAACGCTGAATTCATTAATTTTCTTGACAAATTTCGGAGCGTTGTCGTTGATGTCAGTGACGGTGATCGTTAAGGTCGTGGCGACCTGCCAAAATCCGTCTGAAGCCTTTACCCGGACGCGATATTCGTCCTTGGTCTCTCGGTCAACAGGCTTGGCTAGAGTAACGTTGCCTGAGTCAGGGTCAATATTGAACACGTCGCTGTCTTCGCCTTCAAGGGTGTAGCGGTTTAGACTGTTTTCCGAGCCATCTGGGTCTGTGCTGGTAACCTGAAAAAAGGAAAAATTAGATCTTAGCGGTCACAAGTTTGAATCCCACTCTGAATCTTTAATTTTTTAAACGTTTTTTTCCGTATTTTAAACCTTTTTATGTCTAACCTGAACCACAAAAGTGCCGACTGCGCTATCCTCAGCCACTTCCGCATGAAACAGCCTTGTAAACTTGGGACTGTTGTCGTTTTCGTCTTCTACCGTAACCTAAAAATGCTTGAGTTTGAATTCATTAACGAAGCCTGTCTTGCCTCGACAATAGCAATTTGATTTTGCGTAGGACTGTTAGGATTGTAAGCTTCAATAGTGAGCCGATACGAAGCCTGCTCTTCTCGATCCAAGCTCTCACTAACCGTGATTTGACCATTCTCGTCGATGAAAAATCTGCTCCCAAAATTGCCATCCATAATACGATAAGAAATTTTGGCATTTTCGCCAATATCCTTATCCGTTGCCTTGACCTTGACAAGCTTGTAAGGCGACATTTCGTTCTCGAAAATCTTCGTCTTGTAAAGAACTTTCTCAAACTTGGGACGATTGTCGTTCAGGTCTTCAACGGCTACCGTAACCTCCTTGTAAGACATGTGAGTGGTAGAATCTGGATAGCTGGCTCCAATGAACAAGCGGTAGAAAGCCTTTGTCTCGCGATCCACTTTTCGGACAATAATTGTGCCAGAAAGTGGATCAATTTCAAAATCTTCAAAGGGGTCTCCAGCAGCGATACTGTAAACCACGCGCGCCGATTCGGTCTGAGTTTGAAGAAGTAGCTGGTCCTTGGCATCTTCAGGAATACTGTAGTTGGTCTTAAAGCTTTTGAAACGAGGGAAAAGCTTGTCTTCAGCAGTGTAGAAGCTTAGGGATACGGTAGTGTTCCGGTCGCCTGAGTCAGATACAGTAACCAAAATCGAGTAGACCAATTTAGAAGTGAAGAAATTTGAGGTCCAAATGCCGCCATCCTGATCGATGTTGAAGAGGGGTCTTTCAGATCCTCCGGTCAGTGTGTAGCATAAATTCTGATCTGCATCGTTGTCCACAGCGTCGATGGCGTAAACAAACTCTCCACGTCTCAGGGATACAGGAACAAAAACGTCAAATTGTTTGTTTAGGATGACAGGACTATTATCGTTGACGTCTAAGACGTGGACAGTGAGGTTGGTTACGGTAGAATGCTGATAGACAACGCCATTGTCGGTGGCGGTGATCTGGAGGTTGTAGGAAGATTTGCGTTCTCTGTCTAGACTTTCGGTGGTGGTCAGAAGGCCAGTGGTGTGGTTGATGGCAAAGGGAATCGCCGCTTCGTTGAGAAGGGTGTAGCTGAAAGAAGGCAGTTGAAAAAGCTGATTTTTGATCCTAATAGCGCAGTGGTAGTGTGTTAGACTGCCAGTCATGGGTTCAGAGGTCATGGCTTCAGAGGTCACGGGTTCAATGCCGCAGTCAACATTACAGTCAACATTTTTCTTTACTTTCAAAATGTATTATACGGTTTTAAGCGTTTCTATCAAAAAATCAACAGTTAAAAAACGCATGGGACCGGCTCTAAATCTTTTGTTTGAAAACGAGAACCTTAACCACTGCGCTATGCATCACTTTTAAAGTTTTGGGGTTGAATTTACCTCTAAAATTTTTGATTTTTCGGTTTTTCACTTACCGTATCTTAGCATTAACTCCTGCATCCTTATCCTTAGCCCTCACTTGCACAACTTCTTGTCCAGGTGGCAAATTTTCGCTAATGTCTGCCACGTAGTAAGGTTGTTCAAAGACCGGAGCGTTGTCATTGACGTCGACAACCGTAACCACAACTTCAGCAGTTGAAGACAACCTCGGAGTACCGAGATCAGTAGCCTGCACTGTGATCTCATATTCAGTCTGGTCTTCCCTGTCCAGACCTTTGTTCAGGTAGAGTAATCCAGATCGCGAATTGATGCCGAAAAGATCGGTGTCGCCTTGAAGGATCGAGTAAGCGACTTCACCGTTTAAACCCTAAATTACGGCTTTTAACAAAACCAGTGCAAGGTAGACATACAGTATCGCTATCCTCAGCAATTGTGCTTCCAAGAACTATTGGATAAGGCCCAGCAATGTTTTCAGCTACAGTAAATCTGACAGGTTCTCCGTCGATAAACACCGGGTACTCGTCGTTGACGTCGGTTACCGTAATTCGTATTGTAACCTTGTCCGAGATTTTCAAGTTGTACTCCTTCACGGCTTCAAAATTTAGACCTTGGCTCACAAAGACACACCCCGATTCAGGGTGAATTCTAAAGTGTCCCAGTTCGTTGCCACCCTGGATGCGAAAAATGTCTCCTTCTCTTCCCAGGATTTGAGTTACAAAATGGCCAACAGCAGCGTCTTCAGTCACGGTAACCCTGACTTCTCCAGTTGTGTGGTTACTGTAACTTTCTGAAACGTAGTCGACTGTAATTATAGTGACGTTGGCCTGTGATCGGAGCCTTGGAGTGCCGTTATCAAAAGCTTCTACTGTAAAGTGATATTGAGCCTGGGTTGGAGTTTTAATGATCTAAACAGGAGTCTAAATTTTAGGATAACAGTAGACCAAAGCATACCTGAATGTATCCAAATAGCGGATCGACGTTAAAGGTCTGTTCTGGATGGGTTTCTGGTAAAAGTCGGAAGTTCACCAAGCCGTTAATCCCGAGATCCGGGTCTTCAGCGGTTACGGTTCCAACCACAGTATCCTCGCGAGCATTTGTAAATACGGTAAAAACCAAATTCTTGGAAAATTCGGGCGCGTTGTCGTTGACATCGAGCACCGTAATCTCAACCGTCGTTTCAACCCTGTGGACAGGGTTGGGAGCTACGTGGTCTTCCAGGATTAGGGTAATTCTGTGAATGTTCTGGGCTTCTCGGTCGAGTGGTTTGGCGAGAAGAAGATATCCGTTTTGGTCCACGTCAAAGATGCAGTACTCGTTCCCGCTTGTGGCTACAGCAAACCGGAAATCGTTGTCCAAATCCGCGTCTTCAAAGTTCATTTTCAGGATTTTGGTGCCGGTCTTCGTGTCTTCAGACAAATGGATGCTGTACTTCTTTTGGTAAAATTTGGGCGTGTTGTCGTTGACGTCGTCCACGTAGAGATCTACATGCTGGGAAGCTTTGTTACCGTAACCATCCTTGGCGATTACGGTAAATTGGTATAAAGACTGCTTTTCTCGGTCGAAAGTCATATTTGAGGTCAGGAGTCCTGTTATAGAATCGACTGAAACCTTCTCTTCAGCTCCCATCAGCTCATAGCGCTTCTGGCTACCGTAATTGACAGTAACCTGACCTATGAAAGCTCCAACTGGAAGACCTTCTCGGATAAACAGAGACTTCTTGTGGTCATTAAACCTCGGAGGCTCGTTTTCTGCCGGTAGAATGTTGATAAAGACTGGCACAACAACCGAGAGCGTAGACGAGATTATGGAGACTGTGGTACGGTAGTTCGAAGTCTAAATATGCGTCTTAAATTAGGACAAATGGAGTATGTTTACCTTAGCATAAGCGAGTCTCCTATCCAAACAAATCATTCCAGTCTTGTCATTGATGGAAAACGAAAAATCAGACAAAGTCAAGGGTTTCGTATTTGAGGTGGGAAGGCTTTCCAACGATGCTGATCTGACCAATAGTGCTTTTCACAGCCGCTGATTCCAGAATCTCGAAGTAGTAAGAATTGTGGGGAAGCGTGAAGACACCTGGGTCATCGTTTATAATGCGGATGTTGACCTAAAAATGCCAAAATACCAAAAAGTGGATAAATCAAATTCAAAAAAATTTAAAATTAAGAAAAATCCACGCATTTTAAGACAACCGCGCTAGCAGCTGATCTAAAGAAATACAAAAAAGGGTTTAAATAGCGCAGTGGTGTAACGCTTTAGACTGGCAATTTGACTCTCTGAGTTCAAATTTAACTACAATAAAAAAATTTGCGTGACTTTTCACAGGTTTTTCAGATTTCTAAAGCACCAATGCTTTTATTTTACTTTATACACTCTTTCGACGCAATTTATACTAAGTTTCCGATTCATTGTTCAATGTATAAATATTTCCTAGCATTTTAAGCATGTTTTGGGTTGTATCTAACTCTTAAGTGTGTCTTCCATGCTTCAGCACACTTACCAATGGTTTATCGCCCGACCTTGCAGTGTTCCGAAGGACAAACTTGTTGTTTGACAACAACAAACAAAAGCCGCACCATCTTTGTCTAATTACATCCGTCGTCACCTTCAACGTCACCGCCGTCATAGCCATGGCGCCATCGTCAAAAGGTCGCCGCGACTCAGCTATGCGCCACAATTGGTTTTGTCTTCGCTTTCGTAGGCGCGCTCAATCAATCGGCTTGGGAAATTCGAGAACCGATCGAGGACAGGACACGCGGATCTTTCACGGGCAGATTTGACGGTCGGATTAATTCCTGATCGTTTTGCGCCTCATTAAGATGCAGGGAAATGTGACGCAAGGATTGATGGACAATTGAAGACGGACAAAAAAAGGCGATGAAAGCAATCACCGCCTGAAAATTGGTTTTGAAAGTTGAGGAATTCTGGTTTTGGTTCCAAAACGAATTAATTGATGCTTAAGTTTTTTGAAAAAACAATTAGTACAATTTTATTGTATCTTCAATGTCAAAAAAATCACAAAAACGGATAAAGGGCTTCAATAAAAAATAAATTATAGTTTGCCTTGCGGATGCGCACCGGTGACCTTCAGACGGACGGTCAAGAACTTAACCACTCCACTAATTAAACATAAAAACCGTCAAGTTAACTTACCAGAAATCACTGGTTTCAACCCCAGCTTAATATTAAACTCAAGAAGTCGTTTTTTTAATGTTTTCATCTAAGATTAGTCCCTCAAAGATTTCCACAACCACAAATTTGCCTACATTCCCACCACCTCTCTTATGTTTACTTAAGAATTGTTTGTCACCATCTTCTCCCCCTCGACGACCTCTTACCGTAATTGATATTGTATTCTTTGTGTGTGCTCACCATGTTCGCGCTCATTCTCACCTGCCTAGGCAGATGTTCCTTTCCCCGACTCTACGCGCGGTCATTTCCGCACACATCCGATTGCTAATTGAAGCCTTCTATGGCAACATATTGAGTGCGCGCGCTAGTGAGATTGATACAAAAAGAATTGCGCAGCAAACGACACGGTTGTGGACATGTGCTTGGGCATGACACGACAGATTGGGTGCGGGTTATGAGGCCAAGGCGATTGATCGAATGTTTATGGGTTTTTTGGTGTCGAATCAGCAAAAACGGTTAGAATGAACAGCTGGATAATAGCTTAAGAATTCAGGCTAATGACCTTAAATTAATGTTTAAAATAGTCAGCCGAAATTGGCATTTTGAAAAAGCCAGGCCGACAAACGTCAATCATTTTTAACTTTCTTAAACCGGAGATTGGTCGATTTTGTCTAAAAGTCGGTTTTTATTTTCAATTTTTCAAACCGGTTAGAAAGATCGGTCAGAAAACAGTCATTTTCAATGCCTGGACAGTCCAGTCAGTCAATGTCTAGACATCTTTCTTGCTTTCTTCCATTTTGCAACCTTTGTTTCCCGCTTTTCAAAGGTCAAAACATTCTAAAACTTTAAAACTGCGCTATGTCAGTCCCTCAACCCTATTTTTACCTCTCTGGGAACGCCCTGACCAAAAACGTCTCTACGCCAATAAATTATACCTTCCCTCCCCGCCGCGCAAATCAATAATTGTCCTCACCTGAACGGAATCGGTAGATCCATGCGCGTCCACAGCGGTCACTTCCAAGGTCACCTCGTCAAGTTCCAGATCGATTTTGCGACTCACGCGCAAATGTCCACTTTTCCGGTCGACGTCGAGCGGGAGCGCGACAAAGCGAGGTTTTGAGGAGAACTTTGTGATGAAAAACTCGATTGGGTCGACGCCTTGAGACACCTTGATTCGTCCTATCTCTGTATGAAGAGAAGAGCTTCGATTTAAGGTCAGTCCCACAGAGGAAGCCTTGAAACGAAGGTGACCTGTTGGGTTATAACGAATGAGCGTCACCGGAACTTGGACAGTCTTCCGGTAGAGATCGATGCTGTTAGATCTGAAACTGATTCTTAATCACATAATTTATGGGTTTAAATCCGAGTTTAATCTTAATATTGAAAAAGGTTATTGAGCCATTTTGGGCTTTTCATATATATTGACAACGTTTCAACAGTCTAATAAGCAAAAATTTAGTAATGTAAAAATCAATTTTTGACAAATAAAGCTTCACATACCCTTCAACAGTATTCCTATCGAAGACATTGACAAAGAAGTTGTAGACAGGCTCCTGAAGGGGCGAATTAGGCCTCAACACGCCATCTTGATCCACGTAGACTGCACCACTCGATGAGAAGCCAAGAGAAGCGTTGATTCCAAAGTCTTGATCTTCACAAATGAGCCTCATTTCACCTTTTCCCTCCACAAAAGCGCTTGGTCCTAGGCACGCCGGCTCGTTGTCGTTCTCGTCTGCCACGACTACCGTAATCACTTTTTGGGTCTTTTGTGGAGGGCTTCCGTTGTCGATGGCTACAACTAGAAGCTGATATTGATCGTTCTGTTCTCTGTCTAGGTTTCTATCGCTGATTAGAAAGCCATTTTGCAGACGAAAGAGACCCTCTTCGCCGGTCTCGTAGAGGAATACGGTAACCTGGTCGTTGTCAGCGTCGGAGACGCGAATTTCTTCGTGGATGTTCTGGTTTTCTGAGACTCGAATGAAGTCGGTCTCAATCTCAGGAGCGTTGTCGTTGACGTTGGTAACCTCAATCAGGATCTCGTGCTTCTGGTTGATGGATACAGTGTGATTACGGTACTTCTCGTAGTCTAGAGGCTTAACAAGGATCAGATCACCGTCGTAGGGCTCCAATTCAAAGTGACTATCTTTCGACAGATAGACAGGAAAGTTAGCTTTGATTTCAAGCAGCTTGGTTCCAATCACAGCATCCTCAGGTACCGTAATCCTTTCTGGCAAATCTTCGTAAAATCTGAGGTTATCTGAAGTCTTCTCAGGCTCGAAGATTACAGTGACGTTGGCCTGCATTGGAAGCTCTCCTGCATCTGACGCGATCACGGTGACGTTGTAAAGAAAACCAGGAGTTAGGGGTACGCTAGCCGAGACTAATCCCGTAGTAGGGTTAATCTGGAATTTACTGTACCAGTCGATCATGCTGTAAGTCAGAGGTCCAAAATCAGGGTCCTTGGCGTCAACCAGAATCCGGTCTTTACGCGTGTAGTATACAGGTTGACAAAATCGGGGTGCGTGGTCGTTGACGTCAGTAAGGATTATGGTGATTGCGCACTGGGTAGACAGCGACGGACTTCCATAGTCTGAGACTTGATAGCGGAGCTGGTAAGAGTTTGTTTTGGACTCAAAATCCAGTGGGATCAGGTTGCGAAGCTAAAATAAATTTTTGTTAAGCTGCAGTGAGCGACAGTAATTCTTACGGTTCCTAAGCGTTTGTCAAGAAGAAACTTCTGGTCATGATTGAGGAGCTTATAGCTTAGAAGTCCATTCAAGCCTTGATCTTGGTCGGTCGCAGACAGGTCTCCAATGATAGACAAAATTTCCGTGTTTTCTGGCACAAACAATTTTGTCTGAGTTGGGCATTGAGGACGGTTGTCGTTTCGGTCCTAAAACATAAATGTTAGACTTGGCAAAACTTGATTTTGAGATTATACGTCAATGTAGACAGTTACGCTAGTCCTATAGCGATTGTTCCTAAGCCTATCCTGTACGCCGATCTCCAGGGAAACCGTATCCGTTTCTTCTCGGTCTATACTCCTCCGCACGAAAATGTCGCCATTAGGAAAGATTCCTATTTTGGAATTGTGCCACATACGGGTACTGTAGAACGCATAACGGTCAACCAAGTTTTGAGGATTCAGGGACCCAATTACGGTACCAATTTCCGTGTTTTCAGGAATACGATAGACGTGAAACTTGGCGAAGGAATGCATCTAAACAAAAAGGTTAAAATTTGAAGTTTGTAAAACGTATACCTTTGTGCTGTTGTCCACTTTTACAGTAACCTTTACAGAGCTGCTCAGAGAAGGGCTACCGTAATCCTTGGCGGTTACGGTGACTTGTAAATCTTTATCGTTTGAGATACGTTTGCGGACAAATAAGACGCCAGTTTTTGAGTCTACGACAACCGCATCTGAGTCTGTCTCGTAGCGGATGTCTCCATTTAAACCAGAATCAAGGTCAACCGCCGTAATACGACCGATCTCTTCTCCAATGGTCGCAGTTTCGTGGACGACAAATTTCGTTTTGTCTGAGACAAATTTCGGAGCGTTGTCGTTTTTGTCTAAGACTGCTACAGTGCCTCTCTTCATTACGCTTCCGCACATAATTGCGAATTCGATAAGGTCAACTTCTTCTCGGTCCAAGCCTACACGAGTCTTCAAATTGCCGTTCGAGTCAAGCTGGAGGTATTTCTGAGCCTTGATTCCAACAAGTCTAGACAGCGAAGAGCCTGTGCTGGAGTATTTTCCTATAATCTCGTTTGCGACACCATTTTCGTAAACTTTTGGGTGCCAATTGGTGTCTTGAAATGCGTCTACCGTGGCCATATCGTCTAGGACGGTTAGGGTCACGGTAGCGTTGTTGCTTGACCCATGTGAGCCTCGATCAACGGCTCCTACAACGACTTCTACCGTTGTTCCGGTGCGCAGAGATTCAGCTTGGCCTCGAAGCGTCAGCCAGCCGTCGTTTTCAATGTCGAAGAGAGCTACAGGAGCAGACAAGATACGGTAGAGCAGTCGACCATAGTCTTCAAGGTCTTGATCTTTAGCCTGCACCTGGACGAGACGCTTTCCAACAGGGTCCAAAAGTCTAACGATCGCAACGTGTTTGTCGATGTCAAAATAAGGAGAATTGTCGTTAGCGTCAGTTACCGTAATTCCAACGGTTACTGTAGTCTCCTTCAAAGGCTCGCCATGGTCGAAGGCCGCAGCCTGGATACTGTAGCTCTGAGTCTTTTCAAAGTCCAAATTTTCAGCTAGCGTGAGTTCTCCCGTACTTGAGTTGATGGCAGCTACAGTACCCTGAAGAATACGATAACTCACTTGGCCGTTATGGGCTCGATCTTGATCTGACGCTCTTAGGAATCCAATCCTAGATCCAAGATTCGAGGCTTCAGAAATGGTGAACTGATAGACGTCTTGGTCAAACCGAGGAGCGTGTCTGTTAGCGTCAATTACGTTGATGTGGATACTGTAGTTGGTAAACATGACGCTTGGGGTCGGGTTTTTGACAGTGAGGTTTAGATGAAATTCTCTGGGCTGTGAAGCCTTGGCTAGGGTTATTAAGCCTGAAAAAATTTTTAAATAGAGTTTTTTACAGTACACGTACCGCTGTATTCATCCAAATCAAAAATTCCATCCTCGTTGCCTGAGATTACGGTGTAGGACAAAGGAGAAAATTCGCTTTTAGCTCTAACAAAAGAGACAACGGTTCCTATGGGAGAATTTTCTGACACTGTAGCGTAATAGACAGTCTTGTTTCCAAGGCTAGGAGGTTTATCATCGGTAGATCGGACGTAGATCTGAATTAGACTTTAAGGTACAGTAGCCCGGAAACAAAGTACCTTTAGACTCTTGCGGCTAAATTTCCTGGGCTTTCCGTTGTCGCTGGCTTCAAATTCAAGCAAATACCGGTCTCGTTTCTTGACGTCTAAGGTGCTCTTCAGCCTTAGGATAGCAAAATTGGTTCCAGACTCAAGCCTGAACAGCTCCTCGTCATTTCCCGAAACAATATTGATGTCTGCTCGTCCATTTTCACCAAAATCCTTGTCGATTACGGTAATCACGGCTATCGTTGACCCAGCTAAAGATTTTTCCAACACACTACAGTAGTCAATCCCGATAGGATGAAGCCTAGAATATGTTTACCAATTAATCAATAATTTTAGCATTTCTTACTTGAACACAATTTCTGGCTCGTGAAGGTTTGAATCCACAATTTTTACATCCACAAAAGCCCTTCCAGTAAGCTTAGGACTACCAGAATCCTCAGCTTCGACCGTAAAAACGCACATTCGAGTGCAGTTTTCACGTTCACAGGCGCTTCGACTGCAGTTGAGCGTCTCAGCGACTACAGCAATTTCTCCGGTTTGGGAATTAATCACGAATTGGTGTTGAGGGTCATTGATAATGCGGTAGGAGATCTTAGCGTTATCGCCCAAGTCTGAATCGGAAGCACGGACAGTTAAGATGGGAGAGGAGAAGGATACGTCCTCGCTGATCTCAACTTCATAGTGAGATGAGTTGAAAATGGGGGAGTTGTCGTTGGCGTCAATAACGTTGATGTAGACAGTCGTGGAACCAGATCTAAAATGTTCAAAACGTCAGAATTTTAATTTTGGCAGCTTCAAAGCTGTATCAAAATTCGTGTTACAAGCTTACCGTTGATTTTTTACCGCTAATTTTTGTACCATCAATTTTTTACTGCTGCTTGCATTTACCGCCGCTTTTTTCAAACATTTAAGCCAGAGAAATGTGATTTATAAAATCAAAAGTGTAGCATTTTAAAAGCTTTTGGAGTGATGTAAACAGGCACTAAATAAGGCCGAAGACGGTTTTTCGCTAACTAAGAAGTTACTCTTCAAACAACGGGTCTAAAAATGTGAGTTTTGCAATGTAAGATCGCTTGCTAACGAAACTGACAGCACAGATTCTGACATCATCAGTCCCTTGGCTATTTTTATATTGCGCTTTCATTGATTTTTAGTCTATTTAACTGTTTTTTACAACATAAAAAAGCCAACATTACATAAAAAAAAGTGAACAAGAAGTGTTTCCTAGAGTCGGACTTAAACCCAGGCCGACCGTTTGATATAAAATTGTGTTAGTTCTGTTCCGTCCCACTCAAACACTCGCTTATTTTTGAGCAGTCTTCACGCTACTGTAGTAAAGTGCTAGGCCGCTGAATTACAAAACTGATAATCCGGGCTCAAATCCCACCACTCTAGCATAAAACCGGTTGTTTTTTGCTGTTTTCAAGGACGACCAAGATCGTATTGCAATAAAGTAATTTCCAGCGGATGAGTTTTTACAGTCGGAACTAAACCTGCGTCACGGAGACATAATTATGGGTTCAAAACTGCAACTCCCATTTCCAAACATTGCAAAAGATGACTTGATGACTCACCTTGCCGGATCTCCTCCATCTTTCGCTGTCACATTGATTACATACAAATCTCTGTCTTCTCTGTCCAACTCATCCATAAGCTCCAAAAACAGCACATCTTCTTGTCGCACAAGCCGAAACAGATTCTGCATTGATTCGCCACTGATACTGTAAGCCGTAATAGTACCATTTTTTCCATCATCCGCATCCACGGCACTCTGAATAACGAGTCTCGACCCAACAGCCGCAGATTCGACAATGCTCAGATTCTGCAATTGTTGGAAAATCAGTTAATTAGGGAGTCTTTGTTCGTATGTACGGGTTAATCCGTGCACACGTGTTCTGTGGCTCAGCAAATCAAATTGTTAATTAGAGGCTTTTCCTAAATTCCAAGGTGACCTGCACATCACATGCTGTAACGTGCTTATGTGTGCTCGGCCGAGTGCAAATAGTATTTGAACGGATTCGCGGCGGCGCTAATCGGATTATGCAAAGCGGCTCGCGCAAAGGGGGTCTTCTTTGCATGGCATCTTGACCCGGCAGAAGTGTCATATCCTGACAATTGTGTTAGGTTGAAAGTGTTTCGGTCGGGTTAATCGAATTAGAAAAGCGCTTGAAATAGTGAAAAACACTAAAAGGACAAAAACCAGTAACGGTTTGAGGAGGATTCAAACCTAAGTTAACAGTTTGTCAGGCAGGACCATAACCTTGAAGCTATGCAGACATGGAATAGCGCGATGGCCAATAAACTGGCCCGGGTTCAAATTTTGCCTTGGCCAATAATTTTCAAATGCGTTTTTTACATTTTTAGCCGAATTTAAAGTTTTTTTGTTTACTGCATTTTTTCCTCATCGTCTAGCAAACGTATCATATTAACGTTGCCCACCTGCACAGCACTGGGAAACGTCGGTGCGTTGTCGTTGACGTCGGCAACCTTTACAGCAACAGTAATTATTGCCGCCGGCTGCGCAACAAGCACCAAGTCAAGCCGGGCCACCTGTTCACGGTCGATCCGAGCCGTCGTATGCAGCTCGCCCGTGTTTGGGTCAAAGGCGACCAGTTGGGAAGCGTTTCCATTGAGTCGATAACGGCGATTAGGATCGAGTGGCACGCGACCAATCAGTTGACCCGCGAGTGATTCTGGAAATTAGAATGAGACTCAATTGGAAGAGGAGAATTGCAAATTACCTTCGGTAATAATGAAGTCAACGTTGGTCTCCGTAAACTGCGCCTGAATTGGCGCGAAAATAAGGAGAACACAGAAAAGGAGCAGGAAAATAGGAACAGCATATTTCATGGTTGGAATGCAGGGTGCCTATTGTTGAAGATCTTAAATCTGAAAAAAGGTATTTTAGCACCTAAAATCTTGCTTAAATTTATTTTTTAAATTTTGTTTGGTGTCACATTTTCTGCAATTATCAATTTTCCGTCCCAACAACTTCTGCGCCCTCTAAATGACCTTGGTTTCAATTCCTCCTTTTAATTGCTTTTTCGACACTTTGCGGTCACTGTTTTGACAACCTTGACAAGCGACTTTTTCCGATTCTTCGGCAATTGAACTATTTATTCTGTCGTTTTACGTAAACGCGCAAAAAATTCCGTTTTAGTGGAATCCAAAACAGCCAAATGGTTAAAGATGTCCTGTATAAGCATTAAATTACACGTCGAAAAATTGTTTCAACGTCACCTTGATCACTAAAATAATTTTTTTAACTTTTGTGGTAAAACACTTAACTAACAGTATTTAAATCCTGCCACAAGCAAAAGATTTTTTAAAATTTATTTCATTATTTTCACACTTGAAATGTATTGCACTTCTAGATCTTTTCAGCAACTACCCCATTGACCACAAAACATTGATTTTCCAGCACCCACGATAACGCCCAACTTGTCGCAATGGCGACTGGCGCGCGAACATCCAAAAGTTCCCGAAAACGCAAAGATTAGATACGACACGCCGATAAGACGCGCATCTTTCGAGACCGGACAGAACATTGCGTTCTTATCGGCGGTGATCTTAGAATAACCTACGCGCCTCTAAGCTGTTAAAACCTAAGGCGTTCTATGGGATATAGGAAAATATGCAAATTTGGATCTAACGACTCAGTCTGGAATCGGACGCTATATGTTGTAGTTGTGAATTAATGTTTTAGGACCTTGTGGGAACGTTTGGGAGAGAAGGCTGGGAACGTAGTGAGAACGGCGGATGAAGGAAAACATAAAATTTGAGTCGTTTAATCGTTTCGTTCCTTGTTTATTGAATTGCGTTCATCTTGTTTTAGGATTTCAGCAAAACAAAGAGAAAAACAGGTTTGGAAAAACAGAGAAATATGTCTTAACAAAAATTAAAAAGGCTAAATAAAGCGTTAAAAAAATAATACGCGTTTTCAAAGTTCCTTAAGAGGTGCAAAACTATGACAAAGTTGAATTAAGACATATTAAAACCAACAGTAAAATTTCAAACGCAAACAGGATGAAGACAGATAACCGTAACACAACTTACTTTATCCTATCATAGCGCAAATTCGCTTTTATTTGTAAATCCACAAATCGCTGTGACAACCGTGGCGCACAGGGTTTGGCGCTCACGCTTGGGGGTGATTGGCGGTTGGTGGGTGGGAGGAGGACGGTTTCGCAAAAGGTTCGACCGTTGTTCTGTCGAGGGCGCGCGCGAGACGTCCTCCAAGCGATCTGGGCGTGGCGATCTCCACACCGGGGACCCCTTCCGAGGCTGCAAGAGCGAGGGAGACGATAAGGGAGGGAGAATTGCGGTGGCGCTGTTTATTGCCCTTAGTCACATTGTTTTTGTCAGCGCTATCCAGCCTCGGCCGACCTTTGGCGTCCACCAAGCGGAAATTTGAATGTGATGGCCGGTACAGACCTAAAACAGCGTTTGGGAAGCGGCAAAAGACACAAAGAGATTTGGAGCATTTAATGGGCTTAAATCTCTGGCAGCAGATGGTGGTTTAAGCAGAAAAAGATTTTTTTAAACTTGGATAACAAAAAAGCACATAAAAATACAAGCACCTCATAAGATGGGATTCGGGTTTTCAGATTTGTTAACAAAATCATTAGCCTCTATGTTCTTAAGACGCTTGTATGGGTGTCAATAGCCGTGTACTCGCTTAAAAAGCTTAAACTTTTGATTCGGATCCGCCATCAGCCAAAACTTTTTAACTCACAATTGTTAGCTTTTAAGCCCTATTTAATCATTTATGACCTTGCTAATGTCCTCAAATGACCTTTTCCTTGCTCCCTAATTTGTCCTCTTTCCCGCTTCGCCAACCTGCTGTTCTACAAACGTGCGCCTTTCCCTGATTTCGCGCTTTATTGTTTCCCATATGGACAAAAAATTAAAGTGCCCATTTGTGCTGCAACTAGGTGACAATTAGTTTGTCGTTGGTGTCGCCCGAAAATCTGCGAGACCCACAAGCATACGCAGCTGTGCAGGCGAAAATGGTCACACTTTGTGGAGAAGAACTAGAGCGCCCCAGAGCCGCTTTATCGTTACAGCGTCTATCATCAATATTTAGGCCAAGATTGTTAAAAAACGACTGATTCTCAAATTTTTAATAGGGTACATAGAAATAGATGTATTCAAAATTTTTGTTTATGTGCATTTTTTATTTTAGCTTTATTTTTTTGTGTCCTGTCATATCCTCTGCATTTCCATTTGACAAAAAAATGGATTTGTCACGCGTCACAAATTTTTCGGCGTCTTTATAGAATGAGATCATGACACCTGATCAGTGAGGATGACCACCATTTGTCATTGATGGTCAGAGAGATGAGACACATGTTTTTTTGTGAATTACAGCGTGAACAAGATGCCTTTAAGATTTATCCGGATCTCTTTAGCTTTTCTTGTGGTCGCAAAAACCAGTTTGAAACACGCAAATCAAGAGTTTTTTTAACATAATTAGGCTAAAGGATTGAAGTGGTTTTAAACAATGTTGCTGACAAATAACAAAAAAAATTTGCTTGAGACTTGACCAGAGCCACAAACTGATGGACAAAAGTTATACCACTGCGCTATTTATTTGCTTCTGTGCGACTTTAAGGTCCTAAGTTCTTTTGCAGTTTTGAGTTTTAATTTCCATTTTATGGTTTTTTACTTTACAATTACACCTATTAAAATATTTTTCAGACCCTTAAACATCTTTCCCAATCTGGATCAAGAGATCTCCTTAGAGAACTGAAAAACTTTTCGATCTTTTTTGCCCTTTTTGTCGTAACTGCGAGCTCTTATCTTCAAGGCTGTTCACTTTCACGTCTATTTACATAACACTGTGCTGAAGAAATACGTCCGATCACCACACAAAGGGAATCAAGACGCCCGTGTCCCACTCGATTACCCAATTGCATTCGACGCCAATTGGACGTCGCGGGTCTTCTGTCGCCGTGGCCGTCAGATTTGAGTCAATTGTCCGCGGTGGCCTCTTTGCGTCTTTTAAAATTCCTTCGCTGCACCTCCTCCCTTCATCAAACTCTTCCTCAACGACGTCGACGACGGAGCGTCCAAGGTCAAGTGGAAGAGAGTTCTTCAAATCTGAATTATCATGCGCGACACGTCCGCCTCTTGTGGCTCAAAAGTATTATCCGACCTGGCGCCAAATAAATCGGCAAGGGCAAATTAATTGACGGAAGGAAAGGGAGAAGGGTGCTTAATTATGGTGATCGGGCAATGGGAAACGGATCTGAAGAGGCGAAAACATATTGATGAGGAGGAGGTTTCGCTTTCGGTGGGTTTAAGTGGGGGTTAGCCACAGGAAGTGAAGGGATTTGGCACTGAGAGCAGATTCTAACAAGCAGAAATAGTGAAAAAAACATTTCAAAGAAGGAGCTAATACCCACCGAAAGCGAAATTTCCTTCTCACCAACATGTTTTCGCCTCTTCAGATCCGTTTTCCATTGCCCGGAGGAACTAATGCAAAGCTAAAAATTACAGATAACAAAGGCTAAAGAGAAACCAACTTTCATTTCAACCAAGTAAGGAAACGTCATCCAATATGCAACTCACAAACCTCAAAGTTGTAGTCCGAAAATTATGCAATTTACGTAAATTGTACATTTAGTTTAATTTTTAACCTGGTAAAGTTTTTTACCGCAGAGGACAATAAAAAACCTTAAGCCTTTAGACTATGTTCAGTTTGAACATTAGATCTTACAACAATATTCCTGATTTGCAAAGCCGCGGCAAGTTGTCGATAAACGCCGTTTTAAATACCTTGACTGTTTTTGAATTTACGGCAGTTTTTCTTTGCAGCTGCAAACCCTAAAATCTGCTTTTACCGCTTCTAAAAACTAATTTGTTTTTATTTATTGTAAGTGAATATACCGTTTTTGCGTCGTATGATCATTTTGAAATAAGCGGATTGCTGTAAAAAACTTATTAAAAACATAAAAAAATGTTTTCAGATTTATGAAATTAGTTTCAGTAAAATTCATCGAAGAGATCTATCTCCCGCTTGACCGCGTTTGCCCGAGGCAGAAACTTTTGGAAAAGCTTCCCCGAAGAATTCTCTATTTACTCAGAAATGGCCGAGAACATCCTTGACGCTGTCCGACTTAGTATCCACCTCCGAATCGCGGCCTCCAAAGATTTATGCAGGGTCTGGTACAAATATACTTACGGAAAACTTGACTGGAACGATTTTATGATACAAGCGCTTTTTTCCAAAAGCGCTTTTTCCATTTCATTTATTTTCAAAATTTTAACATAACAAACAAACAGCGAACGGCTCACGTCGGGCACAATCCGTTATACGGAAACTTGCAGGTACCCCTTTAAACTACTTCTAATGGTCTCTAAACCTGCTTAAATTAGATAAGTCAAGTGAAGGATCAGCTGCAAGAGGAGGCTCGTCGGACATCACTGGACAAAGAACGCAACACTGGCAACAGAGACATCGTTTTCGAAGCTCGACGACAGTTATGCGACAAAGCCTTAGCTTCTACGGGATCGCGCGAATCTTATGTGCGACGCTATCAAGCGGCCAGAAGAGTGGAGCGAACAGAAGCCGGTGACGATGAAGCAAATGTACCTGATTCAAAACGCCTTTATTGTTTCTGAACGATTCTAAAAACGATGGTTCCACTGGGTTGCTCGCCAACGTCGTATCTCCAAGATATGACGGCCACGCGGTCTTGAATCCCCAAACGACGAAACACAAATGGGTGGTTTATTCGCGTTAATAAACAAACGTCACACCGACGCGCACAACAACAAAATTAATTCCAGAATTCCGGGCGATGATGCCCCGCTACAGTATCCCCAATCAGCGTGGTCCTGACGCGACCGTCGCGTCGCCGCCTCGTTTGAATCAGCGCCGAACTGCGCGGTCGCTCGGAGTCCAACTCCGCCGAGGTTTCGTGCTCGCTTGAATCGGACCCGGCCCGTTTGTCTCGCTGGGCGATAGATTCCTATCGGTCAAGAACCTCACAGGAGTGGACGGTCTGTTGTTTCCCCTTTTTAATTTTAAGTTCAAAACTTTTTTAGAACCTTTCTTGCTCGACGATGTTAACGGGAGGATGGATTAAAAGCAGTTATCTTTATGGCGCGCACCGGCCGGAAAATCATGGAGAAATACCGGAAGATTGCTTTTGACGGCCCCTTTGGCATAGTTCCTGGCCACATGTATCAACTGTTCCCTTTGCACGTCTTCGTCGATCAATCCTCTATCCCGGTGGCTTATTGCGAATATATCTTAAATATAAATCTTAAATTTTAAATCTAAACTTTTAGACGTTCCTTCAGAGCAATTGACGCTCAACTAAGGAAGAAGCCCACATCTTGCATTTTGAAACAGCTGCTGTCACTGCTGCTCGGGAGGTTTGGCCAGAAATCAACGTTGGTTTCTGCCACTTCCACATGAGCCAAAGCGTTTTCCGGCGCATCCAGAAAGACGACAAGCTGTTGAGACGGTACACCAACTTTGAAGATGACCGCACGATAACAAAATCGCTGATGAACCTGGCCTTCCTCCCAGTGGATCAGGCCTACGCTGGCTTTTGCGCGTTATGGGATAGAGCGAGCGACATGGACGGTCTGTTTAGGTCTTTTTTAAAACATACATAGGCCGCGCCAACACCCCTGAGGTAGAGATTGCTGCCGACCAGGAAGGAGCCACAACGGACAGCTACGTAAGAGCTGAGCTCATGAACGAGAGATTCCAAAGAAACACTTACCCGCCGTCCATATGGAATCTCATGGAAAGGACTCTGAAGAAGGAATCGCAGACAAACAGTCGAATCCGAGCGAGCCCCGAGCAAGTCGAATCCATTGGAAAACACGATCTTCGCCAATTCCCCTTCATCGCCCCCGCGCGACCCGGAATCTGCCGCTGACGACGAGACGACGAGCCAATTTCCAACCACTACTTGGCGCCTCACCCGGATTCAATCCTGCCAACCCCAACGCTCGCAACGAGTCGTGGCGCTAATTTGTCTTTATCGTTGTTTCTTGTTTTTTTGAATAGATAAAGAAAAAAGCTTGAGCCTAACGCGAACGCGCAAGATTAATATGGTACCATAATATCCAGGTACCATAATGTCCAGGTACCATAATGTCCAGGTGCCATAATATCCAGGTACCATATTGTCCTATAACCCTCTTAGCGAGACTTCTGACCCCTGGCTTCACTTTTCCAAATCACCGAATCCCGTGGCACTTCTGTCTAACCTGAACTCTGGCTTAGAATCGATTCTGTCTGGGTATTCCGTAGTTGTCTGCACACATCCTTGGCCTAAACAGGTTATAGGACCATTTTTGTCTCTCCTGGTTCGGCTCCACTGTCAACCTTCGGACAGCTCTTCAAATACAATTCTGCAAACGGTACTCACCTCTTTGAATCCTTCTCTTTAATTTTTTGGCCTTGCCTATCCCCCCTGAATTACAACGCTTCCTCACAATTATTTTTCGACGTTTATGGGAGTTGTCCGGATATTTAACCGTTCCTTTGGAATTCAGACTTTGGAACTTTTCGCCTCTCTCGGCTCAATTCCCCTTGCAAAGCCTTTAGCACCTTGGGTTATCTTGAGAGTCTCCTTCTCTAGTAACTTTGTGATCCACTAACTCTTCCAGATTATTTGCCTTATAACGGCGTTCTCCGGTTCTTTCAGCAATTTGCAATTTTCTGAAAATTGTAAGCCTCCCGGCTTTCTTTGGTTTTTGACCAAACCTTATTCGACTAACAGAAAGACAATGTTCAACACCTGGGACTGAATCCTTAGCAGTGAAGCAATAGAATACTCATCCTGCTTCTGAATTTTCCTGTGTGATTCGCGTTTTACATTGGGACAGTTTCGCTCGCGTATCACGAGACCGTGATTCAGACTGAACGTTTTCTAATCCACTTACTGCTTCACCAATCAGTCCTCACTGCTCCTGAAATGTTCCTGAGGTCGAAAGTTGATTATCTAACTTTAAACGATTAGTATCGTCGGAGACACCGACGACAATGGATCATCGCCTAAGCACGACGAAGACGGGATTGGAACCGTCGCTACCGTGCGGCGATCGTGGCGAGACCGGAATTCGGGCCACGCACATAGCCGCATTGTTTTCCGTTTGCATGTTTTTCGTTTTTGTTGTACGCCGTTGGCGCGATTTTGTATTTTTACTCACGAATAAAACCGTTTACTTGTTGTCCTGTACCGAATGGAGCTCTTGTTCAGGGATGGAACGACGTGGAAGGCGGAAACGATTGGACCAAAGATGGTGAGAGCGATCAACGAAGTGTCCGGTCGAGGCGTGAAGATCGAAGTGTTCGGTGTGTTCGCCTTTTGTGTTCGCCAACAAATTTGTGTTCATTGTGACTAGCATACAAATCTCTGGTTGGAAAAGCTCTAAAATTGTGCAGAATCCTTCCGTCTTTGAAGCGCAATTGGCCAATTTCTAAGAATCGAGAATCCACCAATTTATATTTGATTTGTCCAAAACCAAAATTTGTCAAGGTGATTGCGGTTCCATGCTGGATTTTCAAATACCGAAGCAAACCTCTAAAGCACTCAAATCTAGGTTTAAATATGGTTTTTAAAACAACTCAATCGGTTATAAATTCTTATTAAATTCGGCCCCGATTCCACCCCGATACCACCCTTCCAGACCCACAAACCTTCTTGTTCTCCTGATTCAAATAGAATTTTACTTCATCTCGAACACGAATGTACAACAATAAGAGCTCTAAAACGGCACAGCCAACTTGGAATCATACAATTCTGGGACCAAATTCAGGAGCATCTGATGCATAGCACACGCCGAGAGGCCCCAAATGCGCTGGACTGGCGGCTCTTTGTACCCACTGATACAAGAATCCGACGTGGCCAGCATACGATATTCGCTGGATTGGAACACGGGCAGGACGTAGCGGAAGGACTTGTGTTGGAAGTTGGTGTAGCCGCTCTTGGCGCAGATTTCGTCCACGGGGACCATGAAGATTGAGCGGACTTCGGCGCAGTGCGGGGCCAGGGATGGGAGGTGAGCGGGGTCCAGGACGCCTGAAATTGAGGGACAAGATTAGATTCGTGTAAGACAAATTTAGGAACGGAAATCCACACAAAGAAGACCCGGTATTTTCGATATAACCGAGTTAGATGTTAGTTAGATGGTCGACCCAGGAGAGCATATTTTGCTCTCACAATTAAGACTTAATGGCTCTGAGATAAGTCACGTTTTGAATTTCTAAACGGACTCAAACGATCATCGGTCGACGTCAGATTCCAGCTCCACGCTTGAAACAATCAGGATTCTGCTCAGTCCAAACACTCGACATTTTTGGCCTCCAGAGCACCCTTGAAATCGACGAATATAAAGCCTCAAAGAGCCAAGACATGCATCCCAATGTGCCGATTCCTAAGGACCGTAATTTGGCGCAAATTCGTCTCACAGCATTAATCCATTTCAAAATGGCCCAGGAAAGCCTCGTAAATACATCCCCTCCCCCAAATTTTAGCGCTTAAAGAGCCATAAATGTGTACCAAAAATGGCCATAATCCGAACT
Source organism: Steinernema carpocapsae (assembly GCA_000757645.3). Classification (NCBI taxonomy): domain Eukaryota; kingdom Metazoa; phylum Nematoda; class Chromadorea; order Rhabditida; family Steinernematidae; genus Steinernema; species Steinernema carpocapsae. The sequence goes on along the minus strand of AZBU02000014.1, from coordinate 226,536 downwards.
TGAATTGGGTGTGAAATAAAGACTCAAAAAGCCCAGAAATCAACTAACCTTAAAGCGCTACAAACTCCACACTTCCAACCTGCTGAGCGCCCTGAAAACCCACAAATTTATGCTTTAAATAACGCATTTTCAACCATCACATGACCAGCTTAACAGTTAGCTCGAATCCAACACCAAATCCAAAAAACACCAAACCCGGAAAAACCTACATTTAGCCCAGAGTTGCGCCCAAAGTTTAACTCTAAAACAGCTGCAATACCATCCCAAAAACGACCTCAATTAACCTCAGATTCCAACTCAAATAAGCGCTTCCAGAAAACAGAAATGTTCCCCTCTCTAGCGCCTCAAACTCCACAAAACTCACAACCCGAAATTATGCTTTTTCTAGCTTCCAAGCACCAATAAATGCTCCTAAAAAGGATTCCCATATCGAACCAAAATCGGATTCAAATTTGGTCAAAATTTCAGTCCACAATTAGGCTAACAAACGGCCGGAATTCTGTCCCAAAAATGAACACAATCAGCTTCAAATATCAGGTCAAATAGGCGCTTGTTCAGTTCATGAGTCGTCCCTCTCTGAAGCTTCTCGAATTCAACAAATTCGGGTCCTAAAAGCACACATTTCGGAACTTCAACTTCAAACTTCAACGCTTTTCAAACGATCCAGAAACCAAAATCACAGATCATTCCCAAAAACACCAAAATCTTCTCCCGAACCCAGCTCAAAATACTTACCAACAACAGGAGTAACAGAATTCGTCAAATATCGATTCAGCACCGGATTCAGCGCTCCCCAAACGTTGACCTTCGACGGCTCCATTCCAGTTTCTTCAAACGACTCTCGTAGGGCTGCCTAAAAGCATCCTCATCACTCAAAACCCCCCAAAACGCAGCTCACCTGGGCCAAATCCTCGCCATGCTCGATTTTCCCGCCTGGGAAGCAAATTTCTCCACGATGCGAGTTGAGCTGGAACGACCGCTGCGTGAGGATGATCCAGATCCTCTTCTCTTGTTCCACGAGTGGAATCAGCACGGAACTGTCGTTCTTCTTCGGGGCGCCGCCTCGTTTCGCTGCTCGAAGTTTCGGTTTTCCGGCGCTGGCGATTTGAGCTTCGGCCAAACGTTGTAGGAAGGCTTCTTTCCCGGTTTGCGAGAGGAGCAGATTCGCGGTCGTGTGGTGGTGACGGAGGGACGCGCGGAGGCTCTGCATTGTCTTCGTGATCACGAGGAGTGCTAATCAGCCTCAATCAGCTCATCTGATATGAGAAGCGATGCGAGTAGAAATGTCGCATGTTCGGCAACCTGGTGAACACTCGCGACCGTCATGTGGTGACAAATTTGCAGGGTTTTTGAGGTCAATTTAAATCCTTTAAAAGTTCTTTTCAGGGGTGGTAGAAGCACAAAAAAATGCGATTCAAGAGATGATTTTAGGAGCGTGCAGTCGACTCATGGCCACCTGGTGAACTGCATTAGCCTGATTAGAGGATCGTTTAGGTTGAATTTGTGACAGGAGGTTAAGTGGGGTACAGACACGCCCATGGGATCATTAAACTCGTGTCTCTGCTGATTAAAACATAAAATTAAAATTATTTCTGTAGGTGCCATAAAACTCGGGTAGCAGAATCGCAATTAAGCTTGTTTGAGTTAGGGACCAAGATCAGTCCACTCACTATCAGTTGCGGACCAACTGAGTGTAATCATCTACAGTGATCAAACTAGTTCAAACGTATTACATAACAAATGCACCCCTCTTCAAACAGCTTCTTCATTCCATTTAATTAATTCCATTCGATTCTTGCTCTAGAATAATGACACTAATTTTCTGCTCTGCTGTTCAGAAACACTTCAACGAGTTTTTCAAATTCTTTTGGTTCCGGAACGCCAGACGTTGGTTCAGAGCGACCCGACACCTGTAAGTTTGTAAGTTTCCATCAAGTAACGCACAGTAAATGTAACCTTTTTTAAAAATTTGGAAAAAATTGAAAGTCAGAAATAGTGTAACGGTTTTTTCGGCACAAATTGAAGCGAAAAACCAAAATAGTTTTTCAGAAACTGCGGTTATCAGAGAGCGACAAGTCATCAAAATCTCATAGGTATAGGATGAAAAAATATAAAGACAAAAGGTGGGTTGAAAATGATTCTTAAGTGGAAAAAAGTCTTTTGGAGTCATGCGAATGAAACAAAAATATTGAATAAAGGAATGACAGTTCAGATACTTAGTCAACTTCTAATGTGTAATATCGCTTACGATCATACCCTGTTGAACATACGCGATCTCGTCAGATCTCGCAAGTCAAGCAGCAGCGGGCGTACTTAGTACTTGGATGGGAGACCGCCTGGGAATCGTACGTGTCGTAAGCTTTTGCCATTTTGTTTCAGTTTGTTTTTTTATTAATTGAGCAGTCAAAGACTTTATATCTTGAGTTTGAAAATTTTTTATTGACTATCTAACGTCTAATCTAAATTATTGACTCAGTTGCGGACCAATTGAGTGAACAACCACCAGAGCGACCTTTCCAAGGTGGCTCTGGTGGTCAGGGCGGATAAAGAGGCCAAGGAGGAACGACCCTCTTTTTCCGTCTTAACAATACCAAACAGCCATATGAAAAACATTTCTTCTGTTTTGTGAACTACAGTAACTTCTTAATAAAACTTGCAAAAGTACGCTTATGTGCATGTTCAAGCTTTTATTGAAAACGACATGGTTTTGTCAGAAGTCAGGACTATTTATAAGCATCCCATTCGGGACGCAGTTCCAAAATTTTCATCACGCCACATTCATTTGAAAGAGCGGATTCAATGTTTACCTCAAACTTGGGTAATTAAACCGACGATGCAGTTGTGACGAGGCGTGTTTAGGACACGAGCCGTTCCCAGCGCACTAGTGTACGTCGCAGTCACAGTGATGCGACAGTGTTATCGCTCCACAGAGCGTGCCAACAAAAGCAGATAGGATGAAAAAATATAAAGACAAAAGGTGGGTTGAAAATGATTCTTAAGTGGAAAAAAGTCTTTTGGAGTCATGCCCATGAATGAAACAAAAATATTGAATAAAGGAATGACAGTTCAGATACTTAGTCAACTTCTAACATGTGTAATATCGCTTACGATCATACCCTGTTGAAAACTAGCGATCTCGTCAGATCTCGCAAGTCAAGCAGCAGCGGGCGTACTTAGTACTTGGATGGGAGACCGCCTGGGAATCGTACGTGTCGTAAGCTTTTGCCATTTTGTTTCAGTTTGTTTTTTTATTAATTGAGCAGTCAAAGACTTTATATCTTGAGTTTGAAAATTTTTTATTGACTAATCTAACGTCTAATCTAAATTATTGACTCAGTTGCGGACCAATTGAGTGAACAACCACCAGAGCGACCTTTCCAAGGTGGCTCTGGTGGTCAGGGCGGATAAAGAGGCCAAGGAGGAAGCGACCCTCTTTTTCCGTCTTAACAATACCAAACAGCCATATGAAAAACATTTCTTCTGTTTTGTGAACTACAGTAACTTCTTAATAAAACTTGCAAAAGTACGCTTATGTGCATGTTCAAGCTTTTATTGAAAACGACATGGTTTTGTCAGAAGTCAGGACTATTTATAAGCATCCCATTCGGGACGCAGTTCCAAAATTTTCATCACGCCACATTCATTTGAAAGAGCGGATTCAATGTTTACCTCAAACTTGGGTAATTAAACCGACGATGCAGTTGTGACGAGGCGTGTTTAGGACACGAGCCGTTCCCAGCGCACTAGTGTACGTCGCAGTCACAGTGATGCGACAGTGTTATCGCTCCACAGAGCGTGCCAACAAAAGCAGATAGGATGAAAAATATAAAGACAAAAGGTGGGTTGAAAATGATTCTTAAGTGGAAAAAAGTCTTTTGGAGTCATGCCCATGAATGAAACAAAAATATTGAATAAAGGAATGACAGTTCAGATACTTAGTCAACTTCTAACATGTGTAATATCGCTTACGATCATACCCTGTTGAACATACGCGATCTCGTCAGATCTCGCAAGTCAAGCAGCAGCGGGCGTACTTAGTACTTGGATGGGAGACCGCCTGGGAATCGTACGTGTCGTAAGCTTTTGCCATTTTGTTTCAGTTTGTTTTTTTATTAATTGAGCAGTCAAAGACTTTATATCTTGAGTTTGAAAATTTTTTATTGACTAATCTAACGTCTAATCTAAATTATTGACTCAGTTGCGGACCAATTGAGTGAACAACCACCAGAGCGACCTTTCCAAGGTGGCTCTGGTGGTCAGGGCGGATAAAGAGGCCAAGGAGGAAGCGACCCTCTTTTTCCGTCTTAACAATACCAAACAGCCATATGAAAAACATTTCTTCTGTTTTGTGAACTACAGTAACTTCTTAATAAAACTTGCAAAAGTACGCTTATGTGCATGTTCAAGCTTTTATTGAAAACGACATGGTTTTGTCAGAAGTCAGGACTATTTATAAGCATCCCATTCGGGACGCAGTTCCAAAATTTTCATCACGCCACATTCATTTGAAAGAGCGGATTCAATGTTTACCTCAAACTTGGGTAATTAAACCGACGATGCAGTTGTGACGAGGCGTGTTTAGGACACGAGCCGTTCCCAGCGCACTAGTGTACGTCGCAGTCACAGTGATGCGACAGTGTTATCGCTCCACAGAGCGTGCCAACAAAAGCAGATAGGATGAAAAAATATAAAGACAAAAGGTGGGTTGAAAATGATTCTTAAGTGGAAAAAAGTCTTTTGGAGTCATGCCCATGAATGAAACAAAAATATTGAATAAAGGAATGACAGTTCAGATACTTAGTCAACTTCTAACATGTGTAATATCGCTTACGATCATACCCTGTTGAACATACGCGATCTCGTCAGATCTCGCAAGTCAAGCAGCAGCGGCGTACTTAGTACTTGGATGGGAGACCGCCTGGGAATCGTACGTGTCGTAAGCTTTTGCCATTTTGTTTCAGTTTGTTTTTTTATTAATTGAGCAGTCAAAGACTTTATATCTTGAGTTTGAAAATTTTTTATTGACTAATCTAACGTCTAATCTAAATTATTGACTCAGTTGCGGACCAATTGAGTGAACAACCACCAGAGCGACCTTTCCAAGGTGGCTCTGGTGGTCAGGGCGGATAAAGAGGCCAAGGAGGAAGCGACCCTCTTTTTCCGTCTTAACAATACCAAACAGCCATATGAAAAACATTTCTTCTGTTTTGTGAACTACAGTAACTTCTTAATAAAACTTGCAAAAGTACGCTTATGTGCATGTTCAAGCTTTTATTGAAAACGACATGGTTTTGTCAGAAGTCAGGACTATTTATAAGCATCCCATTCGGGACGCAGTTCCAAAATTTTCATCACGCCACATTCATTTGAAAGAGCGGATTCAATGTTTACCTCAAACTTGGGTAATTAAACCGACGATGCAGTTGTGACGAGGCGTGTTTAGGACACGAGCCGTTCCCAGCGCACTAGTGTACGTCGCAGTCACAGTGATGCGACAGTGTTATCGCTCCACAGAGCGTGCCAACAAAAGCAGATAGGATGAAAAAATATAAAGACAAAAGGTGGGTTGAAAATGATTCTTAAGTGGAAAAAAGTCTTTTGGAGTCATGCCCATGAATGAAACAAAAATATTGAATAAAGGAATGACAGTTCAGATACTTAGTCAACTTCTAACATGTGTAATATCGCTTACGATCATACCCTGTTGAACATACGCGATCTCGTCAGATCTCGCAAGTCAAGCAGCAGCGGGCGTACTTAGTACTTGGATGGGAGACCGCCTGGGAATCGTACGTGTCGTAAGCTTTTGCCATTTTGTTTCAGTTTGTTTTTTTATTAATTGAGCAGTCAAAGACTTTATATCTTGAGTTTGAAAATTTTTTATTGACTAATCTAACGTCTAATCTAAATTATTGACTCAGTTGCGGACCAATTGAGTGAACAACCACCAGAGCGACCTTTCCAAGGTGGCTCTGGTGGTCAGGGCGGATAAAGAGGCCAAGGAGGAAGCGACCCTCTTTTTCCGTCTTAACAATACCAAACAGCCATATGAAAAACATTTCTTCTGTTTTGTGAACTACAGTAACTTCTTAATAAAACTTGCAAAAGTACGCTTATGTGCATGTTCAAGCTTTTATTGAAAACGACATGGTTTTGTCAGAAGTCAGGACTATTTATAAGCATCCCATTCGGGACGCAGTTCCTCATCACGCCACATTCATTTGAAAGAGCGGATTCAATGTTTACCTCAAACTTGGGTAATTAAACCGACGATGCAGTTGTGACGAGGCGTGTTTAGGACACGAGCCGTTCCCAGCGCACTAGTGTCGTCGCAGTCACAGTGATGCGACAGTGTTATCGCTCCACAGAGCGTGCCAACAAAAGCAGATAGGATGAAAAAATATAAAGACAAAAGGTGGGTTGAAAATGATTCTTAAGTGGAAAAAAGTCTTTTGGAGTCATGCCCATGAATGAAACAAAAATATTGAATAAAGGAATGACAGTTCAGATACTTAGTCAACTTCTAACATGTGTAATATCGCTTACGATCATACCCTGTTGAACATACGCGATCTCGTCAGATCTCGCAAGTCAAGCAGCAGCGGGCGTACTTAGTACTTGGATGGGAGACCGCCTGGGAATCGTAGTCGTAAGCTTTTGCCATTTTGTTTTTTGTTTCAGTTTGTTTTTTTATTAATTGAGCAGTCAAAGACTTTATATCTTGAGTTTGAAAATTTTTTATTGACTAATCTAACGTCTAATCTAAATTATTGACTCAGTTGCGGACCAATTGAGTGAACAACCACCAGAGCGACCTTTCCGCTCTGGTGGTCAGGGCGGATAAAGAGGCCAAGGAGGAAGCGACCCTCTTTTTCCGTCTTAACAATACCAAACAGCCATATGAAAAACATTTCTTCTGTTTTGTGAACTACAGTAACTTCTTAATAAAACTTGCAAAAGTACGCTTATGTGCATGTTCAAGCTTTTATTGAAAACGACATGGTTTTGTCAGAAGTCAGGACTATTTATAAGCATCCCATTCGGGACGCAGTTCCAAAATTTTCATCACGCCACATTCATTTGAAAGAGCGGATTCAATGTTTACCTCAAACTTGGGTAATTAAACCGACGATGCAGTTGTGACGAGGCGTGTTTAGGACACGAGCCGTTCCCAGCGCACTAGTGTACGTCGCAGTCACAGTGATGCGACAGTGTTATCGCTCCACAGAGCGTGCCAACAAAAGCAGATAGGATGAAAAAATATAAAGACAAAAGGTGGGTTGAAAATGATTCTTAAGTGGAAAAAAGTCTTTTGGAGTCATGCCCATGAATGAAACAAAAATATTGAATAAAGGAATGACAGTTCAGATACTTAGTCAACTTCTAACATGTGTAATATCGCTTACGATCATACCCTGTTGAACATACGCGATCTCGTCAGATCTCGCAAGTCAAGCAGCAGCGGGCGTACTTAGTACTTGGATGGGAGACCGCCTGGGAATCGTACGTGTCGTAAGCTTTTGCCATTTTGTTTCAGTTTGTTTTTTTATTAATTGAGCAGTCAAAGACTTTATATCTTGAGTTTGAAAATTTTTTATTGACTAATCTAACGTCTAATCTAAATTATTGACTCAGTTGCGGACCAATTGAGTGAACAACCACCAGAGCGACCTTTCCAAGGTGGCTCTGGTGGTCAGGCGCGGAAAAGAGGCCAAGGAGGAAGCGACCCTCTTTTTCCGTCTTAACAATACCAAACAGCCATATGAAAAACATTTCTTCTGTTTTGTGAACTACAGTAACTTCTTAATAAAACTTGCAAAAGTACGCTTATGTGCATGTTCAAGCTTTTATTGAAAACGACATGGTTTTGTCAGAAGTCAGGACTATTTATAAGCATCCCATTCGGGACGCAGTTCCAAAATTTTCATCACGCCACATTCATTTGAAAGAGCGGATTCAATGTTTACCTCAAACTTGGGTAATTAAACCGACGATGCAGTTGTGACGAGGCGTGTTTAGGACACGAGCCGTTCCCAGCGCACTAGTGTACGTCGCAGTCACAGTGATGCGACAGTGTTATCGCTCCACAGAGCGTGCCAACAAAAGCAGATAGGATAAAAAATATAAAGACAAAAGGTGGGTTGAAAATGATTCTTAAGTGGAAAAAAGTCTTTTGGAGTCATGCCCATGAATGAAACAAAAATATTGAATAAAGGAATGACAGTTCAGATACTTAGTCAACTTCTAACATGTGTAATATCGCTTACGATCATACCCTGTTGAACATACGCGATCTCGTCAGATCTCGCAAGTCAAGCAGCAGCGGGCGTACTTAGTACTTGGATGGGAGACCGCCTGGGAATCGTACGTGTCGTAAGCTTTTGCCATTTTGTTTCAGTTTGTTTTTTTATTAATTGAGCAGTCAAAGACTTTATATCTTGAGTTTGAAAATTTTTTATTGACTAATCTAACGTCTAATCTAAATTATTGACTCAGTTGCGGACCAATTGAGTGAACAACCACCAGAGCGACCTTTCCAAGGTGGCTCTGGTGGTCAGGGCGGTAAAGAGGCCAAGGAGGAAGCGACCCTCTTTTTCCGTCTTAACAATACCAAACAGCCATATGAAAAACATTTCTTCTGTTTTGTGAACTACAGTAACTTCTTAATAAAACTTGCAAAAGTACGCTTATGTGCATGTTCAAGCTTTTATTGAAAACGACATGGTTTTGTCAGAAGTCAGGACTATTTATAAGCATCCCATTCGGGACGCAGTTCCAAAATTTTCATCACGCCACATTCATTTGAAAGAGCGGATTCAATGTTTACCTCAAACTTGGGTAATTAAACCGACGATGCAGTTGTGACGAGGCGTGTTTAGGACACGAGCCGTTCCCAGCGCACTAGTGTACGTCGCAGTCACAGTGATGCGACAGTGTTATCGCTCCACAGAGCGTGCCAACAAAAGCAGATAGGATGAAAAAATATAAAGACAAAAGGTGGGTTGAAAATGATTCTTAAGTGGAAAAAAGTCTTTTGGAGTCATGCCCATGAATGAAACAAAAATATTGAATAAAGGAATGACAGTTCAGATACTTAGTCAACTTCTAACATGTGTAATATCGCTTACGATCATACCCTGTTGAACATACGCGATCTCGTCAGATCTCGCAAGTCAAGCAGCAGCGGGCGTACTTAGTACTTGGATGGGAGACCGCCTGGGAATCGTACGTGTCGTAAGCTTTTGCCATTTTGTTTCAGTTTGTTTTTTTATTAATTGAGCAGTCAAAGACTTTATATCTTGAGTTTGAAAATTTTTTATTGACTAATCTAACGTCTAATCTAAATTATTGACTCAGTTGCGGACCAATTGAGTGAACAACCACCAGAGCGACCTTTCCAAGGTGGCTCTGGTGGTCAGGGCGGATAAAGAGGCCAAGGAGGAAGCGACCCTCTTTTTCCGTCTTAACAATACCAAACAGCCATATGAAAAACATTTCTTCTGTTTTGTGAACTACAGTAACTTCTTAATAAAACTTGCAAAAGTACGCTTATGTGCATGTTCAAGCTTTTATTGAAAACGACATGGTTTTGTCAGAAGTCAGGACTATTTATAAGCATCCCATTCGGGACGCAGTTCCAAAATTTTCATCACGCCACATTCATTTGAAAGAGCGGATTCAATGTTTACCTCAAACTTGGGTAATTAAACCGACGATGCAGTTGTGACGAGGCGTGTTTAGGACACGAGCCGTTCCCAGCGCACTAGTGTACGTCGCAGTCACAGTGATGCGACAGTGTTATCGCTCCACAGAGCGTGCCAACAAAAGCAGATAGGATGAAAAAATATAAAGACAAAAGGTGGGTTGAAAATGATTCTTAAGTGGAAAAAAGTCTTTTGGAGTCATGCCCATGAATGAAACAAAAATATTGAATAAAGGAATGACAGTTCAGATACTTAGTCAACTTCTAACATGTGTAATATCGCTTACGATCATACCCTGTTGAACATACGCGATCTCGTCAGATCTCGCAAGTCAAGCAGCAGCGGGCGTACTTAGTACTTGGATGGGAGACCGCCTGGGAATCGTACGTGTCGTAAGCTTTTGCCATTTTGTTTCAGTTTGTTTTTTTATTAATTGAGCAGTCAAAGACTTTATATCTTGAGTTTGAAAATTTTTTATTGACTAATCTAACGTCTAATCTAAATTATTGACTCAGTTGCGGACCAATTGAGTGAACAACCACCAGAGCGACCTTTCCAAGGTGGCTCTGGTGGTCAGGGCGGATAAAGAGGCCAAGGAGGAAGCGACCCTCTTTTTCCGTCTTAACAATACCAAACAGCCATATGAAAAACATTTCTTCTGTTTTGTGAACTACAGTAACTTCTTAATAAAACTTGCAAAAGTACGCTTATGTGCATGTTCAAGCTTTTATTGAAAACGACATGGTTTTGTCAGAAGTCAGGACTATTTATAAGCATCCCATTCGGGACGCAGTTCCAAAATTTTCATCACGCCACATTCATTTGAAAGAGCGGATTCAATGTTTACCTCAAACTTGGGTAATTAAACCGACGATGCAGTTGTGACGAGGCGTGTTTAGGACACGAGCCGTTCCCAGCGCACTAGTGTACGTCGCAGTCACAGTGATGCGACAGTGTTATCGCTCCACAGAGCGTGCCAACAAAAGCAGATAGGATGAAAAAATATAAAGACAAAAGGTGGGTTGAAAATGATTCTTAAGTGGAAAAAAGTCTTTTGGAGTCATGCCCATGAATGAAACAAAAATATTGAATAAAGGAATGACAGTTCAGATACTTAGTCAACTTCTAACATGTGTAATATCGCTTACGATCATACCCTGTTGAACATACGCGATCTCGTCAGATCTCGCAAGTCAAGCAGCAGCGGGCGTACTTAGTACTTGGATGGGAGACCGCCTGGGAATCGTACGTGTCGTAAGCTTTTGCCATTTTGTTTCAGTTTTTTTTTTATTAATTGAGCAGTCAAAGACTTTATATCTTGAGTTTGAAAATTTTTTATTGACTAATCTAACGTCTAATCTAAATTATTGACTCAGTTGCGGACCAATTGAGTGAACAACCACCAGAGCGACCTTTCCAAGGTGGCTCTGGTGGTCAGGGCGGAAAAGAGGCCAAGGAGGAAGCGACCCTCTTTTTCCGTCTTAACAATACCAAACAGCCATATGAAAAACATTTCTTCTGTTTTGTGAACTACAGTAACTTCTTAATAAAACTTGCAAAAGTACGCTTATGTGCATGTTCAAGCTTTTATTGAAAACGACATGGTTTTGTCAGAAGTCAGGACTATTTATAAGCATCCCATTCGGGACGCAGTTCCAAAATTTTCATCACGCCACATTCATTTGAAAGAGCGGATTCAATGTTTACCTCAAACTTGGGTAATTAAACCGACGATGCAGTTGTGACGAGGCGTGTTTAGGACACGAGCCGTTCCCAGCGCACTAGTGTACGTCGCAGTCACAGTGATGCGACAGTGTTATCGCTCCACAGAGCGTGCCAACAAAAGCAGATAGGATGAAAAAATATAAAGACAAAAGGTGGGTTGAAAATGTTCTTAAGTGGAAAAAAGTCTTTTGGAGTCATGCCCATGAATGAAACAAAAATATTGAATAAAGGAATGACAGTTCAGATACTTAGTCAACTTCTAACATGTGTAATATCGCTTACGATCATACCCTGTTGAACATACGCGATCTCGTCAGATCTCGCAAGTCAAGCAGCAGCGGGCGTACTTAGTACTTGGATGGGAGACCGCCTGGGAATCGTACGTGTCGTAAGCTTTTGCCATTTTGTTTCAGTTTGTTTTTTTATTAATTGAGCAGTCAAAGACTTTATATCTTGAGTTTGAAAATTTTTTATTGACTAATCTAACGTCTAATCTAAATTATTGACTCAGTTGCGGACCAATTGAGTGAACAACCACCAGAGCGACCTTTCCAAGGTGGCTCTGGTGGTCAGGGCGGATAAAGAGGCCAAGGAGGAAGCGACCCTCTTTTTCCGTCTTAACAATACCAAACAGCCATATAAAAACATTTCTTCTGTTTTGTGAACTACAGTAACTTCTTAATAAAACTTGCAAAAGTACGCTTATGTGCATGTTCAAGCTTTTATTGAAAACGACATGGTTTTGTCAGAAGTCAGGACTATTTATAAGCATCCCATTCGGGACGCAGTTCCAAAATTTTCATCACGCCACATTCATTTGAAAGAGCGGATTCAATGTTTACCTCAAACTTGGGTAATTAAACCGACGATGCAGTTGTGACGAGGCGTGTTTAGGACACGAGCCGTTCCCAGCGCACTAGTGTACGTCGCAGTCACAGTGATGCGACAGTGTTATCGCTCCACAGAGCGTGCCAACAAAAGCAGATAGGATGAAAAAATATAAAGACAAAAGGTGGGTTGAAAATGATTCTTAAGTGGAAAAAAGTCTTTTGGAGTCATGCCCATGAATGAAACAAAAATATTGAATAAAGGAATGACAGTTCAGATACTTAGTCAACTTCTAACATGTGTAATATCGCTTACGATCATACCCTGTTGAACATACGCGATCTCGTCAGATCTCGCAAGTCAAGCAGCAGCGGGCGTACTTAGTACTTGGATGGGAGACCGCCTGGGAATCGTACGTGTCGTAAGCTTTTGCCATTTTGTTTCAGTTTGTTTTTTTATTAATTGAGCAGTCAAAGACTTTATATCTTGAGTTTGAAAATTTTTTATTGACTAATCTAACGTCTAATCTAAATTATTGACTCAGTTGCGGACCAATTGAGTGAACAACCACCAGAGCGACCTTTCCAAGGTGGCTCTGGTGGTCAGGGCGGAAAAGAGGCCAAGGAGGAAGCGACCCTCTTTTTCCGTCTTAACAATACCAAACAGCCATATGAAAAACATTTCTTCTGTTTTGTGAACTACAGTAACTTCTTAATAAAACTTGCAAAAGTACGCTTATGTGCATGTTCAAGCTTTTATTGAAAACGACATGGTTTTGTCAGAAGTCAGGACTATTTATAAGCATCCCATTCGGGACGCAGTTCCAAAATTTTCATCACGCCACATTCATTTGAAAGAGCGGATTCAATGTTTACCTCAAACTTGGGTAATTAAACCGACGATGCAGTTGTGACGAGGCGTGTTTAGGACACGAGCCGTTCCCAGCGCACTAGTGTACGTCGCAGTCACAGTGATGCGACAGTGTTATCGCTCCACAGAGCGTGCCAACAAAAGCAGATAGGATGAAAAAATATAAAGACAAAAGGTGGGTTGAAAATGATTCTTAAGTGGAAAAAAGTCTTTTGGAGTCATGCCCATGAATGAAACAAAAATATTGAATAAAGGAATGACAGTTCAGATACTTAGTCAACTTCTAACATGTGTAATATCGCTTACGATCATACCCTGTTGAACATACGCGATCTCGTCAGATCTCGCAAGTCAAGCAGCAGCGGGCGTACTTAGTACTTGGATGGGAGACCGCCTGGGAATCGTACGTGTCGTAAGCTTTTGCCATTTTGTTTCAGTTTGTTTTTTTATTAATTGAGCAGTCAAAGACTTTATATCTTGAGTTTGAAAATTTTTTATTGACTAATCTAACGTCTAATCTAAATTATTGACTCAGTTGCGGACCAATTGAGTGAACAACCACCAGAGCGACCTTTCCAAGGTGGCTCTGGTGGTCAGGGCGGATAAAGAGGCCAAGGAGGAAGCGACCCTCTTTTTCCGTCTTAACAATACCAAACAGCCATATAAAAACATTTCTTCTGTTTTGTGAACTACAGTAACTTCTTAATAAAACTTGCAAAAGTACGCTTATGTGCATGTTCAAGCTTTTATTGAAAACGACATGGTTTTGTCAGAAGTCAGGACTATTTATAAGCATCCCATTCGGGACGCAGTTCCAAAATTTTCATCACGCCACATTCATTTGAAAGAGCGGATTCAATGTTTACCTCAAACTTGGGTAATTAAACCGACGATGCAGTTGTGACGAGGCGTGTTTAGGACACGAGCCGTTCCCAGCGCACTAGTGTACGTCGCAGTCACAGTGATGCGACAGTGTTATCGCTCCACAGAGCGTGCCAACAAAAGCAGATAGGATGAAAAAATATAAAGACAAAAGGTGGGTTGAAAATGATTCTTAAGTGGAAAAAAGTCTTTTGGAGTCATGCCCATGAATGAAACAAAAATATTGAATAAAGGAATGACAGTTCAGATACTTAGTCAACTTCTAACATGTGTAATATCGCTTACGATCATACCCTGTTGAACATACGCGATCTCGTCAGATCTCGCAAGTCAAGCAGCAGCGGGCGTACTTAGTACTTGGATGGGAGACCGCCGGGAATCGTACGTGTCGTAAGCTTTTGCCATTTTGTTTCAGTTTGTTTTTTTATTAATTGAGCAGTCAAAGACTTTATATCTTGAGTTTGAAAATTTTTTATTGACTAATCTAACGTCTAATCTAAATTATTGACTCAGTTGCGGACCAATTGAGTGAACAACCACCAGAGCGACCTTTCCAAGGTGGCTCTGGTGGTCAGGGCGGATAAAGAGGCCAAGGAGGAAGCGACCCTCTTTTTCCGTCTTAACAATACCAAACAGCCATATGAAAAACATTTCTTCTGTTTTGTGAACTACAGTAACTTCTTAATAAAACTTGCAAAATACGCTTATGTGCGCATGTTATTGCATGTTCAAGCTTTTATTGAAAACGACATGGTTTTGTCAGAAGTCAGGACTATTTATAAGCATCCCATTCGGGACGCAGTTCCAAAATTTTCATCACGCCACATTCATTTGAAAGAGCGGATTCAATGTTTTTTTAAATTTTTATCCATTTATCTGCACTTGACTAGCAACAAACTTTCAACAATACGACAGCGGTACATTGGGTATGTGTAACATAATAAAAAGAGATGGGGAAAATTGCCTTCAAAAACACAAACATGGTACAGCGAGTTATCTGATCTATTGCAACTTGATGCGCCCTAATGCTATCTAGTGGTTTGTAAACGGGTTTAGCTACTGGGGGCCGTGTCATATGAGTCGACCTGGTTAACTTCCATTGACGCAACAGGCTCATCGCTTTTGGGAGAACTACAGGGGTATCCATAAATACTGTCACGCGTAAAAACAATTATAATTTTGCACAGAACAAACCAAACAACCCGTTTAATACATCAATCGAAAGCGCTGGAAATTCTGTACGTGAAACAGTTAAAAACTTTCAAAATGTCCGCCTTCCGCGTCAATACAGGCGTCCAATCGCTTCCGGAAGTTCTTCAAAATCGCCGCGACCATTTCTGGCGTAATTTTGTCCCATGCCTTCTTCAGAGCGCGTTTGAGGGACTTCAGGAACTTGTGCTTGGTAGCGCAGGCCTTCTGCTCCATAATCCCCCAGATTGCGTAGTCGAGCGGGTTCAAATCTGGGGAATTCGAGGGCCAAACATTCTTCGCCCAGAATCCCGGGAGATTGGCCTCGCACCACTCCAACGTCTTCTTCGCGCCGTGGGCCGGAGCCCAGTCCTGTTGAAGACTCCATTCGATGTTCTCTGCGTTTTCTTGGGCTCAGGGAATCACGGCACCTTTCAGGATCAGCTCTCTGTAGGATTCTGCGTTGATCTTGACTCCTTTTGGGACTCTTGCCCAACCCTGAAATTCCTCTCCAAACCAGTGGACGTTTTCGGATTTCACGACGCGTGGGGAGCCTTGCGGGAGCAGCTCGTGCTTGTTCTGGCTGTTCCGGTGCGGTTCGACCGTGAAAATCTTCTCGTCGGTGAAGAGGATTCGTTGAAGGGCGTCACCGCGGCTCAGGGGCTTCATTCGACGGCATTTTTCGAGTCTTGAGGTCTTGTGATCTTCCGTTAGGGCTTGTCCTTTGGCGAGCTTGTACGACTTGAGTCCTAGATAACCCTGTAGTGTTGTTAGCACTCTGCTGAGCCTGAGCTGCGTTCATCGACTGCGAGGTGCCAGCTACTTCGGCCACTTTCTGCCCGGGTGGTGGTCGAGTCCTCTCTCTGCTGAGAGCGAGCTCCTCCAACAAAGCCTCAAAGACAGAGACGGCCATTGCATCCGACATCCGTCCGTCCACAAAAGCGGCCACCGTACCGTTTCGAGCAATCGTCTGGTTGACATCAACGAGTACAAGCGGACCCAACCCTTTGTCGTCCTTAAAAAGGGTGGCCGCTGTGTCATTGTACTTGAGACACCAGTCACGATGGCCGTCAGGAGAGGGAGGTGCCGGAAGGTTGAGCCATATCAGGTGCGCAGTGGGTGCAACCGTGTGCACTTCATTCATCACTTTCATCACCTTTTGAACACAGACTTCCAGGGTGTATTTGAACACCATTTCGGAGCCGTAGCAGAAGGTTACACACTCCTCTTGCTCCAATTTTGACTTGAAGCGGTATTTTTGCAGTTTATCTTGAGTTCCAGCAAACGCTGGATCAGTGTCACTCCCGAACGGCGCTTCGTTGCCTTATTGATGATGGATTCGTTTCTGAGCATCACGTTTGAGGCTAACGAGTGGAACGAATCCAGTGAGCGCGTTTTGTTCCTCGTCAGGTCCGTTTCACCTTTTCCGATGGATTGGTTATTAGGGGTATTCTGCAGAGTTGTGGGAGTGATCTTGGGCTAAACGATCTGAGCGCTCTGAGCCTCACAGTTCTGGCTGTGCGGGTGAGTGGGAGCACTCACTGCCGCTGACTGCGCAAAAGGGGCCAGCTGGGCCGAAACAAACTCATAGACGATTGAAGAACAGGCGGCTATAGCTTCCGCGATCTGGACGTTTCCGGCGATGACTTGTCGTCCAATAAGCGCCTCCCAATCCGAGGAGATCTGCGAGCGAGAGAGAGAGGAAGAGGCGTGGTGCGGTTGGCGGCGAAGCCGATTGGTCCCATAATGGCGATGAGCTATTCGTTGTCCTTGCCGCTTCTGGAATCCTTGGGGGCGCTGGCGGTCCTGTTTCAAGATCCGACCCTGTTGACCTTGGCGGCGGGCTTCTGACTGCTTCACGGGAGACATGGATGAACTGAAATAGAGAGCTAAGCATTAGTGCATGCGCCAAACCGACACTATGAACAAATACGCGATCCAAAACCACGGGGAAACGACGCTTTCGGTTGCGAGCGGTCACACTTTTCAGGGCTGCAAGGCTTCCACCAGATTGCTGTAAATCGCCCAGCGACAAATCATGACAAAAATTATTAATTACCAAGTCGAGAAAAGCCGAAAAACCGCCACTTGTTTTCCAAAGTTCAGCGGATCCAATATATACCTCAAACTTGGGTAATTAAACCGTAGTTGAGTTTGGGCGGTGTGAAATGAACTGCGGTCGACAGTCTCGCGTCACCAGTGCGATCCTAAAATAATATCACTGGTGCTCCGGCATTGTCGGCAAGAGCTTAGATGGCTTCGCGCGGTTCTCGATTCGGTTTAATTACCCATATTTGAGGTAAATATTGAGTCCGCCCTTCCATACGGTAGAGGGACTTGTATCCTTTTTTAAAGGATACTTCATAACTTGTGGCCTGGAAAGGAGTGTGTCGTGGTTTCATGACCGAAGGTTCGATTTCTGTCTCAATCAAACTTTTGTTTCTATCTAATTGTGTTGCTTGCTGTGTTGCAAACCTTTGAATTTCCTTTTTCCTTTTTTATCGCTGTTCAAAGCATAATTCAAGCTTCGGGTCAATCTCATACAATCTGCACGCTTAAATAGCACCTGTTTCAGTTACCCCACTTTTACATAGTTTAGCGTTGATCTGATTTTGCCAATCAACGCTGGGTACTCTAAAACCCTTAAAACAGCCCCCTCACACAAGAAAAAGCCTGTAGATTTAGTCTTCCTTTTCTGTTTTACACAAAACTCAATTTCTCATTCATTCAACACCATTTCGAATAGACGCAGTTTTCGATTCTGAGTCGATCTAACAGCTCTGTGCAACCTTTATTCGTCAAGATTTTTGTCTTTTTTTTGATTCACCGTGCAGGGAAGCGTGTAACGTGTTACAACTTTCTGCGTCACACTGGTGCTCTCGCCGTGTCGTGTGCTCGTGTGCCGTCAACGTTAGTGGCGGACGAGATCTCGACATCGCTTCTCGGCCTTTTGGCTAAGATCAAAGTGTAGTCGCGTTTCTTGGCAACACTTATGCTCGCGTTTCTTGAGCACTGATTCTTAGTTATTTGGTCAGATCGAAGTGTGACTCGAGTCTGAAATTTTGAACGCTACTTGGCTCTGGTCCGGATTGGCTTCGATCCCCCAGGCGGCCTGTTTAGTGTGTCGTCCTCGCAGTTTCCGGTTTCGGCTGAGGCGCACTAATAGATGGCTATCAAGCGGCATTCAAATTGTGTCGGCTAGCTGCCGGCTGGACTCCCAGACTCCCATCCGGGGCTCTGCCTTGCTTCGAGCAAGCATCCTTGGTTGGGCCGGGCCAGTTCCTCCTATGAGGATATAGACATAGGGCTCCCGGAGTCGTTTGGTAAAGGGAAGCGGTTTCTAGTACCTAGGAACGTTGACCGGTGCGATGTCTGGATAAGACATTGTCAGGGTGTAACCCGCCGGCGACCTCTTGGCGAAAATAAGCGCTTCCGGCGAGTAGTCGACCGAAAAGACTGGCGTCCGAACTCCTGGAGGCCGAACGCAGCGACGTTGGACTGCTGCGGGGTGCGGAAGTGGGGGAGGATCTGGCCGAAGTAGGAATGCAAAAGCCTTCCAAAGCTCTGGCACATTTTATGCAGACCACTGTGTGCATGCGGACAACTGGAGGGATCCTTGTTGGCGGAAACCCAGTGAAAACAGCCAGAAAGTCCAAAACCTTAGAGCCTCTCGTGGCCGTCGGTGTACTTGCGTACCACCCACCAACGGGGACGCAGCCGCTGCGGGGGAGATTCCTCTAGAGGGCACATCAGTGCGAGCAGATCAGGGGCCACGCTCCTAGCGCTAGGGCTCTCTGCTGCGGCAAAAAAACACCGAGGTAGCGCTGGAAATCTTCAGACCTGCCGTTCTTCTATAGGTGGGCCGTTTCGCAGATCCTTAGCTGTTGCTAAAAATATTCCAACTTGTAGAAGGGTTGGTCTGGATGTAAAACCCCTTGAAAAAGGGGGAGCCTCTAAGAGAGAGTTCCCGGTTATCCCAAACTTTGGAAGTCCCGCTCCCGGAACGCCCGGCAGCGTTTGAGTTGAGCGCTCATGCTCGTGGAAACACTAGAGCGGTTACGCTAGTACAGGGGCCACAACGGGTCATCTGTAAGTCCTCGTCACCTTCATCTTCGTCTCCATCTCCATATAGGACCAACTCAGACGCTGCGGAGTACAGCTCTAAAGAACCGAAAGAACTCTCTGGTCGCAAATTGCACATAAATTGTCTCGGTCACACCGTTTCAACCCGGACAGTAGGTACCAATACAGACGTATTTGTACCCATGAGCTGTCATCAGCTGGTAGGTTCTCAGGAATTCATGATCCAGTGGATGAAACGAAGGAAAAAGGCAGCACGCGCAGTAGGCAAAGACTACTATAGAAACTGGCCAATGATATGCGATCAACCGATAGGTTCGAAAAGAATTCATGATTCGGCGCTCGCCCAATCCATTAAGTAAGGTAGGTCCTGAAAAACCAATGACCCTGAAGAAAGTAGACCAGAGGAGACATAGGAGCGGCCATGGTGGGCATCTTACCGGGCAATTGGTTAAACCGGGAGTCAGGGAGAAAGCCTCGTGGATCTCGGCAGCGTCACGCAGGAGCGGGGCGTCCCTGGGATTCCAGCCTGAGAGCCTTAATAAGAAAAGAACCAAAGAGTCTGGTGGACGTGGGAAAGGGTGTGACAGCCCCAAGCAGATGTCTTCATCACCGTTAGCGCCGAAGTCGACCACCCGGAAGTCTTCATCCCGGAAGTCTTCATCGGAAGTCTTCATCTCGGAAGAGGTCGCCGTCATCTTCGTCGAGGCCGTCTCCGTCAAGGCCGTCTCCATCGTCGTCTTCACCGTCACAAGCGCAGCCGATTACTGTCACACTCCGAGTACCGTTGCCAGAATGGCTTGCCTGCACTATGTGTGACAAATCGTACACTGGTCAGGGAGTCGTGTGCAATTTGACCAAGCATTACGCGAGGGCTCATGGCATTTCTAAGGTTCCCGTGCGTGTAGAATGTAGCAAGTGTGATTATCAGCCTTCCCCGAGTGCTGCATATCCTCTACGAAAAGTCAACGAACACTTTGCTGCTACTCACGTCAGGCCAAATACGGGACCACGAAATCCTGTAGATGGTTTTTCTTGCTCGACCTGCGAAAAGAATTTTCCGTCTAAGTTGTCTCTAGGAATGCATCGTTGCAAACTGTCTAAGACGGAAAATAAAAGCGATGACTCTTACAGTCTTAGCCCAAAAAAGCGCAGTGTTTCTCCTCCAAAACTGTCCAAAAACCTCCTCCAGTTGTTGAACTCTCGGATTCACCACTCACCCAACCGAGCGACTTCCTAGCTCCACTCCGTGAGACTTCTGGTAGGGCGGCTTGGCTCACAACCGATCTAGTCAGAGCGTACTTTGATCTGCGGCTACCGCAATACCTCTGTACAGATCCCCACGTATTCAGTCGGATGAAATCCACAACCGTTCTGACGTGTGGGCCAACCGAATGGACGACCTAGGCTCAGGGGACATGTTTTTTCCAATGTTTGGCCCAATGAAGAAAAAAATTGAGGAACCAATCCATCGTTCTTCACCAACACCCCGGCGTCTCCAAGAAGCGCCCGAGGACCTTCTCCGACTCCCGGAAGCGAGCCCGCAGCCCGACGTCCCCGAATCGACCGCGAAAGAAGTCCACCAAGTGCGACAGCGACGACATCCACACTCCGATGAGCCCCCTGACTCCAGGATCGCACCAGTGAGCCCAATGCTGAAGCGATGAAGGATCGCCCCCCACCAGCGTCCTCAAGAAATGCCATAATAAACTGTGATATTTTTGTACTTATTTAACCCTTACGTGTACATATTTATTGTACAATATTGATCTTACATAAAAGTATCTGTTCTTATCAGCTTAATCTCTGATATATAGTCTATTTGACTATTTTGAGATTAATCAATTTTTGGGACCTGGTTAGAGTTCGGAGCTTGCTCCGCTCTAACCACGGGTCGGCCCGGTCTTGCACTTACCTCCGGGAACGGCCCACTCTCCGAAGGGGAGAAATAAACAGGAATAAGTGCAACATATAAGGGTGTCATAAATATATACGTGTTCTTCTAACGCTAGACGAAGGAGCTAACCTAACCCTTACTTATGAGCACCCCTCACGGGACGCAGTTCCAAAATTTATCACGCCTCTGCCATTCGGGAAGGGCAGATTTAATATTTACCTCAAACTTGGGTAATTAACCGAAGTTGAGTTTGGGCTTATTGGTCGACAAACTAAAGACGTTGGCTAAAGAATTGAACGCAAAGTCGAGAGAGAAAAATCTGGAACGAAACCCCGTTTTTGAAATTTTGGATTGGGCGGAGGCGGCAGAGGGTATGTCTACTGTAGCGGAGAGATTCGAGTGTTTGCTGGATCTGTTAAAAGAGATTGGTGTCTTCATGTCTTCGTGAATAAAGTCGTCATTTAATGACTTTTAAAAAGTTGTGATGCGTTTCACAGTACTTGGGTCGTACCAATAAAAAATTTTAAAAAACCCGCGTCCAGAACTGTTTACAAGGCATACATAACTGAAACAATGAAAACAAGCAGAAAATGCGCGAGGAAGTGAAAAAGTTGGCGACAGCTTCGCCGCCGGGGTCTCGGTGAAAAAAACCATTCCGCTCTTTCGCTAAACATGCAGGTCCATCCGCTAAATAATTAGTGACTGGGCAACCCTAAAGATTCCACTACGCCTCATATGGCTTCAAGCGACCGTCCGACCCCTTCAAATGACAAAACTCCAAACATTTGTGACACAACAGACAGCTGGGTCAATTAAACTCCTCTGACAGACTAAAACCAACCGGTTCATTGAAATCCCTTTGGTCAAAATGATCTTTCCTGTTGTTTCAGACGATCGATCCTTTATGTTTATGTTTACAAAACCTAGACACCCGAAGTCCCTCAAAAGGTCTCCCCCTTCATTTACCCATTTGAATTGAGCGTCGAGCGGTCGGCTGCAGGTTTTTGCTGCCGTTAGAATCTTCTGGTTGTCGTTCGAATCTCTGCCGCGGCGATCCGAGAAGAGCGCTTCAAGATGGTCACGTAAGCCCCACATTATTCCGTCAAATACGTTTCTCATTTTCAGGAAGAAGTCAGGGCAAAGTAAGGAAATGATTCGCAGCAACAGCAAACCGAAGAGCAGGTCGCTGGCATCGAAGGACAATTTTTCCAAAGCTGAATTGTCGTCCGAAGGGAAGTCGAAGTCCGTCGCCAAGTCGCAGGCGAAGTCGAAAGTTTCGAAACGGGAAGAAGGCGACGAACAGCCCGTCGATGAAGCGCTTTTGAAGACAATGGGACGTGCCCTGACGCATAACCAATGGTGAGGACAGTTTTGGGTTTCATTTTGTATTTTTGCTATTTTCGGTATCACGGACTCATGCCTCGAGACGAAATTGAAGACCTTATTCAAGAAGGACGGCGATTTTCTTGTGCGGAAGACTGAAGTGAACAAGCAGCCAAGGTACGCAATCTCCGTGATGAGCAAAGCGCGTCTTCGCCACATTTTGCTCAACTACAAGGACGGACTTTGGTGCTGAGAGAGGTTAGCGTCACCTTAGCGTCAAAAAAAATTGTCTGCTCTAGGCCAAGAAGAAGACCCTCACAGAGCTCAATCGGTACCACGTGAAGGAAAAATACCCAGTCCAAACCGACGGAACGCTCCTAGTTTCTGCCGTTCCTCGTCCGGATTTCTACATCCTGCACGAGCACATCGAGGTGAAGAAGAAGCTCGGAGGAGGCGCTTTTGGTGAGGTCTTTACCGGCGTTTGGAAGAAGAACGACAGCGAAACCGTCGATGTGGCTGTGAAGAAGTTGAAGGGGATGATGCTTAAGAAGCAGAGAACCGAGTTCGTCAAGGTAAGCCTAGTTCGACCAAAAACCCCAAAATTACGTATTTTAGGAGGCAAAACTGATGAAACGCTTCGACCACGCAAACATCGTTCGCGTTTTTGGTGTAGCGCCGCAGGAAGAACCTGTGATGATTGTTCTCGAACTCGCCTCTGGAGGATCTCTTCTGGTAAATCACTCCTTGGTCTCAACATTTAATCATATATCTCTTTTAGAGCCACTTAAAAACGCATCCAGATGTGACCACCGATCAACTCCTCAACTACTGCAAGGACGCGGCTCGTGGAATGTGTTATCTCTCTGGACGTCAGGTAAACCCTCCCATTTTTGGCCCTTTTTGACCTATCCACGTTTAGGTGATCCATCGTGACATCGCTGCTCGAAATTGTCTACTTGGAGGCAAGGACGAGCTGAAAATCAGCGATTTTGGACTTTCCGTAGCCGACACTTCGCTGGTGAAGCTCGACAAGCTCAAGAACATGCCGGTTAAGTGGCTAGCCCCGGAAACCTTGAAAAAAGGCGAATTTTCCATCAAATCTGACGTGTGGTCCTTTGGTGTCCTCTGCTGGGAGATCTTCTCCCACTGCAAATCGGACCCGTTTCCTGGAGAAACGAACGCTGAGGCTAAAAAGAAAATTTTATCAGGTATGGTTGGGGTAATTAGAACATTAAGAGATATTCCAGCTTAGGAGAAACACCAATGAAGCCCCCAGAAGGAACTCCAACCCTGGCCGTCGCTGTCATGAAGCTCTGCTTCACCCAAAGCCCAGACGAGCGGCCCGATTTTGAAGCCGTTTTCAAGCTGTTGGCGCCGAAGGAGACGCCACCTCAACCCATGGATGCGTGGGATACCTATGCGATGTAGAGGTGATCTTTATGAATTACAGGAAAGGCTTTTATTTCTTACGTTTACAAGATTAGCTTTATGAGTTTCATTTAGAAGTTGTGGCCCTAAAGAGGGCCGTTGGGTTTAGAGAAGAGATGCTTCAGGCTTAAGCGCGTTCTCCGCGGATGCGGCGAGAGCTGGATGTCCTTGGGCATGATGGTGACTCGCTTGGCGTGGATGGCGCACAAGTTGGTGTCCTCGAAGAGACCGACGAGGTAGGCTTCGGCGGACTCCTGGAGGGCGAGCACGGCGGACGACTGGAAGCGGAGGTCGGTCTTGAAGTCCTGC
Source organism: Steinernema carpocapsae (assembly GCA_000757645.3). NCBI lineage: Eukaryota > Metazoa > Nematoda > Chromadorea > Rhabditida > Steinernematidae > Steinernema > Steinernema carpocapsae. Next base: position 202,302 of record AZBU02000014.1, on the reverse strand, counting down.
GCGATCTCACGCACAAGGCGCTGGAAAGGTAGCTTGCGGATGAGCAACTCCGTCGACTTCTGGTAGCGACGGATCTCGCGCAGAGCGACGGTTCCGGGGCGGTAGCGGTGAGGCTTCTTGACACCTCCGGTGGCGGGCGCCGACTTGCGGGCGGCCTTGGTGGCCAGCTGCTTGCGAGGAGCCTTTCCTCCGGTTGACTTGCGGGCGGTCTGCTTGGTACGGGCCATTTCGAGCAAAACTCAGATAACTGATGCAGGATGCAGGGAGGAGAGCGCTTAAATGGACGCGATTGTGATGCGAAGAGGCGGGTCAGGGCGCGCTCCGGTGGGCGGTCGTTCGCGCTTCGGAACTGCATAAAAGCCACTCCTACGCTCTCCAAATCACATTCAGTCGATTGTTTTCATCATGTCTGGCCGTGGCAAGGGAGGCAAAGGACTCGGAAAAGGAGGCGCCAAGCGCCATCGCAAGGTGCTCCGCGACAACATCCAGGGCATCACGAAGCCCGCAATCCGCCGCCTCGCCCGCCGTGGAGGCGTGAAGCGCATCTCCGGACTCATCTACGAAGAGACCCGCGGAGTTCTGAAGGTCTTCCTCGAGGGAGTCATCCGCGACGCCGTCACCTACTGCGAGCACGCCAAGCGAAAGACCGTCACCGCCATGGACGTCGTCTACGCGCTCAAGCGCCAAGGCCGCACCCTCTACGGATTCGGCGGTTAAGTCGATCATCGCCACTTCTCTAACCCAACGGCCCTCTTTAGGGCCACAATCCCACGTGAAACTCTTTAAATCTTCCAGTCTTTATGTCAATGAAACCAAGAAACGTTCCATGAATTGAAATTATATTTTGCGCCAAAGGTCCACCAGTTTACAGGTCCAGCTAAGACTCATCAGGAAGTGTTCTCCCGCCAATTTGTCGTTATTCTTGAACTTGAAATTGATTTTATTGCAGTACTATCATACATCAACACATAAATATTCTCTTTTTACAAAACTTTGGTCAAAGCGCATCAGTTTTTGATGCCATCAAAGTGAACCGCTCCTCGTATATAATCACAATTTTGGCGCCAAAAAATATTTGACTCCAGCACTTGTCGGTAACTTTGAAACGACACTCTCTTGCTTGAGACTCATTCGCTTAATTTCGCATATTCATAAGCACATTTTATCCCATAACAGCCACATAAAAGCATTCCTAGAGCTCCCATCCTTCAAGGTAAGCAATGACAGCGCCGATGGAGGAAACGCACATGAAGAAGACCGAAAGGGCGATGCCAAAAGCGGCGCAGCCCAGGATTCTTTCCTCCCTAAAAGCCCCACAATGAAAGCACTGCTGAAAGCAGAGAAATTCCTTACCTCAGCAAGCGGTTATCGAAACTTTGCTTCTTCCTGAGCTTCTTCCTCTTTCCATTTTGGTTCGTGTTTTCCGAGAATTTCACATGCTTCTGCGTGGCCTTCTGCCTTTGCTCGATCTTCTTGTCCATCTCCTTCTGCTCTTCTCTGGAATCCTGTTAAACGAAGTTATATAAAAAGCAAAGACGAGAAATGCAAACTCACAAATTCATCTTTGACGGTGCTTATTTGCTGGTCGTCTCGTTTGACGTTTTTCTCGCCGTTGACGCCGGTTTCTGTGGCTTCGACCGAGGGATTCGGAGCAAACGTTTCGTATTTTTCGGAGTCTTCGAAGAGGTCCCGAGGAGGCTTCGCGCGCCTCTCAGACGACTCCTCCTGTCTGCTTTTCGGCTCCTCTCGGAAAACCTGAAAAAGGACCCTGAAAACCTCCAATACGAAGAAAACTTACAAATTCACCGGTCAGAATGGCCGTTGGCTTGTTGTCCTCCGAGCTGGCAATTTGGTTTCCGCTAAAGGGAGTTTCGGGGGTATCGGCGGACGGAGTCGGGTCCACCGTTTCGTACGTTTCGGAGTTGACCATCGAAGAGAAGAGATTTTGATCCGACCGCTATGCGGCTTGAAAACGAGGGGAATGCAGAGGGGAGTCTTGAAGCTTCTGGGGGCGTTCGAAGAGTCTATACAGCGTCTGTCCAGAATGGGGTCTCGGATGCTTCCAGGAAATATCATTCAAGCGTGAGTGCATTTAAGTGAAGCGGTCGATCGTTTTATCAACCATTGGCCTTCACTTGCAGCTTTCAGAGCTTCACGGTGCTCTAACAAAAGCAGTGAACCTCACTCAATCCTACAGAACTTGCTCTCACGACTTCTGTTGTGCACTCTTGTGTCGAGATAGAATGCGCCTGTCTGGAAATCATTTGATCTCGAGAGATCGATGGTTGTTGCCCCAGAAGCTGGAGCGACAATCAGCGCAGCTTTTTGTGGAATCTTTAGAGTTGCAAGTGAGTATCACTTCTTCGAGACGCGGAGAACCGTTGCTTATAGAAAAACGTAAATTTTTGTGGCAGTTGTAGTGTTGTCATTTGATGCCGATTCGCGGTGCTTCCGCCTCGTTTTCTGAAGCGCTTTGTCAAATGTTTGTGTGCTCATTGTTCAGGGTGCTTTCTGGAATGGCGTTAGCTGAATTGTGGGTGTTTTAAGCGGTAGAAGAACGTTCTGCATATTGGAGAGGACTGCTGGAAAAGCTCATCAGTGTAGGCGCAAAAGCGAGCATTACTTTGATAAGCGATATATGCGGAAGTGCGAAAGGCGAGAATGAATTAATGGAATTAATAATTAGCAGTTTTTACATTTCCTTCATTCTGAGTCTCATTTAGGATTGTGGCCCTAAAGAGGGCCGTTGGGTTGGTTAGAGAAAAGAGTCTCTGCGAAAAGTCTTCTTACTCGTGGTCGCCACCGCCGGTCTTCTTTGGGAGCAGCGAGGCCTGGATGTTGGGGAGGACACCGCCCTGTGCGATGGTGACTCCGGAAAGGAGCTTGTTAAGTTCCTCGTCGTTACGGACGGCGAGCTGAAGATGGCGCGGGTTGATGCGCGTCTTCTTGTTGTCGCGGGCGGCGTTTCCGGCCAGTTCGAGCACTTCGGCGGCCAGGACTCGAGCACGGCGGCCAGGTACACGGGGGCGCCGGCTCCGACGCGCTCGGCGTAGTTGCCCTTGCGGAGCATGCGATGCAGGCGACCAACGGGGAACTGGAGTCCGGCGCGGGACGAGCGGGTCTTCGATTTTCCGGAGGTCTTCGCCTTGCCCACCTTTGCCTCGGCCTGACATGATGATCGGAGTTGGAGTTGAGAGAGAAGAGTCACAAGCGAGTGAGAATGGAGGCTGTGGGACGACCGTGCTCTTAAATAAGTGTTTTCGAGGCGTGGGGGAGGAGCGAAGAGGTGCGAAGCGACGGGCGGTCGCGCCCCGATCGAGGCATTTAAGCGTCGCCGGTCACCCGATTCTCCACTGTTCCTCTCCCGAACAAACCTCGTTCCTATTTCGACATGCCCCCCAAGCCCTCTGCCAAAGGAGCCAAGAAGGCCGCGAAGAGCCAGAAGTCGACGCGCACCGGCGACAAGAAGAAGCGCAAGTCCCGCAAGGAGTCCTACTCCGTGTACGTGTAGCGTGCTCAAGCAGGTGCACCCCGACACCGGAATCTCGTCGAAGGCGATGTCGATCATGAACTCGTTCGTCAACGACGTCTTCGAGCGCATCGCCGTCGAGGCGTCGAAACTCGCGCACTACAACAAGCGCTCGACCATCTCTTCCCGCGAAATCCAGACCTCCGTCCGCCTCATCCTGCCCGGCGAGTTGGCCAAGCACGCCGTCTCCGAAGGAACCAAGGCCGTCACCAAGTACACCAGCTCCAAATAAGCTGCTACACCCGGAAGACGCCTCTCTTCTCTTAACCCAACGGCCCTCTTTAGGGCCACAATCTTTGAGTGAAACTCTGACTTTCTCCTGAATTTGACTTGCATGAAATCAACTTTTTTTGAGATAAATTTGTAAAGGCTGTTGTGGTTGTCCAACAGAACGCTATTGTGCTAGGATTGCTCGTTCCCGCAAGCAAATAGAAGAAGACAATTTCGATTTTTTGGCAATTTCGCTCTTAACTTCGAATGTATTTTGGCGCCGAAATAAGGGAGCACGAGGTGACCTGTGCGATCGATCAATTCGATGAATAGGTGTTCTCGGTCGCACCGAAAGCGCGCCAATTTTTGGGTCAACAGATGGCTGCTGATGGATCTAGGAACGGGCAAACATATTTTTGCGCCAAAATGCACCATTTCTCGAGAAGTCGTCAGTCCCAGAGCGCTTAGTCATCCATGTCAAAAAAGCGCACCGAATTTGCGTTCAATGGATGGCTGCAGATGCGCCTTAAAGGAGAGCAAAAATCGATCGCAATGGCAAAGAGGGATGATAGGGAGAACAATAGGGAAACGCATTGGTTTTGTGAGATAGCATGTTGAATCCGAAAGCGGACGTTTAAGACAAGGAATATGAGTATATCTAATGGAATTGTGGTTACTTCTGTCCATCTTAAAAGCGTGAGATGAGCTGACTTTTTAGCGCAAAAATAGAGAACAGTAGAATGTGACGGCTTCAAAAATCGATCGTGGTGATCGTTGTCTTGCGAAAGCGCTGAAATTTGGCGCGGAAACAGAACAGCACGATGACCTGCGCAACCGATCGCTTCGATAAGTTGTTCTCGGTCCAAAGCGCGCCAATTCTCCAGTCCTCAGAACGGCAAAGGGAGGCAAATAACAAGCTGTTTGCTTCGGTATCTCGGAACCTGGTCGTGGGAACAAACCGATCAAGGTCAAAACAATAACATCTGCGATCGATAGCTTTAAAAAGCCGGTTTTTTTTGTCAAACCAAAAGCACGCCAATTTTTCGGTGAACTAATGGATGCAGATTGAGTCATCAGAACAGATCTCTAAAAATTCTTGAATTGCGTATGTGAAACTGGTAAAGCTCTCTACAAAAAGGTTCTTTTTGGTTAAAAAATAAAGTAAATTTTTGTGCTTCTCTTACAAAAGATTTATGTTTAATAACGCAAAGGAAATTTATAAAGCGTCGACGGTACCCTAAAAGCGCGCCGAATTCGCATGTTTTCATATGGGTTTTATGATATGGTTTTAAGGGGATAGTAGGTGGGAGTGGGAAGAGATGAATTTTAAAGCGAAAACAGAACAGATCTTTCGGATCGATTGCTTCTGTTCGAACAAAGAAAGCGCTTCTTTTATAACATTGCAGAGAACAGAGAATTGTGATTTTCATTCCAATTTGGCTCCTAGACGGGTAATAAAGGAATGCAAACGTCGTCGACAAGATTTGCGGTTTCACATGATTCACACCCAAGGAGCTTCCCTTTTAAATCCCTTTTAATTTTCTTTTGAAAACAAGTACTAAATTTAGAAAATTCTGCATTGCGATCTGCTTCCAATGTTGTTCTAAAAAGCGTAAATTGAAAAACCAGAGATTCAATTGCTCGTGCAAAAACATTCAATTTTTGGCGCCAAAACAGGACTCGATCGATTGCTGCGATAAGTGGTCTCTCTTGTTGCGCGCCAAATCTTCGGTCAGCAGAAGGACAAAGAGAGACAACAAGAAATGCTTTGGTGTTGAGGGAGCTGTATGAATGTCAAATGGGTTCACCGTCCATGAAAATTCTTATGTCTTGAAATTGAGGCTTTCAGAGGTAATAGTTTAGAGCCAAACCAGGGTGACAAGTCGGTGACAATCGCTTTTCACAAATTCTTGTTTCCCCCAATTGTGTCAATTCGGGTTTTCCGAGAAATCTCCAGGTTGACTAGGTTTAGCGTGAGATTTTATTTGTGGTCGCACATATCTATACCAGTTTCACAGAGAGATTGTGGCCCTAAAGAGGGCCGTTGGTTTAGAGAAGAGATGCTTCAGGCTTAAGCGCGTTCTCCGCGGATGCGGCGAGCGAGCTGGATGTCTTTGGGCATGATGGTGACTCGCTTGGCGTGGATGGCGCACAAGTTGGTGTCCTCGAAGAGGCCGACGAGGTAGGCTTCGGGGACTCCTGGAGGGCGAGCACAGGGACGACTGGAAGCGGAGGTCGGTCTTGAAGTCCTGCGCGATCTCACGCACAAGGCGCTGGAAAGGTAGCTTGCGGATGAGCAACTCCGTCGACTTCTGGTAGCGACGGATCTCGCGCAGAGCGACGGTTCCGGGGCGGTAGCGGTGAGGCTTCTTGACACCTCCGGTGGCGGGCGCCGACTTGCGGGCGGCCTTGGTGGCCAGCTGCTTGCGAGGAGCCTTTCCTCCGGTTGACTTGCGGGCGGTCTGCTTGGTACGGGCCATTTCGAGCAAAACTCAGATAACTGATGCAGGATGCAGGGAGGAGAGCGCTTAAATGGACGCGATTGTGATGCGAAGAGGCGGGGTCAGGGCGCGCTCCGGTGGGCGGTCGTTCGCGCTTCGGAACTGCATAAAAGCCACTCCTACGCTCTCCAAATCACATTCAGTCGATTGTTTTCATCATGTCTGGCCGTGGCAAGGGAGGCAAAGGACTCGGAAAAGGAGGCGCCAAGCGCCATCGCAAGGTGCCCGCGACAACATCCAGGGCATCACGAAGCCCGCAATCCGCCGCCTCGCCCGCCGTGGAGGCGTGAAGCGCATCTCCGGACTCATCTACGAAGAGACCCGCGGAGTTCTGAAGGTCTTCCTCGAGGGAGTCATCCGCGACGCCGTCACCTACTGCGAGCACGCCAAGCGAAAGACCGTCACCGCCATGGACGTCGTCTACGCGCTCAAGCGCCAAGGCCGCACCTCTACGGATTCGGCGGTTAAGTCGATCATCGCCACTTCTCTAACCCAACGGCCCTCTTTAGGGCCACAATCCCACGTGAAACTCTTTAAATCTTCCAGTCTTTATGTCAATGAAACCAAGAAACGTTCCATGAATTGAAATTATATTTTCGCGCCAAAGGTCCCACCACGTTTATAGGTTCAGCTAAGACGCATCAGGAAGTGTTCTCCCGCCAATTTGTGTCGTTATTCTTGAACTTGAAATTGATTTTATTGCAGTACTATCATACATCAACACATAAATATTCTCTTTTTACATAACTTTGGTCTGATTGCTGTGGATGCTTAGATGGCCATTGGACGTCTCCACCAGCGTGTGCCTTTTGGGGATCGACAAAATCGACAGCAGGTTCCTGACGTCCGCATTGTCGGGTCGTATCCTAGAAGCCGTTTCCGCGTCCCTGAGAGCTCCTGCGACGTTTTGTCCGTCAAAGTTCGTTTTTGCCCTGAGAAGCAGGACGTCAAATTTGTAATCTGAAGATCCGTCCATCTCTCTGTTAACCAAATCCAAGGCGTCATTAAGAATTTTTATGGCTTTTTGCGGTTTGGGCGTGTCTTCGATGGTCGAGCCATAGAAATCAAGATTTGGAATTTGATGTTTAGGAGCTTCTGACGGATAGGAATGCACTGGGGGGTTTGGAGGAGCTCGTTGACCTTGTTTGAAGCGTAGCGTAGCCTATGTTGAGCTTCAGCAGTGTTTTTACGGTGGAAGAGAATGTTGGCGTCATCCAGAAGCTTTCTGAGCAAGACCAAGACGTATTTCGGTTCGGAATCCAACGCAGTTTGCCAAGAAGCCGTTCTAAGACGTGCTCCGCGTCGCAGAAACGCATCCACAGCGGCAGAATTGCGGAATTTGATGGCTACTTCAACTGGTCTGAGGCCTGACGAGTTCTTGGCTTCAAGTGAAGGGCCTGGAAGGTCAATGAAGCTATCAAGACCAGTCGTGGTTTGAGATTCGGCTATGATATGAAGGATAGTGTTGCCCAAAGAGTCCACAGCGGTCGTAGAAGCGCCACGTTCGACCAGGAGCGAAGAGGTGGACACGTGGTGGTTGGAGACCGAGTGCATTAAGGCTGTTCGGCCTTTGGAGTCGGCTGCGTTCACAGAAGCGCCTAAATTTGCAAATTACGATTTGTCATGAAAAATTTATGGGTCCTACCTTTGTTAATTAACAAGTCCACAAGTCCGACATGTCCGTGTTTAGCTGCCACCATTAGAGGCGTCAATCCTTCGGAAGTTCGGTCAGCGTTGACGTCGATTCCTGAGTTCATGAGCACGTTCACTACAAGGTCCCAAGAGCCACTTTCGATGGCGCAGATAAGGGCGGATTTGCCTTCGTCACAATAGCCCGATGAAAATTTGGCTCCTCTGGAAATATGAAAACTAATGTTCGAAAAAAATGCTGAAATTTGAATTCGGGTCTGTTGTGAAAGTTTCCCGGCTGTCAAAAAGTCTTGTGAAACGTTTCACGAACATTGCACAACTACCAAGTGGCTTAAAGAAACTTTCACAACTACATGTTGACATTGTGAAACGTTTCTGATTTTTAGGTTTTGACTTAAGTTTGTTTTAATCACGAAACACCCACCTTGAGAACAAAAACTGAACAGCCTGAGCCTGTCCACTCCTGCACGCCGCCTGCATTCCTCTCGCCAAGTCCAATCCATGGGCATTGTTTAAAAGCACCTCACAGATGCCAACATGACCATGTTCTGCCGCTTTCTCGAAAGCTTCATCCGCTTTCGTCGGATCTTCTTTTAGCAGATATCTGACCACAGCCACGTGACCAGTCTCCGCTGCATGGACTAGGGCTTCAGCACACTCGGCTCCATTTGTTCTCAACAGGTTTACAATATCCAAGTGGCCATTTCCTGCTGCTATGACTATGGCCGTCTTGCCGTTGATAGGATTTTCCCTGTTTACGTGGGCGCCATGTTCGATTAGGAGTTGGACCATTATGAAGTTTCCTACAGCTGAGAAACTGGCTAGGAGACTGTTTCCACCCTCTTCTTCGTCCCAGCATGCGTCAGCGTTGGCCCCAGACAGTAAAAGTAGTCTTGAGACCTTGCTATTCGTATAGTGGACGTTCCTTGGGTAGAGAAGCGCCTTAGAGAGATTCTTCCCAGCGGCCTGTTGAGTCCACAGCAACTGGCAATCCTTCGATCTGGACAGATCTTCCGCCACCTCTTCTCGCATGTATTTGTGAGGATTCGCCTTAAGGAGATGATGTCCAAGTTCGAACAATTCTTCAACAGGCAGATTCCCACGACGAACAAGCCTGAGAGCGTGCAGGATGTGTCCATGACGGACGTCCTGACCTTTGAGGAGCCATTCACGGAATGAGTTGTGTTGGATGAGGTAGACGCCGGAATCGTGTTTGATGATAAAGGGAGAGAGTTGGTCCAGGCGATGGGCGACGTCCACGAGGTCCACAGAGTCGTTGTTTATGTTGCAGGAGTTGAGAATGGCAGTGATTTCGGAGCTGTCCAAGGGTTTTAGGGAGGCGATGATGACGGCCAGAATTTTGGAGGCTAAGTCGTGTTCAGGTTTTGAGCTAAAAATTGAAAAGATTAGATTATGGATGAACCATCTGTGAAACGTTTCACGTAAAAAATAGTTTTAAAATTTTGAGTTTAAAATGAGTCTAAAAAGGATAAGAAGACGTTTAACCAAAATCTGAAATGTCACAACACACTGAATTTTAGCAATTTACCTAAAGATACTTTTAAAGTATATTTCGTAGAGCTGAGCGAGATCGTTAGGCAGTGGTTGTCTCAACCCGTGGCTTCCGACCAAAGTGAAACCGTCAATTTGCAAGAGGTCCAAGAAAAGCTGGATGAAGAGATGATTTCCCTGTGACACCTCCAAGACTTGTTCCAGGAATTCAGCCAATGGAGGTGTGGATGTGATAAGGCGCGAGCGGCTTTCGCAGATGCGTCTTTCCAGCTCAGGAGCTACTGTAAGACGGTACTCGAGCAAAATACGAGAATCACGGAAGACGCGTTCGTCGAGAATTGTGTCGTCAATTTGGAGGGTGCGGATGTGCAGGTTACGGACTGAGGCGCGGTTGGAGGAGGTGAGGACAAATCTGAAAATGGAAATTATGGTCAGAAGTCAGAAACTGTGCTATAGAATTTTTAGTTGCAAAGTAAAACGTAGCCAACACATACCTCAAGTACGTCGGCAGCTCATCCTTGATCCTTCCCAATAGCCATTCGATCGAAGCTCCATCCTCATTTCTGTGGAACTCGGCCTCATCAATCGAGTCGATCAAAAAAATGAGGCATCCTTCCTGGATCTGGATCTGCTTTAAAGGCTCAATGATGGTCTTCCGGAACACCATCAGCGGGTCGTGTCTGGCACATTCGCTCAAGCAGAGCATATTTTGTAGAATTGTCGATTTTCCCAGAATGTCCAAATACTCAGCCAATATTGGGACTCGGATTAGCTGAGCGGCAATGTTGCAAATGAACTCAGGCAGCGAGCAACTGGCGGAAGAACCAAGACGACAAAAATGGAATCCCACGACTTGGGCACCGACGCCTCGAAGCCATTCGTAGTTGACGGAAGAAATGTGAGGTTCTTGGAGGGAAGACTGCGAAGACGAGACCACGATGCCCGAATCTACCGTATTCCCATTGCTCTTGGCACTGTTTTGAAGTAGAGGAGAGTGGAGGAGAATCTGGGTCAGAATAGAGGTCTTTCCAGTTCCGGAGCCACCCTCGACAAGGACAAACTGGCACTGGTCGAGGATAAGCATTTGGTAAAGCTCCTTAAAGACCCATTCTCGGCCTAGGAACACGGATTCCAAAGATGAATCGGGAAGGGCGTCTTGAATTTCGAAGAGCACGGGAAATTTCTGAAATATGGATTTTCAGAGGAGATGAGAATGTAGGCTTTACCGAGAGAAGTTGACTTGTTTTGGTGTTTGGAGACTTGAGACGAAGAGCTACGTCGTGGGGATGGATGCCGTTGAGTTGGTAGGAATTCCGGTTGAAAATGCTTCCTTGGCGCCGGAGGGTCGATGAGGCTGAAAATGACAGGATTGTTGAAAGATCGCGGAAGTGGTGAAACGTTTCACACTTGAAATCACATGTACAACGTATTTTAATGAAATAGTTAATTCTTGACAAAAGGTTGCGATGAATGAAACGAGATAAGACCGTGCGGAAACGTTTCAAAAGCATTTTAACGAGCCGTGAAACGTTTCCCGCAAAGCCATCACATTTATGCAACGCTTTATAAGCATTTCATAAACCGATTCCATAAACTGATTGCTTCTCTAAACCTTTCAATCTAATTGCTTCACCCCACTTACCAGAAGACATAGGCCTTGCAACGCTGCTTCCCTGCAGCAAACTGATGGTCGAATAGGCCGGCGACGACAACGAGTCATCTGAAAAAACGCCACTTTCAGTAAACAGCGCGAACTTAACCTTGTCGCCTACCCATCCAGCACGCATCATAAATCTCACCGCTAGGGGCGTAGGACGTGTTGGGCAGTTGTAGGAACTGCTGATGGCGTCGCGCACTCGCGGGACTCATCAACTTTTTCATTTGTTCCCGAATCGCGTTTTCCGCCTCAGCGGGGTCCGGCGGCGGTAAATCCGCCGCGAAAAACTGTCGACAAGGCGGCGCTGTTTGGTGGGACGCCCCAGGCGCACGCTGCCGCCACAAGCTCCTCTTCCGCCGCTAATAGCCTCATCGGGGGGTCGCGGGGCACCCCGGAGCGATCCAGCCCGGCGTTCGATTAGTTGAGGCGATGGAGGTACTTCGATTGTGGATTGCCGGCTCGTTGAAGCGGTGCACGAGGGGGGTCGCTCGAAGTTCCATCCGGTTGCGTCTTCGACTCCGCTATTTACTGGAACAGGAAAAGAGTAAAAACAGTCGCCTAAGCTAAAATTGAGTCGAAAATAACGCTTCAATAATTAAGTTAAAAATTGAAATCAAACGCAGTGTCCCTGACAGAGCAAGTGCGGGTTACGGTAGCGGCGGCGCTTGCATTTGTACGATGTTCGCCGTCGCCATTCTTTCCATTCTTGATTTTCGTGGTTTCGCGCGCCGTGTAGAGTGGCGGGGGAAGAGCAACGGTGAAAATTTTCTTCAAACGAAACGCGTAGCGCCGAGTGTTGCAAAATATGAATTTGTGAGGCGCGAAGCACCGAATAATGCTGATTTGAAGAAAATACTGTCGCGCAAAAGCGCGCGAGGCTCCGTTAATGAAAAATAATTAATAAAAATGCGTGACAAATTTACTGTAAAATGAAAAGGCTCCTCAACAAAAAAGCACATACAATGTTGCCCCAAAAAAGTATTTTAAAAATATCAAAACTGTGATAAAAAAGGCCTTGCAGTGTGCAGAATTTATAACTCCACAGAAACTTGTATTATCTCTAGAATTGGAAATTGACAATTGCAAAAAAACGTTATCCTAAACTTGACTCATTTAAAAGTTTCAATTTCAGGTTTCAAAGTACACAAATAGCATATCGAATATCATTTCGTGCAGTCATGTAAATTAAGTACGTTTAAAATTTCGATATTTGAGTGAAAAACTTTTATTTAAAAATCATTCAAAGTAGAAAACTTCTCGGAAAAATGAATTTTAACCACGAGAAAGTTCAATTGAAAATTGAAATTAGTTTATGGCCGGAAAAACAAGTTCCGAAAAAATCAATAATTGGTATTTGTTCAAAGTGAACCAAAATCTCTAATTACGGAGAATATGCAAATTGAAAAATTACTAATACTTAACGAATCGATAAAAAAAATGGTAACAGAAGCTTCAAAATTATTAATATGCCAATAATTTTAGCATAAGCTGTTCACTCAACATGGAAAATATTGTCATTATCCCATAAACAGCCCATGTACAATTTTAGTGCAAGTCTACAACATCAAAAATAAATAAAGTTTTAAATTTGTTTTTTTTATTTTGAAATTTGAAACCAAATTTTCCTAAACTCACCAAGCGCCATAGCTCCTAAAAGCTTAGCAGGCTAGTAGGCAACTAGTCGTGGAAGAAACCACAAGGAAAAGACGACAAGATTGATGCGATGAGACGGAAGAGATAAGGAATGATAAACTGAGCGTTTAAGAAGAAGTGCAATTTGGAGATTTTTCGGGTGGCGAAAACACTGGCCTCAAAAAATTTAATGAACTTTTCCTGTTTATAGTTTACATGTGTACCTTGTTCAAGACCATTTTGACCATTTAAACAATTAGTGTCACTCTGTGTGACCAAACCCGCCAGTTTCCAACTTCATCAATTACCCTTAAACTCTTCCAACACTTCTCCTTCCACTTTACACCCATCGCTCCCTGTTCATTAATAACGTCATAAAAGCGCACTTAAAGATCGCGCGCCACATGGAAACAAAAACAAATAAACCTAAATTCTTGTAATCTGAAATCTTGAACCCACCTTTCCTGCTCCGGCTGAGTCTCGGCGTAGCTGGAAGTCGGAAAAGCTGATTGCGGAACGGGTTTATCTGCTTCAGCGACCTCCGCAGAGATCCGAATCCGTTGAACGAGCGCCGGTTTTCCTGCTGTTGTTGCATCTCTTCTTGTGGCTGTCGCTAAGCGCGACTAATCGCCTTCCTCGCAGAGCGGCGCGACCTTCTTGTGCGGGACGCTGCTGAAATACAAGAGAGAGATGACTTTTCAGCACCCGAAATCGCCCCTCTGTCCCCTCGCAATCAATTCATTAGTTTGTGCAACGCCACACACGCGTGTGAACCGGTTTACCCCGGGAGAAGATGCCCGGCGTTGACAGCGATACGCGAAGACCGTCATCGCTCGGATTACGGGGAGGCCGAATGCTTCGGAAGGCGTTTTTTGCTCACATACAGTTGCACTTAAATTCTAAGGTACACGACGCAAACGCGAGGAGGGGAACGGGAAGGACAAGTGATTATGCGTTTTGCCATCCTTGAGGAGTGATCATCAACAAAAGTTATTCTTAAAAAAACTCAGTTCTGAACACCGTAAAAATGTAATCTTAACAACCAAGAAAATTATGTAAAAATTCTTCAATAAATTTAGATTTGACAGATCGATCGAACGAAATTCGTTAATTTCGACGAATTAAAATAGGTGAACACGTTTTTAATAAATCTTAAAATTTTGAATGTTCTACAAAAAGTAGATTTTCAGTAACGTTATTTGAAAAGATGATTGAAGAGCGTTAAAAAAATATTTGTCAAGGATAAATTTGTATAAAAAGTATTCCTGCTTCAATCAAACCCAAAGAATTTACATTTGTTGTGACAGTGTATATAATCGTTAAGCGGGAATCGTGCGCAAACTTCATAAGAAAAGGAAAAAAGTTAAAAATCAAGTGTTAAAGTTCGCACTCTACGAAAAGAAGATCTTAAATTTTGTGTCGGAGATTTACAACCAAAAATAAATTAAAAATTGTGTAGAAATTAATATTTGTTAAGTTATTGACAAATTGTTAGAATCCTTTACTTCTTCAATCAGACTATTAAGAATTTAATCCTTGATGTAATAATTGTTCAGCGCGATTCGCGCGCAAACTGCAAACTTATTAAGTGAAAAAAGAAGTGGAAAAGCACGTGTTAAAGTTCGCACATGATCCGAAGATATTTTACTTTACGAAAACAGAAAACAGAACGTAGGATAAAAAGTTGAACTATTTGATTTGACCATGTTAAATTATCTTCGCAATGCACACGGTCAACCCAAAAATTAGATTTCTTTAAAGCACAAAATATCAAACAATTGCATACAAAAACCTTCTCATTCGTTAGTCTTGGTGAAGAAAATTGATAAATGCTATATTAATTGAAAAACAACTTACAAAATCTTAAAGTTTTGAGTGTTCTAGATAAAGAAGATCTTGAAATTTGTATGGGAAATTTACAACCAAAAATTAAAATATTAAAATGAAAATTATTCAATAGAAAGGATGGCCGGAAATCGTTTATATCACAGGATGGGCCAAGAAAAATACCCTCTACAGGACCAGACAGGAAGCATGTGTCTGGTTGAAAGGGGAGCTGTCTGGGGAAAATCATTTTGTGAGATAAAGTGTCCTGTAAATGGTCGGTCCATTCAAGGAATGCCGTCTTCGTCGTCAAGTTATCGCAAACGAAGGACGTCAAATCGAGCAATTCTTCAATCACGTACGTTTTTTGTTGTTTTCTGTAGAAAAAACCACGATTTCACCACTCGCTCGTGTTCCCTCATGAATTTGCGAATAACCAATCCCATGGCCTGTGGCGCCACGTAATGATTTTAAATCGTTAGTTAAAAATAAAAAATTGAGATATTATATGATAATAGAAATGGAAACTGATTCAACTGACAAAAATA
Organism: Steinernema carpocapsae; assembly: GCA_000757645.3. Classification (NCBI taxonomy): domain Eukaryota; kingdom Metazoa; phylum Nematoda; class Chromadorea; order Rhabditida; family Steinernematidae; genus Steinernema; species Steinernema carpocapsae. The sequence continues at coordinate 187,239 of AZBU02000014.1, read as the reverse complement.
TTGTTTAATAAAGTCTATTTTGCACAACAAGTTGCGTTTTAAAAAATATAGAAGCATATTCGAGACTCCCAAAATTTAAAAAAAATCATTGGTGAAATTTTAAATCAGCGATCCGCTTAAATGACGGGTGCAAAACAAAAATTCACAAAATAAATTATTCAATTAAGTGTTCGCTGCCCAATGAATCTCTTTCTGGCCAGTTCTATTCAAAACTAAAAAAGGGGAGTAGGCACAAAAAATTAAATTGTTTTAAAAATTATTCAAAAAGATCGAACGAACTTAGCAAGATAAATCAACCGGGAACCGCTTTAATCACGTCCTCCCTGCTTGAAACAAGAAATGGCTGATGCGATTCGCCGATTTGTTTGAATCGCAATTGATACATTTTGACAGCGCTGCCAGCAGAGCGAACCGAACGAACGCAGAAACGTGATGTAATACAAGACGAGCCGTAAAATGCGCAATAAACATTGTTGCTCGCTCCTTCGTGGGTCTTCCTCAGCGCGGCCAAATCTTCGACGCTTCTTCGCCCGCGCGTTCACAAACCGTGAACGATCCCAACCGCGCGCAAAACAAAAGAGTCTGCGAGAGGCGGCTGTGGGAATGACCACTGGTTTGTGGGAGGTTGTAAATTCACAAGCGCATTTGATGGGAGTCGTTTTTGACGGCGTTATTGGGTTGATTGCGTTGGTTATCATAATATAGATTTTTGCGGACGTTCAAACATGCGCGCAAAATAAACAAAAAAGACCATTTTACAAAGCGACAGCATCTGCAAAAAATGTAAAAGAATCAGTCCCTAAAAACGATGACAACACTAATGAGACTTCTATTTTCTAGTTTTTAAGACTAAAATTTAGTGCGAACCACTACGAACCTCGTTTTAAAGTCATCACTGAAGAAGTTTGAATCCGGACAATAGAAAAAATTTGACTCACGGTTGTCAGTTCAGTATCAAAAAACGATTCAATTTTCTGATAAATGATAAAAGACTACACTAAAAATGTCCAAAAAATTAATGAATGTGCTGGCGTAACAGTGATTTCAAGCGGTAAATGATCTTGAGCTGCTTTCTGGAAACGCATCAAATTTTTATGACACAGAATTAATAAGCACTCGCACGACTGCACAACAAAAAAAACATGAAAAGGGTAAAAAACTTGATTCTAATGAAATCGTACCGCGATCGTACCGCTTACGCGCAAAAATTAAATATAAAGTTTAAAAAATCTTACTAAACGTCATTTTTTAAAGGCCCTCACTCAAACTTGGAAAAATTGTAAAAACTGATAAAAATTTTCAATGTTGTTTCGGATGGTGACTCCGATGTGCAAAAAAGTTAAATTGATTAATCTTGTTTAAAAATTAAAATAGTTGCCACCTTAAAAAAAGAACTAAAAATTGAGCAGTAAACTTACCATATCATTTTTACGAAACTGAAAAATTTAGGGTTCGAAAATTAGTGACTATTATTTATGATAATGGTGAAAATCGCATAACGCACAGGAGTTTTTGAACATGGATCAAATTTTAAACTTTTAGGTTATGATTAAAAAACAATTTAAGAAAATGCTAAAAAGGTGTAAAAAGAATCTATAAGGATTAAATTCATCTAATGTTAAAATGTCAATCTGTGCTGCAACGCGGCATTGGTCGAAAATTATCAATTGATCCTTTCCGCAAAAATTTATTTCAAAATTGATAAATTTAAAAGTTTTGCATCCAACTTTCAGCTGCAAAAAATGGATTCAATTCTCTAATGAACATGCACAAGGAGCGGCTTAAAGATAAGCTTTTCAGGCCAAAAAAGCCAAAATTACTAAAAAATAACACAGCTAGTGATTGTATGTGATTGCAAAAAATCATTATTTTAAGCCTTAAGCTAATAACTGTTGTTAACAAAATGATAAAGTCTCAAACGATTTGCTTTCGCTAGCTGCATGCAAAAAATTTGATTGAATAAATTAAAGAACGATTCACCGCTCACAAAACTGGTGCAAAAACCATTATTTCAAACGTTGAGACAAATACTTATAAAATCTGATGAAAAATCGAGTGATATATAAACGGTCAAAAATGTATAAATCGGTTAAATCAAGACGAACTTCAAGTTTTATTAAAAAATAATCCATTCGCCCACTTCTATGAAATTGTCAAGCGCTCTGCTGTAAGCTACAAAAGAATTTGATGATAATGAGAATTACGACTAACCACCAAAAAGCAGTTTATTATAAAAAAACAAATACTACTCAAATAGATCAAATCAATGCCAAATTCGACTTCTCAAAAACACATTCCATCTGCCCACGTCCATGATTCACGTTCAACACCATCCACTTCTTAACGTCGCAGTTCCATGCTCAACGAAAAAAGCGCAGAAACGGTAGCAAGAGGCACTCAGCCACTCATTGAAAGAGGCGACGAGTGCGAACGAATCTCTTAGAGTCTTACAGCGATCACCAAACGCTGCTGCCCGAGAGACCCACAAAGAAAAAACCCGTGTAATCAAAGTGGAATCCTGTTGGACAACAATAATTCTCTCGGGAGCTGCGGGAGCGTCTTGTGGCGAATTCGCGTCTCGCAGAAGAGGTGCGTCGAAGGCTCGCCAAATGAAAAGCAAACAAACCGTCTTTTCGAACTCGTCATCGCTCTCTGGACGGAGACTAGAAAGAGCTCTGGTGAACACTGTTCGGACTCATGGGAATGGTATAAATTTCAGTAGGTTTGTTATTCTTTGTTCAGAACGAGCATCTACACAAAAGGCTCCAATTATGTTTTTAGCGGTAAACATACAAATGTAAAAAAGATTTTTTAAAAGAACATCAATTTTTAAAGACAGCTTGAATTGTGTTCAAGAGACCAAAAAAAGCAAGCTATCATTTGATTGAAATACACTATGTATGAAGTTTAAAACTTCATATCTGAAAAAAAGAATTATTTAATTTTTAGTACAGTTATAAAGCTGTGTTTGGTGCGAACATTCGCATAACTAGGCTGCCATTTTTAATTAGAAGTTAAATTATGAAAATCTATCAATAATATCAAAACATTTTTTTCCGTAAAGGCGCAAAAACAATCCAAAAGGACAAAATTGTTCTAAATTTTAAACTTTTGCGTAAAAACTTTTAAACTTTTAAACTTAAGGTTTGCGGGTTCACATACAAATTAGAGTGTAATTCTGTGAATTAAGGTCACGTACATTACACAAAAACCAAAGTTGGTGATAAAAATACATTTATAAAGGATGTAAATATTTGTGAACGGCGGATTGTGAAAGCCATCCGAAAGATCAATGCTTAAGAAATTGAAATTAAACACTTTTTACAAAACTTTTCAATTTATTGAATTTAGAAATGCATTATTATAAGAAGCCATAAAAAATGTTTTGCTGCTCTCCAAATCCAATCTCTGCTTGGGCGAAATACCCATCTAAAGATCAAACGCCCGCTTCTTGGTTTTTAATAACATTCGCTCAAAACACACGAGAAGAGCGCGCAGCGGCGTCCAAGACGACGCCGACTTTTTGAGGGGCAAATATTGTGGAGGGCTAAACGACGGGGGAGAAGATGAGCCCGAAGGAGAAGCGAAAGAAGACGGAGATAAATCATTTCGGGAAACGGAAAAAACTCCGCGCGCTAGTGACAATCAATGCCGCAAGCCGACACGAGCGTCCGCAGCGTCCGACGCAGATTTGCATATTGGTGTAAGGGAAGAAATTGGAGTGCTGTGGCCTGGTGACCTGGGTTGAGGGATTAACAATGAAGAGGTTATTTTGTTGAATAATCGCAAATAATGATTTAAAATGAGCCCTTGGAGGTAGGAAAAACATAATTTAAGCAATTGAATCAAAATTTTCCACTTAAAAATTTGATTAATGGTTAAGATTTAAATTTTATTGGCGTAGTTCGCACTATACATATACAAAAAATAAACGTATCTCAGTCTACAAAAATATATTTTATTACAACTAAAATTTAAATTGAGAGGAGTAAACCAAATTTTGTGTAAATTGCAAATGCTTGTTCTGGAAAACCGTCGGCAAAAAAATTTTAAGCATTTGTTAAAATTGATTTTAATAAAATTTTGAGTTCAACGCTTTCAAGCGAGATAAAAGTCCACAAAGTCAAAACTATTAAAAAAACAATGATTTAAAATTTAAATTAGAACTCGGATACAGGCAACAACAAAAAAAGTTTTTAAAGTCATTTATGAAAAAACTATTTTTCCAACTTTCTTGTACGTAGTCAACATGGCGTTCTAATAAACCAAAATGACTATTCGGATGACGTACCCATAAAAAATAGTTTGATGCAAATCGCTTTTAATAAACTCAAAACGGTTTCGCGAAAACTAACTGAAAAGCCAAGTTAGTACTTCTACGAGTGCTAAATCAAAATAGACTTCCTAGAGCAGCAAACAAAGGCGACAAAAACTGCTTTCTATTTTATCATGATTCCTTTGACAATGTTCAAAAATAGCCTGTTTGAAAGAATCTCATTAATAGCCAAATTGGTGGATATCTGCTACGAAAATATACGTTCTGACGATAGAATTAAAAACTATATTGAGCTCAACTCGTTAAGCAAAACGAAAATCTACAGACAAAAAAATTATGATTGTAAATTTAAATGTTTGAATCAGAGAGTCGCTATAAAAATGTGTCGCCAAGAAATCTAGGCATTTGTTTGATTGTTTGTTTTGTCAAATTGATTTTAATTACCTGTACTATTGGTCCGATTTTCGTTTTATTTCAATCAATTAACGATCCCAAATTTATCAAAAATAATACCACGAGAAAAAGCCATAAAATTCTATCACTGGCTCCAACACCCCACGAACCAAGCTATAAATAATACTAAGCAAAAACACCTCGTCCATCACCACTCGGAACACCAGAAAACCTTGTTGCAGTGAAATTGTTTACCTCTAGCAGGCGATAAAATATGACAGCACATAACGCGCTCACCCTCGCCAGAGTACCTGCCCCATCCTCGCCTTAGGCTCAGGTCAAATAACAACATTACTGCGTCGCTTTCCGCCGCCAGGGGTCGTCCGCCCTGATACCGTCGAAGGAGAAAGCTAGTCGTAAAATTGTTCATTCGAACACCTGTCGAAGGAACAAGCGACAAGCGGACACTCACTCGGACACAACACGGACGCGTATTTGCATATTTGCTCACCGGCGGCGGTTCTGGGTACACAAGGCCGGCCGGGAGTGGCGTGAAACAGAAACATCGGTGAACCGTTCCTTCAGCGGCGGCAGCGACGACGTGTTGCAGGGTGAGAAGCGGGTGCTGCAATTTATACACAACAGGTCTTCTTAAGAGGGTAGTGAGCCCATGGGTTGGGCAAGTGGAGGGTTCTTATGGGATTTGGGGTTAATAATTTATTTGGGCGGTATGGCGTTGTGGTAAAGAAGTACGAAATTCAAATTTAGCAAAGTAGTAAAGCTCAAAAGTTGAAGAAACAAAAAATGTCTTTTGTCTACAATTTGAGTTTACAGACAGCTCAACAATGGTGCCGAAAAAGTTGCAAAAAACCTATTTGAATTATATTTAAAAATCATAGCAGCATTTCCACAACGACAAAAATTCTCAAACTTTTAAATTTATGTATTTATTAATTTAACTAAAACGCAGCCAGAACCATTTAAAAAATCAAACATCTTGAATAGAAAATCCGAAATGACTTTTTGCAGCAGCTGGAACATATGTTGCTGTAGGTGGATACTAAGGCAAATCGAACCACAAAACGCGAAATCGCACCCCATCTGTTTTAATCGCTTTAAACTGACAACTTCCGATCGAAGAGATTGCGTTGTTTGGAGAGATAAACTATTGTGAAATCAACAAGATTAGTGGAATAATAGCTTGGCTATGGCGTATCAAAGATCTTGTGCAACGCATAAGATTTACATGTGCGTTTTCAGAATAGTGAGCTCTTGTCGATTGGAAATGTCGAAAAGTCAACGAAATTGGGACACAAAGATAACATGAAGGAATCCGAATCAGGGCTGTGCAAGTTTCGGAGTTTCGAGCCTTTTTTCAGTATTAAAACTCAACTTGAAATCTTGTCTGAAATTGATATAGTTCCAGCACATATTTTAGGTAATTGTTCGCCATATTGATTTTCAAAAATTCCAAAAATTAAAAATATATTTTTATATTTTTAGACGGCACTTTTTTTAAATTTTCAGTCAGAAATTCTACCTAAAAAAATTTCAATTTACAACACGAAAGAAAGAAAATTTACAGCAAGTTTCAAGTTTGCACAGTCCTAGTCGGAATACCTTTAAATACATGGAACAATTTTGAAAAGCATACCAAATGATAAAAATTATCAAGCTTGAATGCTGCAAGTCGACTGCAACTGTGTCAATCAAAAAACCTTTAAATATGGCAAAATTTTGAATTGTTTTGTTTAAAAATCCATTTGTATAAAGAATTCTTTTGAAACACCTCACCGGAACACCTCACCGGAACCTTCAAAGTTGTTACACCCAGAAATGAGCAAGCTTAGTCAATTCTGGTAGTACTCGGCGCGCTGAACAACGTGGTATAGGTCACTCGCGTGCATTTTAACCAAAAAGGCCCTTAAAACGCGTTTAAAAGTGCCAAAAATTGGCCCGCGGCGATGTATTCACGATCAGACAAGATGCAATTGTCAGATGTAATTTCCACAAAAATTGTTTTGCCAAAATTCAGACAAAAACATGAAAACCATCCGCGTCCACTTCCGGTCTGACCAAAACGAAAGCTTGAAAGTGCAGGAAAATCAAATTTAACTTTTAGCAAAACGTTTTAAAAAGAGATTAACGCCAAATTCAACGCCAAAAATTACTTATGAGATAATTTTATTGCAGTAAGCTTTTGAATACCTACAAGTAAATAACAATAATTAAAAACTGAATTCACCAAAAATGATAAATTAAAAACTTGAAATAATCTCTTGCGAAAAATTCAACGAAGTGGGATATACAATTTTGGCATTGAAAAGTCCGAAAATCAGTTGACCGATTTCTCGACCAAAAATAAAACCTAAAAAAGACTTATTGATTGAATCGAATTTTCTATGTACGCATTTACAAAATCTAATTCCAGTCAGACTTCCAAACCAGTGTAATCACAAACTCTCATGTTAACGACGCATCAACTTTTAAAAAAATGTTAGAATTTTTTATGTACAAAAAGACCTAAAGTAATGTTTACTGGAGCTGTCACCAAAAATTTCCACTTAAAACCTCCAAGCTGATTTGATCGTTACAATGACAAACCGCAAAATTTTGAATTTATCTGAACGACAAATTTCATTTTTCCAAGCATTTTTACAGACGGCTTTCGGTCAGACGGAAATCCGCATAATCACGAATTCCCACGGTGGCGACAACAAAGTGTATATTAAACTAACTTTAAACTAAACTCTTAAACTCCCACATCGTCAGGACTGCGCTGATTCGCTCCAGTCGCATTTGAATTGAGTGGCGGAATGCCTCGTCGACGGAATTGTGACCTCGCGAGCAGCTTAGCCTGGGCGAACTTATCGATCGGTGATCGGTGGTTCTACGATGGGAACCGTTTTGCGCCTCCTGTCACTCGCCAGACTCACCGCCCAACCGCACAATTAACTCTCGCTCGTTGTGGTTCGCGACTGAGTGACTATGCTGGAGAGAAGAGGTCAATGCGTGATGAAGTGCATCCCGCTCTGCAAAGTGGTTTTAGGCGTCGCCACCTTGACTCCTTGCCAAGGTAAAGAGGCGGAAAATTGTAGCCTAATTAGAAGGTGTTTTGGTCAAAGAGGGTCGGCGTCTGAAGGCCTGTGGAAGGGGCGGAAGACGAACTGTACATATGTTCTGTCTGATGCTGTGTAAAACTGGTAATTTACGGGCTCAGCAGGGAGTTGCTTATTGTCGAACGGATGGCGGACAGATTTTTTAAGGGCTGTAAAATAAAGTTTTCAAAGAAACAATTTTATGCTTACGGAGAAGGGCGGAAAACAAGAATGGCATACCAAAATGCGATAAATTTTAAAATGTGAGATTAAAAATGGCTCAAAAATTGTTTAAAAACATGAATATTAAACTATGCAATGTGCTCGCCTCGCCAACTCCTGTAAATCCCAATCTTTTCAAATTTCTCAAAACTTAATTTCCTAAAACGTTGTTTTATGGTTTAATCAGGCCACAACCATGTAATCCCAAAATAATTTTTGGCTAGTTTTTGCGCCAAATAAAATATTAAAAACCAGCAATTAGGTTTTTTATTAAAAGAGGTGTCGCAGAAACATGCAAAAAATTCAATTTTGTATTTTCGCATACTGATCTTATTTAAAAGCTAAAAATCTAGAAAACGAAATGGTTCTTATAATAATAAAAACTATCTAGTAAGAATTTTAAACAATTGAACTTCAATAGAAACGACATGTCTCGTCAAACATGAACGAAACAAATGAATTTATGTAAAAATTAATAAAAAAAGCAAAATAGTAAAAAAGTTAGCAGAATTCTTTTATCTAATTAAACGCGTGATTTTGTAAAGCTCAACTTAAAGAGACCTTATCAAAAGCATTAAAAATTCAATTAAAAAATTTATTAGCAAAGGTTTTTTTGGTTTTAGCGGTTGAATAAGACTAAAAAGCATAAATCAAAAGTCATTTATTTGTTAAGCCGAAGTAATTAGGCTAATTAGGCTGTTCCACAAAAAAATAAAGTAGAAAGCCAAAAATAAAAGTCGATTATTTAATTCAAGATTGACAATTTATGTTTGTCTAAATTTACTTTAGGATCACTGTTCCCGCCAAAAAAACTGAAAAATGCAAAAAAGTAAAATTGTTAAAAACTACCGCATTTCAGCTTTCATGTGAAATCTAACAGCTCTATAATTTGAATACATACATCTTGCCAAAACCCACCGCATAATCTGACCTGAGCGCCCTTTAAGCCGCAAATTACGTCCGCATGGTTTCACGTCGAAATGTTCTCTCATTGAAGCCAATTCGAGCGCGACTAATACGAATCTCATGCGCGCGGCGCACTAACAATGTAAGGAAAACAAATGAGATTTACAGATCGTCCCTTGGGTCAAAATAAAGAAGACTGCGAAAATGCAGCGGAAAGAAGGCGCTGCGAGCAGTGACTCATTTGTCGGGAGATGCGCTGACGCATTTGGCAGCCGAGAGCGGAGAAGGGGCGAGTGGTGGAATGGAACGATGTCCAGATTGACGCTATTCAATACGGGGGGTGGGTTAAAGGATGGAAGCGGAAAGCTAATAATAGGTCTGGGAGGTTCGATATGGGACTGAGGAAAAGAGCTTAATGGAGGTCTGAGTACCAACAGCGTAGAAGTAGAATAAACTCAAGATGTAAACGCTACAACGTAAACGTAAAATTGATTTAGTTCTTGAAAATGCAAAATTTGAATCGTTTGAAAAACGCCAATTGTATCAATTTGTTTGATAACTGTTTGATAAATAATAAAACGCATAAAAATTTTGTTATCGCAGAGAGGGGCCGATTACAGTCGTCAGCTCCCCAAGAAACATGTATTTGAAAATTACAATTTTTCTCATTAGAAAAAAATGTTTTAGTAAGTCGTAAAATACGAAAAAAGCGACTATTTTAGGCACTTACAAGAAGAGAACAAGACCGTTGGTTATGAATAACCACACAAAATTTAATTGCTCATCTTAGATTTTTTGCACAAATTAGTAAGGGTAGGCAAAAAATAACCAACGTTGTTTTGATCCTCTTCCCAACCTCCTACAAAAAATAAGAAACAAATTAATTCAGAATATTAGAAAGACGAAAAACTCACTGCTTCTAGACTGATTTTGAGCGTGGAAACGCACGTATTTTAGGAAAAGAAAGCTGAGAGGTTGTGCGCACTCCTCAGAGGAGCATTTTGACCCTTGAGCGCCGGATTCCATTCGTCAACAAGAGCAGACTGCTGAGTAATATGGAGAATTAAATCCTCGTGGTCAAAAGCAACCATTCAATTTCTCAAAATGTTCCTTAGATGATCGCGAGCAACGTTCCGGCGTCCTGAAACACGCTCGTTTTTTGTGCCCAAACATAGCCCAGAACAACGTCATCGGCTGTTGTTCGCGATTCGCTATTTCCCATTCGTGACGGGACCTCACCTGCGATTCCGTCAAATTTCGTTGCGGCGGTAATGTTTTCAACGTATGTATGTTATTTTATCTTTTTCCACAAAAGTGATTTTTGCCAGCGCGAAAAAATGTTTTCCGCTGAACTTGTTATTTCCAACATACTTCTTCCTTACTAAACTCGACCTCTAAATCCGTTCAGTAACGTAACTTCAAAGATTTTTAATTCAGCCGTTGACCTCTATTGTGTTTCAAATGTTGTCCACATCCCAATAAATAATAAAACGCAGTTTAAAAAATTTAATTTTTGACAACAGAAAAACAATTTTTCATGAAACGAGAAAAGCGCCGTTTTCAAAAAATTCATTTTTCAATGATGCACTTGATTAATACTAATAAATTGATTCTAACCTAACTTCTTGAAGCTCGCATTGTTTACTACAAAACCGTTTCCCAATCCTGTTTATAACATCGCTTCTAATGAACACATCCAATGCCATCAAGTCGTCTTCCGATAGTTCCATCGCATCGATCAGCTGAGTCACATATTCGACCACCCACATCGATTGCTGTACGCTCACGACTCGTCGCAGTCAATCGGGTTTTCCGTTTGTCATCACTCCGATTCGTCTTTCTATGCCACCCTGCCTGCACCCACAACTACAGCCATGAAACTCGACGACTTTTTGATTTTTGGGAAGAAGTCTATCGACCCATGGAATCGAGTCAACTGCTGCAAGACTCCAACGCTGCTTGTCGTTGAATTCTGTCAGGTATCGATTCTAAAATGCTTGTTTTGTATTCCATTAAAGCGTTTTTAGGTACAAGGCCCCAAGCCACTGTATTCCTATCCTCCCCAGGACTCCAGCTCTCATTTGGACCTCGATAATGTGGCTATTTGGGTCATGAGCTCAGATTCGATCCACGGGTCGACTGTAATTGTCTATAATCAGCAGTTGGGACTTTACGCAATCCTGCACCATTCTACAATTCTTGATCTCACTGCTAGAGCTTTCCTGGTAGGCTGAAACCTGTTTTTTAGCTCACGAATAGCTTACGAGACATTTTTAGAGACCTCTATCTTTGGCGCTTCTAACACCAGACAAGCCTACAAATTCTATGCTTAGATCTTTTAAAAACATCGCCGACAGGCTTCTAACGCCTCTTCTGGCCTGCAACAGGCAGCTGTTTCGTAGATTTGTGTCTTATGTGATAGACCTGGCTAGGGATCTTCAGAACAACACGCTTAAGAAATACTATTCGCTGCTTGGAGATTCAACAACGTTGTCTAAGAATACGTCAATGAAGATTCATTCGATAGCTATGCAGGTAAATTCAATCTTGCTTTCAAACTTGTATCGCCAAAAAATTGATTTAAAAAGTTACTCTACATTGTATTTGAAACCTCAAAGTTTTAAATCTATTCCAAACAGTGATATTTAACGCTTAAAAATTTGAAATTTAGCTATGAAAGATTTTTTTAGTGGCATCAAACTTTTATCAGATTGAAATTTACATGACAAACTTTTGTTTTTAAATCAGTATTTTAAAGCATCAGACAGTGCAAAATATATTGAGTTGAAGCAAAAAAATGAGTGGCTTTAAAATGGAGTTTTTTTAGCAAAATTTGCTTTCAAACTTGTATCGCCAAAAAATTCAAGTTTAAAAATACAACAAATGTTGGTTGAAGCCTTGAAAATTGTAAATTCTATTCCAATCATTGCTATTTAACGCTAAAATTTGTTTGGACGAAACAGTCTGATTTTCTTTTTAATTTCAAGTTTTTTTCTAATCTCGAAAATTCACAAAAAACACGTCCACTGGTCGACATTTGTCTTACATCGTTCGCCATCCTTAATGTCTTCTATCTTGAATTATGTTCCATGTAACGTTGCTTCAGGCGAGAAAGCTTCAATCCCGATTCAAAGAAGCCTACAAGACGCTTCAAAACAACGAAGCCAGATGTTGCCATTGCGGATCTGCTGCCGAGGAATTTATCCAGTTTATTCCTTTGTTCGACTCTACCAGCTCCGATCAACTTTTGCCGTTATCTCAGTTGGCTCCTTGTGTAAGTCAAATCCATATTTCACTCGCCGTTCTCTTTGCTTTGAGAAAATGTTATTAACTAAGCTTGAGGACCATTTTAGGCCTACAACGACTTTATCGCTACCGTCAAACCGCTCTACAAAGAGTACCTGAGCGAATTCCGTCACGACACAGGCGTGGACACCTCTTTTGGCCTTCTCTTCTGCAACAACGTCCCCGTCATGCGTAAAATTCACGCTTCTGGAGTGGAAAAAAAAGCCGTTCCTAATAAAACCCAAGACGAGCCCTGTGCCTCTCGAAGCGACCCATCTGACGGAAATCCGCTTTGTGACATGGCCGGACAGATCGACGTTCTCCTGGCTCCTTTGATGACAGGCGATTCTATGGCTGTTTTAGCGTCAGAGCAAAGAAAGATGACTGGAAAAGATGTGTTGCAAAAACTGGCTTTGATCAAGCCTGGGAAGAGACATGAGGTCGCCAAGTGGCATGAGTCAGAGCTTGTGAAGCCCGAGAGGGAGGACGAGAATAGGAATGGGTATGTTCTATTTTACAAAAGCCATTTAAACGATAAGAAATGTGAAAAAGCCAAAAACAAAAAAAATATTGGCTTCCGGGCAGGATCTAACCTGCGAACTGAACTACACGAAAGCTCTACACTGCCGTTTTGAATGAGGTCCGATCCCGCCTTGGACCAATATTGTTCGGTTTAAATTTTTGATTAAAATTTTGCTTTTTAACTGATTTTCCCCATTTCAGATCAAAAAACCAACTTGTCGGCTTCACCTTGAACCGAGCTGAATCTTCGAAATTCTCCAATCCCGATTTCTCTTGCTTCATCGACTTCAACAACCACCGCCTCCGCTGTCGAGACTCAATCCCAAAACTCCTCAGCCAGCTAGCCAAAAAACGCCATTTTCCTAACGACGACTGTCTTATGGCCTTTATAGTAGCCATAGTCACTGACGTCTCCCAAATGGTCCTCATGGCCAGATTCATTCGATTCGACGAACTTGTCACCAAGTTTTCGCTTTCTCCTGCCGATGAGCGGATTATTATCCACTTCCTTGCTGAGCTCGATATTGTGAAATATGGGAAGCTGAAGCATATGGTTGAGAAACGCCTAGAACAGAAAGTCGCTGGGTCTAGGACTCTGTCGTTGTGATTTATAGTGTATAAAGTTCATACTTTTAATTTTATAACGGACAAAAATTGAAAAAAAAAACGTTTTTCACACCGCTTAGCGTCAAAAAACAGCTGCTTCCAATGGTATCGAGCCCATGGTTAAAAATGCGCGAAGCATGTGGTAAGACCGCGAATCTGTCGAGCCGTGTTTGACCCCACCTTGAGACAATGTTTTTTGGGGTTTTTTGGACTGTTATCGTCCTGCAGATTGCAAGCAAATCATCCTGTAAAATTTATTAGAAACAACGTCTTAAAAATTGAATTTTTATTCTGTAGCCTGATTTGGATCGAGATGAGCTGTCAAGATATAACAATCTACTGATCTACACAACTACATTGTTTCCTACTGCATGTTGAGAGACTTCTTGACCATCTTCACAATATGGTCAGAGTTGGGAAGTGCGGCGGCTTCCAGGGTAGCGGTGTAGGGCATCGGAACATCGACTCCAGTGACTCGGTAAACAGGCGCGTCCAGAAAGTCGAAAGCTTCACTCTCAACGATCTGAGCAGAGATCTCGGCTCCGATTCCGCAGAAAGGCCATCCCTGTTCTACGGTCACCAGATGGTGGGTCTTCATCACGGAGGTCTTGATGGTGTCAAAGTCGAGAGGCCTCAACGTGCGAAGGTTGATGACTTCGGCCTCGACTCCAAGAGCCTTGAGCTTCTCGGCGGCTTCAAGCGCGAGACCGACGCCCTTGGAATAGGCGACCAGGGTGACGTGGCTGCCGGCGGCCTCGATCTTGGCCTTGCCGATGGGGATTACGAAGTTGTCGGCCAGGGCTTCCTCAGACATGGGGAACGCGTGGCCGTAAAGGAGTTCGTTTTCGAGGAACACGACTAAAATTAGAACAAAGTGGTTAATTATGTCAAGTAACATCAGATTACAAAAAATATACTGTTAATCCTAAACGAGACGTAATGTGACTTCCCTATCTTACGTTTAAGTCAAACTCATTTTCTAAGAAAGCGAAGCATAGTTTGAGCTGTAAGTTAAAGGCATGGGTCTAGGCTTGAGAAGCCTCACTACACAAAAAAAAACTTTTTTAAAATGCCAAGCTGAAACGTTACCTACAAGGTCACAACAAGCGCTTAGGCGTACATTTTTAAATTCGCTTAAATTGAGCGTATATTTTAACGGAGCTTGAGCCCGAAAGTGGCCGCTGACTCTAAAATGGTCTTAAGCCTAAACTTGTGGGTTGGACCAATATTCATTCCCTAACGTGATTCATCACTTTTAGTCAAATTTCGATGTGTTTGTGTGACCTGAAACTGAGCTTTTACCTAAACCATTAGCCAAAAAATAATTCAAATCCTAGGTTTACACGAACGTGAAGCTTAAGCCATTTTCCTCAAAAACATTGGATATACGTACTAATCGACGCCAATCTAACTTGAGCATTGGGTAAACTCAAAAATTTTTGAAAATTCTTTAGTTTTAACGTAACACTTTGTCCCTTTTTTTTCGTTTACGGCTGATTTTTCAAATAGGCTGATTTATACTCACCTGGGTTATCATCCCTAATCGAAGCCTTGAGCAATCCCTTAGCATCCTCAGAGTCGTACGGCGTAACAACCTTCAGACCAGGGCAGTGAGCATACCATGCAGAGAAGTCTTGGCTGTGCTGGGCGGCGACGCCTGCGGCGGCTCCGTTGGGGCCACGGAACACGATTGGCACGTGCATCTAAACTTCACTCTTAATTTAAAATCTTGAAATGAAAATGTTACCCGACCAGCGGACATGTAGTAAGTCTTGGCAGCGCTGTTAATAATCTGATCGATGGCTTGCATAGAGAAATTCCAAGTCATAAACTCGCAAATAGGACGAAGTCCGTGGAAAGCAGCTCCCACGGCGATACCAGCAAAGCCCATCTCCGTGATCGGGGTATCGATGATTCGATCATCGCCATATCGTTTCCACAGACCCTTGGTGACCTTATACGCGCCGTCGTATTGGGCCACTTCCTCTCCGAGCACGACCACGTTTGAGTCGCGTTTCAGCTCCTCGTCCAAGGCTTGGTTCAGAGCGTCACGGACGGTGACCATCTGCGCTTGCTGAACGCTGGAAGTGGCCAAGCCACGTCGGGCGAGTTTTGCCAGTTCGCGAAGGGCCAGACGACCGCGTCCACAGGTCAGAGCCATTTTGAGCCTAGTTAGCCTTGGAGAGCTGATATGGGTGGAAGTGATGCTTAGGCATTACTTTAAATGCTTCACGTAAACGCGTAAAATTAATTTAAAGCAGTGAAATAACCTGAGAGCTTAACGAAATTAGAAAAAGTGTTCTGCTTGTTTTTAATCTATTCAAAGCAGTTGAAAAAGTTCTGCGATACGTTGAAACAGCAAGCAAAAATTTTAAAAGTGTTCAAGATTGAAAAACAAAATTAGATTTGCAGCAAAACATTTTAATTAATTGAAAATTTGAATGAATTCAATTATATAAAATGTTAGATCGTGGAACGCGTCCTCAAAAAATAAAGATTTTCCAATTTACGGTGTAAAATATCTTTTTTTCAGTTACAACGTTTAATCTGTAATTTAACATTCAAGTATCGTTAAAAATGTCAAAAATTCCTTGAAAATCCTTAAAAATTGATTAATTAAAAAATTATTTCTATTTAAAATGCTTGAAAATTAAATTTAAAGTTTATTGAAGTCTCAGGCTGCTCGCAAGACAACCAAAAAATATTAACAACTGATCTAAATTGAGAAATTATTTTATTTCATTGCTTCTTTTAATTAGGAATGCTTTGAAGTCGTCAAGCATACTTTTAAAACCCACTAATCCTAAATTTCAATTCCTTAACTAACCATTGAAACACTCCGCATCGTTAGCGCAAAACTGGTATTTTCGCTGGAAGTGAATTTCACGTGCAATCTGTCACACCACCCACCGCGCGCACCCAAAAGCGTTTCTAAAACGCCTAAAAAAAGCCCGGAAGCACATATTGATGTTGAAACTAAAGCAAATGAGAAATCCGATAGAAACGTGCATGCTTAGAGCAAAGACACGCGCAGCGACAGCCTTGCAATGCTTTAGCTATTCGCATATCGTGGCGGGACCGCAGCTCCCAGTGCAAAACGATAAACGTCAAGAGTTGCATGTTAAATCGATTGACAGCGGAGAGCAGACGATCGCTGGGGAGAGAAATCACACCATGTGCGAGACGGTGGAAATGAGATGTTGAGAGAATTTTCGCGGTGATAGGAATATTTCGACTACGATTGTAAGCATGCAGATATGAGTCTGGGATGGGTGACACGTAGGAGGAATTAAAATTTAATAAAATTGTCTTAGAAAGCAGTGAAACAATTAAAAAGTGTCAAAGGTAAAAGTCTTCTGATCAAGACTTTGACCCACAAAAATGCATTGAAGGTAAAAGACTCCGCAAAGTTCTCACAAAAAAAACAAATTTTTTCGTTGTAACGCAAGACGAATCTAACAGCAAGAATTAACGAGAGATTGAAGAATTTTAATTACAGGATTGAAAATAAATTGACCTTAGTTTGAGCAACATTGAAAAAAATAATTTGCGACAAAATTCAACAATGCTTCAAAGCTTATCAACTAGAGCTCAGAAAGGGAAGACAAAAATAACCAGTGGAATAAAGTGCATTACAAATATTGTTTCAAAGCTTGGTAAAAAAGCTTGAAAATCTGTCATTCAAAAAATAGTCAGTTTGATTTAAAAATGCGATTTCTGCTAAGACGTGAAAATAGTAAAAATTAGGCTTGACTAACGGAATGACGCGAAGTGCCCCCCTCCGATCGGGCTGAAATTTGGCACAAATGTAGCCCTATATGAGACTAGAAAAACCACAAAATATTAGCTGCCCTAACGTAAACAATGAAAAGTTACCGCTAATTATATTTGAGAATTTTGGGGGACTCAGGGTGTAGGCAGAATTAAACTTTTGACCAATATGTTCGTTTAGCACAGTCGGTAGCGGCCTGGACTGGCAGTCTGGAGGTCAGGGGTTCGATGCCGAAGAATGTTTTTGTTTTTTTTTTTGGTTTTTGTATTTGGTAGTAAAAGTCGTCAGTGAACTTCGCTTTTTCGAATCTCCAGGACGCGTTCTTCGCGTGCACTTTCGTCGTTTTTGACGCTTTGTCAGCGCCATTTTTTGAGGGTCTCGCGTGTGATTTTGAGGGTTTTTCGGACTAAAATGGCTTCTGTGAACGGGAGCAATATCGTGCGCATGCTCTCGCTTGTCTTTCCGCTTTCGAACGCTTTCGAAGTAGTTTCTGCTGAGGAAATCTAACTTTTCGAGAACATAAAACGTACAATTCATGGCGCGGATGAATCTTGGACTGGGGATGAAAGTGGCGGCACTTCGCGTGTGAGTTGACATTTCATTGAGTTTGACGACGTTTTAAAGGATTTTCAACCGTTTTATGATTTCAGCTGATGTGAAAGTCAAGTAGCGCATTAGTCCTTATGTATAACTAGAACTTGCTGTTATTTTCAGTTAGAAACTTCAAACCCTTCGTGAAACCAAAACCTGAAAATGTCAGATCTAATTCACAGTTCTCCTTGTGATGAAATCGACTCCGACGTTCTCAGCGTCATGTGGCAACATTCTCAGTGTTTTGTCTCCAAGCCGTTTTTACCATAAACAGCGTTTCGCTTTCCGCCGCCGTCGAAGATGTTTTTATTCAAATGGACGGCGCGTCAATTGTAACATGCTAAATCACCTCTCCCTGATCGTGTTCTGAAATTTCCACCTTAAACAGAACAGCTGTAAGAAGACGGATGTGGGAGATTTGACACGGAGACAATACGTTACTTTACCTGTTATGAATGAATGGCACAAGAGCGAGAAGGCCACGTTCGTCTTCGGACTCAATAACCAAGTTTTCTTCTACGACATTTTCTCGTCGTAATTAGCTATTATATTTTACGATTTTGTAGCTATCAACATTATGGGAACTGACATGTCAACGCCCGAAGAAATGTCCGGAACTTCTCTGAGAAAACTCCAAGAAACTGCAAGATCCAAATTGATAAAAAAGTTTAATCCTAAAAAATTTTTAAATTTTGCTTTTGTGAGTCGTGAACGTGGATTTATAGGTAGAGTTTTTAGAGGTTCAGGTTTACAAGTTGACGTAAAAGTCATTGGTTGATATAAAATTTTGGTAAACGTGAATATCACATTATAATCACTTTACATATGGTGGTTCAGATACAAGAACAGCGCATTCCAAGATAAGATACAGCGATTGTATAAATTTCCTACATTTGCCTCCGTACAGCTGTTCAGTTTGAAGTGGAAATTTCAGCCCACTATTATCTGAGGAGATTCAGCATGCTGCCAATGCCGCGCTGATTCATTGGAATAAAAACATTTTTGACGGCGGCGGAAAGCGAAACGCTGTTTATGATAAAAACGGCTTGGAGACAAAACACTGAGAATGTTGCCACATGACGCTGAGAGCGTCGGAGTCGATTTCATCACAAGCAGAACTGTGAATTTAGATCTGACATTTTCAGGTTTTGGTTTCACGAAGGGTTTGAAGTTTCTAACTGAAAATAACAGCAAGTTCTAGTTGTACATAAGGACTAATGCGCTAATTTACTTCCACATCAGCTGAAATCATGAAATGGTTGAAAATCCTTTAAAGCGTCGTCAAACTCAAGGAAATGTCAACTCAGCCATTGGGTGACGTCTTCGAACGGTTACGCATCCTTTTAAGTACCTTCGCTGTTGTCTCAACTGTCCTTATACAGGCTCCTTCGCTGATATGCTGTGTTGGAATTCCATTGGTCCGCTTACCGCTGCTCTAGAAGAGCGGAAAACGGTGGAAAGAAACTCGATCGGGATTGCTGTCATGAGATGAATCGCCGTCACCCAAACATACAAAAAAACGCAAATGGCACGCCCAGAAGGCTTAAAAGCATCAGACAAGAAGCTTTCGCTATCAAGCGTCCCCTTCAGGCGTCCCCAATGAAGCTGATCGGTGAGTTGAGTAAGAGTTGAGTAAAAATTGAGTAAAGAAGCAAATTTAGTTGAAAGGGCTTAAACGGGGAGGGTTTAGGCTTAAAGCGAAACGAAAAACACTGCTTTCAATTTGAATTCTGTTAAGATTTAAAAATTTGGGTTGTTTTGGTGAATCTCAATTGAACGTTTGTACTTTGCAGGCCAGACTTCAATTACATTTTGTTTTCTACTTTTACTGTATTATTTCAGCAGCTTCCCGTCTCCACATCTGCCTTTTTGGCCTCCTCCTGGTGTCCATCCATGACGTGGTAAATATTTCAACATTTTTTAAAGCTATAAATCGTTAGCTCTTATTTAAACATTTCGCCCAAACCACGTTTTACGTTTTCCCAGTAATAAACAAAAAAAGAAGCTTTAAGTGCATTAAAAATTTAAGGGCTACGCTTGTAAAAAGTTGTTTCATTGCTAAAAGTCAGAAACGATTTTGAATGGTCAGCAATGAGAAAACAGTGTTCACATTTCGATTTTTTTTCGTTTTAGACCGCGATCAATTTTGGACACGAATATTGCGATATTTCATTCGGCTTTGTCCAACTGTTTGGTGAAGACCCCTCAACCGCTCTAGCGACCGCCCTTACTACCGTGGGTAAATTGATAACCACTATCGTAATGCAGTGTAAGCCATTTTTCCTGTTTCAATCAAAAAAGGTTTAATATTACTCTAGTCTCTAAATTTGAAGAGCCGAAGTATCGCACTTCCTGTGTGCAGAAGTCAGACTGCCTGCCCGAGAACTTTTGTCTGGCGGATAAATGTAGGACAAAGGAAGAACTGGTCTCCAAGTTTGGTGATATTGGCACCGGGATCGCGAACCTTGGTGAGAGTCTAAAGAACCTGAAAGGAAGAGCGGAAGGCGGCGACGTTGTCGCAGCTGGCCAGGTACTAACTTTTAGGCATTTGGAAACTTATCGGCTTCCTTATTTTAGATCTCCCCAAGTCCCACATGCCCTAACCTCTCTCCCCTGGGCGTAAGTTTGACACGATTCCAGCCTTTTTGTACGAAGCTGTGCTTAGACTTCTAAGAAAGAGTTTTTGAAATTCCTGGAGAAAGCCAGGCAGATCTGCCAGACTGCCTCCGAACTGCACGTCAAAGAACTCCTCTGTGGACAAAATCATCTCGTGCACGAACCTTTTAGTTCAACTTGTTGAAGATTCTGTGGAGGCCGGTAAGATTCAATTCATTCAAGCTTGCTTTATATAAATCAATTTATAGGAGTGACAAGCCTGGAAATCGTTTGTGGCTCAAATAAGGTGTCCTGTGACAAGAAAACTCTGCAGCAACTGATGCACAATAAGGATCAAGCGACGAAGGGTCTTCGTTTTGTTCGCAATATTTTGGCCACGATCCTCGACTTCTTCCCGAAGCTTCAATAATCTGTGAGATCGACAATTTTGCATCTGCTTAGTAATGTTCATTTCTCTGCTGGCTCCTAGTCTGACATTTATTCAATAAATAGCAAATCAAATTTTCTTGTTAGGCACAAAGCGCAAGCCAAACGCCAACATCAGTAACACATTTTCTAAAATTGCCAATCACAAAACAAACAATCGTTTCTTATCCTTAACACCAGATTACACAGTCCTTGTGCTTTCCTTGTTTTTCCTCTTCTGACCAATTTTGTTTATGTTCTTCCATCTTCTCTACGACGTATTCAATAAAGTTCCATCTTTTCTTGTCCTCATCATGGGGACCATATTCAATTGTAGCCGTAGCATCCGAATTCTCAACGTCATTGGATCCACACATCTCGAAATAGTAAGTCTTCTCGGGATTGAGTCCAGAAACAATCCTTGAAGTTTGGTTCCGAGGAATTCTTAATGGTTTTGTGTAGGCAAAAATGTCGTAACCATAAGTAGAGTTTTGAGCACCCTCAACTGAGTCCGTGTAGGCTAGCCAATATTCTAAAATAAGACAATTTTTAGGCATAAGAGTTTTGGGGTTTTGACCTTTTGTGTAGATCGTTCTCATCGGCTTCCACTCCACAAGAACTGCTGTTGAATTCAAACGTTTGACACTCATTTCCTCTAACTTGATAGGTGTGGGAATTATGGATGAGATTCGAAGCGGTTCTCCCCAGTCGGTCGTGTCGGGATCTCGAACCCAAATTTCAAAAGTTCGATTTTCCCAGGAGTCCGGAAGTGAATCCCATAACATAGTCTGGACGAAATATCGACTCAAGAACGTTCTCGTGTATTGTCCCGTTTGCGTACCTAAAATAGCAGAGAAGGTTGAAAACGATGAAGAATGAAACCTTACGTTCCTCGTAGCTTCAGATCCCTGGAACCGTAAGATCTCCCGTAATGACCCGGTGTGTCCACAGTAACTGTAACTTTATAAGTAGTCTGGGCGTAGAGCAGTAGTTCCATTTTGATTTTGACGTCTGTTTTTGGTAGCAGGGACGCCTGGAAAGGCGGTCCCCAGTTGCTTTGTTCAATTCGCCGCATTGAGAACTCATAGGTGGTGTTGGGGACGAGGTATTCCACGTCAAAATAGAAATCATGACGATTATGATTCGAATTTGCGATCCGCGTTTTAGAGTAACATGAGAACGTTCCGTTCTCAAATCTAAAATCCGAACTGGTACACTATTTTTGACCGAAAAGTCGCTTACGCTCTCCGGTACCTTTGCACATAAGCCCATACATACTGTCTCTGCGTTGTGTCTTGGAACCACAACCTTATAGAATTCGAATTTAAAATTGTCGCTGCATAGATAAAAGCAGGAAACTCATCTCTCGAATGTGGCACTCGTCTTATTAGAGGAACGTATTTTTTGTCCAAATCAGTGTTTTCAGGCAAATGAAAATTTCTTCTACGCCTCTCTGAAATCGGAGAATCAGTAAAGTGAGGATTCCCGTTACTACCATTGAGTAAAGTGAGCTCCTCTGGCGGCTCCTCCTCAGAAATACAGTTCTCGTGCTTGGAAATGGCAACGCTAAAGGAAATCAAAAGAAGATAAATACATTTCTCTGGCGTCATTCCTGTGGAAGTAGGAATAAGGGCACACAGTTGAGGCGTTTGACCTTTTCAGTGTGAGAAAGACTCTCGCTCCCATGTTGAATATCTCAAAGGTGACCTTGACTGACGAATCGCCAGATTATTTAAGGCGCGTTTAGCCCAAATACCGAAAAAGCTGAAGCGT
Organism: Steinernema carpocapsae; assembly: GCA_000757645.3. Classification (NCBI taxonomy): domain Eukaryota; kingdom Metazoa; phylum Nematoda; class Chromadorea; order Rhabditida; family Steinernematidae; genus Steinernema; species Steinernema carpocapsae. The sequence continues at coordinate 164,774 of AZBU02000014.1, read as the reverse complement.
TTGGATTTAAGTCCAAAACTTTTGAGTCACAGATTGGTGTTTGACTTCATCTTTTAGCCATTTTTCATAAATGTTAAATTAGCCTTTGATCAGTGATCCTTAATATTGAGATTAAATAGAATTTCCAGTTTGGCGCAATTCTTCGGAATTGCGAATTTTCAGCCGTCCTTTGTGCCATTTATCATCCATCTCTGCTTCCATCGACTAAATCTCAACTGCTCCTTCAATCCCTCATCAGCATAAGTGTCCTTTAGGCTCACGTGCGCATCGCCAGTCGTACAGTCAACGCGCTGTGCAACAGGACTTTAGCCAACAGTTGCCGCAATCCGCCTGCTCGGCTGTTTTTGCTCCTAAAAATTCTCCGCCGCCGCCCCAGCGTCCTTTCGTCGTCGTCCTCAACGATCGATCGGCGGCGCTGAATGGGTCATCGCAAGGCAGCAGCGGCAGTAGCGGATAGTACAGGCAAACGAGCTCAGTCAGAACAAGCAAGCTGGCCCCCCGCATTATCTTGGCACATTTTCTTCGGGCCTATCGGCCCCACAATGCGCTTCTGCTAAGCGCCTGTGCAGTTTCGTTAGCGCCTTTTGACTGCTGACTGGCCTGCACCCCCTCTCGCTCCCCGGGGGCGTTTTGCTTCTGCTGCTTGTTTGCGGCGTTTCTTTGGCGTTGAATTAAGTAGTCCAAGTCCGTTACTATTCATCTAGATGGCCAGGACAAGAACCCTTCCTTTTATTTTTTTAAATAGTTAATTTCAAGAAAAATCGACTGACGAAATCGACCCTCGGATTACCTCCACATTGTAATTTTCTTCAAAATTTTGGTTCACAACTTATCGAAAAACTATTAATTTTTTACATTTAATGGCTTTATTGTGTTTTACTTGTTCAAATTTATGATATTTTAAGTTTAAAAAGACGCAAAAATAAACTAACTTTTTACCGTTTTTAATTAATTTGTGTTTTCCTCGTCAAAAAGCCAAATACGGAAAATTGGTGACATTTTTGGTTTCGCGCTTGTTAAAAACTCTTCACTTTTAGACAGATTTATCGTGTTTGATAGATTCATCGTGTTTCTTTCGTTAAAATGCGTCGAATAGTGTATGTAAAACTGTGTAGCATGTAGTATGTAAAACTGAATTTGACTCAAACTGTCGCGATTTCACACACTATTGTTTGCGTCCATATGCTCAGTTTCTAAAAGTTCCAAGGCATTTGAATTCAGCGAGGATCGATAATCTCGAACTTGGACAAACCTACTATTTCCACTTGACTGCACGTAATGACAAAGGTGACTCTTTGCCTACGCCGGTGTACAAATTAACTTCGAATTCAGGTTAGCCAAAACAACTCTTCAATTCATTTCTCAAACATCAATTTTAGATGCAGTTCCCCTCAATGTCAGCAACTATGACTACAATCGAGACTATTCCTGCACAAATAATACTCCCAAAGATTCTCTAAAACTCCATCGTTGGATCAACGACACCTACGAAAGTGATAAAACAAGGAAACTACTTCTTTACATGAAGAGCATTTCTGAAATCAAGGTGGATACACGTGGTTACGTATCTCGGAAGTCCTTCGGAATAATTGATCTGAAGCTCCGAATAATGTAAGATTTCATTTTTCCTTCTCTGAACTTTTTTCAGTGTGCATGTAGGTACGCAAGCGGGACAACACAAGAGCGCGTTATTGAACCGTATTCTCGCCCAGCGAGTTTTCGTTTGTGGGACATATATCCAAATTCGTGGGAAAACCGAACGTATGAAATTTATGCTCGAGATCGCGATTCAACCGACTGGAGAGGTTCACTCCGAATTTCATCCATAATCCACGCTCCTACTAGGTTGGATAAAGTTAGCGTTAAGCGCTTGAATTCAACAGCCGTTTTTGTGGAGTGGGGGCCTATGCCGCTGTTCAACTATACCAAAGGTATTCTGATCAAAAAACCTCTTTTAAAATTGACTTTTTTAGAATATTGGCTAGCCTACACGGATTCAGTTGAGGGAGCAGAAAACTCGATTTTCGGCTACGATATTTTTGCCACTACAAAGCCACTCCGAATTCCTGGGAACCGAAATTCTACGGTTGTTTCTGGACTCAATCCTGAGAAGACCTACTACTTTGAGTTGTGTGGATCCAACGATGTTGAGAATTCGGATGCTACTGGTACAATTGAATATGGCCCTAAGGATGAGAACGTTAAAACACGCGAATTTAAAGGATGGCTTAGAAAAACGATTAAAAGCGTCTTATAAAATTGTCATTCGATCAAATCAAACTCAGAGGCCTCTTTTCTGGCGTATTCGTGCTCATTTTAATCAAAGTGAATTTTCTTGCTTTTACAGTTTTACGAAGTACTTCAGGATAAAAGTGGTGATAAAAATGAGCCAATATCTTGAACCAAGCCATTGGATGTTTGATATATTCCTTCCGTCACTCACGGTGACTTTTGAGATTTTCATCCGAAGCAATAGTCTACTCGTCACTGAAAAGGTCGAACGTTTCACGTCCTATTATTAGCGTTGCTCTTATTTTATGTGAGAACTGCTTTTCTGAAGAACAGAATCGTATGGCGTGGCGCCTAAAGAACACTTGTAAGCTTGTTACATAACCAACTGGATTTACAAAGTCTTGGTCAGCAGCAAAGGGGGAGCCTTGATGCGATCTGGGAACACTGTCGTTCTGTAAGAAATATAATTTAGCACTTCGATATGCCACAACATTCACGAAGCGATGAATAAAAGCACCGTAAGCACAGGGGCCAGTTATTTGATTTTAGCAATTTAGCCGCTCTGTGACGCGCGAAACGCGACAAACACAGAAGAGAAATTCGGCAAATCGACACTGATGTTCTGGTAACTGTCGCGGATCTGTATCGACGCGGGTAAGCTGTTAAGGTCGCCTGCGCGAATTGATTTTTGATAACAATTCAGCAATTTAGCACGCTTGCCCAACGAGCAAGCAACAGAAGAACTTGAAATTTGAACGAACAACACGGAATTCGGCGAAATTAACAATGCAAGCGACGCAAGCCGCGAAAAGAGTAGACCCAAAGTTCACGTCAAACTCACTCTCACACACAACCGTCTAGTACCAAACGTGCAAGCAAGATGACGATCGCCCCGTCTCGCTTCCTTACGTCGGTTTTTACCCAACCCTAAAAACCGAGCGTGCGACTACTCCCAAACCGCCAAATTCAAGCTCTTCGCATCGCTTTCCGCTCAGCTCCGGCGAAATTCTCAGTACCTGAGCCTTTCAGTTTTACAGAACTGTCAGCGTTAATCGCCTACACTGAATTAGACTGTGCTTGCAGAGTGAGTGCTCTTTTATGGAAACGTTTTCACTTTACCAGTCATTACAGTAGGCGATATAAGCCTTCGCTCATAATTTAAAGTCAAATAATTAAGATTTTAATAAATTTGGCCTTGTTTTTCAGCTTCTTCGACCGTTTTTATTTTTTTTTGTTCGTTTAAACCGATTTTAATTTAATTTATGGGCGTAGACATGGGCCAAAACTGTGTTAAATAACTTTGATTCAGAGTAAAGTTTGAGAGCTAATTCTACCACTGGACAATTCTAAACACAAATAATAAACTCCGTCTCAAATTTCTCACGTCCTTCCCCTTACAGCTGTTCTGTTATAAGTGGAACTCAACCCAAAATCTTTTGGGAGAGGAGATTTAGCACGTTGCAATTGCCGCGCCGATCCATTTAAATGAAAACATTTTCGACGGCAGCGGAAAGCGAAATGTTGTTTATGATAAAAACGGTTCGAAGATAAATCACTAGAACTGTTGCAGAACCATTTCGGCGGTAATCAATTTGGCGGAAATGTCGTACAATCCTTTGCTCATAATTCGATATAAGCCTTCGCTAAAAAGTCAGAAAAGTCTGAAAAGTTTGAAGAAATGTTTTTGCATTTTTAATCTCACTTTTTGGCACTTTTGAGCAGCTTATGATGTCACACTACCTTCATCTATTGCGGAATTCGTGTTTGTACTGTATTCGAAAAAACCCCAAAGAGTATGGGAGCAAAAACGCTTATCACGACCGACCTACTCGATCGAGCGCTCACTTGCTGAATGAGCGCCGAGTTTCGGTCATGTCTGGATCGACGACGTTGTCTGTTGGGGACAGAACACTTGGACGGGACACTTTGAGGCTGCGAAGGTCACTTGGAGCAGCCGTCCAAAGGAGCGGTTACGTTTAGGAGCTCTTCCTAGCCCTTGGTAATCCCGCCGGCCAAATTTCAGATTCTAACTCGTGGGACACTTTTGGAGGTTCCCTTGTTAGAATTCATTTCTCTGATGTATTATAAAATATGATTTTATTTTTCGCTGCGTAGATGACAGCAGGAAACTCATCTCTCGAATGTGGTACTCTTCTTATCACAAATACACTGTTCAAATCAACGTTTTTAGGCAATGTAAATCTTTTTTGCGTCTTTATAAAACTCTAAAATGGTAAAATAGGCAAAATAGACACGGTAATATCAGCGAAGGAGCCTGTATAAGGACAGTTGAGACAACAGCAAAGGTACTTAAAAGGATGCGTAACCGTTCGAATACGGCACCCAATGGCTGACAAGGGAATGACTATTGGCAGCGAGATGCCCGCGAACGATGCCGATTTTGAGCTCCACCAAGTTCATATTCACGTTTTCCATACTAAATCGGCCTTCAGCACCCGGCGCGCGTCGTCGAATACGAACGTGCAACTTTTCCAACCAGGGGATTCGATTTGGGTTCGACGATATCACGTTCGATTATTCTCTTATGTCTGAACTTTAGTTTGAGTTGTGTACATTAACCAATAATAAAACTTTGCTAAAACGTTAAAAAATAAGGCTGTATACTTGAGCTGTATTCCAAAACTTTGAGTAACTGCTCTCAAACTGAAAACATAAAAATGGCGAACCGACAGGTCATATGGAACAAATTAAATTCTGCATGCACAGAAACGAATCTTGCAAAACTGCACGCTAAGAATTAAGTTATGCTTAGAAATTGTTTTCTATTGCCATAAACAAACCGCTCCATTTCTGCAGGGGCTTAACAAAACAAAAATTTCACTAACGTTTTTCAAGACTAAAAACCCAAAATAAGGTCATCAAAAAATCCTTTGAACTATTCTATTCGTGAACTGACCTGCAATCTTCAACTCAATGACAAACCAAGAATCTCTGCAAAACACTTCCGCGTTCAGCCAACTAAAAGACCTAAGATATTCCCATAGCGTTCTGTGATATTTGCAAAAAGCTTATAAAAGGAACCACCAGAAATTAGTTTTTATCAAACCGCCGTGAAGCCGATGTTTATTGGGCTTCTTCTTTTCACCGCCTTCGTGGCAATTCAGGCGGGCCCACAGGCATGATGCTTGCGTTCCAAAAATAATAATAATAAAATTTTAGAGCGTTTGCATAGATTCTGTTCGGAGCAAAAGGGATCAACTCTATCCGAAGACTACTGCTACGTACCATTCTACTTCAAACCAATCTCATGGAACCATTGGAAAAAAGACAAGTATGACTTAAACCAAGAATACTGTGTTCCTATTCAAGACGCTAACCCTGGCTTTGACGCCTTTTTTGCTAAGCTGGAGAAGAAGGACAAATATGCAACGTTCCTGGACGATTTCAACATTGTAAATAGACGCAAGGACAGGATTAATGGCATTTTATGCGCTATTTGTAAGTTGAAAAAACTTAAAAAATTAAAACAAAAGAAAATTTAAATTGCAATTCTGGGGGTACTTGGGTTCGGACCCAGACTGACATTTTCTCATGCTAAACCACTACCACTGTGCTGTTCAACATAGCCTCTGAATAGTTCAGTGGCTAACACGCACGCCTAGAAAGTGCTCGAGACGGGTTCGACCCCTTATTTTTTTCTGTCTGAAGCTTAAAGTTTTGTTTTAGCGGACAACTGTGACCACCTCCCAGAGCCACTTGTCAACATTGACACTCATGACAAGACTCCTGACAACCTGAAAGGCTTTTGCGAAGGCCCAGAATTTCTTATCCAAGGCAACACATGCTACTACGTTGACACTCCTAAACCCGATGATTTTGAAAAAGACAATTGTGCCAAGTGCAACCAGCGTCAATCTATCCTTAAGGCTACGTGTCAAAAAGGCTTTCATTTGGATCTTCTTGGGCTTGCTAGCGACTACGCTTTTGTGGATGCCAATATTCAGCTGAAGCTGGATCGTAAGGGACTTCTAAAGGTGGGAACTGCTAATAAACAGTTAAGAAAAAAGCTAATTTAGGACCACAACTACTACTGGGTCCAGCAAGGTCCTGACGGCACCAATGAGCTTATCACAGGGCTGAATAAGGAGAAGTATCCGAAGATTATCTGTCAGTATTGGTCTACTCTTGAGTGTGGTAACCTGAAAAACTAAAATTTGGATTTTTAAGTCAAATTTTTCAGACGCAGACGTAGAAGAATGTGGTAAGTTAGGAGGAAGCGACGAAGGAGAACATCGCTCTAAAAATAAGATCAAGCATGGACATGGAAAACACGGACGTGGACATGGGCATAGACCTAAGGGATTCCATGATCATGACCACCATCATGACCATCACGATCATTGGGGGCACGGCCATGGACACGACGATGACCACGGGCATAACCACGGTCATGGACACGACGACGACCATGACCACGATCATGACCACGACCATAGTCATAAGGATACATGCGTGGTTATCCCTCGTAGAGGAAAAGGACACGAACACCGTAAAAGGCCTTATCAGTGCAAACGCGACTCCCTCGACTGTCGGAATCGTCCATGCAACAAGCGAACCACCAAGGCTTTTACAAGGACAACTACGACTCGTAGAACTCCTATAACTACTCCTACCACGTTGCCTCCTACGACCACCGAAGACATTGTCATTACGCATAAGGTATCTTATAAAAAAGCAAAACTCAGACAAAAAATGATATATAAAATTTTTGAGGGTGTTGGGGCTCGAACCCTGGCTGTCAGATTGGCAGATGAGAGCACTGCCACTGCGTTCAACACTTGAAATCTGTCTCATTGGCGCAGTGGTTAGGACGCTTGTCTAGGAGTTGAGAGGATCTGATTCGATTCCTAAAGAAGTTATGTTATGACTATTTTATGTTTTTTGGTTTTTTGAGTTTTTAACACTTTTTGACGTTTTTTTTCATCTTCTACAGTAACCCCACGTTTCAGAAATGGATCAAAGATTACGTCAAGGACCAAGTGACTCCACTTTATCGTTCCTACAGCTGGATCGGCATGAAGCACGGGTACCACGTGGACTGGAACTACTTCCAAAAAAACTACATCAACAGAGGATACGAAAAAGAATATAATATGGGCAAAGTCCTGGACATGAAGACCTACAATACGTACAAACGCTACATCGACGCCGCATGCCCAGAATTGAGAATTATCGACGATTGTCAAGAAACCTATACGCTGTCATCTTCCAATTACAACCAGTTTTTCAAAGAGACGGGTCATTGTGGTAGTAACTACACCTCATATGGTCAACTTATGGTAGTCGCTCCAAGAAAGGGCTATTGTGGAGCGACTGAACCCATGCACTATTTTGAAAGCCGCGCTTTGAAGGATTCTTTCTACACGTTTTCCGACAATGAAAGGGACATGGTCTTGAAGAATAACGGTTGGTACAAGAACGACTATCGTGGAATCGTGTTCTATGTGTGGGAATGAGTGGTTTTGAAATAATAAACGTTGAAGCATTAAAACACACTTCGCAAAACTTCATTTTGAAAAACAGGAAAGCCAAAAATTAAAAAAAAAATGCTTGGACAAGCTGGGAATCGAACACAAACTGTGAAGCCCCTAGACGGGTGCACTAAGCTTATTCAGCTTGTGACAGCAATGGGACTAGCGCACTGCTTAACACGCCTGCCTACGAGTTAACAGGGCTCGCGCTCAAATCCGTGTTTTGTAACGTTCGAAAACGTTAAAAAGAAGTCGAAAAATAATTATACGGCCGCTGCTCTGTCCTGAAGACTCCTATAACTTAACGCTTTCTGTAAACCTCGAAATCTTCAAAACGAAGGTTCTAGTTTGACTACCGGATCGGATCGGGTAACCCAAAAGGTTCGCTTTTTGTATGCATTTCTTACAAAACAAGTAAATTTAACGTGATCCGTTACGTGTCGTTTCATCACCAAACGTTCTAAAAATGGCGTTGCAGGTCTTAAATAAGTGCGAATAGTATATTGAACCAGATTATGCTTACATTTTTTACTTATCTCGAAGGTTTAGTTTGAGTTTTAATAAGCCATGTGTTTTTCAAGCGTGTTTTTAGATCGGAGACCGGGTTTGGTTCGCGTTCGGATCCGGATCGGACCCGGTTTCGGATCTGGGTATCCGATGGTACTCGATTGAGTAGCGTATCGGGTTACCAGGAGATTTTCCCGGGTTCACATCTCGGATGTCCAGCAAGACTCAATAATTTTGATCTGACTCAAAATTTTCCATTTTGAAAAGTTTATCATGTTTTTTAACGTTCAAAAATGTCAAAAACGAGTAATTTATATTGTCTAAAGAGTCCTCAACCTGAACAAAATTTTAAGAAACTTTGTTTTTGACTTTGCATTTTCCTATCCAGATGCTTCCTGCAAATGCCAAAATGTGCAAAACATTTCTGCAGAATCAAAATTAATTTTGACTTTTTTGCAATCAACGAATTTTCATATTCATTAGCTGTTTCCTAAAGACCATATTTCTCATTATCTTTGCAGCCAAGCCTGTATAAAAACAGACTTCCGGGATCAATTTTCGTACAGCCATGAGGCCCTTCACCTTGGGTCTTCTTCTCGTCGCCCTTGCGGCGGTGGATGCCATCACCAGCGGTACAACAGCCATTCCTTCTACTATAGTAACCTATCTCTCCACTTCAGACCGTTTGAAGCGTTTCTGCAACAACCAACATTTCTCTGTTCTTCTCGACGACTTTTGCTACGTTCCTTTTTATACGAAGAGGCCAATTTCCTTTGATGAGTGGGAACACGAGGACAATAGATTGGACTTCTTCGACGAGTTCTGCGCTCCGGTTGTCAAGAGGACTCGTGGGTTGACCTCTTACTACGCTAACATCAATCCTGAGAAGCACGCTAATTTGGTGGACGACTTGATCTTGGTAGATCACGAAAAGAGGACTATCGACGGAGTCATTTGTGCCTTTGGTAAAATTTGATTCTCTTAAGCCTTCTAAAATTGGGTTTCTAGCCTTTGAGGAAGAATGTGACCACCTCCCTCCCCCGCTTGTGAACATGGACAATGAAGACGAAATGCCAGGTAATGCTTTTCTCTAAAATTCCTGAACCATTTTTTATTATTTTAGACGTCCTTAAAGACATCTGCTTTGGCTATGATTTTGTCATTCATGGCGATTCTTGCTACTCTGTGGAATTCCCTCCTTCTAGAATCTTTAGGTGGAGCAACAACGAGCGACAAAGACGTAGGGACGTCCTGGCTGCCACGTGTCAGCGTCTTGACCTTAGAAAGCAAGGCATTTTGGCTGATTATGCCTATGTGGACCACAACATTAAGTTTAGACTTAGAGAGAAGGGACTCCTTGACGTAATTGAAGACTTCGGGTGACTCGACTAATTATAGCTTTTTAGGAGCACAACTATTACTGGGTGAAGAAAACCGATGAAGGCGAAGATCAGATCGTGTTGGGCAAAAAAGAGTTCTATCCCGCTGTTATCTGCCAGTTTTGGGTTGACCAAAAGTGCAGTAAGTTAGGAAAACGTACAAAATCAAGGAGTTCAAGCCCATGCTGTCCGATTCAGATCAGCAGATCAGAGCAGTACCACTGCGCAATTAAACCGTTAAAAACTGTTCAAGTAGCGTTGTGGTTCACACGCTTAGATATGAATTGACAGCCTTGTGTTCGATTCCTTACAAAGCTGTTATTTTCCTTTCTTCTGAAAAGTTTTTCACTGTTTAAAACTTTTTAGGGGGAGGCAGGTGCCGTGGCAAGGACAGGGACCATGATACGCACTATCCCAAGGGTCATGGACACCGTGATTACCGTGACCAACGTTACGGAGAGCACTGGGGCAACCGTGGAGGCTGGTGGAATGAGGACCACGACTGCTATTATCGTCATTGCGACCACCGTCACTACCGTAACCGTACGAGAACGACCACCACAGCGCCTACAACTACTACAACTGTCATGACCACCACAACGACCACGTTGCCTCCTACGACCACTGAGAGTACTTGGGCTAGAAATGAGGTAACGTAAAGAATTTCTAGCCAAAAAGAGTTAAAACTCATTGCAGAGATGGGCCCATCAATACGTTTACATGAATACGGTAAAGCTTATGCGCGCTCATCACAACGGACTCGTTAAAAAGCACGTGTATCATTACGATATCAACTACATTAGCTGGTTTTACCCTTATGCATACTATCGACAGGGTTCGTTTCTCATTTAAAAAAAAATCTAAAAACAGTTACGCTTAAGCCGACATGGGCTACGTTCTTCCCATGAAAACTTACCTTCAAAATCAATGGTACATTGACACAGCCTGCCCGAACCTTGTAACAATGGATGATTGCGTGGATAAGCGGCCTTTGCTTTATATGCACTACAATCAGTATTTTCGTAAATCTGGAGACTGTGAAGCTGGGCTGTGGGGCGAAAGCCGTGGCCCCATGATGAAGGTTGCCATGCAAAAGGGTTACTGTGGAGCGAACCGGCCCGTTTACTACATTGAAAGTGCAGTGCTGATAGATTCTTTCTACACGTCCCACGAATACGAATATCAAACAAAGCGGAACGACAATCCTTTCTACGACTCACCGCGTGGAATCGCTTTTTGGATTTGGTGATTGCTTTGGTGATGCTTTTGGGCTGTGGAATAAATGATTTTGCATACTTGACAAACACCTCAATTTAGCTTACAATGATTACTTGTGGCGTCCATAGTGCAAAGCTGTGGGTTCACGCTTTAAACAAGAACATTTTGGCGTTTTTATCCCAATCAATTATCTTTTCTTGATTCTTAAGTGATCAACCATTTTCAGTTTAACTATTAAATGCGAAAACCCCTAACCCCTCATTACATCTCTCCGAACCTCCTTGCTCACGTCAGAGACCGGTCGATTAGCTTTTTCCTCGACTTCTTCTTCCCCGTCCGCATTCCGTAGCGCACGTGAACATTCCATCCGTCTTGTTTGTGTAATATGCACCTCAAAGAGAGAAAGCAAGAGATCAAAAAAGCGTCGCGGCGACGGGCAGCCGCTCGCCTGAAATCCGAGCTCAAGCAATTGGAGATTCGCCTGTCACAAATCTGAGCAAAGAACAGACAAGGCGAGTTGTTGCAAAACAGAAATGCGAAACGAGTTCTGCAGAAATGAAAATAAAAGATTTTTCTGAGGATAATTTTTAAAATTCACAAGTTCAGAACGCGCAAGTTTAACACTTATAAACAACATGTTTAGATCAATTGAAAAATTTAATTTGTGTTCCATTACAAAATTAAAAACAATTTTTCAATTGTTCAATTTAAAATTTTTTATTACTAACAATTTACCTTGAAAGCAAAAAATGATGAGACAATTTATTAGGGCACATTGAAGCTACACCCCAATTACAAAACATTCCCAGCTGTGTTATCTCCGAACTTACAAATTCGATAAAATTGACCTCTGATCAATCTATCGAAAACAATTATAGGGCTCGCGACAAGATTTATCACATTCGCGGGTGTGGTCCAACCGCAAAAATCAGTTACCTCCGCGCGGCCGTCGCTTGCCGGCTGCCCCATTGTGTATGGCGAAAAGCGATGTGAATTCATTTTAGGCTGTCCCAAGACGTTGAAGTGTGTGCGCAACAGAAGACATGATGAGCTCCGCAATTTCCTGAGGAACAGTTTGAACCCTGAACCATCTGATTTCGCAAGATCTCCAAAGCGTGATTCTTCAAAATACGAAAATTCGCGGCATTCTCCAAGGTTAAGGGATCAAACTTCCTTAGGAGGTGGCCAAGCTTATAGAGACCTCCGTTTTTTGATTCTACGCATGAAGAAGCCTTGAGGAAGCCTGAAATGACGCCATATCGTCTGTCGCCATACAAAACGGAGCGATAGGCCAAACGTACAAACGAATTTTCGCGGCAGGACCTTGCCCGCGAATGTGACAAATTTTGTTGCGGGCTCTATAGTGTTTTTCAAAATTTTTTTGTCTTACAGTCAAGCAAAATTCACATTCATTGGCCAATATCGACATTAATTAAAGGTCAAACGTCACCCTTTCAATAGTATTTTCATTCAAAATAATTTATAATTTTTTAGTATAAACGCACACAGTTCCATTTACCTTGAAAGCAACTGAAACGACTTCATGTATTACAAAAAACACTAAAACATCACTATTAAAAATCTACGCAAAACGTCAAAATGTCCCAAAACATTTGTAAGAAACGGTTTAAATTTATAAATCACTTTCTTGCTCTAGCTATGTGCCAGAGTACTAAAAACGTACTCAACCCGAACTCTTACAACAGCTGATCTATTACAGCATACCCTTGTCACCCACACGTCTACGTGTCCAAAACGCTGGCTTGCATTTCGAGCAGATCCCGCTCTGATTCACACAAAACTCCAAAATTAATGACTCCTCGTGTCGCTGACTCGGCTCTGCCTGCAAACCAATCAATGACGCGTTAAATCAGAAAATTTGGATCAATTCGTCCTGTGTCTGGGCGGCTGAGGGTGGACGGCGGCGACCGAGTCTACTAGAGGGCCACTTGTCGTCGACATTCGTGCTTTTAACCAAATTTTTTGTTTATTTCTGCTGTGCTCTCAAGAGAAGACACGTTGAGCCCTAAGCGGAGTCGAATTCGTCCGATCACGCGACTTCTCTCGCTGTTGAGCCATTCGTTCCTCCTAGAGGCTCTTCTCTGGGATGTTTATTTGTGCTTTGGCAAATTCGTGAAGTTTTGTGTATAACCGAGACCGAGTCATGACCGGGTCATGCGAGATCTTTACAGGCATCATCTCCTTGTTCTTTCTGCCTTTTGCTTTCCTCTGCCTTCCTCTAAGCACTCATTCTGTCAGGTGGGAACTGCTGGCACGTCACACGACATGCTGAAGATGAAGGACTGAGTCGACGCGCTGTCCTAACACATCAGCGGTTCTTGGAATTCCTAGCACTCATTCAGTTAAATTTCACTTTTCTCCTCGGTCGTCCGCTTTGAACTCCTAAGCTTTTGTCGGGAGGTTCAAAGGCGGTTTTCGGTTTCGCTAATCTTTGTTCCGTTCCGGTGCTGTTGTGCTCAGATCAAGGTTTTGCGTGCTTTAAAGTGGATCGATTTTCAATATTCTCAAATACTTTTCAGATTTTAACTTTTTTTGACTGCATCTCATAATCATCGCTGCTTATTTGCTTTCTTATCATGATTTCATCAACGTCAGCTCGACGCAATTTTTTCACCAAAATGAAAGATGTGACGTTTGTTTGGCTTTTGCACAGCAATAAAATTTAAGTCATTTCTGCAATTTTGTCAGCTATTTTTGACAATCCATCTTGTTCGCTTTAATTTGTGTTCATGATCTTCCAGCAAATGTAGTTAAGAACTGAAGGATGGCCAAATAGTAAAGTGAAAATATTTTTTTTGGGCAAGTGAAGAACGTACATCTCCCGTTTAACAAAGATTCTGAAGGCAACTAAATGTTTAGCAGTGTGTGATTTTTTTAAATGTTGTATTTTGAACAAATTTTGGCTAAAACACGCTCATCAAGTTTTGCAATTTTCGCATTGAGAATTATATTTTTACAATTGAATTTTTGATTTTTGAATTGGCAAGATGGGAGCACCTAAGTCTTACTTCACTGATCCCAGCCGCGTTAATTAATCACTTTTCTGATGCACGCAGATCCTGCTGACGTACATTGTTTGCCAGGTGTCTTGTGTTCTGACCTGCCCCTGAACGAAATGATCACTAACCCGTTCCTTCGTAAAATTCCTTCCTGTCAAATCTTTAACTGCAACAACTTTCAAGAGTTCAAATCCATCATGAGATCACAAGTTTATCTCCATCTCCGCTCTTTTTCTTTGAGACATCGATTGTTTATTATTTCTGTCGCCCATCGCTGGTGAGCCACCGCTCTGTCCCACGATGAGTCATTTCCGCTGTTTTCTGTCCTGAGTGTCACCATATGCGCGTGTCATCCGTGGATGAATGGTGGATGTTTCAGATGAAGAAAAAACGTTCTTTACTGATAATTCTGACCATTTTTATTTTGCTAGTCTATACGGACCTGACACAAGTTGCTGCGAATGGTGGTAATGGAGGTCGTTTGGGTGAGTGTTCGAGGTAGAAAATGTAGTTTTATACGGTCCATAATTGAAAAAGTCGTAATCATTCAAAAATTCATTCTAAGTAAGCTTGTCATCAATCGATTTTTGGCGAATATTAGCTGTTTTAGAAGCGCTTTTCTATATTTTGAGTAACATTGTTACAACTCTAAATTTATCTGTTCAAAATTTTTTTGCAGCTTGCTCACCCATTCGAAATTAGCATTTTTAGATTTTTTCCTGCAGAGCGTTTGGTTAACATAATTAATTTCATCCAAATAACTGAAATTTTTAAATTAAAATTTTGATTTGTTTTTTTTCATTTGCACGAACAATTGAAGCTTCAATTTTTATGTTGTGTGCAGCGTGTAATGCAATTGTTTTTTTCATAATCAACACCTAATTAAGAGTATTTAATGTAGCAATTTTTGGGACGAGAGGACGAGAAACGAGTTGTCCGAAATTTTCAAAAACTCGTTTTTAAATTTATACAAAAAATACTTTTTTGCATAAATGTTTTTAAAATAAAACGGTTTTGTTTTAGAATTTTTTTCGCTAGCTAAACAGTAATTCAACTTCTATCTAAATTTTCTTATCGAATCGCAGCACTTGTCACGATTGGCAGCTCAAAACATTTTCTGAAATTGGCTTTTCAAGTTGCATAATGCTACTTTAGACTCATTCAAGGTTGATCTTGTTTTCAACGTTTTTGATGATGCTTGTAGCATTTTTAGAGTTGAAGTTATCAACTTGCTATTTAAGACTCATTCGAGATCGACTACTTCCCAGGCAACGCCACCGCCACCATTGATGATTCCAACACCATACTTGTACATTTCCAAAACAGTTCTTCGCTGATTACGGTAGCCTTTTTTCATTTCTTCGTTTTTTCAAGTTCCACGTTTTATTTCAGGGTTTCAACGTGTATCTCACTCCCAACCGCGAACTTTCCCTTCCCCTCTCACTTTGGCAGCGTATCGAGACCATCGACTCTTCAATCCTCATTGACCCCGACCAGCACGACATCAGCCCTAACACGCGTTATCGTCTCAGGATATCGGCAAACGAGAGCGACTCTGAGCAGGACCCTTCGCATGAGGTTATAATTCCTACCGGAAACGGCGTGCCCAACCCTCCTAACAACATCGCCATTAGCATAACGGATAAGACTACCGTCGCCGTTAGCTTCAAGCCTGTGCTGTTCCGTCGAGCTCGTAGGAAATTTGCTACGGAGTACCTCATCGAGTTCACCGAAGACCAGTCCAAATCGCCCGAATTATGGACAAAAATGCCTATCAAAACCGTGAAGCCTAAGGCGAATAAGGACGTCGTGGCGCTAATTTCTGACTTGAAGCCTAACGTTACCTATTACGTGGCTGTTAGGTCTATGTGTGCTAAGAATGCAGGGCCAGCTAGTCAAGTAGAGCAGTTTGATCTGGAGATGCTATCAAGTAGGTTTTTGAGGTTTGAAAAAAGGTTTAAAAACGTTAAAAAGGCTATAAAGCGGAATGAAAAAACTATGCCCAAGGCAGGAATCTGCGTCGCCACGGCCACAACGTGAAGAACTAACTACATGGGCCAAGAATAAATTACTTGGGCCGATAGTTTGTCTTGTTTAACGAACTTGTGTAGCCCGCTAAAATTCCATTTTGAAACCGAAAACATCTTTACACAATTGCAGCAAAACGACCTCGCGTAAAAATAGTCGAGGGAGCCCGCCTCGATCTATTCCCATCGACCGACGTCACTCTGACGCTCACCTGCACCGGAAGCGGCAAATCAAGTCTACCTCAGCTCAGCTGGTCTCTGGACGGAGTTCCTCTGATCGACCAGCAGGGCGGCTACCACATTTATCAAACCGCCCATACCCTCGACGAGAAAGTGACGTCTTTGTTGAAGGTGGACACCAGGACGCGTTCCGGTAACTTTACCTGCACCGCAGTTAATGGCGACGGCGACAGTTGGGCTACGATTGAAGTCCGAATCCTAGGGCCTGGGACATATCCGGCTGATATTAATATCAGCTATGGTCAGGAGGGCTTTGAGATGACGTGGCAGCCTCCAATTATTTCTAATGGGGATATCACTGTGAGTCACTATAGATGACCTTTAAAAAAGAACTATTGCTAGGCTTACATTATCTATTACACGACGTCTGAGAGTTCACAGCTGGCAGACTGGCACAAAATCTTGCTGGCTGGGAATGAGAATAATGTGACCATCCCAGTGAAGCATGAGAGGACAGATTACTTCTTCCGGGTGCAGGCGGCCACGGAACAAGGTCCAGGGATCATTTCTCAACCGATCAGAGTGCGATCTGGAAGCAAAGGTAATATAGGAACATTAAAAATAGACAATAAAAAGGTGAAAAAATTATGTGAAACGTTTCAGAGCTAAATCTAAGTATCTTAGAATCATTCAAAGCCGCACTGTTATTTTTATTGCTGTTGTAAGCTTTTTTCTTGGAGTTGTGAAACGTTTCTTAGTACAAAAATACAGCTATAAAACGGCTTTTTTAAATTAAAAGTTGTAGCTTTTAGCTTTTAATTCCAAAAGTACCTCATTTCTAGTGCGCCCTCTTACCGTCAACGTGTTTCTCCTCAACGTCCCCCGTTCTGGGACCATTGTCGACCCAGGCTTCACCATCGAATTCAAATGTATCTCCTCTGGCTCCCCTCTACCCACGCTTTCCTACTTCTACGTGACCAAAGAAGACCAATCAGACAAGCTTCTGCCTCTAAACATTACAGCCAATACCACACAATCAGCCGAATCCAATGTGATCCAAAAGAAGCTCTTCACTAGCCACCAGATTGTCTGTGTCGCTTCTAATAGCTTAGAAAAGACTCAAAGTCGTGCGCTGGTGCAGGTTAAAAGTGAATCTTGATTTTGGTCTCCTGACTTCTAAGAACCTTTTTAGAACCCGGATCAGCTCCTCGAAACCTCAACTTTCAGATTGAGAACGAAAGCGAGGTTCGCCTCTCCTGGCATAGTCCTGAAATCTGGAACGAGCCAATTACGGTAAGATTTGAACTACAGTAATCTTCTGATCTCGCAATTCAGCAGTATAAAGTCTACTTAACCCGCGATATCACAGAGCCTCTCAGTGAGTGGACCTCCGTAATAACAGAATCCGAGACCAGCGTGGTCTTGACCGAAGACGACCTGGAACCTGAGTCCACCTACTACGTGAGAATCAGCGCAATCAATACTTACGGCGAAGGGCCATTGACGGAGAAGCCTGTCAGCTTTTACAGTCCGTCAGGAGGACCTCAAGACCCGCCCAAGAATTTGGTCATCGATTTCGACGAAGCCAGTGCGGTTTTGTTGAGTTGGTACCCGCCTCATCATCCTAAAGGAAAGATCATCGTAAGTACAAAAATTGTATTCAAATTTTTGAACCTTAAAAACAATGTTTCACGAAAAGAAAGCGAAAGTTGTTGAAAAAAACAGTGAAATATTGCGAAGTGAAAAATTGTCCGGCAATCCTTTTGCCAAAATCAACAGACACAAGTGATGCAGCCTCAAAAATTTCACTTTTAAAAATTTCGATATTTTGCGAAAGAAATTAACACGCTTCAATTTTAAAATGAAACTCGAAATTAATTAATTGAAATAGATGAAAATTTATTAAAATGTTGCTTCAGCAGCATTTTTTCGATACCTGATGCTAATCTCCACACTAAAAATGCGGCTGTCAAAAAAGTCATTTTAAAACAACGTACAAAACTTCCTCCCGCAAAAATAGCAAACAATAAAATTGTTTCCGTAATTGCAAAAAATTGTTCCACGGCTTTGGTTCCCACATAATCCAAACGTTTAATTTCCAGACACCTTAATCCTGAAAAATTGTCCAAAGTTCACTAGACCATTTGCCACAGCTTAAAACTGCATTCCTGTTTTCTATCTGAATTCTAAAATGTCCACTTTTCAGTCTTACACTATCTACTTCACCCGCGATCCAGGCCTTAGCGACGATCTCTACAGAGATTGGGAAACGACCACCGTTCACGCCAATGGCAACAAGACTGTCTTCAAGATGCACCAGGCTGAACACAATCTTAGGCCCAAAACCCTCTACAGGGTTAGGATTTCTGCTACGAATGCTCAGGGTGAAGGGCCCGCTAGCAGCGTTATGGAATTTGAGACTACGGCTGGAGGTTGGTTTAGGTTTTAGACTTACCTTAAAAGTGAAATTGCCTAATTTAAGAGCTTCCAATCCCAACCGACATTGAGCTTACCCTTGACGAGGATAACACCGTTCGGCTGTCGTTCCTAGCAGTCAGAGACCCTGAAGACCATTCCCAGATTATTCAAAACTACAAGGTCGCAGTGTCAGCTTCGGAAGACACCCTAAACGCTCGTTGGCACCCGTTGGAACAGATGTCCACCCTAATTGACCAGATCACCTCTAAGGTAGAAATTTCCATCGATGGAGCGGCGCTCCAAAAATCCACAAATTACTGGGTCAACATTGCCGCTGAAGTCAGCTCTCAAGTTCGTGTGCAGGCTTCCAAGCCTAAGCGATTCCGGACCGGAGATGGAGAGGTCACGCCCACAGTGCTTATCAGAGAAGGCAATTTTGTGTCCAAGGATCCAGACACAGAAACATCCATGACTGTAACGTGCGATGCTGAAGGTGTCCCAAGACCGGAAATCGAGTGGATCTGGGATGATACTGTTATTAATACCAGCAAGTTCTACAAAATTGAAGATATTACGTTGGATTACGACGTCAGACCAAGAGCTAAAAGGTCAGTTTGCAAGATCAATTTTAAGGATGCCAAAACCATTTAAAAACTAATAACAAGACCGAGTTTTCCGTCTCCGAAAATTCAAAATATCAATACAATTTTACTTTCTACCGAAAACGAAAAAAAGATAAATATAAAACTTGCTATTCGCTTATTTAAAAGATCAGCTAGATTTGAGCATTTGCGAAAGTACTATTTTAAAAAATTTTTAAACAAAAAACTTTTAAAATTTATTTTATTAAAATGAAAAACATTTAAAAGCGACCATCTTTGTCCAAAAATGCGTACCTACCGCAACAACAATTAGTCCTAAAATTAATTCAAAAACATTTCAAATTTAAGTGCTCAAATGCCTGCTTTTTTAGCTAAATTTAGCTTTCTACAATTTTTGATTCACATTTTTAAATAGTTGGTTAGGTGGGCAAAACCGTGTTTTACAACAAACACAACCTAAAAAAGTGAAAAATAATTTTTTCATGAAGAGTTGTCGCCATTCTACCAAAAATTCATAATGTGACAGTAACAATTAATGAGAAATTTTTGAACATTAAGATTGCTTTCAGAGTTCTTCCAGCTTCCTAACCAAAAAAAAATTTTTTTAATTAAAATAGAATCGTTGAGCGACCAGCTTTGCCCAAAAATACGTACCTGAAGCAATAACACAAATTTGTTCTAAAAATTTGAAAATTGAACAATGCAAAAAACTTAACAAAGCTGTACATAGTTACCATCAAAAGTTCCCATCAAAAATACCGTCAAAGATACCGTCAGTTACTGTCAAAAAATTGAGAATTAATTTAAATATATTATAAAATCCCTTCTACTAAATAAAGGAAAACGATCCAGACGTGTCCGTACGTCCGACACGAAATTTCCAGACGCAAGTTGCCTGATTGAACGAGCGCGGGTTACGGTAGCGGCGTTTGTACGCCTTTCGCTGTCGCATTGATTTTCGTGGTTTCGCGCGCCGTGTCGAGCGACGGGGAACAGCAACGGTGAAAACTTTGAGGCTTCAAGGGCTCTTTTGGAGGGTAGAACTCGAAGCGCCTAGGTCGCCTTTAGCTGAGAAATCGTTCAAACGAGGCGCGTAGCGCCGAGGCTGTTGCAAAATATGAATCTGTGATTAGAAATTAGAAAACGGAATCATTCAAAAATACTCCGAAAGTAATTCATATTTAGTTCAAAAATCACCATGGTCTCAACCGTCAAAGCCGGAACCCTAACCTGTCGAGCTGTCAACAACAAGTCTTCTGCCAACGCTTCCATTACCATCGAGATCAACGGTCCTGGCTCTCCTCCAGCCAATGTTAACATCTACCAAGTCCGTAATGGCTTCCTGAAATTCCTAACGGGAATATTACCGTAATCTACAATCCTGTCCTCATTTATAAAATTTGAATATTCAGAAATACATTATCTACTACACCCATCGACACTCCTTCGAGCTCACTGATTGGGCGCAGCTTGTCGTCGACCCAAACGTCACCACAACCGAGCTTTGTGTGGACAGAGAACTCACAAAATACAGATTTAGGCTTCAGTCATTGTCCGCATTAGGGCCTGGAATCATATCACCCGTCTATGAAATCTCGTCTAGCAGGAAATGTAGGCTTACGCTCAATATTTCCTTAGGCTTCAATTGATTTTAGACGTTCGCTTAGACGTTCAGCTCCAAATGGTCGAATTCGAAGGCACCTGGGTCCAGGAGGACTCTTCTGCTGTGGTCGAACCCAGCACCGAAATACAGTTTTTCTGTCAGGCTTCGGTAACGGTATCCTAAAAGTTCTAATCTTAAAAATAATAATTCCAGGGCAATCCGATTCCAGCCGTGACATTCTTCTGGGAGACGATCGAAAACGACGATGAAGTGCTGGAATCCGGAGGAACATCTGTCCTCTTAGAGCAGCGGCTAAGACACGATTACAAAATTGAAACTGTCGTCGCTTCAGTGACCACACATGCTTCTAGGACTCTTGTGTGCAGGGCTAATAATTCTGACGGTGTGGCTGAGTCTAAAGTGGCTATTAAGATTATCAGTAAGCCTAATCACCCTGGGCACTTTGAACCTTTTTTTAGAACCTGGAGGACCTCCAACTGGGATCAAATATACGATTTCAGCAGACAACAACGTGACCCTGAAGTGGTGGGCGCCAGATTACCCTAATGGCAATATTACTGTAGGTGTACTATATCCGTAGCTTTGTGATAATGCGTCTTAGGGTTACAACGTTTATCTGCACAACGACGTGACCATTGGAGTTGACATGTGGCGACGTTTTGAGCTTGACGCCTATGAGACAGAGCTGTTCTTGGTCAGAGGACAACTGAAGCCTTCCAGCACTTACTACTTTGTGCTAAGCGCTAATAACTCATTTGGCGAGGGACCCAAGTCGAGGCCGATTGAGATCAATACTGCTACTGGAGGTGAGCTAGTTTAAGCTAGAATTGTTGGCAGCTCTACCACTCTTAATAAGTTGACGGCTTAATAAGTTTTACGGTTAGGCTTAAGACAGTCAGTTTAAGGCCTAGTCTCAACAAGTATGTATTTCACAACGTTATGCTTGAGCCTAAAAGCTTCTTTGACCGAATGCTTAGGCGTTAGGACGTTATAGCTTTTTATCCAAATATTAATTTTTGTACACTGGCCTGTGATCATTTCGATTGGATTACCTAACAACAGGCTTACCTAGTTTATCACTCTTCAGCCATGAGCTCAGGTACATTGTCCTAAAATTTATTCTTATGCTGGCCTGTGATCATTTCGATTAGCACTAATAGCTTTTTTCGCTCAACTTCTGTTTTTTTTGTTTAACTCATTTGTCGATAAAAGGCATAAAACCACCAGCATTAAGTTCTTTCCTCCAAGGCTCATGTGCATAACTGTGAGGTTGATTAACGTTTCCCTCTTTCCAGGTCCCATGGATGCTCCCCACCAAATCCACATCCAAGTCGACGTGCACAACAAAGTGAAAATCACCTGGCGTCCTCCTCACCACCCCAACGGCCAGCTGCAAAACTACACCATCTACTACACCCGGTCCCGAGCTGGCGACCCTAAAGGCCACGACAGCACTTACAAGAAGTGGCAGGTAATAGGGATTTCACCCTCTGCGACCACCTACACCATTGATGGTCCGTCGGAAGGACTCCGGCCTCATGAACAATACCGCCTGATGATGAGTGCTACCAACGACTTATCTGAAGGTCCTCCAACGAAGGTCTACAAGTTCAGGACAAGGAGTGGAGTGGCCAGTGCGCCTGAAAACATCTCTATAGTGCAACAGGCCACAGCTACCGTAATCACGTTTAATCGGCTCTATGACACAAGGGGAACGAGTGCGGTGTGGATTAAGGTAAGCGGCCCATTTCGCACACATTTTATTAGAGAGATCGTTCCAACGTTCAAAGTTTATTATATGGAACCAGGCTCGGTGGGTACGTGAAGAAGGGTTAAAGAGAATTGACGTTTTTTGCTACGCTGGTAGAAAGAGGTTAGGCATTCGATTGAAGATACAAACGTGGAAAGGACAGTTTATGTACAATAACACGACAGTTATTTACTTAAATGGTTGTTGGTCAACGAAAATGTTTTGTACCGACAATTTGGAGTCACAAGAACATGAAGAGGAGAACGAAAGATTAAAAAACAGGGGACGGTCCAGACGCTCCTGACGCTTAAGCGCGTTCTCCGCGAATGCGGCGAGCAAGCTGGATGTCCTTGGGCATGATGGTGACTCGCTTGGCATGGATGGCGCACAAGTTGGTGTCTTCGAAGAGACCGACGAGGTAGGCCTCAGAGGCTTCCTAAAAATCGATTAGGTTAAGCTGCGGGTTACGGTAGTTTGGCTTACCTGAAGAGCGCCGATGGCAGCCGACTGAAAACGGAGGTCAGTCTTGAAGTCTTGGGCGATCTCACGGACAAGACGCTGGAAGGGGAGCTTGCGGATGAGAAGCTCAGTCGACTTCTGGTAGCGACGGATCTCACGGAGAGCAACGGTTCCGGGACGGTAGCGATGAGGCTTCTTGACGCCTCCGGTTGAGGGAGCCGACTTGCGAGCGGCCTTGGTGGCCAGCTGCTTGCGGGGAGCCTTTCCTCCGGTCGACTTGCGGGCGGTCTGCTTGGTACGGGCCATAGCGAAAGATTACGAAAGTTCTGAAGCATCAAACCCATAAATATG
This sequence comes from Steinernema carpocapsae, assembly GCA_000757645.3. Taxonomy (NCBI): domain Eukaryota; kingdom Metazoa; phylum Nematoda; class Chromadorea; order Rhabditida; family Steinernematidae; genus Steinernema; species Steinernema carpocapsae. The sequence goes on along the minus strand of AZBU02000014.1, from coordinate 141,515 downwards.
CTATCCATCAAGATTCCTAATGCCACGCTCATTTCAGAAATTCCACATCCATCGCGCGGATGACGCGGAAGTAACCAATGACACGGAATGGGTCGTCTTCGACCAGCAGGACGTGACAACCCCAAACGGCAACACGACTGAATCTCGAATTGAGCTTGCGCACACGCATGACTACTTTCACGCTCACAGGTGAGGTGGGACAGTGGCAAACAACCTCATGGCCTAGGGACATGTGACATATGCATAAGCCGGATTAACAGCGCATAAACAAGAACGAGCGCGCGCATTAGGGTTACGGTAGCTTAGCGACTTTCTAAGGAGCGCAGGGTAAACAAAGTGGGAAGTAAGAACTATGTAGCCTAAAATGGAACTAATCTGGGTACGGTGAGAAGGGTGTGTAAACCATAATGAGGAAGCAATATAGAAAAAAGACGCAGATTGGGATTTTCCCGCCTCACACAATTGTCGTTGTGGGTCCCGGCGCGATTGTCATTAAGTAGGACAGAGACGAGGGTGTAGGGTTTTATTGATTGCTCTGGCGCGTGGGTAGAGATAAAGTTTTAGGCTTCAAGCTGTGCGACCTGAGGCCTCAAGCTAAGGACGCGAAATCCATCGGACCAAGCAAGGCTTTAACCTAATCTTAGGCTTCAAAATGAGAAATTTTTTGGACGCGAGAAAATAGACGCGACCAGAGATCTAACTAGCGATAAACAAGAGAGCGATTTCGGAACACGACCTATCAAAGCGCGCGCGAAGGCACAAAATGAGGATAGGGCGAGCGGGAGAGCACGTCACATGACAACAGGCGAGCAATTATTGATCGACAGTGAGGCGCGCATTGGCCACGCCCTTTTAGCCAAGCTCAAATGAGCTTACCTGTATGATTAGACCAAGCTGCGAAAGAGACATCACTATCTCGACGCGCAGACAAAGCTAGAGCGCGCGAGGGTCACACGGTGGAGAGGCGAGCGCACAGAGAAACGAGAGCACTTAGACCATCGTCGGTGGCTGTGATGTGGTCGGCCGGCGGCTGTGATGGCTGGCGGTCTAACTCTAGGAAATATGCATCGCGTCTTCAGAAGCTGGGGGTCGGCGCTGAAGCCACAGGGAGCGTTCTGGGGAGCAGGCAAAAAGCAAGCGAAGGCTGGGGAAGAAGAAGAAGAAGAGAGCGAAGCCACGAACCGACCGGTCGGCACCAGGCGAAAACGTAAAAATGCGAAAAAGATCCGAAATCGAGGCAAACTGCTCGATGTTCAGATGAGCGTCAGTCGAAGCTCCAACCACGACGCTCCACTCTCATTGGCTGTGTCGCGCCGTCCCCGGTGCAGGCAAGAAAAGAGGTTTTCCGCGCCCCGGGACTAAACAACACAATTCTTCATCGCGCTGCTCCAACTACGACCACCGCAGACCCCCAGCCATCCCCCAGCCTCGATTGCTGAGCATCATCAGCCGAACACGACGTTGTGGGGGCCTCTGCGCAACAGCATTCGCATCAAAAAATTCTTTTGGAATGGATCGTAGTCGGACACAGAGGCGCGGGTCCCAGCAACAGCAGAAGGCGAAAACGAAGACGAAGAATGTCTGTCTCTGTCACACCAACTAACCCTCCATACCGCATAACGTCAATTTATCGATCGACTAAACCGACACGCCAACTCTAGAATTTGGCCTAAAATTGTGAATCCTCCATAAAAAACTAAACTTTCTTGTATCTCCGAAATTTCGCCTTTTTCCGGGCTCTAATCCTAATTTTGTGGTCTACTACCTAAGCCTCTAAGCCTGGCTAAAAACCTAGAATCCAATTCTTAGTTTTCAAAATTTTAAGCTTTACGAAAATTCCTGGTTATTGAGGCTTTGATGACGGTGGTCTTGCAGACCACAATTAGCGCTTTTGAATGACATCTGACTTGAGCCAAGTTTCAGGAAAAAGTTGCCCAAAACAAGCTAATTTCTGCAAAAAAGCGCCAAAAATAAGCGACCAACCGCCGTCGTCGTAGTCACCGCGTTCTTCGCGGCTGACTGACTGATCGCCCTCCCTCCTTGCGTGCAAACACAACAACAGCTCTGTGGCGCCAAAAACGCAAAGAGCGCGCTGGTTGGAGAGCGGCGAGACTAACAGAGATCGGCCGCCGACGCTTTGGCTGAGAATTGTGACCAATGTGACGTTGGTGACAACGAGGAACACGGCGGCGAGCGATGGTAGACGAGAGAAGAGCTCGTTTAGAGTGGAGCGCGAGAAAACGTGGCCGGCTGGGAATCAAGCGAAGAGTTGCAGACGAATAAATGCGCGGGAACGATGAAATCAGATGGTGTCGACCTGAGCGTAGTGTGGAATGAATCATGCATGGACTACAAATGGGTGCACCCATTTCGCACTTCTGTATAGGTGCCCAATTTTTTGGCGCGTAATTTTTTACGCTAATGAGGTGAAGGAGATAGGGAAAAGGAGTCGTTGTGGGAGCCTTAAGGGACAGAAAGGAAACTTAAGGTTAAAGAGTATCTTAGAGCCGAACCGCATAGGAATCGATTGAATTCAGGTCAGATTGAGAAATGTCAAAAAGCGAAATTTATGGGTTTTATAGAGATTGCTTAAAATGCGAAATTGCCACAAAACCTAAGACGCCGAGTTTTTAGTTTTTCATGCTTTCAAGACGAGGCCTGGGGAGCAAAAGCTGAGAAATCGATCCAACTAAAAATGCCAATTTTTGAAAAGTTTTTGCAGTTATAATGTTAACTATGTAGGTGAGATGAAATGGAGAGATTCCATTTGTGAGATTACTTGTGAGATTCCAAATTTTTGACGTGTGATTTTTAACGTTGATATGGCGTGAGGAAAAGAAGGAGAAGTAGTCGTTGTAGAAGTCATAAGGGGCACAGAAGAATCATAAGGTTGGAAAGGAATCGATTAGACTCAGGTCAGATTAAAAGCAAGATTTAAATCCAAAAACGTGAGAAAAACTTGAAAACCAGAATTTAAAGTTTTAAGGGTTTGAACATTCTATGTTAAACTTGCGACACGTTTTTGCAGCTGTTGTGTTAAAAAGGTGAGATGAACCAGAGGAAAAGTGAAGTTGTGGGAGCCATGCACCAGATTAGAGAGGTCGCTTAGAAATCGATAATTTACTGATCAGAATGAAAATAAACGTTTTAACCCCAAAGCACCAAATTTTTCAAGCATCTCAAAAGCTTTAGGCACAAATTTAGACCAATTTTCGAAATTTCCAGATTTGGCATTTGTTGGATGCGTGCTTTAAGATTGCGAAATTGCCTTTAACACCTTTGACACTCCTTGTTGCCCTAGTTTCGCCCTCAAAAGCGATCCTTCGCTTTTGGCGCGCTTTCCACCCTATGTCTGCGCTCTACTGTATCTCAACGCTTCGCCAATCAAGTCTGAGTAAACAAAGTAATTGGGAAGAGACAGCCAGGATGTCGTTGTGAGAGTTTCTTGTTGTTTGGATTTGAGGGTATGTGCAGACAAAGATTTTGAAATAGATAAGGGCACGTTATACAGAAACGGTTGTGCAAAAGCCATAAAATATTGCCGTCGATTGTGAAATAAAGAATTCTGGATTCAAAATTTGAACGTTGGCAACAATAAGGAGGTAAACAACGTTATACATGTGATCGCTGTTTTCTCACGACAATTCCCACGTTTTCTTGGAACACAGAGGACTGGTGTTGAGACAAACGTGCACTTTAACAATTCCCACGACACCTCCCACGCTCGATGGAAACTGACATGAGTGATTAAAAACTATGAAATCGAAAAAGGAAAAAAATGAGTCGATTAATCTTTAATTCAAGGGCGGGTGCCTAAAACTAAAGTTTCATTGAAAAACCTCTTTTCTGAATCAACTTGAAGACTCAAAATTAGAATTTGACTTACAGAAGACGTTATCATACTGCTGTTGATAAAATGTAGTTAGGGACCAAAAACGATAAGAACTGCTTACGTGTAAAACAACGTTAGATGGCAATGTGCCAACAAATCCATTAGGATTATCAATTCTAAATCTGGGTTTACACAAAATGACCTTTTGCTTGGCTGCTTCAAAATACGTCGCTAACTGCCTTTTTACTTGATTACAAAAAAACTGATTTTTTAAAATTTATTTGCTTTCAGCTACTGGATCCGAGTCCAAGGTGTCACGAACGATGGCGAACAAGGCGACATCTCTCCCGCCATCCGCTTCACTTTCCAAAACGGCCACAACGGACACAAAAACGGCGACGAAAACCATCGAAAACTCAAACCCATCAAAGATCCTCCGCTGTAGAACCATCCATGAAAGCGTAAAGCGTCGTCAACGGGTCTCTGCGATCACCCAAAAATTATGAGAGCTTTTATGTATTTATTTTTCTGGAGTAAAATGGTTTTTTCAATAGACTCACCCGCGCCTCCCTGGCCCTCACAAAACCAGGCCTCACTGCGTGAGGCCTGGTTTCTTTTCAATAGAAAAAAAAAAATTCAAACACAAAATTTAAAAAGAGGAATGCCCATGGCAGGAATCGAACCTGCGTCGCCACGGCCACAACGTGGAGTACTAACCACTATACTACATGGGCTATTGACATCAGAAAGCATACACCGCCGCTCCCTTTTCGCCCGAAAGAGGCGCGTTTGACTGCAAATCGAGCATCTCCATGGCAACAAAATACGGCGAATCCACATTTTGGCACCACAGCTAGTCTCTCCACATCCGCGCACTCCAAAATCGACGTGCACCATGTCGTTAGAGATGATGAAAACGATCATCGATGGCTTAAACGCCGAACCGTTCAACTGTGGCCTTGATTTGGTGACGCTTACCGCGTTGCCGAACGATAAACTTCTCCAGTATTTGAGTAACGTCATCTGTGCAATCGATGAATTGTCGTTTATTGATATTCGAAGGGAAGGACCTGATGAGACCGCTCTTAGGATCTTCAATGCACTTCGGGTTATGCGTTATAAGCCTCCGGCGGATATCGAGTCGCTGTAAGTTTATTTTGCTTTTTCGTCTCAAATTTCAATGTAATTTTTATGTTCAAAAGCACTACAGTAAACCCTGATCTCCTTCCAGACAAGAATGGCGAAGCCAGATCGTCGAAGGAGACCCAGTCGCCCTCTACCCCATTTTCGGCTACATCTTCTCCAACTTGGAAGACGTCCGCGAGAAAATGTACCTCGCGCGTTTCCTCGTCCGCGTCGACGTCCCCTCAGAGTTGCATTCCGACTCAGAAATCGCTGAACTCTTATCGCAATGTACCGTACTCATGGAAGATTTCAAAGACGTCCATCAGCAAGCTTCAGCGGTCAGAGCAGAATCCGAGGCCGTTGACGACATCATGAGGGACCTGAAGCTCATGGATGAAGAGAAGGACCAATTAAAGAGGAAAATCGACGCTATCGAAAGAAAAACTGCCAAGCTGTCTAACATGGATCGACATTTAGCACTGGCTGCGCTGCATAGAAAAGAGGAAGAGCGAACTGAGGAGCTTCAAGCCCAAAAAGAGGCTGGCAGGAAATCTGTAGGACCTAAAGTAGCCTCGCCAAGCCTAAAAAAGTTAAAATCTAGGAAATAATTGCGGAACAGCAAATCCAGCGCTTATCCACAATTCTTCAAGACCTCGAAAACTCGTCGAAATCTATGGATTTTGCTGGGATGATGGATACGCTCAGGGTAAGCCATTCCTTAGGATTCAAAGCTAAAAATGACCAAATTTAGGAAGACATAATCACTGACCGCTACATGGTGGACGAAAAGATGGCTAAAGAGATTTCGGACAGCAAAGTAGCTATCGAGGACCTTCAGAAAATAGCGTCCATTCCTGTCATGGATCGGCGTGATATCGACGAGCTTAAGAGAGAGATCGAAAACAAGAACGCGGAACTGATCCAAATTACCCAGGAGAGGGACAGTAGGGAACAGAAGATCGACGAGAGCTTGTCAATTTACAGGCATCAAGCGAACGCGGCTCAGAGGAAGAAGGCGGGGTTGGCTGATCAGCTTCAAAGGGCTAGGTAAGTCTCTATAGGTCAATCATGTGACCGATATATGAATGACGCTTCTAGGGAAGAGCTAAAGTCTCTTACAGACAGCGTAGAGCGACATCGCCAGCAGCTAATTGCGAAATCTGGCACAGATGAGTTTATCACTAGCGTCCAGGCAAGGTTTACCTTAAAAGACTTTTTTGGAAACTTGAGTTTCAGTTTAAAACCTACGGCGAACGTCTCCGCGTGAAGTCAAACGTGTTCAAAAGGAAGAACTCGGAAATGGATCGACTCATTACAGAAGTCCAGATTTCGGAGGAAACGAGGGGTCTGCTGCAGATTAAGTGGAATGAGTTACAGCAGGATATTGTAAGAATCATGGCCCCAACAGCCCACTTTATCCTCTCCTCACACCCAAATTAGGATCGTACCAAATTAGCATCGACCAGTCTTGTTTGGTATTGCTATAGAACCGGCTTTATTTGGCCTAAGCGGTCTCTAAAGAGACCGGTGGATCTCTCTCTTCGTAACACATCCAAAAACACTTCAATTTACACCTGATTTTCGCCCAATTTTCAGATTGTTAAGCTCAAGCAAATCTTAAGCTAGGGAAACGGTTTGGGTCGTTTTACCAGCCTATAAAGTCCAAAATAGGTTACAACCCAACCCTTACAATTACCCTATTTTAATGAATTAGCTCAATTTGAAGTTCTGCACATTGACTTCTTCCAAAATCTAGCAAATCCGGACGACATAAAATTCCAATTTTAAGGAATTTGTCATCACCAGAGCTTCGCTGAGGACCGACGGACCTGTGGAACTTCCTTGCATCAAATGAGCCCCTTGCAGACCATCCTAGACAAGTGGTTTAGAAAGCCTTCTTCCCATCGGGCTCCATTTGGCGTAAGCACTCTCGGTCGGTCCGTAACCTCACCTCATTGACCCATAAAAACCCCAAAAAGAGACTCTATTTTGACCGAGAATATCCTAAATTCTCGACGCTTTGAAGATGTCACTCCAATCTCAAACGAGAATTACCTGTAGGGTCGTTCTACGTGTCCAAAGAGCCCAAAATTAGCACCATAACAACCCAAATTACCCTATTTTTGTGTAAATTCCGAATTTGACCAAATTTCTGCAATCTTCGATTTATCAGGCCAACTAGCTGTCTTTCACCAAAATTAATCTGACTTCTCAATGCCCTAAAGGCGCCACTTCAATTTCAAAATAATGTTACTAGTTGTGTCGGTCCGGTCCAAAAAGCCTGAATTAGTCCTAATTTATCCTAATTCCAGCAAAACCGCGGCGGCACCATTACCGAAGACAACGAGGAACTTGTTCACGCCCCCGAACGTCCAAAAACAGCCAAACCCAGAAACACGGACGTGGAGGAGCTCAAAGAAATGGTGCGCGAGATGCAGGACACGCTCTCCAAAGACAAAACCGAAGTCAACGAGATGACCGAGCGCCTTGCAGAGCTAAAAGACGAAGTCGCCCAAATGCAGGCGCAAATAGCGGACGAAACTGAGCAGCAAGAGGCGCAGAGGAACGATTTGCTATCCGCGATCTCCGAGTCCGAGGCAAAAGTCGAATCTGTGGAGCACAATTTGGAGTCTGGAAGAAAGAGAATCGAGGATTTGGAGGACGAAGTGGAGAAGCTACGAGAGTGGGCTGAACAGCTCGACGAAGCTCCAGTTTTGATTGGCAAATTGGAGGTCAGTGTTAGGTCAAAATGCCAAAAAGGACACCAACTTCAGGTAGAAATTGCTGAAGCCAACCACGAGCGTCAGGACCTTATGGACATGGAAAAACGGCGCCCTCCGAGGGCTGACGCTCGAAACCAGATGGTCATGTGGAAGTCCCTTGAGGTGCTCCACCCTTGAAGCCTGATTCTAACAAAAAACTCCAAATTTAGACCTTATTTTTGAAGAAACTAGACCTGGCTAAGAACAAGAACCGTCCTTACGTCCATCACGAGCCATTCAGGTGATTTTAGCCGTGGAAAAGCTGAATTTAAGGCTTCAATTTCAGTGAAGCTCCAATTGGCGACATCCGGCCACCCCCACGCGTCGAGAGCGCCCTTGGCCACCGAAGCTAAGGACCATAAATCCTTATTTTTTAATTTGTCACCTTGTAGAATTACATGAAAGTAAAAATAACCCAAGAATGCGCTAGATGGTTCCAAATTTTGGTCCAAAAAGCCCAAAAATACGCTCCAAGTTTAGGTCACCGGCCTTAAGATCACCACAAGCCATTCAGATAATTCTAGCCACAAAATAACGAAGCGACTTCCATTCCCTGAAGCTTAATTTCAGCCCCAAAACCCTAAATTTAGCTTTATTCCTAAAGAACAAACCACTCATGTAACTTTAGCCTTAAATTTTAGCTTAATTTAACACTTCAATTTCAGTGAAGCTCCAATTGGCGACTTTCACACGTCGATAGCGCGCTTAGCGACCTAAACCCATAAATCCTCACTTTTATTCGTCACCTTGTGGTGATTACACTACTTTTCAATGAAGAGCCTAAGTCTCCTCATCACTGCCTTTCTTGTCGAAAACGGCGTCACTGAGGCCGGCGAGCGTTTGATACTGAGGATCCTTGGGTTTCGCCTTCTGCGTTTGGTTCGCGGGGGTCTTGATCTCCAGCGCGGCGACCTGGATCGACTGACGCTGGCTCCTCCTCTTTGATTTGGGCGTAGAAGCGTCCTTCTTGTCGGGGAACAGGTTGTCGCCGATGCCAGCCAGAGTCTCAAACAGTCCATTTTCATTCAAAAAAGCCGAAAACGCACGACTCACCTGATATTGCGGGTCGTTCGCGGCCACTTTGCCTACCTTGGCCGGAGCGACAATGTTCGGGGGCTGAAACAGAGCAGGAATGGTAACGAAAAACGTCGACTTACCGGAGAGCAGTTCTGTTGCTGCAGGTAGTTATTGGCCGCGGCGACGCCCTTGGTCAACATGTCGATGCAGGCGTAGAAGAGCATGAAGAGGACCACCTTCGCGTAGTAGAGCGCGTCGTGCGGGGTCGCGGCGTCAGTCATTTTCGTCAGGGAGGAGAGGAGGGAGGGACCGACCGTTCCGTAGGTGGGTCCTGAGCCAAATGAGGTCTCTAAGGCTTGAAGGCCCCTTTCGAAGCCTTTGCAGAGCTGTTTAGACGATGTCTAGAAACGAGGTCACTCTGACCTTTCCGCAGAGGATGACCGGTCGTGTCTCAACAAGGAGAACGCCAGCTGAGAGCACCATTTGAAGCCTCACGTCAAGCGCTGACCGGCCAGTCGTTGTAAGCGATTGTTAGCAATTCTAAGGTATAATTTTAAGCGGTTTAATTCACACAAGAACCTCCTGATCATAAACATAACAACAACATCAAAAATGAGACCAATTCTTTAATTTTCACTCGTCATCGCTAAGAATCTCGCCGTCAGACAGGTCTTCCTCTTTCACCTGCTTCTTGGGCGCAGGTTTGGGCTTCGGAGGCGGCGTCTTCACGCGTTCTCTTTGAGGCGGCTGCTGTGTAGGCGTCCCTCGTCTTCTCGGAGGCGATCTCCTGGGCGGCATGTCGGTCGCTCTGGGATTCGCCTTCATCGTCGTGGGTCCAGAAGCGTGGAAGGGTCCTTGGGACGACACGATGTAAGTTCCTGGGCCTCCGCGCATGACGCCTCGATCGCGATCGCTTCCTCCGCGGCTTCTGTTCGGGATCGGCGATAACCGCCGATCGTGGCGGGCCGTGCAGGCATCACGTTGACTGGAGGAAGCACAACGTGCCTGTCGCGGGCTTCCTCGTACGTCCGCTTCATCGCCAGCAGATCGTGGTTCTTCTTCGTGAGGTCCAGAATCTGTACCTCCTGCTGGTGGCACTCGCTCTGCTGCTGCTTAATCCGCTGCAGGAAGCGCACGTACATCGCTCTCAGGTCCTCCATGGTGAGATCGTCGAAGATCTGACGGTCGATCACTCCTTCACACTTTTCGAGCGCTTCTTGGACGAGTTGAAGCTTTGGCTCGTCGACGGACATGAATTTGGGCGCGGGTCGAAGCAGCATCGCGTGCTTCAAGAAATCCTTGTTCTCTTCGGCCTTGGCGAACAGCAGATAAGGATTCGCCCATACGCACGAGTAGTGCATATCGACGGTGATGGCGAACTCGCCGTCCGGTGTGAAAGCTTCTGACGGAGATTCGGATCCCAGAATCGCTTCGGTGCTGATGGGAAGTTCGGGCAGCTGCTGCGGGAAGACGCCTTTAAGGACAAATTCTCGGCGCAGTTCCATCAAGATGATGCCCAGGCGGTTGCCGCCGAAGTATGGGGGACGGAACGCCAAAGGGCGGATGCAGAGGTCGAGGAGCTGAAACAGGTTCAGGTCAGTTTGGAAATAAGGAAGCGTTTTTAAAGGCCCCCCATAGTTCGAGACGCATGCGTCTTGCCAAGCTAACGCCATATTAATTCGACGAATTTCAGATGCATGCGTCTTCAGCCACACGCAGGTGCCACCATAGTTGCGATGCGCGCCCATATTTGAGCGTGCGTCTTGCGGGGAGTGCGTCTTGCACTGCGTCTTCATCTGCGTGTGGCCTCAGACATGCGGACGAAACTCGTGCAGCTGGTCAGAACGAGCGTCTTCTCTGCGTCTTCTCAGAATGGCGGTGTGTGTGGCCTGGGTGTGTGAATTGCGTCGCTTTTGAGGGTCGCATTAATGCACTAGTTCCGTTGGCCGATTGTCCCCGGGCGTCAGTATTGAAAGAATAAATTCTAGACGCAGCGAACTATGGCATCCCTCTGGTGCGTTTTACGCATGCGTCTTCGGGTTCGGACGCATGCATTTTCCCAGGCAGCCGCATTCTAGACGTCGGACGCATGCGGAAAAACGGCCGAAAACGCAGGACGCAAGCATCTCGAACTATGGGGGGAGTGGCTTGAGAGGCGAGGAAAATAGGTTTGCGCAGGACCAACCGGTCTTTTTTGAGAAAAAGCCGTAAAATGAGTTTATGTCTCAAAATGGGGTCTGGTGTCTGTCTACGAGGAGATAAACACCGACCGGTCGATTGTTGGGAACCATCGCAAAATTAGTTTGCCTCAAACCCGACAGCAGGCGACTTGATGTTTGAAAATACCGATTTCTAGATCATAACCAGCACGCTTCGCGTACTGCATCGGGCAGTGTGGGCATCAGTGCTAAAGTCTAAACTTGTAGAAATGTAGCTATATAGAGGTAAATGGATGCGTAGTTAAAAGATTAGTAGTGTGTTAGACCGCCGCGCATGAGGCCACGGGTTCGATCACTTCCATTGGCAGTCTCGATTTGAAAGAGGCGCTTCGCGCCCCTCCTCGGTGGCTTCGCCACCTCACATTTCGCAAAACAGGCTCGGCCTTACGGGCCTCGCGGCTTCGCCGCCTAGCAGCTACGCAAAACAGAATACCCATTTTGGAAAATACCGGAAAAATATATCGAAAAATACCCATTTTGGCCAATTTGCCGATTGGTCATTATGGCCTGCACCGGGTTGTGAAGCCGGAAATTTGGGAAAAGTAGCGGAAGAAGTAGCCGGAAATGCAAGAAAAAGGCGTAGAAACGCAGAAGACAGATGAACAAAAATGTTCGGTCGTAAAGGAATCGAACCTGCAAACTCGCTTGGCGCGACTTGTTTCGCGAGATCTGAGTTTCAGCCTTCATCTCATCTCAAATGCTCACCTGTTTAGAGTCAACATTGACAGCAGCCATCCAATCGCGAAGGTCCTTCTCGCGCATTCCAATCGTCAGCTCGGCTTCTGTGGTCGTGTACCTCGAGCAACAGACCAACATCGCGTCCTCCGTGTCCAGAAGAGTGCGAAGCAACTGAGGATGCTGCTCAAACATCAGCTTCAGGCCTGTCTTGATGACGTTAAGACGCTCCTCCTGGAACCAGGCGTTCAGCTTCGTGAAGGAAATCAAGGATGTTTCGATGCATTCGTGGAGTCGCTGCCACACGTCCGTGCTCTTCTCGCTTTCGAAAATGTATTGCGCGGTGTCGAGAGGGAATTTGAAGAATCTACAAACGTTTCACTAAGCTTGAGAATGAGATAAGACAGCTACTTACTCGATAGCCTTCTTAGCCACATAATGCATAGGCGAGGGCAGTTTTGTGGCTTCACCTGGCAGCGTAATCTCGCCAGGGTAGAGCGGATGGAAAATTCCTTCTGGGGAGAAGCAGATAAGATGAGGCGACGTAGCAGTTCTTATAATCTGGAATCCTGGTACTGGAGCGATCATCGGAGGCACTGGAGGGTTGCCAGAAGCAAATTTCGCTCTCAGCTCCATAAGAAGCAGTCCGGACTTGTTACCCCCAAAATGCTGCATTACTTTCGGCAATTTTCCTCTCCTGTTGAACCAGGCGACGAAGACTTCTGGCTTGAGGTACTCTTTAGCGAGCAGATGCTGCAGCTCGTATTCGTCGACCCCAGCGGTCCAAATGAAATCTTCGCCTTCGTAGGGTTCGATGAGGAGCGCGTGGCCCGTGCTCATCAGCAGTTTCTGTAGAATATCATTCTTGGAGATTTTGTGCTTCATGGCTGATTGACGCCATTTGTCGAGCCGGGATATCTTCGACTCCAGATGAGCTTTCTCGATCTAAAAATGCTCTTAGAATTGATCTGATGGATATTTCCTACCTTCTGATCCTTAAACACCCTCTTAGCAACCTGTGCCACATTTCTCGGGTCCACCGTAGTCCGGATCTTCTCAATACACTTGTCGTCGAGCCTCAGAGCGTCAAATAGCCTCTGATAAGCGTAATGCTCCACAGAACGGAACTTCTCGCCTTTCATCTCGAAGGTGTAGACGAAGAAATTGCTCAGGGGACGGTATTGACCCTAAAAATGAGTGTATAAAGCTTGAAAATGACGGCTAACAGCTTACGGTGAGAGATAAGACCTGCTCAGAGATAGTGATCTTTACAGGCTCCTCATTTTGGTCCTTGCTAATCCCGTCGACCTTGATAGGAAGCGTGGTCATCTTGTCGTTCTTGCGCTTCTGCTTGATGTCGTACCGAAGCCACATTAGCGCGAATCCGAGCTGATTTTTGCCCACTTCTGGAGGTCGACTGGATTCTTCCTTCATCCACTTCCCGATCACTTCGGCGTTGGCGTGAAGCCTGTGAGCGAAGGAAACAAAGGTGTCTTCGTCCATTCCAACGCTGGAATCCGAATCTGACGAGTCGCAAACGATCAGCAACGCTTCGCCGGTGTCCATAAGCGTCCGCTCGAATTCCTTGTCTTGATCTGCACGTAGCTTCAGTCCTTGCATCGTGTAAGTGAGCCGGCTTCTTACGAGGTAGTCCGCGAGGCTGTCCATCGTGTGGCCGCGGGGCATGTTGGCGTTGAGGAGTTGCCGCGCTTTGAGAGGCACATCGCGGCTTGAGGTGCCCAGGAGCTCCAAAATGTGGACGTCGTCAAGGCCGAGCTGCTGCAGGATCTGGGCATGGGCAAAGTGGTCGGCGCTGGGATATCTGCAAACAGAAATGAGCGATAGATAGGAAATGGGAGGTGAAGGCGTACGAAACCGCAAGAAATCGATACAAAATTACGGCGAAACTCGTCTGGAAATTGGCTCGAAAACGGCTAAAGTTTAACTGGATTTTGCACGTCAATATTTCGGTCGAAATAGGACTGTGGAGCAGTCGAAACTTAGTTGATTAAGCGCGTCTAGACATACGCCCAGACAAGGATTCCAAAAAGAGAGCCGATTGAACCAAAATAAGGACCGGTCGGTTTTTGGCTGATTTCGCGCGTCTAGACAGATACCCAGGCAGGGATTCCAAAAAACGACATGATTCGAACCAAACTCAAACGAGTGACCGGTCGGAATTGAGCCAATTTGGGGTGTCTAGACAGATGTTTCCAAAAAGACGTCACTTTGACCAAAATCAGGCCGGTCGGTTTTGGGGCAAAATCGAGGCTTCATCAGTCTGCTCAAAACAAGACAAACGACCGGTCAATTTCCAGACCCTGCCGAAAACCGACCGCTATCTGGTTGCTGTTCTCCGTAAATTAGCGATTTAGCTTACGTGCAAAATCGCACCAAAACCGACCGGTGTTTTGGTTCCAAGTTCGCACGCCTAAAAGCGCGCGCGACAAAATCGCCTTGACGAGCAAATTTGGGACACAAAAAACGACGCGAAATCGACCAAAAATCGCGTCCAAATCCAGCCTAAAAACAAGGTGAACTTTGGCACAATTATGCACCCACAAATGGGCCAAAACAACACAAGAATGCATACAAACCGGCGCACAATAACGAAAATTAAGACGAACCTTTTCCCTTCATGACTTAACGCGTGATTGTAACCGCAGTGGAGAATGTCGGACTCGTTGCCGATAAGGACCACTTTATCGCCAGTTTCGGCTTCCATTTCGAATTCGGAGGAGACCTTAGCGAGGAACGGGCGATCTCCTGCAATACTCGGAAAGCTCTCGCTCGGGATTGGAAAAAACCGAACAGCAGCGCTCTCCGGGAAGAAATTTGAACGCGGGAGGTGAAATACCGTAATCGCTTGTTGTCGTTAACGGGTTGATCGTGGTGGGACCCAAATGATGCGATAGCGTTTTCGCATCACTTCTTATGGCTCTTCCCTCCCTAGAAGCCTATTTTCAGCAGTTCTTGAGCCTTTCAAGCAACAAAATGAAAAAAAAAACCAGAAATTTTGCAAAATTCAAGGTTCTAAATAACCGCTATACCATAAACCGACATCACCTTCATCTACTGAATGGTACTACACGTACACTTTGCAACATTTCGCTCTACGCCACCGTACCTTTTGTGGCCAGTTTGCTACAAAATTCAGAAATCTTTTGACACATTCACAAAAATGTCGTCGTTTTTCGCTGCTGACAGATGTCAAGCACGTCAAAACGCGCCTCAACAAACAATGAAATCTCAGGGTATTTAAGCCGATCTCTTCGACCAGTGGTCACTATTTCTCACTCGCAGCCAGCTGGTCATCGGTTTTCAGGAACCCAGTTAAGGTATGGCTTTAATTTTCAAGCTCCAGACTTAAAATATGGTTTTAGGTCGCCATGAAAGCAGCCCTCATCCTTCCTGTCGCTTTCGCCTTCTTGGCTCTCGCTCAGTACAGCTTTGTGAGTAGAATTCTCATCAAAATGATGCTAAAGTGATTGTTTAGGCTCATCCAATCGGTTCTTGGTCATCTGAAGAGTCTTCTGAAGTGGCCACGAAGGTCACGGAAATCGCGGTCTTCAATGGAACCGCTGTGGTTGATACACTTACCGATGGATCGAACACAACTGATCTGACTCGAGTTAAGCGTCAAGGAGGATGTGGATGTGGTTGTGGATGCTGCTGTCGACAGTAAACCTTATTCTAGGCTTACAATTAGGCTTAAAATGACCTTTTAGATGCTGCTGCTGCCGAGTGGTCTGCTGCCGGTGCTGCTGCTGTCGTCCCTGCTGCTGTTGCCGTCCTTGCTGCTGTGGCTGCGGAGGAGGTTGCGGCGGAGGCTGCTGTGGATGTGGTGGTGGACGCAAGCGTCGTTCTTTGGCTGAGCTCTCCCACAAGCTCATGGACAAGATCACGGCTCTCGTCTCTGCTCCTGCTCCTTCCGTTGAGGTCGTCGAAGCCGTTGAAGCCGTCGAGGTAGTCGAAGCCACCTCCGTTGTCCCAGTCGTCGAGCAGAAGAGCACCGAAGCCCCGCAGAAGCTCATCACCATTGCTCAGATCAACTCTTTTGGTCGCCGCTATATTTAGATGAGGTCTTCTAGGGTGCTAGCGTATTTATTCAATAAATATTTATTGGGTAGACGAGTTCTTATGGTTACGATGGGAATTCGCACAACTCTGACCGCTTAACATCTTTCGTCAGCCAAAATGGGGTTTGTCCACGTGCGAATTCGTTTGTCTTTTGCCTGAAATCAGTCTCCTTAGATTTGAAAAAACTGCTAAGATTGGATCTATAAATGGAATTTAATCGCGGAAAAACAACCGGCGTCTACGGTGAAACTCTGTATTACGTCTGGCTCATCTTATAACCGTCAGGTCCACGTCAGTTTTACATTTCCAAATGGTCGCAGGCTACGTGCTTGCTCATCTGCCTGAAATCGGCCACCCAGATGTCTGGTGAAGGTCATTTCCTCAACATTTCATTTCCTGACCTCAACCCTCTCTGACCGGTCGGTTTTGTTGTCTCAAAAGTCTCGAACCGTCCGGTCCACATTATTGTCAGTTTAGCTTTCCAAAGTGAGCCTCGGCTTACGTGCTAATCCACGTTTGAAATCGACAGTTCCCGTGTTTGACTCTAGTTATTTCCAGACCTAAACCCTTTCTGGCCGATCGGTCTGTCTCAAGCTTCATTTTTGACCTTTTATTTACACTTTAAAAACAAAACCTAAAAGGAATTACTGTAGGAAATTGTACTGTACACGTGTGAAACTCTCAATCGAGCGGGGCACCGGCTTGTTTACAAGTGAGCGGGGTGGTTGCGAAGGTTGTCGATCATGGCGGTCGGCGGCATTTCACCCTTGCAGATCTTGTGAACCGAAGCGAATAGCGGGAACTTGTCGACGACGTTGTTGTTCTCCAGCATCAGGTACACTTCCTCCGCGGTCAGAGGGCCTTGCGCGCTTTGGCCGTTGAGGAGCTCCTTTTCGATTTCGGCAATCGTCTGAAAATCCAAAATTAGGGTTTAAAATTGAGATGGAGCTACTCACCTTTCCAGTCTTAACAAAAGCTTCGCAGACCTTGCGGTTACGGCCTCCATAGCACGTGGTGATGAGATCAGCGATTCCGCAGCTTTCGAAGAAGGTCTGCAAGTTCGAGCCGGGGTAGAAGTGCTCGACGAATTTCGTGGTTTCCATGAGGCCGAGACGGATGACGGCGGCTTTGGTGTTGTCGCCGTAGCCGAGACCGTCAGTAAAGCCAGCGGCACAAGCGACGATGTTCTGAAAGAGGAAGCGGTCATGTTTTGCACGCAGGCAAGGTCCAAGTACATTGACTAGGAACGGTCTGATGTGGGGTCAAAACCGGTCAATCTCACGTCAGTCTAAAACGTGTCTGACTTCGGACGGCTGCTTGGCGTAAAAAGTGAGCTTAGGACTCAAGAGCTTCCCACAAAGCCTGGTAATCATTTCCAGACAGCATGAGCAAGGTTTCCGGTGATTTTTGTCTAAAATAGTCCAAAACCTTTCAAAGCTCAAAAGGATGCCTCGTAGGTTAAGTGACAAACCAGGCATAGACATCAGCTTACGGTCAATTCCAGAAAAACAAGACCGATATCCTGTCCTTCCTTCGAATCGAAATGAAGCCAAATCATCTCTTTGACAAACCAGACCCAAACCAGAAGTCTACGAAAACCCTCACCTTCAAAGCACCACATAGCTCCACAGTATGCGAGTCCTCGACCACGTTGATCCTGAAGTTATCCGTATGGAAAAGCTCCTTCAACAGCGCTCCGTTTTCCTTCTTCTTCTTTGTTCCAATCGTGGCCTCACAGAAGTTATCATTGGCGACTTCAGGAGCCAAATTCGCTCCCATCAGCACGGCGACGTCGATGTTAAGAATTTCTTGTATTTCCTCGGAAATCAGGCGGATTCCGGAGCTCTTGTGGACAGCCAGACCCTGGAATTTCAACATAAATATGATGAAAACAAGGCAGTTTACGTTTTGGCCATAACAGGACTGCGATCTTAGGTTAAAGAACAAATTAAACACAGCAAAACTGCGGAAAAACGGTCAGAGGCAGAGCAGATGCGTATAAAGAGAACAAAAAGAAAACTTAAGCTACCGATCGCGGGCTGGCGACGAACTCCCCGGAATAAGGCATATCTGGCATACCCTGAATTGAAAACGGAATGCTCATAGGCTGCGTGGTTAATTCTCTTAGGTCTGAATTCAACAAAAAACTAGAATAACGCTGGCTTACCTTGATAAGGGAGATAGCGGTGGCATCAGTCTTGACCTTGCCCACCAGCTGGCTGCAAATCTTCGGCACAAACTGGTGAGGAACGACGAAAATAAGGATGTCCGAGCCGTCGCACGATTCCACGAGGTCGGTCACGGCGACCACGTTTTCTGGAAGCTTCTTTCCGGGCAGATATTTTACGTTTTCGTGCTGAGTGTTGATGATCTCGCTGAGCTTCTTGCCGTCGACCATCTCCTCGAAGACCCACATGCGCACATGGGGGTCGAAGTCATTGGGGTTCTGCTTGGTGGTCTGGCCGACGATGCGGGCGATTGCGGAGCCCCTGGAAGAGGAAGAGATCGTTAGGTTCAAAACGCCAATTATGGGGTGAGATGGGGTGAGAGGAGTGAGGCCAAAAGCAGCGCTTGTTTAGAAGAGTTCATTTTCGGTGTAAAGGACATGAGCAACCGGTCGGAACCAAACCAATCAATCAACGACATCAAAAATAACCACTACCAGACACAAATCAGCCGAATCTCAAATTTCCGACCGGTTTCACCCCTTCGTGATCCTACAAATGAGTTGGTCTGGGTCATGGGCTAAGCAGACAGAAGACCCAGACAGACCTGAAATTTACATATTTTCAGGCTGATTGACGCCTGACTCAGACAGCTAAAATACGAGGTCAAATCGTCGGCCGGTTTTACCCATTAATTTCATCAAAAATGAGCGAATTTAGACCAAAAATACGGTGTTTGTCTCTTCTTCCCGTCTCACATCAAGACAAGGTAACTTCAGCTTCTTTTCCAGCGCAAAATGAGGCCAAACTAAACCTTCAAAACCACTATTTTTAGCCTCATTTTCAACCTTTTTGACGATAAAAATGAGTCTCAAAAATCGGTATTTCATATCCCCCAGAACAGACAAGTAACGACGACAAAACGCGGTTCAATTTGACCAGAAAAGTGACGAAAAGCACCAAATTCCACAATTTAGACTCAATTAATGGACCACGTTGTCACCTATTTTTTGATGCCAAGATAACTTGAAATCGACCACAAATTGGCGCTCGATTTGGTCCACAAATCGACAATAATTAGCTTCGAAAATCGCTTCCCAAAGTTCCCTAATTTCGTGCGCTTTTCCTCACCAGTTTCCAGATCCGACGATGGTGACCTTCTTGGGAGCCATGATAGCTTTGACGTGAGGCAAAACGATGGAGATCAACTCTGAAAACAAGCGCAAATGAGTCCCACGTCGTCACACGAGCGTCGTTACAACGCAAAACAAACACACAAATGAGGACAAAAACCCGACTTTGCATGGCGTGGTGTGTACAGAGAGAGGAAGCGAGAGGTGGCAGTAACGCTTTGGAAACTACGAGGACAGCGGCGACGTTGGGAAGACCGGCTTGAGCGCAGCGGAGGAGGATGATGGGAAAAAGAGGGAGCAATGGCGTGCAGGAGAGATCAATGCGAGGCGGAGGGAAAGGTTGCAGAAGACGGCAAGAGGATAAACAAGCTCAGAGTTGGGGTAAAAAGGCTAGACGTGGGCCAAATGCCAAAAACACGATGAGAATCTGAGATTTACTGATGATCTCGTGTGGAGCTTGGGCCGCCATGTTGCTTGCTGACACTCCCTAAAATGCAAAAGCGATGCGAAAACCCGCGCGAACTCCTGCATTTGCAGCTGCAAAACACCTAATAAAACCGTCTGAAAATAACAAAGCCAAAAACAAAAATTCTAGGTTCCACCGAGATTTGAACTCGGGTCGCAGGATTCAGAGTCCTGAGTGCTAACCGCTACACCATGGAACCGACAATCTGCAGATCGGTGTTATAGCGACAGCTGCATCGTCAATTTTGGAGGTTTTGGAGATAAGAGCGATTAGGAATTCTCGTTGTCGAAGTGAAAATGGAGTTGAGCGGTTTATATAGGGGAGCGTAGGAATACCGATTAGATCCGCGTCGTCTTCACGTGATCGACATGTGAAGCAAGAGTTCTCGGAGAGAGGAGAGACTAGACGCTCCAAAATTTACACTAACAGAGTTTATGTTGTTGGAGTTGTTTTGGGAGGAGCAGTGGATAGAGGCTTGGATTGGAACGCGTGTGGACAGGTTTTGCAGGATGCCTACGGTATGCAAATCAGCATTATTATTTAGTTGGTTACGGTGGACCAAAAGACTATTTTCAGCTCTTTTCAGGATTTAGTCCGGCAAAAAACATTGGCATTAACAATCAAAGGGGTTACGGTAGAAACAAAAAACCATTTTTTGCTGTTTTCGGGTTTTCAGCCAGACAAAAACAAGCCAAAAATTACCTGTAATATTTAGTGAGCCAATGAAAGGGCTAAAAACTATTATTTGCAATTTTCTTTATCTCAAAACAAACTAAAAATCGTAGAAATGCTTTCGCCTTCAATCCACAATTAATCCTGAAAATGGACTAAACGCATTTCGCGAATTCTGCACTTCTGAGCAGAAATCTATTTTCGGCTGCATCAAGATCACGTGAATTCTAAAGATCGGGTCACCCCGCGTCACACATACCGGTTATCAGTGATCTATGGGATGATTTTACGCGTTGCAGAACGAAATCCGACGTCAGATCAGAAAAGGGAACGTTTGTCGTTGAAGACCGGACAGTTCAAGGGTCATTGTTGGCGGGATTAAAGGTAAAGACAACGGTTTTTGAACCTTTTCAATCCATACCAGACAACGGAAACGCCAAAAATCGATACAATTTTGAATGGCTCCACAGAGAAGAGCAAACGAAAGGGGCACGAGTAGCGGGCATCGTCGCAAAAATAGAAATAAACACAGGACGCCTCCGATCGGGGTCGCCGACAACAACATCGTGTGCCGTCTGCCTGTCACAAACATTGTAGTCCCTCTTGCATGGTACTATTTTGAAGATTAGGATCCGTTGCCAGGCTTAAAAGATGCCAGCGGACACGCCTCCGAGCGCGCCTTCTGAGCACACAGTACGAAGAATGCGTGTTCGTCGCTCTTAGGGATCAATAAACAGGCACCGTTTTTCTGCTCTTTTAGCAAGGGTTGTTTTTGAAAATGACGTTTTTTCGACCTTAATGAGGTGCGTTTGCGGTGATAGTGAAGCGTTCGTTCAACTCTCAGGGATAGCTCAGTCGGTTCACGTCACCTGTTTGGGAATAAGCAAGACGTCAAAGATTGATCGACAAAGGGGAGGAGAGAGACCGTTTCGTGTTCCGTGTTTGAACCATGCTCGTTACGGAACCTTGTGCCTTAAATAGTTAGTGAAACGTTTTTTCCAATGAGCCAGCTATGTTCAATGCAAGTTCAAAAAAGACCTTTAACAATTTCAGCAAAAGCTGTTAAAGCGACGCTTTTTGTAGTCCTGTTGCTTACTACTTGGGCGTGCGTAAAAATTTAGATGACTAGAGGAAGCGAAGCCAAAAAATATGTTGATTGACCATTTTCAAATACAAACAATTTTTTGAATTATCGAAAGAAATTCTCACAAAAGCAAAAATGTAATGCATTGAAAAAATTAAATTCAACGCAAACATTTAAAAAACGTAAGCAATTTGTTATTTACCGAAAATATTTTGTATACTGAAGCCTAAAAACACATTTAAGCAAAAAAGCAATTTTGCGTATGTCCTTGTGTCCCAAAAATATGTTCAAAAATTGCTTTGAAAACAAAAAACAAAATATAATAAATTAAAAAAGAAAAATCTTCTCATGTGCTCTTTCCGGACGGTCGGTCTCCGCTCACTCTCTCCACCATGTTGTTACAGGGGAGAACCGTCGGAAAAGCACCTTAAACTCCAGCTTCTTCGTCTGAGCATTCGTCTTCTATCCACCGTGACTTTTATGGTCTCTTCTCTAGTTAATCCGATGTACCGTTCTTATCGATGTCGTCACCTTTCCCGAAATCTGGATTCTTCGCTTCTATCTTCTGTCAGAATTATTCTCTAAACTGCAGGTTTCTTCGCCGCAGATTCAAACGACGATAACGTCATTTCGACTGGCGGCTTCAATAGCGCAGCATCAATGACGTTCCGTTCTACCGCTGCTTTTTCGCATAAAAATAGCCAGCGTGAGAAAAATTCGACAACGCGGAAAAAAAATTGAATTGTTCACCGCTGAAATTGTCAAAAGTAATAAAATAACTTAAAACGTACGATTCTATCTATTGAGGCTTAATGGCTGCAGATGCTCCGATTATGCAAATTTCGCAGTGAGAGAAGTGGCGGAATACATTCACGTGGACCATCCTACCGCTGATTTGTTTGTTTTCAAAAACAACCCGTTCTGGGAAAAATCAGGGGATGGTGATATGCGTCTCAAAAAAGATTTCACATTTAGATTTACCAAACACGAAGATATCAAAGTAAGCGCTTTGAAAAATTAAAAGCCTTAGTTAATAATTGAAGATGTTACCAAATATGTACCAAAAAGTGCGCGAAAATACATTAAAATTCATGAGACTGATCGGTGCTATTTTAGTAAAACTACCCTGTAAAAAATTTCTAGTCATTGAGAGTCAGGGATAAAACGCGTAAACGTTTTAAAAACAGGATTGATCCAAACGCTTATTTTTTACAAGCTCTGTAAAAATCCAAAATCCAACTGTCGGAAAACTACCAATCCTTTTAAAAAATGAATTGCGTACATTTTGAGCATTAATGAATGTTATTCACAAAAACTAAAAGGCTTAAAAGTCTTAAAAATAAAAAAAAGGTATTTGGTTGTTGGGCAATACCCAATTATATTGAAAAAAGGCTAATTTGGCCGTAGACAAAATTGGCAAAAATTCATTCAAAGAGTAAAAATTTTTGCTAAAATGCAATGTTTAAAAAAATTCTAAATTTAAATGGGCCGTTAAAATAGCAACAAAAAGCACTCAAAAAATGTTTTCTATTGAAAGTAAGCGTTTTCAGTGAGTTGCGAAAGTTCAAAGAATCCAGAAATCGAATACAAAATCGGTTGTTTTAATAATTTAGTGCGTGAGGAGTGCGACAAAAAGCCACATTAGATTTATTTAAATTAAAAATTTTGACTGAAACCACTAGAAAATGGATCTTAAACTTTGCCATCTTTGACTCCTTTGTGGTGCATAAACATCTTACTGTTTGCCAAATTCGATCAGGTACAAGAAGTACAAAAAATCATATGGCCTTCAAAATGCAATGTCACTGGTCCGAACAAAAATTAAATTTCAAACCATCGAAGCTCGTTCAAAAATAAAATCTGAATAGGATGTTACAAAATCGTTTAAACCAAAAGCCGTTACCTGAAATTGCGTATATTTCGTAAAAGCTTTAAACGCTCATCTTCACGTGACCCTTGCCTTTTCAACAAACTCGTGTCAAGACGTCCAAATTAAATTGCCTATCCCAGCGTTTCAAAGTGCTAGCGTTTTTTTGCAAATAATTAAATTCGGCACTCGTTCAATTGCTCGCTCTTATGATGAATACATAAACGCGTTTCAGCCTCTAATCCCTATTTACCCTGTATAGCCCGTTGATTGAAAGGGCTCTTCTGAGGCTGCTTGCTTCCCTTTTCCCTCCCGCGCTTCTGTTTAGCCATTTAACTGCTGTCAAACCCAACTTTTGGCTTTGGCGATGCATCATTCGTGTGCGATTTGTTGATTTCCTAAGAAATTCTGATTCTGTTGAGCATTATTTATTGGCGACATTGGCGGGATTTCGGTGGTCGTAAAAGGGCTGCTGATTGGGGCGAGTGAGGAGGCAAGGAAAACTGCTCCCTTCGGCCTTCGCCTGCACCACACACCGGGCTCTCCTATGCTCTGCTCACATTTGACGGGCTTATATTTCAAGGTTATGTGTGCCCAATAAATGTGCATATGACGAACGATTTACTGCCTTTGTGTTTGTGTTCTCGCGCGCGCATTGATTTTGACATTTGATGTCCGCCGTGAACTGCTCTGTTTTGGCTTTTTAATGGCCGCCGTGAACTTTGATTTTTAGTTGATTGTTGTTAGGGTCTTGAATTATTGAAGACAAAAGTGTTTCATGATAGAAAATGAAGGATCACCGTAAATAAAGAATTGATATGAAAAGCACACTTTTGAGAAGCGTGACACATGACAAAAAATAAGTTGCTGCTAAATTAAAAAGTGAAGATTGAAAAAATTTAAAGGCTTAAAAAAATCTCTAAAAACTACAATTTTTTGAAAGAAGTTGTTAAGAAAAATGTGAAAGATGATTCGGTCGGCAAGGATCTGTTCAAAAAAATATTTTTCAAGCATGAATAAATGTAAAAGTGAGAAAAATGGCTTCTAAAAAATCGGTGAAAAAATTACAAAATTTAGGAAAGCAAACAAGAACACACTTATTCAGAAAATCAGTTTTCATCAGAACTTCAAAAAAGCAAATTATTGTTTGAGTTATCAATTGACAGTCAATACATTTTGCGAGCACATTCAGGCAAAATTAACAAAAGCGGTTCTGAAGGTTAAGAAAGTCGACCTTGTTGATCCAAAAATGCTAAATAATTGAATTAGACATCAGACCTAAGTATGAAACCGGAGAAAATTCAAGACATTGAATTTTAGAGTTTCCACGTGTCGTCAACAAAAATTTTAATTTTGGACATCTACGTTTGAGCACAACCTTCTTGTATTAAATGAATTCTACATAATAAGCCAAAAAACCATTGTGCTATTGGGTAAGAATCGACTAGACTGCGCATTAAAAAATAAGTAGGTAGTAAACAAGAAGTAGAGAAATTATTTAAAAAAAGCATGAGACAAAATTTTGTGTTTTATTTTTATCGTCGACATTCAGACATTGGATTCCCCAAAGATACAGCGAAAAGTAGCCTAAAGTAGACCTGAGACCTAATTATCAAACTGGATAAACGTGTCAACAAAAATTAACAATTCAATAGAAGCAAATTGAGGGTTCATCCGTGTCATTGACAAAAATTATAGTTTGGGACTTTTACTATATATTCGGAAATTCTTATTTTTGGTTCAATTTTCCTTTGCAAAAAGACAAAAAGACATTCCGAAAAAAATTGGTATTCATGTAATTAATTTTCTGTTTTAAACTGACCCTCTACTGAAAACCCTATAATTTGGTAGGTCCGGTCAAATTCCCCGAATACTTCGCAGCTTGCTTTTGCATCTAAACAGCATCTGCGCTATCCATTTGACCACCCATTTCCTCTTCTTTGCAGCGTGTCGTTTAGTCGTTTTCTCAATGATGTGATGGCCTAGATTTATCACACCAAATGTACATTCTTCACATTATCCGGTTTGCCCTACTGGTGTTTGATGATGGCGTCGGACGGGCTCTCTGCCCTCTTCTTCCACTTCATCGAGCCGTTTGATCTATTTCTGTATCGATCAGCTTTTGTGAGCGGATCTAGCTGGTGTTGAAAGAGGCTCTTTTTGCTCCCAAAATATCATTTGTGATTACAATTTTATCCTTCTAAAAATATAGTTTTGCTTCAACAATTTTCGGCCCGATGGGATGTCGATAAAAGTCAAACAATTATACAATCTCCAAAATCAACGTTTTAGATACAATTAATTATTTTATGTCATAAATTTTCTTTCAAACAATTGTGGTCTTAAAAACTGTTTTGCCTTACACTGCTTTATTCTTGGTCGCAAGAAGCTTGTATCAAAAAATCTTACTTTTTCACTATCACTTTTAGAATAACAAAAAATCTCTCTTTAGCAGAACACAGCCATCTGGTGGACGATGCATAAACGCATCTACAAATGACCTTGACTTTTATGTGAAATCGATGTACATGTGGTGTTAGAAACCTCGACGCTTGCTCAAATGTTGCGTGTTCAAATTTTGATTGTTTTGGATCTCAATCCGTGCGGCTTCAAAAAAATTAAAATCTTTGATGTTCAAATGAGCCAAAACGTTGTTTTTAAAAGCTCAAAAATAATGTGTTATTTGACGTGCATTTTTAGGCGTGCTGGACCTCAAACACTTTTCACATTATCGTAGTTCAGTAATTATTTTTGCCGGCTAGGGTTAAGAAGTAGTTCTTTCTGATTATTTTTGGTAACTCTAAAAATATATATTTTTTGCTTCTTCCTAACTTCCTAACTTCCGAATCCATTTTTGAAATTTTTTTACATACGCTTAAATTTTAGTTTTTCAGGTCATCATTTAGTGGTTAGCAATTTGAATTTCTAGACTAAGTGGCTAGAAATAAGTGGTTCTTCAAATCTGACCATTTTTAGTAGCTCCCATTTATAGGTTTTTGGACCTTTGTAGGGTAATAAAATGGCAACATTTATGTGGTTTGGAATGGCGCATAAACTCTTATATTACTCTAGCTGGTTGAGACACCGTAGCCATTGTTATGAGGTTTTTTGGCTTGCATTCTTCGGCATTATTTGAGGCCAATTGTTTTTGAGAAAACCGTAGAAATGCAATTTGTATAATGTTGTGGTACCTGACGCTCTTTGCATTTTATTCACATTGTTAAAAATTTAAAAATGCCAAATTTTTATAAAAAATATGTTTAAAGAATTTTTGAGGAAAGACAAAAGGGCCCATGACCCCTTTAAACCAGTTTTATTTAATTTTAGCACTTATTTTAGTTTTTCAAAAAGGTAAATGCTCTCATCACTTGAAACGTTTGATCATTACCCTTTTCCACTTTTTGCCACCAAATGGCAACAGATGCCATCAGTTTGCTCTTCCACTCAAACCGGTTTTGTTGAGAATTCCGTCTCTTTCATCCTTTCCACACGCAAACTATTCTATCCTCCGCAGTTTCTGTTTACATTTGGGAATCAATTCGCGGATCTCTGTCTTAGGATGTTTAATTCTGGGAGTTACTAATATGGATTTTTTGCTGAACGGGGGGCTTGGTACCCTAGAGTTTTTTAACGTAAAATTTGAAAGGCTTATTGACGAATGCGGTTTTTCAAATTAGCATTTTCAAACAAATGTAATTTTTGAAAATTTTTGCGTAATTTTTTGTGAGTTTAGGCGATGCATTTGTCTTGTGTTCGCGAAAAGCCATATTACATTTAGAAACCATTTTTGGTCAGAAAGCTTGTAAGCCTTAGGTTTAGCAAATGTAATTTTGCCATCTAATCATTTCTGCATTTCGCAACATTGGTTTTTTAAAGATAAGATGTAACGGCCTCAAAAACTTTATAAATTTTCAAATGCTTTTTTGTTCTTTAAAGGATTGCCCTAAAATCCCAACATTTCCTTTACCCTCAATCAACACCAGAATCGTTGTAATTTGTGGTCGATCCCAAAAACCACATGCATTCCAAGAACATGACATGACATCTAAATTCTCTCTGGAACAGGTGTTCCAAACTCGCAAACCTATTTCCACCGAGGCAAATACGTGAACAGAAAGAGCTAAATAATTGATCGATTTCTTTCGTGTTTGCACGAAGCAAACGGATCTTTTGAATCTTGGCGCACAAGCGCTTCTTTGTGGTTATTTTTAATATGTGGAAATGTTTATCTTAAGAGCGCTGTGGGAGATGGGCGATGGTTGAGAAGCTGTGGCTTGATGATATTTCGCTTGTGTGCGGAAATCAGAACCAACCTAAGTCTTTAAAATTTCACATTTTTTGGAAAGGGGAAGTGTATCTTTTATTCGTGAGGAATCGTTTATTCATGATTCATTAGATGTGCATTTCTTTCTTTATTTGATCCAGTCCTATCCAAAATCTCAAACCAGATTTGATCTGCTCCTGTCATCCAGTACACAGATTGTCGTTTGTCTAAAATGGCTACATCCAGGATATGTGATTGAGAGTGGAACAAAAGGGGATGGACGAATTTTGCTAATTTTTGGATTTGATTTAAATTTTTACGCGTCTATTGAATTTCATACGCAGTTTTTAAGATCCTGACAATTTTTCGACATTTTTTACTACATAGTTCGTTTTTTCGTTTTTAAGAAGTGTTTTGGCTACCCAACTTAATTTTTTAAATTGTGAATATTAATTTGTTTGGAGTTTCATAACTTTAAAAGTGTCGATTTGGATGCACTTTTAAAAATTAGATTTTCGCCAAAGGTCCCTTGCTAAAATATGCCAAAATCTAAATTTTTGGTCGGGGCCCATGTATTCCCCCTCAGCACGAACACTGCATGGTGAGGACTATTGAGAAGTGGTCCACTTTGAGCCGTGCTTGTGCCGCTTGAGCAAACGCGAGTTCCCTTCTGTCGCCGGGCTCCTCGTGTTTATGGCCCCTTTTCGAAGCCCATGGATTAGAGCAGTGTTGGTTGTTCCATCGCTTTATGTGTGTGTTTGAATTGGATTTTGAAGTGCTTCTTATACTTTTTGAGGGTATCGATTGTTTTTTCATTCCATCAACGTGCTAAATTTAAGTTTTTACTCAAGAGTTTTTTAATGTGGGGAAGACCGACATGTTTCGCTTGGATTTGGATTTCAAGGAATCGGCATATTGGAATTTCTAAGACGTTCGATTTTTCAGAATGAAAAATTTAGTTTCGAAATGTTGAAAACGAAGCCCTTGTCCATTTTTTGCGTTTTGCGTTTTCTTACGACATCCCATGTTCCCATCGTCCGTGAGAAAACGCAAAAGTTTCCTGCGTTGGTCATGCATACGTAAACAAAGAAATGTGGTTAATAATGCGCATTTATGAAGATTTCTTCCGGTAGCAAAAGTTTCTATGTTGGAAGAAGGAACACGTGAATAGGGGTTGCACGCTTGATTTGAGCCGGTGTTCTGATTTCAAGCTTCAGGGTAGAATGCAGAGTTGGGAATGCATAGGAAAGTATTAAATTATTACTAGCTTTTTAAGAAAAATAATTTTCTTTTTGAACTTTAAGATGGAAGTTCTAGTTTGAGTTTTAGGATGAACTGGCAAGTTGGGAATGTATTGGAAATCTAATTTATAGTATCAAAAAATTTTTTGAGACGATTTTTTTCAAGCGTAAATGCAAACTTTAAGTTTAACATTTAACGTTCACGCTTAGGGAAAGTTGGATGTAAAAATAACAAAGAATCTTTCTTAACAAATAATACCAACGCTTATCTGCGTTGGTATACCAATGCCTGACTCTTTTCTATTTATCCGTGTTCGGTTCAAGTATTAAGCTTCACATTTTTACATTTGTGGTCAAACCGAACCGCGTATTGCCTAGCGCCAACACAGAAACCCCATAAATCACAGCAACCAAAAACGCTCGCTTTGTTGCAAAAGTTGCGATCAGCGTAATCCCTAAAATCCCCTCGGAAACATGAAAACTGACTGCACGTTCCAATTAAGGACGTTCCCGGAACTGCCCTAACTACGCAGGACTAGAGTGGACAAAAATTCAATGTGCAGATGTCATGTTTCTCTAACCGGGGCTCAGCTGAGATAAACGTCGTTTTTGAGAAAGAGGTCGACGTCATCACAAGTGCAGGATCTCTCCCCGGCTTTCTGCAATGTGCTCTCCTCTCCCACATCTGCGTGAGGTTTGTCGATTGACGACTGCTTTTCGTTGCATATTGGAACTGACAAGTTGTTCACTAATTCTGCTTCTGTCTATTGAATTTTGAAAGGCGAGTTGCATGTTTTTGAAATTCGGGCTTTATGATTTTGATGGTTAGGATGGATGTACGCGTGGTTTTAGGAAAATTAATTTTTGGTTGGTAGAAATAGAAGTCACGGCTTTCGGTGTTAAACATTTTGTAATTGATTTGACTAAGAAATAATCGTGTTGTCTCAGTTTCAATTTTGTTGAACCTTAAATTTCAAAATTTGAACTCAAAAATTTAGTCCCTCTGTTTCAAGTACGCGGATTTGTGCTGAAAACATTAAACGCTTTTTTCATTTCGCTCATTTAGCACAAAAGTGATTTGAACAATTTATGACCGAATTTCATTTAGCACAAAAGTGATTTGAACAATTTATGACCGAATGAACGTCTTAAGTAATCTAAGAATTATTTTTCAGCACTTTTTCAGTTTGCATTTTCGCCGCCTCCGTTTTTAGCTCATTGAAATTTACCAAAAATGTTTAGCATAGAAATTACAAAAACTACGTCAGGCTTTTTGTAAAACTACACTTTTTTAGTTTTAAAAGGTAGCTGAAATTTAATGTTAATGTTGAGTTTAAATTTTCAAGGTGACTAGAATAAATAGGAAAATGTGCAAATTGGGAATACATTTTTTTGCCGTCAGAATTTGCGGTCCTTCAAAAAATTACTTTAAATGTCCCACATAAATGACCTAAATGACCGGTTTCAGACATTGAATCCAGCGCCAAGCGCCAGACGGATCGGCGTGCGTGTCTGGCCAAAAGGTTTTTGGACCACCCTCTATGCTGCCCCTTACCAATCAGGTAGCTATCGTTGTTCGCTTTTTCCTCATTTTGACCGATCGTCTTCGAGGGGACCGGTCGAAATTTCGAAACCGATGGCACCACCGCTCCACATTTGTTCAAAATGAAGTCAAATGTCCAGACATGTGTTCAATCGTTCAATTGCACAAAATGTCATGTTCAACTTTTGAAAAATGTGGAACTGTTGGGATTTCTACCAAACGTCCCAAAACTGTCTGGAGTCGGCAACGCGTTTAAAATTTAAATTTTTTATTGTAAACTTTAGCGTAAATTGCGCGCGAAGCAGCGTTTATTAAATAATAAATAAAACTGCTTAAGAGAAAATTAAACGCTTTTGTAAATTTTGTTTTAAGCCACATTAACCGGATAAAATTTTGTCATTTTGTCAGCCAATTGGTCTTCATATAATAATCTAAGCTGTCACGTTTTAACGTAGATTTTCATGTGAATTGTTGAGACATTTTTTACCAGTGCTCCTTGTTATACAGTTTTTTTGCATTTTCCGCCATTCAGCATTAAGTGTTCATTGTATTTCAAACAGTTAGTTATTTTACGATGCAATGTTTTAGAACATTTACATACTTTTGGTCGTTGAATTTTGAACAATTTAAGTAAACTATAGTTAACAAAACGGTCATTTTCTGAATTCATGTCACACAAGTTGAACTTCTTCCTGTAATAATTGGACCTTTTCCTGCAAATTAATTTTTTTTATTTATTTTTGGTATTTTGCAGCAAGTGCATCTTAAATTTCAACCCATATCGTTTTTAACCCAATTTAACATTTATAAATTTCTTTCTCAAGTCCGCGTTTTCGTAAATCCAAGTAATCCGAGCTGTTCATCTTTTATTTGTTTTTAACAGCGCTGTTGCTGTTCTCCTTCTTCTTCTTGCTCGTCCTCCTAGCTCGGCAGCAAACATAATTTTGTGCGCCTGTGTGTGCCTGAGGGGCACCAGGACATCCTCAAAATACTTTCCCGTTCGCATCCGCTCACTATTTAATCGATACCGCATTATTTGTTGTTGTAATCGGAATGTACACAAATACATCAAAAGAGGGTTTTTTCATGAAGAAGATGTAGTCTCTGGACCCTTGTGCATACCCTCAATTGTCCGCCAATAATGTCATGAACGCGTCATTCTCTGTGTGTGTCTCTCTTTCTGTGGGTGTCATAACCATTCAGAAGCTGCTGCCCGTCTTTCTCGCCCGGGCATTGAATCCCTTTCCTTTTCGGGGGATAGAAAGGAGGGCTCAAGGAACCTCATCCCATTCTTCCTTTGTTTTGTCCCCCGTGAAAGCGTGTAGATGTATGTTGTTGGGCGGGGTTCGTTTTTGAATGTTGGCCCAACATCGATTAGAGCACTTCGATGGAGAGCTTGGCGGGATGGATGGCCAATGGCCACGACGAGAAGAACTCGAAGACTGGACGCCGCTTTTATTTCATGTCAAAGTTTGGGTCGCTGACGGCCAGTCGTCAAACTTGTCGGCTCCTTTTTGTTGCATTTTGCACTCGCGTTTTCGATGAAAGATAGAGAGAGAGAATGAGTTTGGGGCTGGTTTGGGGCTATATAAATATTTGAGAGTTGAGGTTTATATTTTCACGTTTACGTTAAACAACTTTTCTACAGTGACTTTCATTCAAAAACTTCGAATTCATTAAATTTTTGATTGTTGATAATGGTTTCGATAAAACTATGAATCCATTTTTTGATGATGTGTCCTTTAAAATTTAACAAAAATATTTTTGAAGGTCAAATAGAAACAGTAATTTCAGTTAGATAATCTTAATTTTTGATTCTCATCAGGTACAGCGTGCACTTAACAAAAATTCATTTTGAATGTGTTTAAGGACTTGTATATTATATATAGTACTTCTTAAATTCTTTTTCATAATTGACATACAACCGGGAAATCATGCCGAATCAAATTTTCAATGGGCAAACTCCGTAGATTACAGTTCTGATAAAATCACGATTCCGATATTTGTTGGTGTTGACGACAAATATTTTATTAATTTTCATTTCAACTAATAAATTTACAATTTTCACCAGGTGCAACATACAATTTTTAAAAACCTTTTTTAAATTTGATTTTTTTGGTGAGTTGGGCACATCCGGCAAATCCTGTTTGCATTAAGTTTTTTATTTTACAAATTTTGATTTTAAAACTTTTTTGAATTTTTTGTTGAAGAATTCTGGCAACAAATTTTTAAAATGTGGATAAATTTACGTGAACGGAAACAGTGTAGCGGATACATTTGAATATGGATTTTGCTTTGAAAATCTACTATTTTTGCAAGCCGTTTTACGGGTGGCGAATTTTTTCCATTGAATTTTCCATTAACATTTTTTTTATGCAATAAATGCATTTTTAAAGCTTTTACTGATTGTTTTATAGCTTTTTGTTCAATGACCTTATGGCTTTTAAGTTATTTTTCAGATTAATTCAAATAGTCAAATTTTGTTAGAATTTTTGATGTTTGCACACCGCTGCCCTTAAACTGGGTAGATTTGGACTTGTTATAGACCCACACGCATACGAAGACCGAGATGCAAGTCCGCCACCGAGGTTCTTGTCTTGACTTGTATGATTTACGTTCAAGTTTCAGAAAGACCGCTTTTGATATTTTATTGATTGTTTTTGACTTTTTGATACCATTTTTTAATTTTTTATGAAGTAGCTTGCTATTAAATAGCAGCTTTTGAGTTTCCAAGCAGAAATTATTTGGTTTGTTATTTGGATCATAGTTGATTGAAATTCATACTCTACTATAATTCATACGAAATTCATACTATAAATTCATACTTTTAACGTTATATAAGACTCCAAATTTTATAAAGTAGTTTGGAAAATAAAATAAAATAAGTTTTTTTGGCGCAGTCGCTCTGGTTGAAATTTTGCTCTTACTTCTTTATTTTTAGATTATTTTTTTGCAGGGAAGGCCATCCTTTGAAATTAAAACTTGTCGACTCCTTTTTCATGCGATTCGCACTCCAGCTTTCCGTAAAAGAGTAAAAGAGAGAAATAGTGGCTTTGGCGTCATATAAACATTTGAGAGTTGCGGTTTTTAAATTCACATTTAAAACAAACATTGCTTAACATTAACCTTAACCTTAACTTAAGTTAATTTTTAGCGATTTAAAACTGATATCTTTTTATTGCGGCATACATTTAAGAACTTTAAATTTGTCACGAACCAAATTTTGTAGAATAATTGTTGACAATTTTAAAATGCAATTTTAGAGACAATTTACGTTTTAAAGACTTAAAAATATGTAATTTCTTAATTTTTTGTCGTCAGTTTTTTGCACGAAACGCTGTCCTTCGGCATTAAAGTTATTTGTGCTTAAACTGTTCCACAACGATTTTTTTCATTATTTAAAATGCTCTCTTGTCCATTAAAATTTATTAGATTTCAAACGTTAGTTCTGCCAGCCCAAAACCATATGGCACCAATTAGAGTCACTCAATCTCGTTTAAATACATCAATATGTGTATTGATCAACCCGTTTACACAAGCCCAACGTCGAGCACAACGACGCTAAACGAGAACAGAGACCAATAAACCTCAAACCGGACGAACTCAAGTGGCCCCTGCTCGGGTTGGAGGGGATGTTGGTGCGTTCAGCAAATCAGCGTTTGTTTGTTCATTCTTCATCGTTTAAAGTGGTCGGATGGATGACGATGAACGATTGACGATTCTTTGCGCAGATAATTGGTTTTGACCCAAAAACAGTAGATTGACCTAGAAAAAGTTACCAACCGATGCTCTCTGTGGTTTACAGTCGAGTTTTTCGTGATGGTTTCTTTCGACGTGTTTTCGATCTCTATTGCAGGTTTGAAGAAATAAGAAAATTGATGTTTTTAAATAGAATTGTACGAAACACTAGCCAGCCATTTAAATCAATTTGCCAACTTATTTTTTATTATCGAAAAGGGAAAAGGATTTTTTAACACGAAAATAATTTTTTTAAGCAAAATTTAAGATTTTTGTAGATGCAGGTTACTCATTATGCAAACCACTTACTAGGCAATGTAATAAATTTAATTAAGTTTATGTCTTACCGTTTTCTTATTCCCTACACAGTCTACATAAACCTTGCTAGTATTTTTTTAGTAAGTTTCCTTCCTTTAGCTTGAATTTCTAAAATACATTAAAGCCACTTTTTTAGGAAAATTTTGACTTTATTCAGGTTACGCCATTTTTTGCAATGCATCAAAAAAATCCAAATTTTTTAATTTTTTAGCAATTGTACAACATTTTGTAAATACACTACTTTCAAGAACTTTACATTGTCATTTTTTTTTTGTGGAACTGAAGAGGCCTGCTAAATAAGAGGGGAGATCTAAAGTTGTTAACAAAATTCACATAATTTGTTTTTTGACTACTTTGCTGCAAGCCTTTCTTAAAAATGCTACGCTGGCTCTATTCTTTAATGGAGTCCATGTTGAACTGCTGTTCTAAATTTAGTTTTTGTATTTCTACCATTATTTTGTGGCGTAATTCAAAAACTTAATTTTTGTGCATTGTAAAACAGCTCTCTTTTGCGTTGATGTTGCAAATTTAGAAATCGAGATCGAAAGCAGTGATGGCCTGGTTTCTTTATAGACGCAGTACAACACCGCTGCTCAAAAATTCAGTTTTTCATTGACTTACAACAATTTAAATTAAATTCCACGTCTGGTCATTTTGCGCTTGCGCGTAATCGAATCCCCACCTCGCGCCTCTAATCTGACCCCACTTAGAAACCCGAGTTTTGTGTTTTAAAACAATAAGCGGCTTTGGTCATTCCGTGTTTCCTTGCGCAAACTGAAAGGTTGGAAGATTAAGCATTAATCAGATTTCACACAAAATCGAATTTGACACCTAATGTTCTTTTCAGGCATCTAACTCTGTACTGCGTCCTGCTTGCTCTGGGTACCACTTGACTACTCTGACGAACGGACATTAGCGGCGTTTACAGAGAGAGGGGAGCGTGAGTCAGCTACAAGCGTTTTTTTCTACAAGCGCCCAGCCTTCTGCTTCCTTTACTGGAGCAGCAGCCGGCCTTCATCAGTGATTCATCGACATTCGTAATATTCAAATCTACGCACACATATTTCTGTTTCGTAAAAGGACAACATGATTTTGTTCACCCCCCAATGCGCTCTTCTCAATAACGAGACGGTTGGTTTGTTTGGGTTTCGGGCGTTTACGGTAACGCCTTTGGTGGGTTTACGAACAGTTGTTAGAATAGTCTAAAAAATAGGTGGAGGCTGTTAATATTTTCAAAGTGATTTTCCATCATTTAACTGTTTTGCTACACGCTAGTAAAATTTGCATTAATTAGCTGCCCATATCATTTAGGTAGTTATGATTTGTAGTTAAAGGTGTTCCAATCATTTCATGAAATCAGAATATTTAAGGATGTTTCTAAATCAGTATTTCCGGTTTTTTAAATTGTTGATTTTTCGGTTATTAGGAAGACCTTGGAGTATGTGAATTATTTGACGATAATGCTAGTGCATGTTTCAACATATTTTTTAATCCCAGTTTTTTGTGAGCCGGACGATTTGTTGAAATTCAAATTATGTCTTTCAACCCTTTTCATAACATGTTAAATTGCCCAGCAAATTTTTAAGCACAAATTTGTGAGTCTTTTGAAAGTGAATCTTGAATCTTTCTAAATTTTTTTTGAAAGGCTGTCGAATACTCAAAGTTCTGAAATAGATTTTTTGTCGACGTACAGACTCGCCCTTTTAAGTGTTTGAGGTCTTAACAAATTTTTTTAAACATTGTCGTCAAATTCAAATCTTGCAATGTAACTGTAGTGACATAGAATCAGCATTCTTGAATTTTTAGAGCTCCGTTTTAATTAAATAATTTTATCGTTTCTGCTGGGTGAAATATTTGTATGGTCCCTTTGACCCTTTGATTCCAACCTAAAATAGCCAATCACAAATCTCTTTGTAAGCTGTACAGTCTTGAAATTTATGCATTTTTAAATTATTTAGTTTTTTTAAAAGTTCAATTTTTAAGGGTTTTTAGGTTTTTAGGAGCTCTTAAGCTGAATTTCGGTCCCCTTTATCTCATCTTAAAATACCACTGTCAGTCCCTTCCAACAAGGTGGCACGACGCGTGACCGATCCCCCTTCGCTCGTACCAGCTCAGGTGATCCGCAGTGCCTCAGTCTTCCCCATTCTTGTCACACTGGGTCACTCTTTGAAACAAACATCGTTTGTTTGTGCGAGCCAAACGAACTTTCTTCCGCCGCGGCCGCTTTGAGCTTCGAGCTTGTGTTTCCGGGTGACCTTTGAGTCATTTATGGGCCTGTTGTACATGTGGTTATTAAAAAAAACCAAAAAAGATGTTTTTGAGAATAGCGAAACCCCAAAAATGTCCACCCACGACGCATCTATGGTCGCACACTCGTTCACAATCAGCGGCCGACCTTGGCCCCATCGCGCGCCTTGAAACGAGCGATTGTCGTGCAGTAGTGTACGCAGGTATGCGATAATGCTCACAGCAGCTCAGGCGAAGAGAGGAGCAAGAAGAAAACCTCCTCCCCGGCTGCACAACACACATTCACCACACACACAATAATTTATTCGTCAATCGATAAAGTCGAAACGACGGTTTGGTTTGTGAATAGGCGCACTGCTGGGGATACCGTACCTGTCCGTACCTGTACCCCGGCCTTTGTGGGTTTTTGGGCAATTTTAATGCGATCGACAGGGGGAGGAAGTGAATGGGGTTTGAGTGGACTTTTTATGCGATATTTTTAAATTTCCAAAAGGATTTTTCTTGTATTAAAACAGAAGTTGAAATCGTTTTTATTTCAAATAAGAAGACTCAATTAAAAATAACTTTTTAAATATAACTTTTCAGTTTAACAGTTATCTCAATTCGCTCAAAAAATTTTGTATTTTTAATAATTCAATTTTTGAAAAATTTCACGAATTTCTAAATTTTTGTTGCGGGTTTGGCCAAAAATTTAAAAATATTTAACGCGATTGTGGATTCCATTGAAATAATTCGAAATTCCCGTCGATTGTTTAGTAAGTTTCAGTTTTTTAGATCAATGTTTTAAGGATTCTTGTTTAAAAGTCACCGAACTTGTTTAAAAAATTAGCTTTTTTGCACTCTTTTGCTACAGCTAAAATGCAAGATTGTATGGCATTTCGACAGTTTAATAATTATTTTGCTTGAACTACTCCTGTACTTTTAAATTTTTTCTGAGTTTTTAAACTTCCGTCGAAGTCGGTGACTCAAGCTGGCTGTCTGGTCAACTGGACGTGATAGTTTCGATTAGAATATTGTCGTTTTAAAACTTTATTTCCAGATTTCATCTTAAATCTATTAAATGTGACCTTCTCTCAAATTTGTCGCTTGGTCGCTGTACTCTCAAACCCGTCACATTCTTTTATCCAATTTGATGTAAAGCCCCATTTTGAACGTTTTTGCAGTGCAGAACCAGTTTTCGACTTACTGTTTATCTGTCGCTTTTGTGATCACAGAATTGCAAAATCGGTCATTTGACGAATGGCGTTTCCATAGAGAACAGGATGGAAACTATTATACATGTACTTCCCCTATCAAATCCATTTAGGTCATCAATGATCTGAACTGCTGTTGGTGATGACTCGCTATCAGTTACTGTTAAGGCCTTGAATAAATGTCCTGAGAGGAATGAGATAAGAATGCTAATAGACCCTGCAGACGTCAAATTTGACTTCCCCTTGAGTGAGGGTTCCTGACCAGTAAAACGAGTTTTTTGTGCGTGCACTGTACACATTAAGGTGTACTCGATGTTTGCAGGAGAATAGACAAAGTGCACTTTTATGTCAGATCGATAATTTGGTTTGGCAGAAATTTTACGGTTTTGAAATGTGTCGGTACTTTGGGAGTGGTGGTGCGAGGTTGGTATTTTCTATTTTCAGTGGAACTCGTTCTAGTCTATTTAACGTTTCAGTCGTTTCTCGATTTTTAAAACCAGCTAAATTGTATATTGAACTAAATCAGATTTAACACTGTAAATGACTTCGTAATTACTTACTTGTGAGCAGAACTAAAAATAAATCTTCGTTTTAAATTTACGTCCAATATTTTTGAAAAATTTTTATTGCATAAATGCTGATTCGCGCGCAAATTGCGCTAATGTTTATAGCCAAAAAGTTAAATTTAGTTAATTTTTTAGCTTTTTTACTAATACTTTGCTCATTGCGTCAGCTTTGAGACTTTCGGCAGTAATTCCGAACCGCTCCACATTTTTTGAAAAGTTAAAAATGGCATTTCTGTTTGAAGATAAAAGATGTCTAGCCAGTCTGACTCATCTCACATCATTTTGACCGAAAGTGGAGGTTTTGAAATTCCGACCGGTCCCCTTGGATGCCACCGGTCAAAATCAAAAAAAAAACGGCGGACAGAGGAACTTACAGGGTGGAACAAAAGCCCTGGAAAGACGCCGCTCACTGGCCAGACGGAGCGGAGTCATTTCGAGCCCAGTCGCAGGGAACGACCGGTCGGTTTCGCAAACAAAAAACGCGAGACCCACCGGTCGGCATTTTTTGTTGACCATTTCGCCACGTTGAAATAAAATTTTGATATCTATTTTTACCTGGAATGATCTCCTGTAATAAAATCGAATGTGGTGTGTTGGTTTCTTTGCTTTTCTTCTCATTCTGACCGGACGTCTCCGAAGGTCAGAATGTCAAAACCAACCGTTCCGATTCCGGTCAGAATGAAGTAGAATGTCTCTGGCCGGACAGATGGTTGCTCAGTCCTAGTCAAACCCTTCATTTTCGACTTTTTGCTAATTGTGGAGTGGTTGGAATTTCACTCACTCTGAAAGTCAGAAAATAAAACGTTCCAGAAGTTCTGTTTTTGCCTCTGAAACATTTCAAGGACACTTTTAGGACCTCATAACGTGTCCGGAAGTTCGCTTTTGCATATGAAGAATCCTGCAGATGATTTGTTTTTTGTTTAGAAAAATTTTAAACTTGAGCGAAATTGCGCACGAAGCAGCGTTTATTCACAATAACAGTTGTGCTCCATTTCCCTCGTTTTAGTCGAAAGACATTTTTTGCAATCAATTCCAGCGCTTTATTTTTCTGTTTTGATTTTTACAATTTTTCAATTTTTTATAATTCTTGGATCACTTTTAAGTCATCCAGATATTTCAAGTGATTTAAATTTTTTTCTCAAGTAAATTGATATTTTTGTCAATTTTGTCAGGCTTCAAATCAATGTTGCAA
This sequence comes from Steinernema carpocapsae, assembly GCA_000757645.3. NCBI lineage: Eukaryota > Metazoa > Nematoda > Chromadorea > Rhabditida > Steinernematidae > Steinernema > Steinernema carpocapsae. The sequence continues at coordinate 102,116 of AZBU02000014.1, read as the reverse complement.
ATTTTTATATAATTTTACCGTATCTAAATTTTGGAGACTTCTACCGCCACAACCATTTCCTCCTTTCGTATCCCAATAACATTACATTCCACTGCACGTGTTCCCACGGCTTTTTCTGTTGTCTCTTCTTTTGCAACTCGGCGCCATGCAGTCGCCGTGGCGGCGATCGGGCGTCTGGCGGCGGCGGCCGAGGACGCGCTGGGAACAACAACTCGCGGGTTCCCCGAGAGTTGCGGCGATGACGATGACGTCGCCGTCGGCGTCGTAGACCAAAAAACGGACTTTTTGTTTGCAGCGAAAAACGTGGTTCACAGCAGCACAACTGATAGATGGGGTCGTTACGCCGTAGTCGTCGCGGTAGCTACACGCAGTGGTGGGTCCGTCGGGGGTAGGTTAAAGGTCATTTTTGGGTAAAATTAGTTTTGATTCTCTTAGGACTATGTTTTAAAGGTCTTTCGAGCAAAAGCACCCGCAATAACTAAAGGCCATTGGGGTGGAAACGGTTGAATATTATATTTGCGTAGAAACCACTTTCATCCTTATCTGGTTATAGGAAAGGTGGCTAATTAAACCAAAATTTTAAAACGGTCAATTGACCCAAAGCACCCCCAATAAATGAATGACATTTGGCTGGCGCCATTCTTTCAACTGCAATCATGTAGCAAAGAGATAATCTACATAAATGCACTTTAGCCCCATTCTGCATTAGGGTGCTCCTGCTGGTGCTGCTGAGTAGTGTCTAGACAAGCAGGCACACACACACGAACGAGTGGACGATGGGCAGAACACTGATTTGGGGTGCTCGTGCGGTTCTTCTTCTTCTTGTTCGGTTGTGATGGCGTCAGTGCAGTTCTGGTGGTGCCCTGTTGGTCGCGTTGTTCGGGTGGTTGTGAGAGGGCCCATTCCACTCTAAACAAGGTCAGCTCCACTCTATTCAAGGACGCACGCGCAAATACATCACTGATTCATCGAGCGGACATTATGTGTGGTTGCTCTGTGCCTTTGTGTGTACTGAAAACTGTGACTACTTCCTTTGCGTGTGTGCCTTTGTTCCCGGGTCGATCCTGTTCTGGATGAAGGCAGAGATTTGGTGGACGTCGTTTTTGGAGTGAATGATTGGGAGAGATACATTAAAATGGAAGTGATTAAAGCACGGGTTTTATGACCTTGTTCTATAAGTGGAAGGGTGATGTCATGAGAAGAAGAATCATAGAAAGACATATTAGAAAATTTTTTGTCTTTGTGGGCCACTTTCTTGTTTTTCAACACAATCAAGTTTATTATATTTCTTAAATAATTATTGATTGTTTAAATCGCAAGATATCTTCTAAGAAGCATTTCTCAACTAATTTTACCTTTTCAGCAATTTTTCGGCAGCGCTTTACAAACCGTTTTAAAGCAGGAATTCTTTTTTTTGGTCGTGGTCGAAACATTCCTACATTCCTACATTTAAACATCATAGTTAAACTATTTTTAACAGCACCGATTTAAGAATTTTCCTCAATTTCATTTAGTGTTTGTCTTTAATGAATTTAAATTATGTTGCCGACAAATTTTTGTCCTTTTACATAGTATATTAATTCATTTTTTGATGGCCTTATTCTCGAACATAACATTTAAAATCAATAAATTTTTTAAAAGCTGCTTTTTTACTATTTTGGCGATTTTCGCGGAGCGGTTCAGGAGACAATTTAATGCTATAAGTCCGTTTTTGGAGGAACTCGTCAACGTCTTTTCTGTGAAGAAATAATTTTTTGTACTTCACTAGACGCGCCGAATTTCGGAATTTGTTTAACTGCAACAATTTAACTGTTTTTTTTTTTAATTTTAATTAAATTAAAAAATTACTTTTTGACCATTTCGGTCAGCATCCTTTAGGCGCTCGTTTCTCCTTTACTTGCTGCTGTTTCCTATTTTTTATTCAAACATTGCTTATTTCTTTGAATGTTGCAGGGTTGTTGACTGTTGCTATGGCTAGCTGAACACAAAATTAACTATTTAACTATTTTGGGTTGCCAACATTTCTCTGCCTCTTCCAAATCTTGTTGTTGTGCAAATACTCCGATTCCCCCTGCACTTATTAGGTCACGACCATGTGCTCCAGATTTTAAAATCTTCTTTGCTTACGCGACAATCTTTCCATCTCCTTCCCATCGGAATTATGACCAAAGTTTTGTTTTGCACTTTCCTACTAAAGATCTTTCCAAAAGCTCATAATTCCAACGATCAGATGTGTCATATTATTCTCACCGGTTTTTAGACAAACGAGATATTTCTGGATTAGCGTTTTTTGGCTGTCAGGACGACCGGTTTGATGGATGTTTTAATGTGTTCTAGGGTTGAAAAAATGCACTTTTCAAGTCCAAACCACTAAAAGCAATTTATGACTTGAAACACGGTTATTTACATAAGGAGCTGATCTCTAGATTTTAAAATGTTTTGGATTTTTGGCGTTTTTAGAGCGAAAACACAACAAAGCCCATCATTCGATCCCCATGTGGATTTAGCTGTTTGGAGTTTCCTGGTTGCGTAAGCAAATAAAAGTCGCCATCTTAGCAAGAATTATAGCCACTCCTAAAGTATAATCAATAACTGAATTTTTATGACCACACATGCAAGTGCCCGCAAAGCTCGAGTAGCCCTTGAGTGAATGTAATACAGCCTCTCCGTGTCTGTTCTGGTCTTCTTCTCTAAAATCTCGGTTTTGTCAAGTCGATGTAAGTGCTGCGAATGACGACTGAACTGACTTAACATGGATTTGCTTAAGAGACAAATTTGTTATTATTTGGCTGTGACATATAATCGATATTCTCGGTTCTTCGGTGTATGGGCTGAGTGTGTAAAAGCGAAATTTAATATCTCCACCCCTCACTTGGCTAACCCTCAAAGTTATGCGATATGTCCGAGTTATCTCCTCTAGATGAACAGAGGAGAGACGTACAAATAGTTCGTTGCCACACACAGCGGCACGACCGAGCACGTTTGTGTGCCTTGTGTCTTGACGTGCCTTACCGAAGCCGACCTCTTCCGTCTTTTGTATTTACTTAAGTGTGTTAGACGTTCTTCGTCGCGCCAGGTCGCACTCACACACTATGGCAAAGTCGATGGGTCAGTGCGTTGAGAGCCGCTTTGAGATTGTAATAATGGGTTCGGGTTCGTAGTTGTATCAGTTCGCTCTGGTGCCGTAGTTTTGAGAGAAGCTTTTGAATTTGCAAAAAGAATTTGTAGTTTTTCATTGTTTTTAGTTTTCCTGTTTTTCAATTAAGCGTGAAATAAAGAATTTAATCAATTGAATTTAATCAATTCAATTTTCAGATTTTTGAAAAATATTTGTAGCAACGATTTTTTGACGGAGCGTAAATCAGCTTCATAACTTGTATTCGCATTTTCCAAGAAAGCTTTCCTAAAATTTTTTCTTTTTAAAACGTTTTTTTGTGAGATAATTTATAAAAAAAGCATTTTTTACTTACAAATTCTCTTTTTGATAACAGGCATTGAATTCCTTTTCGACTTTCGCCATATTTTTCACAATAAATTTCTCGAGTTTATAATAGGGAACCAATTAAATTAGCTTTAAACGTCTTTAAACTTAAATTAGCTTTAAACGTCTTTAAACGTTTACATCGCTGGTTTTGTTTAAAAAATGTCATTTTTATTGTTGCATTTTGAACGCCTCTGACGCATCAAAAAGTATTCATTACTCAATAAATTTTGAGAAGATTGGAAGAGGACTCTTGCTACCAGATCTCACCCGAGGTCACATACCCCAACTCTCCATTTACTCTACTACTCAAAAGCGATGACCCCATCAATCATCGTTTTCCTACCATAGACTTATAATGCGTGCACTTATGAGGTCACGGCCATGTTGTTCGATTTGCCGCAATCCTCTTGGCTTACGCCGCGCTCTTAGCATTTGCTTATCTATGATCTCCTCTGACTCATCTCCCTATTAACCTTTTTTGTTATTGCAGATTTTGCTAAAGTTTGTTTCGTCAGAATCCGCTTTTGTCTACAGTCCCTAAGGTTACAAGTGTCCAGAGGACATTCCCTTGGTTTAGGATTTGGGCTAAAGCAGATTTAACTACGTAGAAAAGCGGATTCCAACAAAGCTATACAGAAGCGATATAAGTGTGTCCGAGTGTGAGGGTTTCGTAGTTGGATCTAGAACCTGCACGTTCTAGGAATGATCCATGAATTTTGAGTTTTGGTCTGGGCTATTTGATTCCAATATTAAAACCCATATTTGAGATTCCAGAAATATCCAGAACACATGTTTACTGCACGTCGTAATTATGCTTCGAATGATAGCAACTATCCGAAACTGGTTGTTTATGTGTGGCCGTATGACGCAAGCTGTTGATCTTGGTGCTCAAGAAAACGGCACTACTACAAGCTGGCCTTCATTATGTATTTACTATTTTCGTTGTTGATTTTCTTGTCGATTGCAGTGACGTTTTTGAAATTTTTCAAAGGATGAATATGTAAAACATTTTTTATTAGCTGTAAAATGCATTCTAAGAACGGCTTAGGTTTTTTACGTTTCATTTTGGTCTTCGCAAAGCGCCTAATTGTACCATTTTTGGGATTTGAAACTGCACCCAACAGCGCACTCGGTCCCGTCAATATTTAAAAATAAACCGAACAAAAATCTAAGAATTTTTTCATGTTTAAGCAGTGTTTAAAATTGTTCTTTTTTCACTGATCAATTTTTGTTGACCAGCTTCGTTTTAGTTAGTTTTTGCAAATCTTCAAATCAGTGTGAACATTTCAAATTCAATTTTTTGTGTCCAACCATGCTGCACACGATCAAAATTTGGAGCTGATTTGTAAATCAGTTACAAAACGCTGATTTTCATCAAAATTTAATGTGTAATTTGACTCTTCAAACCTTTTGCTCCTTATTTAACACACTTATAAATTTTTGGTTTGACGAGAAAAGACCAGGGACGTCAAATACAGTGAAAGACTGAATCTTTCAATTTATCTGCAATTGTTTGCTTTAAAAAATTAACATTGGTAGTCACACGCGGAGCAATGGTTCTAGTTTCTAGTTATTATTTAGTTTTTAAACATCTTCAAAGCATTTGTTTTCAAAAGTACAAATTCAAATGCTGTTGAAATTGAACTGAATTTTAAATTTCAAAATGAAGTATTTTCTTCTTGAAGCAGCTCATCCAAAACATGCAAATTTTCTATAATGGTTTTTAATAGGTGATAATTCCAGAGCGCATTCCTCAATTCCATAGAATTCGATATCTTCAGATTTAATTTCTGAAATTTTTAATTTTTCGTGTTTATTTTTTGGCTGAAAGTTTATCTCTGTTCTAGTAATATTCTGACATCTTCTCTCATGTCGACACACATACATTAACAGAAGGAGGTTTAGGTCGATCTCGGGAGAACGTCAACCCCACCCGACAATAACAACCAACAACCAGCGGTTGGCAGATCTTGTTTCTCGCTCTAAAGTTGACCAAATTATTTGTGAACAGAGGAAGGAAACGTTTCTTGTAGCTGCTGCTTCGGCAAACGACATCAACACAGCTAACTCTGCAACAGGCAACGGCACGATCGATCGCCACGGGTTTTAGAGGCAGAGTGAGAGCCAGGAAGACACGCGTTTGTCGCAAAGCTCTCCCTAGTCTTCGCATCGCATTCTGAGTACATATTTATGCTAGCAGAGCGAAGAGAGAAAAAGAAGAAACAACTCGGGTGTAATTAGACCACAAAGCATCTTGGCTTGGGGACATAGAAGCGTCCTAGAAGGGCGGTTTGGGTGTCAAAAAGGGAACTGGTCTTTGATACCCAAAATTTGAGAGATAAGAGTTGCACGTTGATGCGTTTTTATGCTTTCAGTGCACTTTTGCAAACGTCGACTGGCTGGCTAGGGATAGGAGTACATTGGGGCCGGCGGGTGTCGTGTCTTGTTTCACTTATCGCACAGATTTAATGATATTCTGCAGCACATGATTCTCAGCTAGGATTTTCGTGATTTCAAAGGTTCAGACCACCAATATCAGCCGTAAACCTAATTTAACAACGAATGCGTCGGTCCTATTCTCACTTCTCTTAGGTCACGGCCGTTTCTGCTATTAAAACCTCCGCGTTCGTAAATTTTCGGCTCTCTTTATATCAGCGTTACGGAACAATTGTGTGTGAGGTCTATGAGTGTGATTTGATGTGCCATTTGACACATTCCAGGCGCCTCTTTGAACCAAAATTGTCAGCGTGACTTTCTCTTCATTTGATATTGCAACATTTATCGCGTCGTTTGCAGCTGCTACCATAAATGGCTCGCATTTTATGACCGTTTTTTAAACATTTACGATTTTTCAGATTGCCCTTAAGCAGTGAAAGCACATCTGGATGTCGACTTTGGTATTTCTTTCAATGGTATTGATTATAGATGGGTCTGGATTATAGGTTTTCGTACGATTTTTTAATTTTTGTACATCAAGAAATCCACCCAAAGGCAGATTTATATTTTTAATTAAGGTTGTACTTTTAGCTGTCATTTTCACATCCATCATTTAGTATTTGGTTTTAATAATTGAAAATCGTTGCACAGTTTCAAAACACAATTCATTAGATGCATTCTTTAGTGATTCTGCTCACAATCGATCAATACGCACCAGGCAGTCTCTTATCAAGTCGGAACATATGGCTTCGATAGCATTTTATGGTGGCCTTGAGTAAACACCATGTTGTCTCGTGGTCTGTGATTTCGCGGAATTTTTCGATCTTCGGATAATCAATTTTTTAGAAGTCGTTTTACAAATTGAAATTAAAACTTTGTCAACAATTCTTAACGGTTATAATACGGTATTTTTGGAGGACTCTTTCCCTAACCAGAGCTCTCTAGGGCTCTCTCAATAACCAAAATTTAAAAAAAATTTTGGTAAATGCTTTCCAACGTTTTTTTAGTCTTTAACATTTTTGAGAAGGAATTTTACGTTTAATTGTAATTTTTCTATTTTTAACTGACATTTTTGGTTGTTCTAAAAATTATTGTAACGTGGAAAATAATGAATAATTCAACAATAACCAATTTCAGTTTTTGGCGTGTAATTGCGCGGACTACATTTGGTTTTTTACTGAACGGTTATTTTTCGTTTAATGTTCACGTATTGTTGAATCCCGATTAAAAACAGGTATTAGGTATTTTTTGCTTTTTTAATTCATGAACGATTTTGTTCAGAGAAGCTTTAAGACAAGAATTTAAGCACTTACATTAGAATTTTTTAAATTTGAGTTTGATTATAAAATGGAATTTAAAACATGATTATTCAACATTGGATTTTCTTTAACATGTTAACATGAGCTTTAAAACATTTTTTGGCGGAAGGACAATGATAGGATGAGAGCAAAGGGAAAATCCATATTTCGTTTCCACGAATTTTGCAATTGTTCAATTGGTTGCATTGACGCAGTTCCAATCAACTGAAAATTTCGACCTCTGCATATTCTAAATTTCCTTAATCCATCTTATCCTACCATGGACAGGCATGAGCAATTTGCCTAAATCTGGATTTGACATGGTTTAAGGTCAACCTTTATTGAAAATCAGTTCTCTTGTTTTTAGAACACCTGGCTAAAAGAGATTCTTAAAATGTCAGCAAACAAGGATTTTTTGTGTTTACAAGATAAAGAAAATTCGTGATTTCTGAGATGTCTGAGGTGTACAGTCAAAAGCTCATTCCGCACTTCCAACTTCGTCACAATTTATTTCATCCTCGCCTCTCCTCTCCACGAGGGTCATTTGCACTTTGTGAAATGATGCTGCTAAACTGACCACAGCAGCAGACAGTTGATTGCACTTTTGAGCCGCTAGAAAGTGTCCTTCACTTTTAATTCCTGCACATCTGCACTTTCCCAGTCCATTAAAAGGGGGCCTATGGAGACTGTGCAGCAGTAGTAGTCTGTCTCACCCCTTCTCGACATAGTACAACCAACAATCGATAGGAAAGGAGAAGATCACCCTGGTCACGACACTTGGGACGGTCGTTTGATGTTCCGGCGATGGTTTGTCTACCAAGGCACATACGTTCCTCAGCAGCAGCACCATTGCCGCTCCATTGAGAGCTCAAAGGGTCAACGAGGTCGTGTGCCGAGCACACATTTGTTGTGAGGATAGATCAATCGATAAATCCGATGCTTATCCTCTCTTTGACAAGGCTCTTTGGGTATGAGATTAGCGACGGGTCACAATAGTTGAGGTTAGTCCGGGTCGATGGTTTCGGCCAAAGGCGGTGTGCGGTCGTCCGATTATTGGATTTTAGATTATTAGGTTTTAACTTTTTGCTTTTTGAAATTAGAGCGATATTTGTAATTTTAACTAGCGCTTTTACTGTAAGATTATCTTAATGTAAGGTGCAAAGTTCTTTCTGTTTTTTAATTTTATTTCATAAGGTAATAGTATTTTTGAGATATTCATCTTCTTCCTTGACTGCTTTTTAAAAAATTAGATTTTTAACATTTGTATTGGACGTGGAAATCTAAACTTTTGATAGCCTGCTTTTCTTCAAATTTAGCTTCCAAGAGTCGGTTAAAAAAATAGCATTTTCATTGTCAAAGGTATTTTTTATGTAATCAGATCACTATTCTCCTATAATTTTTAAGCATCATCTTCGAAAATTCTTTAGTTTACTGTTTTTATAAATATAGCGACAGTTCATACAAGTCATATTATTTAAATGGAGTGGGGACGTCTTCTTAAATCATCTTTTAAATGTGAATGAGATTTTATTGCATGCGAGTTTCTTGCTTGCTTAAGTGCTTTTTTCAGTTAACAAGATTGTCCTCTTACAAATCACATAAAACATTGAAATTTAAGAAATTGATTTTTTTAATTTGGTCAATTTAGTCGTAGTTAAACGTATAATTTTTTACGTAATTTTTGGTCATTGTAAACGTCGCCCTATACCTACTGAAAGATTAGTTTTCAGACAAATTCAAACGAAATGCTTTGGAACATATTTTTTCAATCATTTACTGTTTTATGACTGCTTCAAGCTTCTTTTTTGTCCCTTTTTCACGATTCTCCCTCTCACAAATCAACTGATACTTTAAATTCATACATTTTTTGCTTCATCCACATCTGATCAACATATCCACGGTTCACATATCCGCTCCCATCGCATAAATTCCCATCCTGCTTCATCAATCTTCGTTTCTGTGTTTAGTCTGTCCATCTAACACATACTTCCGAACTAACATCCGCGCTGTCCTAACGCACTTCTCTGCGCTTCCTGCACTGGCTTATCCTCTCCTCGGTGGGTCTCAGGGCATTATCTCATCTTTGCCAGTATCAGAGAGCTGGCGAGAGATGCCGCCAGCAAGCAGAGCACAGGACCTTGTGATGCCCGCTGCGTGCTGTTGTAATAGCTTAGCCAACAGCTTTAAACAAAATTTTATGTTCCACAAAGCAGAAGAAGAAGAAGTCAGATGTGAATGTAGTCGTCTTCGCCTCTTCTTCGGTGTGACGCATATATCACGCGTGATTCTCTCGCGGTCTTGTTCCCGGCACTTCTTCTGTGAGTGGAGCCTCGGAATGAGAAGACGACACGCTCAATTGCGCCTGTTCATAGAGGAGAGCGATCGTTTATGCCAATTTATGTGGTTGCATTGGCGGAGATCTGATGTGGGAAACACGGTTATCTCGAATTGAAATCTGGAGTTTGAAAGAGGGGTTTTAGAAATATTTGTGAAGGATAAATAGTAAGTAAAATTTGCAATTATGCAATTTTCAACGTTTTAGAAAGCTCTTATTTATTTTTGGTCAAAAGTTGCGACTTTTAGAAATTTTCGATTTCTATTTTTAGGTTTTTTAATCTTAGCAAAATTTAATTGCCTTTGAATTTCGACTTCAGGCACTCAAGCTATCCAATTGTTAGAAAGTCGTATTGTCAATGGAATTTAAACTTTTTTAGTGAATCAATTTTTCGTAATTTTTTGAGGGGGATATCATAACCAATTTCTGCGTTTTTCAAAACCTTAAATTTTTTATAAGCTTCAGATTTTTTTGATTGGGAAAATGGAGATCTTATTTTCACTGTTAATATCTAATTTTGCCTGAAAGTTGAGGTAAGCAGTTTACTTATTTTTGCCACCGCCTGGATCGTTGACAATCACAAATTCATCTTGTACGAAATTCTCAGGATTTTTAATACTGCTCTATTTTGAATTTCTGGGTCAAGGCCACCGTTCCTTCTCCTTGCCTCCCAAAATTCTATTTTTCGAGTTCGTTTTTTAGCTTTAAAATCACACCCCAATTTGCCCATCTTTTCAAGCACCTTTCTGCCCAAATTCAAGTCTTTCAAAACCCCATTTCCACAAATTTCAGCGTCCATAATCGCTGATCCCATTTCACTAAATCTTCGCATTTAAACCCATGTTTCTAATCGCGTTTATTGCTTCCAATTATTCTTGCCAGAACCAACTAGCCGCTCGCTGCTCACCTAGCCGTCTCTGTATTGTCCCTTTTCACTCGCCCCCTGAGCCTTTCTTAACATCGACCCTCGGTGATTAATGGGCTTGAATGGCCGCGCGCGCGCAAACGTGATTTTATTACCTTTGTATATGTGCCGTATTGAATCAAAGCAAAACGTCGAGTGGCGGGATAAGGCACAGGGAGAGAGGCGAGCTGGGCAAAAGACCAATAAAAGAAAGGGTCGCTTGTAAAAGGCGATATTATCGTCCTTCTTGCAAGAAGGGACCAACGAGAAAGAAAGCCCACCCAGCAATTCAATTTGGGTTCGAATGTGATTTGACTTAATTTTACATTTTACGTCCTTTTGGAGACGCTTTTTAATGCATTTTATGATAAACTGTATAGGCTGGTGTGTGGTCATTAAGGGTACGGTAGGAGAGTGCGAGTGCAGATGAGTGGAGCCTATATTTACTATTTTGGGTCAAGGTTGTAACGCAAACTGGAGGGCAGGCACTGAGGAAGTCTATGTTTACGAGATTTTTGGGATGATTGGTAGCCAGAGTTTCACAAATTCTTATTTACATATTTGATGAGTTTTTTGCAGCTTTTAATTGTGCATATAATTTAGTTCTTTTTGGCTTGGAGTGAAACACGTTGCTGAAAAATGTTTGCACTTAATTTTTTAAAGTTTTTAGAACAAGGGCGAATTTCTCCAGCTAAGAAAACTCATTTTTGGATAGTTTCTGATAGACTGTCTCATTTGAATTTTTTCCTCGCGAATGTTAGACATTTTCAGTTTAACTTTATACATGTATGTACTTTTTCCTCATTTTGCGCTGCATGTTTTTGTGCTGTATATTTTGCGCAGTACTGTTAAAGATGTTGTACTGAATGTCTCTGACTTCCTCAAAATTTAAAAAAATTTAAAGGTTTTTAAAAATTAATTACATTAATCATAATTTTTGTGTTGTTTTCATTAATATCGTACGTAAATTTTGTAGTAATAATTGCTCGTCCTCGCAAGTTTGAACATTTTTATTGAACAAAATTTATATTTTGAATTTTTTATAATTTTTTAAACATTTAATTAAACAGATTTTTTGGTTCATTCAGTTTCGATACATTTCTACAGATTCAAAATTTTTTAAAGTCAATTGGAATAATATTTTTCAATTTCGCATGGACTTGTTCTAATCAATCTAAATTTTTTTAATTTCGCGTTATATGAGTGTTTATGGTTTTACCAAATTTTGATCAATGCGTAGTTTTGATGAGTTTAATTTAAATATCATATGTTTACTTTAAAGTCTTTTCCAAAATTCAATTTTTTGTCGTTTCGAATAGTTTTCAATGTATGATTTGTGGCAATAACTGCTTAAATCAAATGAATAAATTGGTTTTGTCCAAAAATTCCTTATTCCTAATTTCATAAATTTAATTCAAGTTTCTAAATTCATTTTTTCACGTGCACTTTGCTTTTGTGTCCCTTATGACAAGCTTTATTTAACTAATTTTTTTTGCCGTTGGATTGCTCGGACTAATTTATTAAATTATTCTAAGTCTACCCTTATAGATTTCACAATCTATTTTATCTTTAAATTCATTTAAATGCTTATGACAACTGTCAAACTGACGTAGGCACATTCCAGAAGCCTGACTCATAGCACTACGTAATAGCCGTCCGTCAGCGATTGATTTTATACAGTTCATTATTCTAAATATTTTTCGTCACCCTGACCGTTAGCCTATCCCTCCTACGTTTAGTAGCTCCTAAAGGGTCTGGCTGACCTAAAGAGACCTAGAGGCTCCGGTTACCCTAAGCGTAAACTAACAAATCTTCATCCACAGGTGACCATCGAACGTCCGAAACTGTCATCTGGTGTCCGCCTTCAATAAAGACAGGTCGCGCGCGGGCGCGCAGTAATTTCGACATTCTTTGTCTTCATCTTCTCTTATTCTTAGAGAGACTGAACTGTCCACTTCTCCACGCGTACCACGACAACCACACCGGCCTGCACCACCTAACACAGGCTGTGTAGGCGCGCGATTCGAGGACGTGCGTCCTTTGTGGGAGGCACTCGCCTCCTCGCTTGGCTGGGTTGTCTTGCCCGCGCGTTCTCCCACACGTTGAGGTCAACAGTTCTATCGCGATTTCGCGTGCTCTCGCTTGCCTGCACGCTCCGGTCCAAGCGCTTTCCCTCGCGCGCGAGTCCACTTGCAAATCAATCGATTCTCGTCGTCCCCCTTGTCATCGTCGCGCTGGTCCACTGACTCTGAGCTCTGAGCCACTGAGCCACCCCTTAGCTCCCCTCCTGTGTGAGGGCAGCAGCAGCAAGAGGGAGGGCGGAGGACGAAAGGACTATACAGAGAACAGCAGCAACAGGGCAGAGGAGAGGGGAGGACCTCCTTGGGGTGGGCGATGAGGAGAGGACTGTGCACGCGCCTTTGCACTAAGAGCGCTGCCGCGTTTTGGCCTCTCGCCGTAGCAGCCGTCGCCGCGTCTACGGGGGCACGTGTACGTCAAGGAGAAGTCCGAAAAATGACGACTGGTATAGTTCGCACTGTGCGTCGTAACCCCTTTGCTTCTGACCATTAGCCTCTCGTCGTTGATCAGCACTGATAGCATGCCGAGGAAATGATGACGAAAGGGCCTGCACGTGTGTGCCTTTGCGGTTGAATGGAAGGGGGAGGGACGGGTAACCAATGGGTACCTATGGGGAAGGGCAAGCTGTTTGCAAGAAACAACACAAAGGAGACGCGAGGGGAATTCGGACTGTTTGTACTTGTACTTGTGCGTTAGGTCTGTGGTAGAATGGGGAGGAGAGGCCTAGACCTTTAGCACCCGGTAAACGACGTGCGTTTCTACGGTTTTGTGAATGGACGTTAGTATATTTAAATCGTATTTGAATAGTCTCTTACTGTATTGATACTGTCAAAGCTGTGCATTTTTGCACTTTAGGGAAAACCGCAGTTAAAATTTATTTAATTCAAGAAACACTGATAAATAATTGATGCTTGTTAAGCGTTTTTTGCACTTAAAATTCAAGTTTTTAAAAATTTACCTTTTTAACTGGAACTTCTGGTCAGTGATCCTGAGTCAAATTTTAGTTATTCGTTATTTTGCGATTTGAGTTTCAATTCCATAGATTTATTTTGTTTGTTTTTAACATTTTCATTCAGAATTTTTGTAACCGTGGTGTCCTAACCGTTTTAATTCTTAACACGCGCTCGATTTAAATTTTATTCTTAAAATACATATTCTGGTAATGAGTGTAGCTGACAGAAGTTAGCGCCATAATTAAATTTCTTTTCGTTTTTAACTATTTGAAACAGTGTTTTTCTCGGTGCGAACAGACGGCTTTTTTGGGGATTGTTGTTGAACACTAAACACCATAAATGAAATATTTCAGATGTTTTTTCAACAGTTTCATGTCTTGAAACTTGTTAATAACTGGTAAATTACAATTGTTTTTGATCTGATTGATTGTATTGTTACTCAATTTTTTTCTTGTTTTCTATTAGTTAGACAAATAAAACACGTTTTTAGATTGGATTTTTAAACCTAGTTTGAGCGATTTTGACAGCGTTAACATACATACGTTTCTATAGAGTCCAAATTCAACTACAGTTTTTCAAACAATAAATATCTTTTCTTTAATTATCTTTTACAAAAAAATTTTTTAAGTTGATGAAGCAGCTACGTGTTCTCTCATATGTTCTCTCAAAACCATGAAACTGACAAAAACCATTTAATACACGTGATCCCTGATCCCTCCTCCCCTTTCCACAAAACCAAACAGCTCTGCAATCAGTTCCTATACAACAGTTACGTGTTGCTCTCGCCTGCTCACACCATCCTTCCCTGATTTCCCTTCTCTCGACTGTAATCTCTCTACGTAAACCGGCCCCGAAACCGGGCATAAATTAGTGGTGTGAACAAATCCACAAAGTCTTTTACATAATGCTCAAAAGTTGCGTGTGCTTGGTTCACTTTCGTGTGTAGCTCGCCCCTCAATCCTACAGCCAACCACATCCTCTCTTCCTCTTCATTGTCTTCTTCTTCCACACCACTCGACGATGACGGTCTCAGCGGTTTCGTTTCCTTCACGCACACACAGGCCGGCAACCAGCCCCAGCCCTTCGTCTTGCTTTCAAAATCATGTGCGCGTGTGGGCTGTGATGGCGATTGATTCACTTTTACCACACTACACACTTTTGATCTTTTTATCATGGGTTGGTTATGCAATTTGGGCCGCTTTTAAAAATTAGATTTTATGGTTTCTTTTTGTTTGAAAGTTGTGAAAGCCATGCATGCTGTAAAGTGCTAATTTATCAATAAATTTAAAATAGTGTAATTTTTGAGAACTGGAGGCATCCTAAACTGTTAAAAATTCAATTTTTTGAAAGCCTTTAGTATGCTTGTGAAACTGTACAGGTTGAAATCAGATTTTTCGGCACTTTCAAGCTTGTTAAAATAAATTTTGGTTTTTGGTACGTATTTTTACGCTTAAAAATTCTAAGTTGCTTTTAAATTAAATTGCTTTCAAGTTATAGGTACAGGCAATTTTCATAAAAACTCTAGACATGGAAAAATTTAATTATTTATTATAGGAAGTGGTCGGTTATACTAAGTCCTTGGTAGATTTGCTTAAGTTAAAACTGCAATTTTAAAACTTTTCAAGTTTTTTGAAACCGTGAAGACTACCATTTGCAATTATACTAGTTTTGTGCAAATTTTTAAGTGCAAAAAAACTTAAAAGTAATTTTTAAAGGTTTTTCTACAGCATCATTTATTTTCGTTGAATATCGTGCTATCCTGCCAACGTGTTTAATCGTGTTTCGGCTTGCAAATTCTAATTTTAACCTTATCCTCATTCCAGGTTCACTCCCCGGCAGTGCCTTCTTTCGACCCGTGCAGGCCACGACCTCCCCCATCCACTTCCACTGATGCTGTTGATGGACAGCAGCAGTGCGTCGTCGACTGCAAATCCTCAAACGACAATCGTCACCAACGCGCACTTGAATCCCGTAGCGGTAGCCGCGAGTCCCCTCCGACCGTTGCCTTCCGGCCCAGGTGGAGCCGCTCTGCATCAGCTGCTCGCCACAGCCTATCCACTTCCCGCAACCTTTTTTGCCGGTTGGTTTTTTAGACACTTTATACTACAGCGACACTGATAAAGTGTGGCAGACTGGGTGGGGATACGGTAAGAGGATTATTATGAGAGTGGGGGATGGCCTTGAGGAGAAAGGGCACGAGCGGCGAGAAAACTCGTGGCCACCTGGCTGCGTTTTCACGTGCGGCGACGGATGCGGCTGCGGCGTGCGGCCGCGTTTTTGCCGAAGGTGGCCACGAGGTGGCCACGAGTTCGTGCGGCTGCGGCGACTGTGTGCGGCGACGGTGCGGCGTGCGGCGAAGAAACTCGTGGCCACCCCTACGTGCGGCGCGAAGCGGTAGATAAAGCGGTCTTCCACGTCGAAAATTGAAGTGAAGACTTCTGAATGATGTTCCAGTAGTAACGCAGAGTTTACGCATCGTTTCAGTGAAAATGTAAGCGATAGATAAACAAATTTTTATTTGTAACAAGCAAATCCATTAAAAGTACTGCGAATTTTGGTTCTGATATTCCACGGCTCCTTCGTTCTGGAAATACTGGACCAAATTTTGGCGAACTGCTCGAGCAGCACTTGTCGCCGATGTAGCCGCACGTGGATGAACTGGTGCTGATGTGAGGCTCTCTTCGTGTCGATCTTGTCCCTCTCGTTCTCGGTCCATGACGAAGTTGTGCAGATGGATGCAGGATGCCACAATCTTGTCAGCGAATTTGACGTCTGTTTCAATAGGTTTTAACAATATTCGCCACTTTCCGGCCAGGATTCCAAACGCGTTTTCGATCACGTTTCTTGCGTGAGAAAGTCGGAAGTTGTAGATCGCTTCTTGGGGCTGCGTTGACCCGGGAAACGGCTTCATTATTCGTTTTCCCAAAGGAAATCCACCATCGGCCAGGAAGAAATACGGCATCGGCGGCCCTCCAGTCGAAATGCAGCTATCTTCGGGAAACTGGATTGTTTCTTCTCGTATTCCTCTTCCTAGGGAACAACGCTCAAAGACTCGGCTGTCATGCTGATGTCCGTAATTTCCAACGTCGTAGTAGAGAAAACGGTATTGAGGATCGCAAACAGCAAGCAGAACCGTTGAGAATCCACCTTTATAGTTATAATAGAGACTTCCAGAATTCGCTGGTTTCCTTAGTTGGATGTGTTTTCCATCCATGCACCCTAATAAAACGCCAATATTATCGATTCATCTCAATAACTTAAAGCATACCCAACACATGAGGAAAATCCCAGCGAGCTTGGAAGCGTTCGCTAATGGAAAGCCACTCCGCCTGGTTTTCGGGAACTGCAAGAAATCCTTCAGCGCCAGTGGAAGAGCTTCGCACGTTTTTTTTATAATTTGCGCCACAGTCGATCTAAACGGGGCATAGAGCAAGCGTCAAACGGTTGCTTGACTTACCTTCCTAATCGAAAATTGAAGTGAAGGTTTCTGAATGAAGTCCCAGTAGCTAGGAAACGGAGGGTGACCACTAGCATCTGCCAGGCAAAACTCCCGTCGACTTCTCTTGCTTTGGCTCCAGAAAAGGTTTCAAGCACTCCAGCAGATCACGAAACGACGCTGGTGTCATTCGCAAATACTCAAAAAATTTACGATTGTCTTGCTTCAGCTGGGGCAGCAGATGAAAGTATTCACCCCGGTTTCTTCGTTCCTTTCCGATTGGGTGAATCCCGAACCGCCTGCTTCGATTTCGCATCTTCTTAAGGGCAATTAGGAGACCGCGAACCGCCGCAATAGTTGCCATTTTTTTGGCGCGAGTGGCCATTCTAAAAAGTTTCTAATAGCACGTTAAAAAGTTTCCAATTTTTGTACACTCTACACCAAAATAACTGAAATCAGGATTGAACCCATAAGTGCAGATAATCGCACGTCCAACAACAAGTTTATTGTACAACACAACTACATTACAGGTTCGTTTGACACAAAGACCTCATCAGTATCAAATTCGATAGTGTACAGCAGGCGTTGGAGTTCCAACTTTGCGAACTCCCTTTTCTGTCGCGGGAACCGACGGAGCGTAGTTGCTACCGACTGGCCGAAGATTTCCGAGTCGTCCTCAGGAGCAGATGCCTTCAGAAGGGCCGAATTTGCTGCCTTCAAAAGCTCTTCCATCTCGGAATCCTTCTTGTGCGCTCGTTTGGCCCGCTTCGGAGTGGGAGCTTCCGAAAACAGCTCTCGTCCGACTCGTCGCTCACCGTAGTGGAAGTGACGTCCAACGAGCTCGACACCCTATAAACCACACAATAAGCGTATTGATTAGCCGTTTCTGCAACTTACGTCAATCGATCTTCATCATAAATGTCCATGAATCGAAAAGCTTCAAAGTGGACCCAACTCCGCTGCTCTTCACGCGCTTCAGCTCCGCTGCCGCTTGGAGGAGCCTTCTTGAGCTTGTTGTATCGGTCCCGGAGATTTCTCCATTTCTTCTTGCAGGCAGCAGCATCCCAATCCGCACCTTCAGCACTTATCTCGCTTGCAATTTCATTCCACAAATTTTTTTTGTAGGCTGCCTTCTTATAATTTCCATCGGCCTTGTTGTACAGAGCGGGACGTTCCTCGACAAGGTCGATCAACCTAGCTTGCGCAGACTCCTCCATTCTGAAAACATTGCTATAATATGCTATAATATGCACAACATCAACTCAAATCACCTACAAATCATCTATTTCAGCAGAAAACCCCGAAATTCCGGTCATCCGGTCAAACCGGCCATTCTAGGCAAGCCCACCCACGAAGACGCAGCAAAAACGCCTACTCGAGTAGGCGTTTTTTCCCCTTAACAAATCTGGCCGCACGCCGCAGCCGCAGACGCTGCCGCACAACTCGTGGCCACCCCCGCCGAGCCGCCGCCGCACGTGAAAACGCAACCGAAAACGCAGACGCTGCCGCACAACTCGTGGCCACCCCGCCGCAACCGCCGCCGCACGTGAAAACGCACACGACCGCCGCACGTAGCCGCACGCCGCAGCCGCACAACTCGTGGCCGGGGACCCCCACGAAGACGCTGCCGCACGCCGCACGCCGCACAACTCGTGAAGTGTGGCAGACTGGGTGGGGATACGGTAAGAGGATTATTATGAGAGTGGGGGATGGCCTTGAGGAGAAAGGGCAGATGATGGGACGCGGAGAAGGGAGAGAGCGCAGACAGGACGAAGGAAATGATTTTTGAATTATTGTTATTAGAGAGGACGGAGACAGGGTGATCGTAATTACACGTGGGAAGGAGAGACAGATTGACGATGTCGAAGACTGATTGGAGGGCTGATCGAAGATGTAAATACGACAAGATAGGAACGGATCTAAGCAAAAATGTGGTTCTCACTTTACTAAATTGAAGCTTAAACATGCGAAAATTAATCTAATTTTTGATTCAAATTTTTTTAATTTGGTTTTTTAAATTAAATAAGTCGGAAATTCGAAACTTCCACCAACCCACCAACGTTTGAGAAACCTGAAATTTTAACGGTTTTAAAACTATTTTTTACCATTCAAATATTTTGTGAACAAGCCGATTTATGATCACTTTGCAGTTGTAGAAGGAGAAACAGATTGACAGTTACAGGGCTGTAACAGGAAGTGTTTAACCAATTTTTGTAATTTGTAAATCGAATTTTCTATTATAAAATTGGTTTTTCAATCCTACACGGCTCATTTACAAAACATAAATTTTCGATTTGTAATTTATTTGGTTTTTAGGCTTTTTTATTTTAATTTAGGTTTTCCTCGCTCTCCCCTCTTGACAACCAGAAAATGCTATATAAATATATAAAAACAGAGATCCTGCTCCAACAGGTGTTTATGCTTGCTCCCATCTTCGGTCAAAAACTGCGTCTCTTCCGTGCGGCGTAATATCATCGGATTAGTCAACTCCAAAATCGGGTTAAGGACTGAACTTGAACTATGTAGGGAGATCACGCCATCCTTAAAACACACTAAAATTAGGCTAAAAGCACATTTCTAATAATCCCATCCTAGGCCTATATCCTTCCAGCTTCGGTCGAAAGAAGCAGCCATCTTAACCCAGCCCGATTGCAGACCCAAGCTCAGCAGCAGGCGCCTCCTCAGGCCCAACGTTACGCGACAGCGCCTCCACCGACCCAAGCCGGTCACCGGAACACGGCCAGCTCGTCGACGCCGTCTTCAATGAACCGTTCCCAGCGATGCGGCGTGTGCCGAGGATGTCAATGCAAGCCTTGTGGTCAATGCACCTACTGTCAAGATAGTCCCCAGTTTGGAGGCCCTGGAGTCAAGAAGCAGTCTTGTATAGAGCGACGGTGTTTAAGAGTCCTGGAAAATCGGTTACAGGTTCGTTCTTAATCCATTAGAAGATCATTCCAAAATATTTCGACCCCTAAAACCTAAAAAAATTCTTTTGTTATGTTAACGTGCCAATTCCGTGATGTTCCTGCCAATCGTGCTTTTATCTTAAATTTCCGAGTTGTCACTTTTATCCTTTGATCCAAGTTCACTTCCCCGTCAGTATCCAAAAACGTTTAAAGCTCCAAAGCCTAAAATTTCAATTTTCACGTTTCCTTTAATTCTAATGACCAAAATTACGATCTCGGACTTCTCTTTCAGCCCAATAAAAACCTAATGACCCATCATATCTCCTCTCTAAAGTAACATTTTCAGCGCGACGCTCCCACATTCAAAGCTCGTCAAGGATGCAATAATTGCGAAGATTGTCGGATGGCCGACTGCATGACATGCCTGGTGTGCTTAGACCGAAAGTAAAACTGGATTTCAGCTATAATGTATATAACACAGAAGCGTGTTTCAGATTCTTCGATAACAGGTATATGACCGGAGCTATGTGTGCCAAGAAACGTTGCAATCACGCGACGAGTATCGAGCTTCCGGCAGCGCAAAACGCTGCAGCGGCCGCCGCCGCCAATAGCGATTTCAACTCAGGGAGACAGGTAAGAAAAAAGAATTTCCAAAGTTCTATTGTGGCTTTGAGAGGGTGACGGCATTGAGAACATGATTGTGATCGTGGCTGAAAGTAGGCCAGCAAAGGTCAAAAGAAGAGCAAAGCGAATAGAAGACGAGCTCTGAAATTAGGTCAGAAGAGAGTTTAAACGTAGGCATCGAAAAATTGTGATGTAGAAAATAGGCGACGGATCAAAGCACGATTGCGGGGTTCAGGGAACTTGAAAAAAATCGTTAGTCGTGACAGAAAATTTAAATTACATAAAAGCTTTTGTTACTCCAATAACTTGCCAGTCCACGAATTTGTCCTGCGCTTTTTTATCAGCTTCAAGTTCAATTTTTACTTTTTAGCAGAGTTTTCACGTTTAAAAAACCACAAAAAATGTTTTTTAATAATTTTATTCACAAGATTACTAAAATTCTTACTAAAAACGTTCGGTTCTCAAATCTAATTCCTAGAGACTCGTGACTAATTTTTGCTACCTGTTTTGCCTTGTCCAGCCGGACCTACACGAATTCCACTTTTTGTCCGAGTGACCACAAGTCAAAGCCTTCTTTCCGACCGGCACGAACGGGTCAGATTTCCGAAGTAACCTCCGCTTTCTTTTCTCAGAAAAGTATCATAAACCACTCAAATATTTGACGACCCTATTTCCGTTCCGCTGTTTACCTTTCGCAAGAACTCTTCTCTCGGTGCTGTCGTCCGTTGCCCTAAACTTCCGTAGTACAAAGCAAACAAAAAGAGACCTTTAGCTGATCAACTCGTTGCAGATGCTCAAAAGATCTTACGATTCGAACGGGAATGGCACGCCTAACAACTACGATTACATGTCGAAGAGAAGAGCGGGTGAAACTGTGGTTCCGCAAGGAATTCCTCAGGCTCAAGTGCCGCCTCATATGCTCATCCCTGGCCAGCCGACAAGGATGATTTCTTTACCTGTAAATAGCAACGGAAACGGGATGAATCCAATCTACACGGCGGCTATGCCGCATCCTGCAATGAGGATGTTGCCTCATCCGCCTCAGCCGAAGTAAGTTGATCATAAAACACACTAAAATAAATCTTAAAACACCATTTTTTAAGCATTTGTAGAGATCTGTTTGAAACTAAAACAAGTTTTAATTTTCAACTTGAATTTAAGCCTTGATTATCTACTTTTAGGTTTAAGCCTCAACTTGTCAGAATTGGTAGCTTTAGCTTTAGATTTTGGGCTCATGCTTAATTCACTTTTTATTTATTGAAAATCTACACTTATTAACACGTTACATTAATTTTAGCTACAGTCTCCTCGTGCCAATGACCAGCATCGCGGACATCAGCGCAAACAACCCGGTCACCTCGCAACCTCAATCTCAGCAGCAGCAAGGCCAACAGCAGCAGCAACACCCACCAACCTCTCAATCCCAACAACAGCAGCAACAACAATCTCAGCAGCAAAACCAAAACGAGCAGCCGCAACAGACGCAACTGCCTCCTCAACAAGTCCAGCAGCAGCCTCCTCCCGTACCCCAGACAATGCTGATGAACGGGAACTACATGCTCAACGGATACCCTCCAATGGCGACACACCTGACGGACATGTGCGTCATGGACCCTCGTCTGATGCAGCCTAACCCCCAAAAGCTGTATCCGTACTACTCCACAGAAGGAGTCGGAAACGACCTAGGCAACTGCCCACCCCAAGACCCTTTTGTGCCACCTTCCTACGCTCCGGAGACGAAAAGCACGGTGCTTTTGACGCCTTTGTAGAGTCCTTATTTTTCTAATTATTGATCCCTCTCTCTTACTCACCGACTGCCTGAGAATACCTTTTTGCGTGTATAACCCACTTCCCTACCATAATCTCCTCCTCCTCTTCCTTCTTGTTGGTAACTTCTGATGCTCAATTCTCGTCGCATAATTAATTTTCTCCTCTTTTTTCGTCGGGAAAAGCTTTATCGAGATCGAATCCACCACACGAAAAACACATTCTATGCCAATGAACCCCAATTCAATGCGTCAGTGCCTTCAACTCTCTGTAATATAATATTAAATGTCTACCGTAACCCTCGCCCGAGTTCTACAAATGTGCTTTCTTTCTCTCTCGCTCTGCATAATACAGATGTTCTATTCGCACTCTCTCAATTCACTTCCAAAGTTAGTTCCTCCTATAAACCTCTTCCACCCCACACGTTTTTACGTCTCTGCCTTACCGTAATCTTCTGTACAGTAAAGTAAATTTTTCTGTCTATCACGAGGCGATCTCGCGAGCCCTCTTTTCTCCCTCCGACGGCCGATGTTCCCACAAGTGCAATAGATTCAATCCACATCACTACCGTAGTACAATCCTTAATTCAAATTTATGTATATCTGTGTAACTTCCCTCTCCTCCCACAAGCGTTGTTGACCTATCTTAGGTTGTACTGAGATGTACTCTATGCTCCTCTATGAATCTTTGAGTGCTGGTTGAGAATTTTTATTTTTCCAATTGACTATTCTTATCGTTATCGACATATTATCGTTATTTAATTATTTAACAAAGATGAAAAGTTACTATTTTACAAACATGTCAGGAAGCGAACCCACGATTGATGATGTGTTCTAAACAAGTGTAAGTAATAAATAAGTCTGAAATCTGACAGCTAAAATCAAATTGTTTGTACAGGTACAGTGTTTTATTCGAGTGTGTATGTAGGTAGAAATAATGTGCAGGACAGAATAGATGTTTAAGAATTTCAAAGTCAGTTCTGCAAGTATAAATTTAAAACCTGATTTTCAAAAAATCTTTTCAATGACCTTGTAAAGATTACAAGCAACTGCTAAACATGCATAGAAAAGCGATTAAAAACATCATTTAGAGAAATAGACTGCATCGCTCTAATTAACATCGAGCACAAAATTATGAGTGGAAGCCACGTTTTTACAAGCTGTATGATTCCAATCGTAAAATCATTTCACTCTGCATGTTTTAAGTTCGACTTGTGTTTTGTCCTATTTGTTGTCTGCACAGCTATCGTCTGATTTCCACGGCTTAGAATAACCTTTTAGACTACTGAGAGATTTTCCACAACGTAGAAGCGTGTTTGAAGCACACAGGCATTTGCTTGGTTAAATTCTAACGTTCCATAAGCGGTATTTGGTAGTAGTCCAGCAGTCCAACCATTCAAAGTCAAGCTGATCCAAGCTGTATTCGTCGTAAATTGTTGACAAACTCCATAAACTCAAGAAGGACATAATTCATGATAGACGGAGGTCGATGGTTCAGGAGTGGGAGATTATTCCCGCCTGCTGCTCAAGAGAACTTTTCAACTTCATTTTTTTTCCCAGAGTGCTAATTCTTACGACAATTTCCACCGAAAAGCACCTGATAATCAGTCATTTTTTGAACAAGAGAATCCATGACATTGTTATGGTAAACAAACATGTTGCTAGACTTGATTCAGCAAGTGTTGCCGCCGAAAATCTTTCGACAAGTCTGAGATATTCTTGGACAAAGAAATCCACTACATTGTCATAGAAGAAGACCATGACATACTATTCAAGTTGATTCCAGAATTCTTAGCGCGTGGAACGCTTTACAGTTTGACTGTGAAGTCTTTCTATCTTTTACTTGAAGAAGAGGGTATCTGTCTCAAGATGATCAAAAAGTTGATGTCAGAGACTTCAACAAAACTCTTGTATAAACTTTTCTTAGTACCGAGGTGGAGGTGCCTGAAAAAGCGAGAAGGCACTTAAAGCAAAACTGTGAATATTGTAGAGATCGGTCTCCCGCTTCCGAAAAACAGCATTCTGTTCTGTGAAGACCATAATTTGCAACTTGAAGCTGCAGTTAATTCTTCAGCGGTTTTCAAGATTCAATTCAGGACATCAACTTTAAATCAAAACTAACGCTGCCACGAATCTTCTGTCTGATTGTGTCAATTTGATTTTTGTTCAAATCGGTTTAATCTGTTTTGTATACATAACAATGTGCCTTTAATGCCGCTATCTCTGTCTTATGCTCATGGAGTAAGGGTTTGAAGTTAACTTTTTGCGTATTTTGGCAATGTGTGATCTAACACAACACGAATTTATAAAAACACATAATGGATACGAACACATGGACAAGATATTGTTACGAGTTGTAGGAGGAATGTTCAAAGAAGAAAAACAACTTTGTGGTTTTGTGTTGAGATAACAATCGGAATAAGGAAACAGGGTTAAGCTCGGTAATCGAAAAGAAGGACAGTCATCACAACAACGATATGGAGATACACATGAGTAGATGTAAATGCATTCATGATATAGATTAGGATAGCTAATCCTAAACTCCAAAAAGTAGGTTTGAACATAGATTTAGGTAGTCCGAACAGAGTTAAAAAGGTAATGGAAGCAAGTTCGGGAAGATTTGGGGAAGCCTCAATGATAGTTGGTGTTACATGCTTACTTCTAACAAGCCATGTAATGGACGCTCAGCTTCCATCAGTTGAGTTCGGAGTCGGGACTCCAAGAAGGTGGTTTGTTTTGGAATCGCTAGCCGGTCCTTGAGACGACTGGCTGTTGAGCTTTTCAGCCTTGTGCTCGGTCTCTGAAACAGAGGATCTTATTGGTAAAGTTTTTTTTAAGGGTGGATCTGTTACCTCGCTTTATGCGGTCGGTATGACTTGTCTCCATGGTCAGGACTTCTTTCTTGGCTGCCATAGCCATAAAAAAGTTTTTTATATGGTCTCCATAACGCCTTTTGGGCGTCTTTACAAATTTGTTGGGTGCTGAAAGACGACAGCGCTTCTGAGCTCTCTGAGCTTTGTGCTTCTCGTCAGGCTCTTCCACATTCATGCTGAGAATTTCTTTAACAGGTTGAGAACATTTTAGTTTTAGCTACAAATTGTTAGAAACGTACTCTGATTTCCTTGTTCCTTTAGGTCGGTTTGGCTCATTATTTCGTCCCTTTTCAAGGCTTCCTTCTTTGTAATCTTTGCCTTGGCTATCCTAGCATTGGCACCGGCTTCATAACGTCTTTTTAGCGTTGGTTTTGTTGATGCGATGGATCCAGCATGGCGGCTAGACTTCTCAGCTCTCTTAGATCTGACCTTGGCGCTGCTGTCCTGAGTCCTGCAAGTGGCTTCAGCTGCCTTCACTCTTGCTAAACCTTGCGCTCCACCGGCAAAGCCAAAAGAGGGAAACATTGTTCCAAGTCGCTTTATAGGCTTTGATTTCTTTGGGGGCCTTTTGTTAGTCTCCTGAGTCTTCTTATGCGGTTGGTTAACAGCGTTTTGTGTCTCATTGGCTTCAGTTGAGGCAGAAGGAGACAGCAAGGCAGGCTCCGTTGCCTCGCTTGACGTCGTTGGCTTTGTTGAGAGCTGTTGTGCTACTTCAGCGTTTTGAAGCTGCTGAACTAGTGTGACCGAGAGCATTGGACTTCTAGCAATGTATATTTTTGCCAGTCTCTTGGTGACGGCCGTAATCTCCTTTTTTGAGTTTGGGTCTTCTTCAACGTTACAGTCATCCATGCTGTCAAGCGGATTATCCAGAACTTGGGTGGTGGACACCGTGGGTTCAGCAGAATCGACTTCTCTACGAACCGGTCTTGGGTACAGCCAATCACTGTGGCTTTTAAAAGCCTTTGATCTGGTCATAGAAGTGTTTGTGGGACTTGTAACGGCAAAACAAGTTTTCATAGGGTCATCCAAATGTTGTAGAAATGCCGTAATGACTTCAGAAAACCCGGTTTCGGACTTCTTCGGATCAACCAAAGGTTTGGAGCCACATTCTTCTTCAAACTTGAATTCCACAAACTTGGCTGTTGAGTCTTTCGCTATTGAGCTCCCTTTAGCTATTGATCTCTCTTTCGATTGTCCAGCGTCTAGTGTCTCACCAAGATGTCCAGAAGCTTCACGTTCTAGAGCTCTCTTAGGCTTCACCGTTGTCTTTTTGGAGCCTTTCGACTTCGTCTTTTTAGACGTGACAACTTTCTTAGGTCTCAGAGAAGCTCTCAGGCATTTCGACGGTTCCTGAGCTTGAGCGAAACTGGACGGTAGACCGACGTCATGATCCAGCACAGCCGGTCCCAAGGAGTCGTTCAATGTGAATTCGACGCTTGTTAGAGCATCAGGGGAAGGCTGAAGTTCTTCATCGCTGTTAACGGCATCTAAAGCTAGCGTGGTGACAAACGGAGGTGGAATAGACTGTAGAGCCTCCGCCAGCTCTTCAAAGCTCGAAACCACGTGTCCTGCAGAAAAAATGTTGGTGATTGTTGTCGAAGTCAGATTTTCGGGCTTCTCGGTCACTGAATGCTGAAAACTGGCTTTTGGGTCAGCCAGATCCTTGAAGGCCTCTTCTGACACTTCTTTATCCAGGACTGGAAGTCGGCGTGTTTCGTACTGACATTGTAACATTGAGGATACTCCGGTGCTTCTGGAAGCTCTTCGGTGCTTTCGGCTGGTTGACCAGCGTCTGCAGGAACATCCAAAAATTCCACATCAGGTACCGTTTTCTTTTCCAAAATTTCTTGAGGCGTCATCCAAACCGTTTTGGTGCTCTTCGACTTTTTCGACTTGAAGGCTTTCAAAGCTCGCTGGGGACTTTCTAGGGCTTGGAAAAGTCTGATCGGACTACAACTTGACGATACAGCCTTAGCACGTTTTAAAGATTTTTAGATTTAGGCGAGTACTTAACTGATTCCTGCAAGTCTTCACTTCTGCTGATTATTTCCGAATCCAGATTGTTGTCTTCAGTGGTGTTGGGGGCTTTTCCTTCAGACTGTTCAGCTGGTGGATGCTGTGAACTGGGTTCCGGATCAGCCACATCCTCAAGGTTCTCTTCTGGAACTTCTCCAGCCAAGACCGGAAGAGAAGCATATACGGTATCATCGTCAAATTGGGGGGATACATGTGCTCCCGAAAACTCTTCACAGTTCTCGGCTGGTTGATCTGTATTGACAGGATCGTTCAAAGGTTGCAGGTCTTGACTGCTGTCAATTGCCGAACTCAGATTGTTGCCTTCAATGATATTGAAAGCCTGTTCTTCCGATTGTTTAGCCGCTTGAGGCTGAGAACTGGGTTCCGGGTTAGCCACATCCCCAAAATTCCCTTCTGGAACTTCTTCAGCCAAGACCGAAAGAAAAGCTTCGGCGTGGTTCGTGCTGACATTGTGACGTCGAGGGTATTTTGGTGCTTCTGGAAGCTTTTTGAAACTTTTGGCTGGTTGACCAGCGTTCACGGGAACGTCCAAAAGTTTCACATCAGGCACCGCTTCCTGTTCCAAGGTTTTTTGTGGCGTCACCAGGTCCGTTTTGGCGCTCTTAAACTTTTTAAACTTGAGCTGTGGATCTTCTAGGCGCACTTGGACACAAGAATTTGACAATGCAGCTAAAGACTCTATAGCCTCCTTCAGGTATTCACTGTTGCCAGTTGTTGACGAATTTTGATTGTTGTCTTCGGTGGTGTTGACATCTTCTCCTTCGGGCTTCTCTGGATACTGTGAACTGGGTTCCCCACATCCTCAAAGGGCTCTTCTGGTATTTTTTTAGCCAAAACCGGAAGAGAAGCATTGGCGGTACCATAAGCCTGGAATTGAGGGAACAGATGTTTTTCCGAAAGCTCTTTACAGATCTCGGCTGGTTGACATGCGTTGACAGGGTTGTTCAAAGGTGGCATGTCTTGACTGTTGTCAGTTGCCAAAGGCAGATCGTTGTCTCTATGGTGTTGAGAGCCTGACCTTCGGACTCCTCAGCCGGTGCGTGCTCAAAACTGGGCTCCGGGTCAGCCACATCCTCAATGGTATCTGTGGATTCTGCAGCCACTACAGGAAGAGAAACATCGTTGTGTTGCGCATTGACATTCTGAGGTCGAGGACACTCTGTTGCTTCTGGAAGCTCTTCAAAGCTTTCAGCTGGTAAACCTGCGTCTACAGGAAAATTCAAAGAGTCCACATAATGCACCGATTCCGGATCCAAAGCATCTTGTGGCGTTAGCGGGACAGTTCTGGTGTTCTTCAACTTCTTAGAATGGATGGATTGTTCGGCCGCAGGATGCTGAAAACTGGATTTCGAGTCAGACACATTTTGAGAAGCTACTTCTGTAGATTCTTCAGCCAAAACCAAAAGAGGAGCATTCACGTCTGGCATAGTGACACCCTGTAGTTGAGGGGGCATCGGTGATGTCGGAAGCTCTTCAAAGCTCTCAGCTGATAGAACTGCATCCACGGGAACGTGTAAAGGGTCCACATGATGCACCGCTTTCGGATCTAAGGCTTCTTGTGGCTTCACCGGAGCCATTTTGGTGTTCTTGACTTGGTTATCTTCAACTTTCTCGGACGACCTCGTCCTTTCTTCAATTTCAGAGGCTTTCCTAAGGACTTGAAAGCTTTCATTTGAGCGAGCCGCCCAATGCTACAAGACAGTGCAGTCCTAGCATTCAAATTAACACTCTGTTCTGAATCGACGCCTTGTTGAGGTCCAAAAGCTGAGTCGAGAGCTGGCTGACGGCTTTCACTATCACTGATGGCAGCTGAAGCCACAAGCTTGTTGTCTACGACAACACTGGATCCCGTACGCTTTGCAAGGGCTTGTTCTGTCTTCTTGATCATATCGGCCTTCTTGGGTGGGCGACCACGCTTTTTTGTTCTTTTGACTTGGTTAAGCCTTGGACGTTCTCGTCTTCTTTCCGTTTTAGCGACCCTCAGCCGGCTACTGAACCGCTTCGGCATTTCCTTAGCCTGACTAATCCTGGGTCTGCCACGTCCACTTTTCTCTGGCGATCCTGAAGAGGCGATCGGAAGGCGCTTTTTCAGAGACTGAGCCTTCTTCTTAGCCACCTTTTCGGCCTCACGCCGCTCGAAGTCGGCGATAGCGTCAGGACAACCCTTCTATAGAAAAATACTTATTATGTTTACCTTGAAAAAAGCTCTTACGCAGTGGGACACGGGTTCCCAAGTGTTGTGCTCAGGTGCAAAGTTTTTCCATTTGATGAAGTACTCGAGGCCGCCGCCTTTGAGATGACGGAGGCCTTCGATGCGCTCGACGAGCCAGTATTCTCCCCGGTCCTCCTCGTCTCGTCTTGAAGAGGAGCTGGTTTCGGAGGGAGAACTGGATCGGAGCTGATCGATTTTCAAGCTATGAAGGGCGATGCTCTGGTCAGAAGCATCAGTAGGCATCTTAAAATAATTACAATTCTGGCTTTTTGACTGTAAAAAAGTACGATTAGACTTTTCTCAAAAACACGTTTCACTTAATAAAAATTAAACGCTAATAAAAGTTAAATATTTAAGTCAAATATACAGGGTGACACAAAAAATACCCTCTGCGGAACAGACAAGAGGAATGTGTCTGGCTGAGGAGGGAGCTGTCTGTGAAGGATCATTTTGTCAGATCAAGTGTCCTGTGACCGGTCAGTCGTCCACGCTTTCTCAGGAATGCCGTCTTTTATCGCAAACGAAGGACGCCAAATCGAGCAATTCTTTAATTACGTATGATTTTTGTTGTTTTCTGTAGAGAAAACCATGATGTCACTCCTCGCTCATGTTCCCTCGTGAATTTGCCACCAACCGGTCCCACGGACCCCGGCGCGTCAAAATGATACTTCCCAGACAGTTCCCTCCTCAGCCAGACACATTCCTCTTGTCTGGTTTCGCAGGGGGCATTTTTTGTGTCACCCTGCATTTGACTTAAAAATTTTTATTTTTTACTTATTTTTTGTTTTACTAAAATTATAACGCTGCTTCGTGCGAACATTGTGTTAAAGTTCATAGTTAAAAAGAATTTTTAGCGCATTGCTGATGATTTGCACCTTCCGTCAGTTTTGGGACGTTTCGGCAATAAATCTGACCGCTCCACCTTTTTTAAAATGTTTAAATGTTTTAAATGCAAAAAACTGTCTGGTCATACATCTGACTTTATTTTGAACGAAAGTGGAGCGGTGGAGCCGTCGGTTTTGAAATTCCGACCCGTCCCCTCGAAGTCGATCGGTCAAAATGAGAAAAAGCGAACAACGATAGCTACAGGGTCGCCCAAAAAAAACTCTTTTTCCAGACACCGCGCCGGTCGGACAGAGCGTTCAGGCAGAGCGGAGTCATTTCAAGCTTATTCGTCGCAAACGACCGGTCAGTTTCGCTATCAAATGACGTGAAACCGACCGGTCGCTCGCCGCGGGATCGTCTGGCCGGCGCAGTGTCTGAAAAAAGGGGTTTTTTTTGGCCCACCCTGTACATGATTGGTAAGGATTGGCATACAGGGTGGTCCAACAAAATCCTTCGGCCACACACCCACGCCGCCGCCAGTCTGGCGCTGGATCCACTGTTTGACTGGTCATTTGGGGTAATCCCGCTGCGAACGACCGGTCGGTTTCACGTTATTTGTTAGCCAAATCGACCTGTCGTTCGCGACGAGTTAGATACAAAGTGGGCCAAAAAAACCCCTTTTTCCAGACAGCGCGCTGGCGCCTGTCTGATGCTCGTTTCACGTTTTGCAAATTTAAAATTTTTAGATTAAAATCGATTCGATTCCAACAATTTTAAAACCGTTTTAAAATTTTTAACTGAAAAAGCATTTTTTCCAGTTTAAAAATTTCGGTTGAAAATTAAATTAACGTTATTTTAATTAACAAAAATCGCTTTTTGATTTAATTGGTAACTATCTGACGGCAACGTCAGGCATATCCTAATTGCGTAAATTTGGAATTTAATTTTTCCGGTAATTTTTAACATACCACACAAAAAATGACGCCGAAGAAGTAGCTCGGTCAGATTTAAAGCAGCGGAAACTCGCGTTTTCATACGTGGACAAGAACGCCGAGCTTGAGGACGCGTGTCTTCGCTCTTTCGCAAAAGCTCGGCAACTCGTGTGCGATGACTTGAATATCAGATCCCTAGCTTCCCGGAAATTTCGGGTTCTCGGGTTCAGGATACCGGAAGTTTTCGGACGGGTGACATCTCTAGCTCACACTAACTGAAGTTTTGTTTTAAAATATGCGTCTAACAAGACTGGTCACGGGAGAGTGCAGGCAAGGTCTCGCTAGAGTTCGTTGGCATATTATTCTGAATTACGTTTTACGCGTTTTTATTAGCTGATATGCAGGACAAAAATAGTTGCTCTCAAGTGGCACCGAACCTAGATCCAAAACTTGGCGCTCCAACCACCATGTAGGCCATCGAAATAATGTCTTCCATGTATTAGCGTCGTATTAAGCTCTAACGCAATTTTGCAAATTTACTATTTAATTAATTCTTAACTAAGTGCCAAATCGCATCCAAATTCGTAAGGTTTATTTTTGACTACTCTCTTTTCCACAAAACACAAAAAAGCTATTCCGGGCACAGCACATTTCCTTATAACAAGCCTGCACGCCGCACAACCGCACGCGTCTCTTTCGGACAATTACATTGCGAGATATGTGGCTGTGTGTGTTTCAATTTCCTTCGCAAGATGGGTTTTGAGTTGCCAAGGCAATATGGACGCCGCGGGCAGATTAATTACAGAGAGGACGCTGGACTTTGAGCGTTTTTTAATAACGGAGAGCATAATTAAATACACCTGCCAGCACAACCACATAAAACTGGAAATTCTTAGAGGTCACTTGTAAAGGAAAAATTAAAAAATTAAAAATCGCTAAAAACAGAAAGCGGAAAAAGTTTTACGTGTAAACTACAATTTTACGTTTGGTTTTATGTTCGAACATTTTTAGGCTAGAAAAACTTCGAAACTTGCATTTCAAGGAGATCGAGTCAATTTCCTTCATGCAGCTCTATTTGACCAATTCAAATCATTTTACGGCAGCGCAAATAGGGGTCAAGCATACACACCCATCTAATCCACAAAATAAATTCACGTCAAACCCAGCTCGAGTAACGCGACCAGCGCCTCAGGCAGCCCTTCCTCTCAACTCAGTGCCACCCGGAGAAGATATGGGTGCGTTGTGCGTTGACTTGACAACGCGCAGAGTAATCGAAAGGCGGTGAGACCGAATGCAGCCAATATAGGAACGCACCTGTGGTGGATAACCGCACGCTTAATCCCTGCTCCTTTCGAGCGACGGTGTGCATAATATTATTGAGCAGCTCGAGGAGGAGGTTGTCACCTGATGGTCACAAGGGAGTTGCGTGAAAGCCGAGAAAACAGCCATAAGTATCAACAACGAAAAAGTAATGTTTGTGAAAGTAATGATAGGAATGGAGCATTACATATCCCCTGTGTACAGTAAAGTAGAACAAGATTACCGCCGACCAAACTTTCGATTACGGACACTGGTGTAAGAAAAGATTCAGTTAACTTAAAATTCAGCTTAATTTTGAGCTGATGTTGACAACGAATTGGTTATTCAGTTTATTTGCAATTCTGTTTGTTGTGAATTGTCATAAAGTCAAGTGATTTCAACGTAATCAAGTAATCAATACATCACCTTTATTTACACCCAAAATTTACGTGGACTCTAGCACCGTTCAAACCCCAGCTCTATCCAATACTGAGCTGCCTCTGATAGATGATCGTTAAGGAGACCATAGCGGTTCCAACCACGAAAACGATCAGCAGAAATCTGTCCAACACGAGAGCTACTTGCTGCCATTCGAGCTTCGTCGCGTCCCGACGGTCTTTTTCTGCCAGGCGCATCTCGTTTCTTAACAGTTTAGTAAAAAAACAGGCCGAAAAGACGCCAACCCACCTCTCAATCGTTGCATGGACCCTATGGAGCACTTTTAAGAACTCGCTCTCAAAGGGGTCCTGAGAAGAGCTTCCTGCAGTGCCTCCATTGGCAGTCGTAGGAAGCCGATCTATAGAACTGCTCCCCATGCCACAGCCCACAGTCCCATTAAGCCTTATCGACCTTAACGACTCGTTCGAAAACGACACTTTTTTCTTTACGGCCTCTTTTGCGTGGATCTTAAGCATAGCTATTACTTCAATCCTGCCATCGTCGACCCACCTTTTCCGTATGGGGACTGCCATTTAACAGTTTCGTGGTCAAATCTACGAGAGGTACCTGCTCCGTGTACTCCGGAGGCCCATTTATTCTCTCTGGCTCCTCGGACATTGGAGCCTGTATGCTGGTCGTTGAGATAAGACTCGTTCTTAGCATAAAACGGTCTTCTTGTTTCCCGTACTCCTTCTCGTAGAGGTGATGGACGTGGTTTGTGATGGAATGATATGTTTCGACTTTAAGGCACAACGCTCGGGCGACTACTTGAAACGCAATCTTCTGGACCAGTTCGGGGACCGGACGTCCGTGGACGCCGTTGTGGTGCACGTTGAGCTGAAATTTGAGGGTGTAAATAACATTGTTGACAAAATAACACAAAAGCAAATCCAAAATAAGCCAAAACTTGACCAAAAATCTGAAGGAAACCGAAGCGTATTTTGCTTAAAATTTGATCTTAGCGGCAGGAGAGAATAATTAAGAAAGACAGAAACATGAATTGTTTTGAAAATTGACCGTTTTGCATTGGGAATCATTGTGAAACGTCTCACAGCTTCGAAACAGGTCATTTGGAACGTTTTCCAGCCACAAAAAGCCGTTATGTCCTATGTGACAACAGTGGAACGTTTCACAGCTTCGAAAATGAGCTATGTAGCTCCAAATACAAACCGTACGGTTGCAAAACGTTGCATAGCTTTGCATATGCGACCCTCACAATAACACAAAAATTATCCAAAATTTGATCCGATTTTGACGGGGATCGAAGCGACTTCTGCCTAAAATTTGGCTTTAATTCCGCACTTTCGAGCTTAAAGTGAAACCTGCACTCACTGTAAAGACAGTCATAGCCGTAGCCAAGGACACGATAAATATGGTCACGCCATAGTAGATTCCAATCAACGGCAAAGCCTCGGACGTGGGCGGCATCCCCTCGGCCACGAGCATCAAGAACACAGTCGTGGAGAGCAGCGAAGTGATTCCCAGCGTCACCTTCTCTCCTGAGTCCGAGGGCATGTAGAAGCCGAGGAGAGCGATGGCTGAGATTAGAATGCAAGGGAGGATTAGGTTGAACACCTAAACAGCCCTTTTAGGATAAAAACTAGGATAGGTACTCACGTAAAACATGGGACGCCGCTGGATGCTGATATGGATGTCGACGAAGGGGTACGGTTCTGGACAGCAGCTGTACTGGATGTATTCCTTTTCGGCTCTAAATTTGCGTCCTCAAGCTTAAAATCGGCAATAATAGGCTCTACCTGATAAGCTTCAGGTGCCACTCGGTGCTTGTCATGTAGTTCTGCTGGTCACCTAAACATCAAGTCTCAAAATCAGGCAAAAAGGAGCAAATTTACCCTGTTCTGAAGCCAAAATAATGTCGATTTTGGTTCCATCGTACGCCCAGGATGCAAATTTGAGCAAACAGTTCTGAAAACGGTACATTAGAGCTTAGGACGCAGCAAAAGGGACCAAAAAAGTGTGGTCAAGTGTCGGGCAGCGGTGATGACTGTTATGGGGGGATAAATATATTTATAAATTGGATATTTTTATGGATTCACTAGCCGACTGCCCTCCGGACCACATGGAATTTGGTGGAAATTTCGCTTTTATTCAAAGCAAACAAAATTTTCAAATTCGTTTGCATCGGTGCGCGCAGAGCAGGCGACTAGAGGAAAACGTTTGGTGTCTCTGCACGCAGTTCAGACGTGAGTTTTGGGACTGTCTAGACAGCTTTTTTAAGCGCTTTTTCAGACACGAATGTGTCGTGTCTGTCCCACTTCTCATTTCGTCATTTGAAGCGCCCAGGAAACGGTCGACAGGTGGCATTCGAGTGAGTCAGAATTTTTTATGCATTTTCGCCAATTTTCGCCGATTTTGGATTGTTTTCTGTTGCCCTCGCGTGTCTCATGCAACGTTAAGCCTTCTTCTCCTCTAATATCGCTCCCTTTCAGTCTACAATGACCCAAATATCCGCAGAAGTCCGAAAACTCGTCGAGGAAAACCGAATCATGAAGACGGCGCTGAACAAACTCGGAAACGACCTCGTCGAGGAGGCGGACGAGAACCGCGAGCTGCTCCAGGCGCTCAAAACTCGAGTAAGCGACCTCATTTCGTTCCCAAAATGACCCCAGAAGCTTCAGCTCGACCAGTTGGAGAATACCGCCGCCAGATGCATCGTCGATCGCCTGAGAGCCAAGCGGGGCGTCAGCCAGGCGACGTCGCCCGCCCGAAGCACCGGCGGTTCCGGAGTCCGTTTACGTCCCCGGCGACTCTTCGGTAACCACTTCGATCCCCTCCACGCGTTCTGAGGCTTCAAGTGACGTTTCCGAAGGCGTCTTCCTGCACGAGTGGATCGTCCGCTTCTAGCTCGTCGTCGACCTGGGACAGCACCTCAGCTTCTGGATACTCGGATTAGGAATTGATGTAATTAAGGTGTATTTTTGGTGCATAAAGAGGTCCTAATTTCAAGCTTTAAACTAGCTTTCTCGTCCCTTTTCTTCCCTGTTTGGAAACGGCGACCACTTGTCAACTCGTAAACGACGCTTGCTGTCCAACCATCCCCAATTCATCCCGTCAGTCCATCAACGAATCCATGGATCATAAAACGCAGCCAAAACACGACAGCTCCCCAGAGAACACGCCACCGACGTGCATTTCAGCCACCCGAAATAAAATATTAACCAACCTGAAAGTCAAACGGGTAATAGCGCACGTCCAGAGGGCAGCTGCTCTTGAAGATACCCGCCGCCGACCATGTCACGTTGCCCTCGTAGTTGACCACCGCGTCCGTGCTCATCACGGATTTCGAGTAAGCCGAGTCGGCGCTGAAAGAGGGAGAAAATGGGTTGGGAGAAGGTGATTGATGGGATCAAGAACGTAATTTATTCGAAAATTTGCATTTTGGAAGCGTTAGGAAACGTTTCACAGCCTCGAAACACGTTTTAAGTTTTTAAAAAGCTGTGAAAGAGGCCAAAACGAAACATCCGACTTCCTCAGATCTGACAAAGCGATGGCTTCAGTGACAAAATGTGGGGTCAAATCGTTGGCCAAGGGAATTTGATATATACGATAACCCTCGACTTCCGGACTAGGTCTGTGGAAGGTTTGGGGTTTGGGTTTTGAGTTTTAACTTTCAAAAAAAGTTGTGACTTTTCGACAACACTCAATTCAAAACGCGATCGTCAAGACACTTGGCGTTCAAAATCATGTACAGTGGAGAAATGCGATAAGGATTTCTTCGCATTTCTCAGTTCATTTCGCGTGTTTTCCACTTGTAGCCTTCAATTGTCCGAGGAAACCGTATTTAGGCCAAGTTTTGAATTTCGAGTTTTGGGTTTTTGAGTTTTGAGTTTGAGGCTTTTTTGAAGGTGTTTTGAGGTTTTCAGTTTTGACAAAAAAGTTTTGACTTTGCTCAGCCCTGTTTTAAACCGCACATTAGCGTCGAGCTGTAAATCGCATTTGTACAACGACGGCCAAAATTTCTTTTCCTTGGCATTGGTGTCACTAGCGACAGACGACGAAAGGAATATTGGCTTTGCTTTAAGTTTTTAAATTGTGAAACGTTTCATAACGTCAAAAATAAGCTTTTTCTCGTCCATATCTGCATTTTGAATGTTTCCAGACCACAATTTAAGTTCCCTTATCTCATCACCCTCAAGAGAGCCCTGGACATAAAGCACCCTAATTCAAAATCCTCTCCACCCGGAACCAAATTTTTGTTAACATGCTAATTCGAAGACTAACTTGTTGTAAAGGATGATATCCGGCCTCCATATCCTCTCATAAGGAATATGAATTCTTGTCAGATTGTCAAACTCCAACGGGTCCCAAACGAGTTTGTAATCGACCCAGTTCTGCCTCACCCACGCATTTGTTGTCATGATTTGGTTCCTCTCATCCTAAACTTGCAAAATTAGATAGCGAAAGGCTTAAAGAGGCTCACCACGTCGATGATCTGAGTAAGAGAGAAGGCGAAGGTGACGTTGATGGGCATGTCGTGCTTAACAGAAGGACGAACATCGCTTTCGTAGTCTTTGAGGAGGTACCGGTACAGTCTTACAAGGCTTTCTTCAGCGTCTGAAAGGTGAAAAAAGTAGGATGATTCCAAAAGGGCTTTTTAGGTTCCTTCATATGTTCGGAAATGAACTTAAGAGTTGTAAAATGCTTTTTAGCTTTGAATATGAGTGACTTGAAAGATTAAAAAGGTAAGGAAATCCCAAAAGGCACATTTTAATAATAGCTTATTGCGGCAAAAAGACTTCTAAGAAAAGCAAGTCATTATCAGAATTTCGATTCTTAGAAACCGACTTGTTTATAACGTCTAAAAAACCAAAAATTTGCCACTTGTTTACATGCGTGACACACTCCCTCAATCCGTTTTGATCAATTATGCAAATCAGCTGCTTTCGTCAACCCTTAAGCGCCTCTTCTGCTACGCCACCGATTATTCAAATTACTTTTTTCGTCTGCACGTAGACTACGTTGCTTGAACTTTGGTCTAAAATTTGGAAAAACTAGAGCGGTGATATTTGAAAGAGGGACTTGATTAGTCTCAAGAGGGCTTTTTGGACTTTTTGGGACGGTCTGGAAAAGAAAAGTGCAACAAATGGGTTTCCGATATTGATGCAGGACACAAATTTATGAATGAAAAACGAGAATTGAGTTTCATGGGTTACGAAAATTACACTTTTTAAGCAAAATCAAACAATAAAATTTTTTGGGATGTTTTTTGCCGTCTGAGACTAAAAACGACTTGGCAGAAAAGATTACACCGACAGTGGATAAATGATGCATGACTTGTTGAAAAGTGCAACTCTGACCATTCCGTGTGAGTAGACTTTAAAGCACTGCTATTTTTATGGCACAAAACATTTAATTTAGGAAATTGCCGAATTCGTGTCACGTCGAATTTGGTTGTTAAAATTTTGCTAGAACATTATCCATTGAAGGAAATTTAAGCTTGAAACTTCAACTTTCAAGCTTTCAGTGCCATTTTGTTAGTCGGTGCTGACATTTTTAAGTGGTGGGCCAAAACATTAACTTTGTGCTTGCAGGAAAAGTTATAAGAATCAGATTCAAAATTAGAATTTATGTGAAATCAACAGGTTAAAAGTTGTCACACCCCCACTACACCATGAAGAGTGGGCTTCTTGATCTTCTTCCTTCAATATCTGTATTTTCAAAATCTTATGTGTTGTTTCATTTTGCAACTGTCAGTTTTTATGCCACAGCGATCAACAAAAACCAGACACATACCCAATCTTTTGCTCCCTAAGGATTCGTCGATTTTCGCTTGTTTTCGGAATTCATTGTGTAATTCATAAAAACGTTAAATACTATTGTCTAAGAAGTCCAAGACCTTAAACTGCAAACACAAATTTTTGCAAGAAACACTTAACAATAATAATTTATGTGTCTTTGCAAGCGTTGAGAACACTTAAAATAAAGCCGTTTTTAGAGTTACAGACGTCTAAAAGCCACTTTTTGTGAATTGGGAGCATTGTATATAATTTATGAGAAGAGGAACCAATGCTTTGAATGTTGAAAAGGCACAATCGGAGTGAATGGGCTTCTGAAAATTCTTAGTACGTAAAAAAATTAACGCCAACGCAAAACCAAAAATGCCATAAAATTTTTAAACAGGCTGGTGTTGACGAGGATTGAACTTGTGCTCTTCTGTGCGACAGTCAGCTATGCTAACCAACCTACCACTTTCACAATATACTTTAAGTTCGCACGTTCCATATACCGAAAACGTGTTTAAGACAACTTTTAGAAGTTTTTTTTTTACGTTTGAGTGTGTTCCTACACTTTGTCTTTTTCTAAAAGTACTTACACTTAATTACCTAAATCTCCAAACCCAAAATTACCCAAATCACCCACCCTTTTATCCCACAAGTCGCCCATGGTAATCTGATCCCCAGTCTGTCCTCGAATTCCGTTCTTGCCTTAAATACCCTTGAATCTCATCCAACACACAAAAAACAAGCGCGTCTGTCTTTCTCCGAACAATCCACGTTGTCCCTCTTACGCCGTCGACGTCCGTTTCCCGGCGGCAACGACGACTTCGACGTCCAGTCTCCGAGCTAATTGCCGTCGTCGCCTCTTTGGCGTGACCAAACTTTGTCACACGCTACGTTTGCCGGAACTTTCGCGCCTTCCGTAATTCGATAAACGCGTAAGTTTTCAGTTTTTGGAGACTCCTAAGGTCGCGTGCGTGTGGCAGAGATCGTGTTATGCAAAAAGCGATGGTGACTTGGTTCGGAGACTAATGACCCAAGGATGAAAAGCTGTGGGCTGAAATTCGAAAACACATTGCGACTTTGCTAATTACCGCACTTTTTGAAAAAGGCAAAACAGCAATTAAAGTGAGGAATGTAGTGTTTGGGTGTTTTGAGAGTTGAGAGGATAAACGAACCTTTTAAGAAGTTGTAAATTGAGCTGAAAGGATCAAGTTGTGCAGGGAGCGTTAAAGGGTAGAAACTGCGATAAAAACATATGGTTGTTGAAACACCGTTAAGGACTAGATTCCAGGAACCGGCATGATCCTTTGTGCCTGGAATTTAGCTCAAAACTCTTTTTGTTTTGCAGCCAATTAGCTAATTGCTGCACCGTTTAAGCGCCGTTTCGTCAGCAATTATCCGCGAATCGCCCACTTTATGAACAAAAAGTGCAGAAAAACAGTTTAAATACGTGTGTTCGAGGAAGTCAAAACGCGTTTAGGGGTTTCAAAGGGGTTTGGAGCGTTTAAAACGTTCGTTCTTGAAAATGTTTCAGTTTTGTTTTTGAGGAAAAGGTCTAAAATTGAGTGTCAAAATTTTCGCGATTTTTCAAATTTAAACTTTAAAACCAAAACAAAAACGTGATGGACCTCGACTACTCGACATTTTGTAGTCACCGGCGGGTCAAAGTGTCCATGTCGCCTGCTGCATTCCGGGGATTCGGTGGTGGCGCGCTTATTTGTATGGCGAATCACGTGTTTCTCGAGTTTAAGAGAGTATCGCTGTGGCTTAACAGCACAGGTGCGTGATCTTTGAAACAATACGCTCCGAAGATCGCACAAATCTGTGCGTTCTGCGAGGTGCTGAATCGGTTTTAAGTTCAGCGTCACTCAGAAATGAGCAACACCGATTTGAGCAATTGTAAATTGGTCCCACAACCGTGCATAACACGATGGGACTGCTAAACCATGCTCGATTCCCCCTTAAAGCCGATAAAATGGCCGAAACACGTGCACGCTAACGTGTCAAACTCATTTGCCCGAATGTGCTACATATCCTAGTGGACACTTTGGTTCGCCGGCGCCTATAATACAGTCTACGGCCCTAACCACACCAAACACACAATTTAGTTGAAAATCTTCAGTTAAATATACCGGAAATGTTGAAGTTAATAAATCCGACTTACCGGCACTAACAACGGCAGTGAGCAAATAAAGCAGAACCAGTACGGTAGCACTGCCTTCCCAGCTACGGCACATAATATTCCCAAAATAGAGCAGCGAAGGACAGAAATCCGAACCCCCTTCTCCTCGTCTGGCTTTGTGACTCCTCCGGGCCTCAACCTCAACACATCGTCTTCTTTTTTTCTTCTTCGCTTCGTCTTCTGCGTGTGTGGCACGCGCGCGTGTGGTCAGAGGCAGAACCAAAACAACAGCGACAAACAAAGCGTCGTCTGCTTTTTCATGAGAACGCGCGCCGTCGTCCAAAAATCTTTATTTGCCTCGAACTCAACCAACCCACAACAGTGCTTCACTCACACGCGATCGATTTTAACGTCCCACCCACTTTTTGGAAGAAGAAGCTTTCACTCCGGGAGAGTGGGCGGAGGGATTCGCCTGCGGCGGTCCTCTGGTCCGCTTTGGGCAAAAGAGATTTTGGGAATTTCGTGTCTCTCCTCCTCCGGGCGCTGCTCCTAATTTACCCATCTTCGTCGCTTCTTTTTTGGCGCTCCCCTCGCCAGAAAAATGGCCACAAAAGGAGACGAACGTCGAAGCACAAATTGAAAGTCAAAACAGAGCCGAGGAGGAACCGAAGGGGCCAAAAACAAATTGGGTTTTCGCTTATGATTTGTGGCTTGTTGGAGAATGAATGGGTTCAGAATTCTATCAAGGAAGTGAATAAGGGGCTTTGTAAGAAGGTCAGAAATTCGACTTTTTTCACAATCTCTCTTCGAGGTCTTTGAAGGCCATTTTTGCTCTCTTTGCAATCAAAGAATTGTGAGAATTAAAGTCGCGTTTGCTCAGGTAACAGCTTCCCACCTCGTCGAAGAAGCAAACGAAGCTGCTTCGATTGGTTTGCATGGATTGGTTTATGAAGTGAATGTCATAAGCCTCCGTCAGCAGATTCAGACTAAACGGCAGCTCATGGCCACGATTGGCCGGCCTGCTTGTAGTGGAATTCCAGGATTTCGTCCTTGTGCAGTCGCCTAATGTCGCCACTGGTGTAGATGGTCAAAAGCCGGGCAAAATCGCGAATGCAAGCTTCATTTTGTGGATGATCTACCAGTCGATAATGGCCGCAAGGACGGCGGAAGGAGCGCCTTCAGCGGTCGTTGTCCAGAGGATGTTGTTGGTCCACATGTCGCCATCGCGCTGGGGTATTTCTCGACCCAGCTTTTGTCCTCCGCGGTCAGGAAATTCACGTTGAACTTGGCTAGATGGCCAGCCAAGGCGTATAGCTGGAAAGGCTTTTTAGAGACCCTCACCTACAGTAACCCGCACCTGATCAACCGTGAATCCCTCGAAGCGGAGCAAATTCGCGGTAGAATTCGCATTCGCGGTTGTGGTTCGTGGAGAGGTGAGCCTTGGTGAAGGTGCAGGTTTGGACGTCAGGAAAACGTCGTCCTCGAAAACCTGCGGAATTTTGACGATGACGGCAAGAGACGGGGAGGATCCTTGAAGAGGATTCGGCTCTCGAAGCCTGCGAAACTAGTCCTTTTCCGTCGCCCACTTATTCGGTTTCCACCTGAAACGTTTCACAGGTCAACGGTTATAACAATGGTGAATGCCAAAGTCCCCTCGTCGAACGAAATTTTGGCACGCGTCGTACAAAAGCGATTTTCAGCGCGATGCTACATATGTGTGGTCCGAAGGTCGAGGATTATCGTTGACTTGACCGCACATTTTACAGCTGAAGCTTTCGTTTTTCGTGTCAAAAGCATCATTTTGGTTTTACAAACTCAAAATCGGTCATTTTTGGGTCGTGAAACGTTTGATAACCGTGAAATATGTCGTTTTTCAGCCTTCAAAGCCTCCCTAAAGCCAACTGGCACCGGAAGCTTCGAAATTCCGCCGGAAAAGTTCCAGAATCCATTGCAATTCCGCAAGATTTCCTAACGTTCCCCAAATTTTCAAAAAATTTTTCAATGACTTGCTCCACAGCCTCTCTCACTCGCTTTCATCCCAAAAATGACCATTTCTAGACAAACCCAGACGAAGCAGACATAAATGAACAAACAACCGCTCGTTCGCTTCAAATGACCATTTCTAGACAGCACCTGAAAACAAAGCGACATACAGACAAGACATACAGACACAAAGTAGCAGAAAAGGTCTATTGACTAGTATCACAAACGATCAACCAAAATATCAACAATTTTATGCACAAGTTCAAGAACCGCACATATCCGGAGGCGGCGTCGGCAACGCCTGAAGATCCTTCAAAATTTCCGCGATTACATTGTTGACTTCGGTCGTGGCTTCGATAAATTCCCGGTACATGGCGGGCTCCTCCGCGGCGGCTCTGTCCATGAACTCGTTCTCGCCGAAGAGGGACGTGTGGAGCTTCTCGGGCTCCGTAGCGTTTTGGCTCGGACTTGCGGCGGACGCCGTTCGGGAGACTTCGTAGAGGAGCTCCACTGACGATTCGCGATCTTCTCGGGGTGCAACAGCGGTGACTTCCTGGGGCACGGCAGGGTCGTCCATTCTGAAGTCTGGAATTAGAAAGGTGTTAGGAAACGTTCTAAAGGAACGCGCGGCGAAAACACGAATATTTCGACCGGTTCGGGGTCGAAAAACCAGCCGACAATAATGAAAAATGTCTACGCAGACGGATTCAGACAGACGCGGTTGTTTGGCAAAAAAACGACAGACATTCCGACCGGTTTGAGGTCGAAAAACGGTCGAAAATGATCGAAATTGTGTCTAAAAATGAGCAAATCCAGACAGACGCGGTGTTAGGCATACAGGGTGATTAAAAAAAGGGCTGGCCAGACAGGGGGATGGAGGCATGTCTGGAACTCGCCGAGCGCATCTGGAAAAGTCATTTGCAATCAAATTGTGTGTGCAAACCGGTCGGATCACCTCTTCTGTCTAGGCACAACTTGACGAAAAAAGTGATGGTTTCGGCTGCGCCGGGCTTTATGAAACCGTCCGAGAGGCCAGCTTCATCTCCGGACCTAAACCCATGCAATTATCGCCTCTGGGCGTGGATGACCAAAGAAGTCTACAGAAATGGCGATCCCAGCAGCGAAGTCGACCTCAAGAGAAGAATCCGAGCCGCCTGGAACGACCTTCCCTACAGCCTGGTCGCCCGATGGGTCGCGGAATTTATCCCACGCGTCCGCGCTGTCATCAACCACGAAGGTCGTCAAATACAACAGTATTTCAACAACGTTTAAAGTTATTTTTAGTAAATATATTTTAATTAGAAAATTGTCGTAAATACGGTGAAATCGACCCAAAATTGATTCCGACCGGTCCGTTGTTGCGCGCTTGCTGCAAATGACTTTTCCAGACGCGCTCGGCGAATTCCAGACATGCCTCCATCCCCCTGTCTGGTCAGCCCTTTTTTTGAATCACCCTGTACAGGGTGGCCCGAAAAAAAACCCTTTTCCAGACACCGCGCCGGCCAGACACGCGCGCCAGATCAATTGTCTGAAATCGACCATTTGCAGCGATTGCGTGGCGACGACCGGTTGGATTTTGCTTCCAAAACGCACAGCGTCAGCACAGCGTTGAAGAAAAAGCGCTTCATGAAAGCGACGCAACGGCCGACGAAGACTCCAAAAAACGATTTCGAAACAACATCGAAATTCCAGTAAATGTAAGC
The DNA here is from genome assembly GCA_000757645.3 of Steinernema carpocapsae. NCBI lineage: Eukaryota > Metazoa > Nematoda > Chromadorea > Rhabditida > Steinernematidae > Steinernema > Steinernema carpocapsae. The sequence goes on along the minus strand of AZBU02000014.1, from coordinate 57,730 downwards.
CGTTCGGACCACGGTCTGTCAAACCGTGAAACCGTTTGACAGACCGTTGCCATTTGATTTTTGCGTGTCAAAATCGCGGTCGGCGAATCGCGATCGCCGCCTCTCTATTTCGCTCCAGGACCAATGCATCGAAACAGAAAACGATTTCATCGAAATGGCGACGTGGTTCCTAAACGAAGCCTAAATCACGGCTAGACGGCAATTATGAGCCATTATTTTTGTTGCAGAGGCACCGCGGCTCTTGGAAAGCCAGAATGGTAGCCATGTTTGGAAGTTTTCGTGCAAACGGCCGATTATTGGGATTTCAAATTTTGCCCGACATGACCAACTTGTTCTCAATTATCCTGGACCAGGATAGCACAGATTAGCCTGTTCTTGGGTTCGCCTGAACCGCGATGAGCAGATCTACAAAGCTGTAAAAGAAAATTTCGTTTAATTCCGTCTTGTCCGAGAAATCTGTGATTGCATCTAAAAACCACCATTTTTCCACCAAAACTGGCCAACCGAATGAATTATTCTGGGCGGGGCTCGCACCAATCGCGGCCATCTTTGGATATGTTGTGCGCAATGAGAAACTTTTTGTGAGAGGAATTTTCGAGATTTTCATTTTGCGCTGAGATGTGTTGAATGCCTGAAGCCTAAAATTAGGACTTCCTTATGCACCAAAAATTATGCGTCCACGTTTGTCAACAGATTTAGAACAGGGGTTGGAACAAGGCTGAAAATGGGCTGTTTCGAGTGTGTTTGATTATTTTATGGCTTATTCTGGTACTAAACCACTCTCTAAATGCGTAAGCATCAATAAATTCCAGCTGGAATTGTAAATTTTGGTGGAAAACGTGACAAATTTCCAATAACAAGGAAATTGCTCGGCATTCAAGCGAAATAGCGCCTTTTTTAACCATTTTGGACTAATAGAATGAGTTTCGTATTTAAAAATGTACAAAAACACAGAAATTCAGGCAAAAAATGACTTTTTGGAAGGTGATCCGAAAACTTGGAACGCGGTCGGTCGAACCTTTGCAGGGACTACATTTACCGGCGAAATTGCTTGTTCTAAATCGATATGGCCGAAACTAGTTTAGCCGAAATCAAACCAAATACAGCGGTCTCAAACTCTCAAACGCTTTTGACTTCAGATTCGAGCCCTAGGTCCATTTATAGCCCTAGACGCATGCAAAGTCAAACCATGCGTGTTCTAAATCGGTCTAAATCAAATAAAGTCGCTGTTCTAAAACTGTTGACAAATCTGCTGACACCACCAAACCCTATATAAATCACAACAATTCCTAATCCGAGTATCCAGAAGCTGAGGTGCTGTCCCAGGTCGACGACGACCTAGAAGCGCACGATCCACTCGTGCAGGAAGAGGCGCCTTCGGAAACGTCGCTTGAAGCCTCAGAACGCGTAGAGGAGATCGAAGTGGTCACCGAAGAGTCGCCGGGGACGCAAACGGACTCCGGAACCGCCGAAGAAGTGCTTCGGGCGGGCGACGTCGCCTGGCTGACGCCCCGCTTGGCTCTCAGGCGATCGACGATGCATCTGGCGGCGGTCTTCTCCAGCTGGTCAAGCTGAAGCTTCTGGGGTCATTTCGGGGACGAAATGAGGTCGCTTACTTGAGTTTTGAGCGCCTGGAGCAGCTCGCGATTCTCGTCCGCCTCCTCGACGAGGTCGTTTCCGAGTTGGTTCAGCGCCGTTTTCATGATTCGGTTTTCCTCGACGAGTTTTCGGACTTCTGCGGAGATTTGGGCCATTGTAGCCTGAAATGAGGTGTTAGGGGGTCGCTGAATTTGGCCTTGCATAGGACAAGCGATGGCAACAGAAAACAATTCGAAATTCCACGAAAAACCAAACCCAACCAAATCCTGACTCACTCGATTTTCACCTGTCCACCGCTTCCTGAGAGCTTGAACTGAAAAAATGAGAAGGTGGATAGACACGCCTCATATTTGTCTGAAATGTGCTCAAAAACGTGGTTTAGGCGACCGAAAACGCATCTTCGTCGCACCAATGCAAACGAATGCGCTAATTTGTTTGCTTTGAATAAGAGCGGAATTTTCGCCGAAGATCCCGCGGTCCGGAGGGCAGTCGGTTAGTGAATACAAAGAACAATCATGCCTATACAAAGAACAATCATGCCAACAATTATGCCTGTATTTTGCCTTCCAAAACAAGTCTCATCACCGCTGCCTGACACTTGACCACACATTTTGGGACTTTTGGGGTCAGACTATTGTTTGATTCCACTGGAAGAGAGACGGTTTTGAAAAGTCGACGGTTCGGTCAGGCGACGCGAACGGACGCGCGCCGACGGCGGAGGGCCGATTTATCGGAAAATGGCGAATTCGGCCTGGACTCGAGCGTAAATTGGCGGCGAAGTTGTGTTTCATGCGTGCGCTTCCCAAAAAAGGCAAACGAAAGCTTAAGGAGGGTTTCCGCCACGTTTTACGATCGAGATCGCCGAAATTGTTTGCGTCGCGAAAAATCCTTTCCGTTTTGAAATTTTCGCACGCGAACACAAGGGTTTTCGGCATGAAACGAGGCCGTTTTACGCGTTTTCGGGTTGTTTTCTGCCGCGGTCGCTGTTCTGGCGCTTAGATATCTCCTTTGCAGCATTAAGACTTTTGCGTTCCAAAGCTTGCATCTGTCCGTCGAGCTTTGCGTTGCTCTCGCTCCTCTCCCGTCGAGATTCCTTCAGCTGCTTGGTCAACGAGGTGACTTCTTTAGAGCCCGTAATCTGTCCATATTTGCACATTTTTGGGGCAAATTTATGACGACACGTTACGCTCTTCCACCGCCTGATAAAGATCTCATCAAAGTCACCCAACATCGCCCAAAAGATGGTATGGCGATGGTATCTTTCGCTCATTTTCCGTTGCACTGCTATGTCTAGTGCTCCTTACTCGTCTGAATGGCTTATCGATTCGATTCCGGAGTTGGAGAAGGAGAATGTGGACAAGGTGAGTCTGCTTTATAAACGTTTTTTGGTCTTTTGATCCCAAAATGAGGTTAATTTTGTGTGGTACATCGGAGTTGTTTGGTAGTTGTTCGGTTCGGTTGTTTGGAACAATCGGTGTACCGCTTGGGTGGGGTGATCTTTGGTTTAAAATGAGCATCGCGAATGGATTAGGATGCGGCAACATGTCCGCCGCTGAACATCAGTGCGTGCGATCAACTACCCATTTTTGACGTGCGCTTTTCTCGGATAAAAGTTTATGGCAAGCGAAAAACTTTCGGTACAATGAGAGGCAAGTTTAAATGCTTTCAGATGAACTATAATTTACCTTAATCTGTTCGGTGGGACCAAAATGCGGCAAAATAGCTCAATGAACTGTAGAACGTGCAACTTCGACTCACAGAGACAAAAGACGACTTTTGTCTCTGTGAGTCGTTTATGTCCAATTTGAACAAAATTGTTTTCGACGTTCAAATAAGGACAACGGTAGCTTTTAAATAAGCTGCAACTCGTTTAAATATACTTGACGAGAACTGACATGAGTGCAAATACATAGTTCGCTGTACGGTTCAATATTTGGATGGGACGCGCGTTGATTGTAAAACTTACGCAATGCGATTGTGCAGTGGCAGATCAGAGGGGTCACACCGTACGATAAATGTGCTCAACAGAGCACATGAGTTTAGGGTGCATGAGCCCCATGTTTCCGAAAATTATTTCAATTTTTTAACCAAAACGTATTACCAGAAAAACTGTTCAAACGGATTGGTTACAAATTTTCGGCGCTTCTTGATGAGCTATCGCTCGCCTTGATCTGCTTGGTGAAAACAAAATGCAGATGCTTGTTCCGTTGTTAAACTACGGTACTTACATCAAAACATCGACTCGTAATCACCTCAAATAATCTTTAATAAAGTCTCGCTTGCCTCCATCTGCGAGCTGAGAAATGAATGCAGTCTTCACGAACCACGATAAAAGACCGACCGGAAAGCTCGGCAAGCCCAGGACCCCCAAATACATTGCAGGCCCGGGCTATTCGGGCTTTTCGGGTTCGAGCCCATCGGGCGTTCGGACCGGGCCCGGGCCTGAGCCTGGCCTCTGGTAGGCCCGTGCACAAAACTGCATTGAACAGCCTATTTTCAACATACAAGCGCTAGTACACCCGAGCAGCGAATCATCGAAACACTGCACCCGAATCCATCTCGAACGAATGCGAAACCAAACATTGTGTTCCCAGAGTACTTTCCATAAATATATTATACGTTTTTCTTCGTATTCATAATTTGACCAACACAGAACCGACCACGGTTCCTGAGAGACTCGAGACTTAGGTTATACAGCAGTTGGAACACAACTTTCACGCTGGAGACGACACAGAACTGACTGGACACGACCTATCGACGAATACTGCACGGATCACACGCTGACAGAGGAGAGAAGGCAATCCATAAGTAGTCAACGATGGAAATTGGAGGATGATGAATCAAAAGAGAACACAAGTTGTAGCATGACCACATAGAAATTTCCCAATACCGAGTTACGGAAAGAGCGAAAAAGTACTTACTAAACAGATATAGTATTAAATTAAGAAACGGGAATAACAATGAATGAGTGAGGAATTAAAAGATTATTTGAAGCGTCCACCCCCTCCGCTGCTACCCATACCGTACATACCCGGTAGGCCGCCCATGCCTCCCATACCGGCGCTCTGGAGTTGCCGCATCGTGTTCTGCAGTCCGCCCATGCCGCCCATCTGCTGCAGCACTCGTGGATCGATCATCTTCGCCATCTGCTGGTTCAGCTTCTGCATCTGTGTGGTATTCACGTTCTTCGGGTTCATGTCCTTGCCGTTGAAGAGTCCTTTCATGCTTCCCATTTTCTTGAAAATGTCCGCAAACTTCTTGTATTGCGACATGAGGTCCTTGACTTCGTTCACGGATGTTCCACTTCCACGGGCGACACGAGTCAATCTGGACTGTTCCTTTGAGAAGAGGTCGTTAGCTTTGGGATAGTCGAGTTCTAAATCAATTTATGTTATCAACGTCACAGTAAAGCCTAGAGCTAACCCATATCAGACATGCTATCCATGATAATCATAAGCCGCTTCAGTCTGGATACCGACTCTTGTTCGTTACCCTTGGTCATAAACTCAGGCCCGAAACCTGGAATCATGCTCTAAAACAAGCATTTATGCTATTTTTAAGTGTTTGTAGCCTACCATAATCTGACTGAAGGAACCCATTTTCATGATATTCTGGAACTGCTCGTACATGTCACGGAGCGTGAACAGTCCGTGCTTTAGGCGCTTGATGAGCTCCTCGTTGTCTTCGAGACCCATCTCGTTGACCTTCTGGACGAGACCCTCGATGTCACCCATACCGAGCATCTTCTGCACGAAGGTTTGAGCCTGGAAAGGCTCAAAGTCGTCGGTGTGTTCTCCGGTACCGATGAAGATGACGGGACTCCCGGTAGCGGCAACAGCAGAAAGAGCTCCACCACCCTTCGAATGACTGTCCAGCTTGGTGATAATAACGGATCCGACGTCGACGGACTCGTTGAAGGCACGGGCCTGAGCTTCGCAAGCTTGACCGATGGAGGCGTCCATAACGAACACGGCGCTGTGCGGGTTCTATAAAGAAACACTTGAGGTCAGAAATGAGAAATGGGACAACATACCACAGCGTTCGAAACCTGGATCATTTCTTCGAACAGTGACGCTTCTTGCTTGTGACGACCAGAAGTATCGACAATGATGATCTCAAATCCCTCCTTCTTGAACTTCTCTACACCCTTCTGTGCAATGACCACTGGGTCGATTTCCGTGTAGCTACCGTAGAAGGCAATGCGGGCCTTGGTGGCGTTCTGCTTCAACTGATCGAAGGCTCCAGCACGGAAGGTATCAGCACAGATGAGGCACGTCTTCCAGCCCTTCTTTTGGTAGTAGTAGGCGAGCTGAAATTGACGTTTTACGTATTTGATAAATTCAAATGCAATGTCACACCTTGGTGCACGTTGTGGTCTTACCAGCTCCCTGAAGACCGACAAACATGAACACGTTCGCCTGGCCCTTCTTGGGCTGGAATGGCTTTGTGCCGGGGTCGACAAGCTTCATCAGCTCTTGCAGTACGCTGCGCTGGATCAGACGGCGCTTGTTGATTCCACCGGCCATTTCGTCGAAATTGATCGACTTTCTGACATTGTCCTTCAGCTGCTTCACGAATCGGATGTTCACGTCAGCGTGCAGAAGGGCTCCGCAGATCTCGTTGAGCATGCTGCTGAGCACATCCTCGTTGATGACGGTCGCTTGACCGAGTTTGCCGATGGCATTTCGGATGCTGCGTCCTAAGTCGGCTAACACCATTCCGAATTCTGAAATAGGGCAAGGTAAAAAGGTTTTACAGACTAGTTAATACCGAGCACGGCACAATAACTGCCCGAGATCAGTCGTTTACTGTCATTTACTTTGTAGTTTCAACGTTACGTAGATGCAAAAACAGCGATGAGTCAATGTCACACCTCAAATACCGAAGAAAAATCAATTATTATTGTAACGTAGAATCATCTCAGTTTACGTTCCAAAATTTTACTCGCGCAAGTAATGCCAGTCGGTCTTTTGACTGACTACAAACACCTGTTCGACACAAAAATGCCTTAAAAACATTTTTGGAGACCTTTTTAGTGCCAACTGATGCAGCTGTGCAATACATTTTGTTGGATATTTTTTTCGAGTTTCGAAAGCTATGATCAAAATTGTCATTTCTAAAGGTAAGATTCAAGACTTCAATTATGAATTTCTAATGCGGACTGAATCCAGAACCTACCTCATCTCATTGAAAACGCCTCAGATATGAAACATTGCTGAGTGTCTACAAAGGGTCATTTGTGACAGGCGATAGCAGCGGAGCAGTCGGAATTAGGCGACCGTCATTTTCAGAAACTCGCCGTAATGAACACAAATTCGCGCGCAAATGAGACAGCAAAAGGATACACGTGGCCAAAAAGTCTAGACACGCGAATTCCGAATTCCGAACCACAACCACACGCGCAAACACAATTTTGAACGCGGCTTTAAGCACGCATTCAACGCTAGACAGAAACGCTTCTACAACAGCGACGCAGAGCACCTGGAACATCGAAATTGGAAAAGCGACAATGCAGAAATTCAGCGGAGCGACGAGCGAAATTCGAGGCTTACTCTCGCACATCAAAGCAGCGCCGGATTTTGCAAATTCGCAGAGCTTCTCGAATGTTCTTCGGGGTTCTGCAAAGATTTGAGAAGGGCCATTTGCTGCGACAGCGAAAGCGGCAAGCAGTCGGCCGATTTCCAAAACCAGCCGAAAAGTGGCCATTTCCAGACACAGACAGTCAGATCACACGGACGGAAAAAAAGCAAACGAAAATGGTCGTTTGCAGCGCGAGCAACGACGGCGAAACTGTGGACCGATTTGCGGTTGAGGCGGCGAGAAATGGGCAAAAATGCAGACAAAAATCAGCGACTTCACATTTCTGGGAATGGCCATTTCAGCGGCAATCGAAAACGGTGGTGCGGTCGATCGTAAAAGCAGCGGTTGCGAAACGTTTCCCGACCCGAACCTCCGATGTTTGGTACGCAAAAGGGAAACAATTAGAGATGTTACCCGACCGAAACTTTAGGGTACCCGAACCCGAACCCGAACCCGAAAAAAGTTTCGGGTTTCGGGTTTTAAAACCTGAACCCGACATCTCTAGAAACAATCAGCGGTCAAATAGGACTGAGGAAGAAATAAACGTAGAAACGTTTCACGACCCAAAAATGACTGATTCTGAGTCTGCGACTCCTCCCCGCCAAAATGGCTCTTTTGACACGAAAAACGAAAGCTTCAGCGGCAAAATGTGCGGTCAAGTCGTTGGCCTAGGGGTAATTAAAGTACGATAACCCTCAAGCTCCGGACCGTACATTGGCGTTGTGCTAAAATCGGCTTTGTACGATGCGTGCTAAAATTTTGTTCCCGTTTGCATTGGTGCAACGAGCGACAGGCGATGAGGGGACTTTGGCATTCACCATTGTTATGACCGTTGATCTGTGAAACGTTTCAGGTGGAAACCGAAGAAGTGGGCGACGGAAAAGGCCTAGTTTCGCAGGTCTTCGAGAGCCGAATCCTCTTCAAGGACTCCTCCCCGTCTCTGCCGTCATCGTCAAAATTCCGCAGGTTTTCGAGGACGACGTTTTCGGGGACCCTGACGTCCAAACCTGCACCTTCACCAAGGCTCACCTCTCCACGAACCACAACCGCGAATGCGAATTCTACCGCGACTTTGCTCCGCGGCTTCGAATCCCGCTTGGGAAGGTTTTCAGGGCGGATAAATGGATTCTGGGAGAAGAAAGGGGGGCGATCGTCATGGAGAGTTTCATCGGAAGAGCGAAGAGTGGGTGTTTCTTCGAGGGATTCACGGTTGATCAGGTGCGGGTTACTGTAGGTGAGGGTCTCTAAAAAGCCTTTCCAGCTATACGCCTTGGCTGGCCATCTAGCCGAGTTCAACGTGAACTTCCTGACCGCGGAGGACAAAAGCTGGGTCGAGAAGTACCCCAACGCGATGTGGGATCAAATGGACGTCGTAAACCATTTCATCACGCCTATGATTGAGAGGCTTAAGGCGCTGGATTCTGGTAAAATTAAGCCTATTTTCAGTTTTCTGAATCTTTACTTTTCAGATGAGTTCCGCGACCATCTAAAGCAGATCGACCATCTCATCTACGACCCTGAATTCCACCGATTCACGTCTTCAGGCGTGCAAGAAGCACTTCAAATGCCCGCGGTTCTCTGCCATGGCGACATGTGGACCAACAATATCCTATGGACGACGACCGCTGAAGGCGCTCCTTCCGCTGCCCTTGCGGCCATCATCGACTGGCAGATCATCCATAAAAACACGCCGGCATTTGATTTCGCCCGACTTTTGACCATCGGCACCAGTGGCGACATAAGGCGACTGCACAAGGACAAAATCTTGGAATTCTACTACAGTATTCTCAAGCAAAAAATGGCCAGTCGTGGCCATGAGCTGCCGTTTAGCCTGAATCGGCTGAAAGAGGCTTATGACGTCCACTTCATAAACCAAACTTTGCATCTTTTAAGCTTCGTTTGCTTCTTCGACGAGGTGGGAAGCTGTGACCAGAGCAAACGCGAGTGGAATTCCCACAATTATCGGCTCGCTAAGAGAGCAAAAATGGCTGTCGAAGACGCCGTAGGCCTGTTAGATAAGGTTCATGTCCCTGGGGTCAAATAAGCTTGAATAAATTCATTTCTTAATTCGTATAAACAATACTGGCAGCTCATATTTCGTACAACTTGTTCGCCTTCGTCAGGTTCTTGATTTCCATGACTTTCAGGGACGACTTGTGGTTGTAAACAGTCGTGATCTTGGAAAGGTCGAACAGCTCGCACTCGATCTTCGACGACGCTTCCGTGATTCGCTCCTCGTCGTCCACCGCTGGGAATAGATTCGTTTTCAGCGCCTCGGCGATCATCCTGCGCACGTTTTCTCGCTTCGAGAGGCTCAAGTTCGAGATCTTCTTGTTCGCTGCCTTCTGGATATGTGGGAAATCATCTAAAAATGCTCTTTTACAATTTGTTTTAAGGTTTTAAGGGTTTACTTATGTTCTCATTCGTGGTGGTGTTGTTCCTTACGATTCCTCCTGCGTTGCGCCTCTTCCGGAACTCGTCGGCCACCGTATTCCTAAGCGATAGGCGGTCCTCCTTCTCATGCTTCGATTCGCCGTAAGCCGATCCACCGCTGAATGCGCCATCCTCGCCTGCATCTTGGTCAAATTTCTGCATCCTGAAGCCTTCAAATTCGTCTCCAGAACGCTGTGAAGATCCCTTGTTCATCCAAGCGGTCTTGGAGGTGAAATCCAAGGACTTATGCGTCGTAATCATCTTCTCGACAGCCTTCTGATCCCTGCAAGCATCACAGCTCTTCTCGCAGGGTTTCAGCGTGGTTTCACCAAAATACTGCGCTAGGACTACGTGGCGGCACTTGATAGCTTCGACGTAATCTAGCATCTTCTCGAATCCTGTTCGAACCGCCTTGATCTGCTCCTTTTTCAGCTCGTCAGAGATCTTCTTGGCTCTGATTTCGTCGAACGACCGTCCTACGAGAAATGAGAGGCAACTTCGGTCTTCCTTCGAGAAGTAGATTCTACAGTAACTTCGCTTGCCGTCACGTCCCGCTCTTCCTGATTCTTGATAGTAGGCGGCTAGGTTTTGGGGAGATGTCCAATGGCATACGAACCTAAAATCCTCTAGTTTAGAGTGCCAAAAGCGCTTAGGAACGCACCTGACATCAGGCTTATCGATACCCATTCCAAAGGCGATCGTAGCGGCGATTACAGGAACTTGGTTCTCCATCCATTTATCTTGGACTTCATTCCTAGTTTTAGAATTGAGACCAGCGTGATACGCGTAGGAAGGGATCTCCTGGGTCTTGAGCATTGCTACCACGTCCTCGCAGTCCTTTCTGGACTTACAATAAATGATTCCGCTGCCCTTCCACTTCTCCTTCCCCTTCTTGGCGTTCGGATTTTCCTCCTTTTTTGATTCTCCGTTCGCTGTGCGCTTCTGGCCGGATGTCTTCTCGCAGAGAACTCTTCGGATAAAGTCCGCCATGTCTTTCTGAAGCCAGGATTAGGAATTAAAGCTCAAATGTGCAAAACTGACCTCTGGAGAGGTAGCGATCTGATCCTTTATGAGGACATCGTAGAAAAGATTTTCTCGGAACGTGGACAACTTAAATTTCTTGACCTTGTTTAGATGCAACTGGTCAGCAATATCATCCTCAACTGCAGGGCTAGCTGTGGCCGTAAGCGCTATCCACGGCACCCCAGGTGCGTAGTCCCTCAGCTGGCCGAGTTTCAGGTAATCTGGCCGGAAATCGTGGCCCCAATGGGACACGCAATGAGCTTCGTCCACCACGAAATAGCTGAGGAGGTTGCGCTTATGAAGACTCGTCAGTATCAACCGCATGTAGTTTGTGGCAGCGCCTTCTGGGGTAATGTAGAGGAGTCGGATAGTGGGATTCTCTCTTTGCAAGTCCTAAACAGTCATTATAATAATCAAGGCAAACCAAATTTCCTTACAGCGATGATAGCCTTCCTCTCCGGCTCCTTCAGCGTAGAATTCAGCGTTTCACATTTGATGTTTTTCGCCTTGCACGCGAGGACTTGGTCTTGGATTAGCGCAATTAGAGGAGAGAACACGATTGTCACGCCAGGGTGGAACAACGCTGGAAGCTGATAACAAAGCGATTTTCCAGCGCCTGTGGGGAACGATATGTACACGTCGGATTTTCCTGGAAGTTGAAGATTTATAGGAGAACATGGAGAAGAAAACTCACTGCGAATAATGTAGTTTATAGAGTTGGCTTGGGCTGTAGATCGGAATTTCTTGTGACCGAAGGTTTCTAGCAGAATTTTGTCCCTCTGCTTAGCTTCTTCGCTGCCAGCTGTTATCTGAAAACCGTAATTTGAGGATATAAACGGGTTTTAAAGAATCCTTACCCTTGGGAGCACGCTGGAGGTCATTTTCGGCTTGAGAACGGGACGTTGGGAGCTCTGGACGCCGCTGGACGACGGCTGATCGGATTCAATGACCTGGACATCATCGGAATCCGATTTCGGCTCTGGCTTGGGCTTCTTCGCTGAAGTCATTTTCGTCGCTGGAGAAGCTTTCTTCGCTGGCGTTTTCTTTGACAATTTTTCCGGCTTTGCGGCTTCCGGTTTCGCTTTTATTCCAAGCCACGCATCGAGGGACATCATATCTGCAAGGAAAACGAGATTTATAGAAAGGAAAGAACGCTAGGAATCCGATAGGAACGGACGCAGCAGCGAGAAAATGGCTAGGAGAGCCACTGAAAAGCGAGGGAAATCGCGTAAAAGAGGCTAGAACAGTACAGAACGGGAAGAGAAAGAATACAGGGTGGTCAGAAGCGAGATAAGAGAGGCATGTTATAATATCTCGCCAGTGTACAAAATCAAGTCACAATTAGTGCGTTTTTCGGAGAAAAAAGCAAACAAACTCATTTTTCGTACAGTAGGAAGAGAGCAGATCGTCAGGAAAGTCGTAATGGGAGCCCACTAATCACTCCTTGCAAATGCAGCTTTTCATGCCTCAAGCAATGGTTTTAAAACTCGTCACTAGGCCTGAGGCATTGCTTTTGAATCTTGGCATCACTTTCTGCCTATATATGTAAGCCTTGACCCGCATATCTAACGTTACACTAACAACCCTAAAATGCCGTCCCAAACGTCCCTTTGGATTCAAAGCCAGATGATCCTCAACGAGCTGGCCGTAAAACTGACAAACGAAGCTGAGGATCTCAAAAAACGCCTTGAAGAGGTTACGATTGAGCGTGACGAGCTCAAGAAGGCCCTAAAAGAACCACTGAACCCGGAAAACGAGGAGCTGAACAGGCTAAAACAGCAGCTCAACGAGTCCACCGCTGAGAATAACCAATTGAAAAGCCAAATCTCAGATTTGATGGAGGCCACGATCTCAGGAGGTTCGGAACCCAACCTTGAAGAGCTGGAAAAAGACTCCTTAAGGGCTGAAGTTGAGAAATTGAGAGCTGAGAACGTTGACCTCAGAAAGAAACATGAGGCTGACTACGAAGAGGAAACCTCAAGGCTCTCAGGAATTATCAAAGAATACGAAAATGAAAAAGCTGTCCTTGAGCTTGAGATCCAAACTCTCAGAGAACGAGCGGAAGAAAGTCAGGACCAACTGGAAGACCTGAAAAAAGAGCTCGAAAGAAGGAAAACCGAGGATTTAGAGGCTGAAGATACGATTACCAACCTCGAGGTAAGGAAGAAGCGTCTAGAAAAGGACTTAGAACAGCAAAAAGCGCTCAACAAGAAGCTCTCCGCTGAATCGATTTCTTCAAACAGGCTCAATGAGATGAAAAAGGCCATCACGGAGCTTGAAAACGCGAAAAAGGACCTCGAAGAGCAGCTCAAAGAGGAGCAAATCACGTCCACTTCTTTTGAGAACATGAACGGAGCCCTAGCTGACGCTGTCGACAAGCTGGAAAAGAAGATCACAGCAATGGAAAAGAGCCACAAACAGTCGGAGAAATCGCTCGAAACAATCCTCAAAAGCGCGCCCTCAACACCGATTGCCAGCTCCACCCCGGCCAGGTCTACGCGAACCAACTCAAACCGCAAACGACGCCGTTTGTCCAATGAATCCTTGAATGCCACGCCTATCAGCATCGATTACCTGTTGGATTAAACATTGCTCCCTTGAATAAACCTGTTACAATAGAAAATGCTGAAATTATTAGAGTACAAAATAACAATCACATACGAATCGGGGCGAGATCCCGGATCCTCTCATACACGTTCTGAACCATCCCGGGAACGCTTGACCGCAGGCTTTCTACTGTCCGCTTCCAGAATTCGGCGCCTCCTTCGATCAGAACTGCAGCAACTTTGATGATGATTTCCCGGCCGGTGACGATAAATCCGGCCACGGTGGAACCAATGACTATCCCGGAGATGACAAGGACCGAGGTGCTGATCGCTCCTAGGGCTCCGATGGCTTGGAGGCCGCAAACCGCGATTAGGGTGACGCCTGAAATGGAATTAGAGGGTTGATGACATAGGATAAAAGCAGCTTACTTCCACTGAAGACCATCATAAACGCCGCGGCGGTTCCTTCGGCGAGTCCTCCGGTGCCGACTCCAAAGGCGACGACAAGCGCTGGAATCACGGAGGGCGCAATCACTGTGGCGCCTACTGCTACGGACACGACGGCTAGGGTTTTGTCCATTTCCTGAAAATCGGAACGTCAATGGCGAGCCCAAAAATTGCGGCCAAAAACGATATATTTTTAGGCCAAACACGAACGAAAACATGTGAAATTTGCAGCAAGCGATGGCATTATAATGCACACCTAAACAGCCAGAAATGGGTCCGAAATGCAAGATTGAAAGGGAGCTCAAAAAGCGCTTCAGAACGGCATGAAAATCCATCCGAAAAACGCGAAAGTTTCAAGCGCAAAAAAGCATAAAATGCGAACGAAAGGGCGCAAAAACGATCCAGATGAAAGCGAAATTCCGACCTCAGATTGTGCCTTAAATTGAGCACGAAACCTTGAATCCAATATGGGACAAAACCGGCGCGTTTAAGGCAGGAGAAAGATCCCAAAACAGCCATAAATTGTACATCACAAAAGTCGCAAATCTGGACGTCAAATGCGAGCATGAACTGCCCATGTGAGAGCTTGAAGCCGACGTAAAAATGGCGCCTAAATCCGAAAAGCAGATCGGTTTGAGGAACCGAGAAATGATCGCTAAATGTGCTCAGAGAGGTCACATTCTGAGAATCAAAATGAGTACAACGGCATGCTAAAATAACCGGAAGTAAGGTTGAAATGCTGACCCTATGGTTCAACCAAAAACGCTCAAAACAAGGGACAGAAATTGCTTGTTTTCGCGGCCAAATTCAAGGAAAAAGGCATAGGCCCGTTCGGTCCTCAGGCCAAAATGGAGAGCCTGAACTCTGATCGAAAGCGGGACATTAGCGACGCGACTAAAAGCCAAACACCGTCGAAAATCGCACACCAACGCAGCCCCAAAATCTAAGCGAAAAAAAGCTTCAAAATGTGCTCGTTTTGAAGCCTAATGCTGAACCGGAAACGCTGTTTTCGTTGGGTCCAGCAGACCAATGACAAGAATGCTTGAAACCCAGAACAAAAATGACGCAAGCCTGAGCATGAAAACAGCCCTAACTGGCAGACGGGAAAGGAGCAACTCGAAGAGCTCAATTCAGCTAGAATTATAATATTTATTTCAGGAGACCTAACTGCGGGAACGGCGCTCAACTGCGGGAAAGATTCCAGGAAAAGGGTTGACACAGCACAAAAGCATCAGACCTAAAATTACGTAGAAAAGGTCATAAATCAGTGTCTAAGACAACCTCTATACGCTGAAATCTACCTTACCTTGATAAGATCGCTTTGAGACTGCTTGTTTCAGGACATTCCTCTGAGCGCAAATATCGAGCAGAACTGGGTTAGCGGCCGAGATCGTTTTGCTCCTCGTAGCTTCACGATGTTACCACATGGAGGTGCAGCTCGTTACTCTCTGTTTCAATTCCAGTTTAGGCGTCCTTATACAGAACCCCGTCCTTACAAAGTTTAGGCGTCCCATGGGAGCGATTTTCGTCCTTATAAATATTTTGAGTCCTTAAAATTAATTTCGTCCCTTCAGTTTAGGCGTTCTTAGAAATTCAAATTGCGTTCTTAAAAAGTTTAGGCGTAGTAGCGATTTTCGTCCCTATGCGGTGGCAGCTATTTATCTCCACATTTAACCGGTGTTTCGCGTTTTTTGAGTTTATTCTCTTAAAGACCACGGTGAGCGCTTAGTGTGCGACGCATAACAAGAGTATACAGAAAAATATCAGCAATTTGAATCTCGAGAGAGTCTGCAGCAGGAGTTTCAGGCCAGACAGCTTGTTCTTTGTCCGAAGAGGCCATAGGTGATGTTGTTTTTCTTTCGAAGCTGGACGATGAGCTCTCGGTACTGTGTCCTTTGGTCAAAGGAAAGACCTCGCGATCGGTCGCGCGTTTCGGATGATCTCTTACCATGTGTCTTGTAAAGACCGAGGCGTCGTTTGATAAGCACTTCCGACGGCGTCTCTAAGTCTCGTTTCCTAACGCATTCGAATTCAGTCAAACCCAGGATTCCCAAGACTCCCAAGATTCTCAAGATTCCCAAAATAGCTCCTCCTCAGCTCGTCTTTCAATTCGAACTGGATTCTTTTTTGCCCGCTCCCACGTAGATCTATGTACGTACCATCCTTCATTTGGCTCTGTACTGGAACCTCTTCCCCACAAGCTGCTTAGACACGATTCGAATTGAAACGGGCCTCTCTAAGACGACTATAGTAGACTACTATAATTTCTTTAGGGAGGTTACGCGTTATTGGATAAAAAGGAAGCAAAGTCACCGACAACTTGGAGGGGAAGGCGTTGTGGTAGAGATCGATGAGAGTTACTTTGCAAAATACAATCGCGGTCGCAAGCTGGGAGTTCCCTCGCGCAGGGTTTTCGGCATGATAGTGGTGAACAACTATTTTTTATGTTTTGTAAATTGCATAAAGACCTCGAAGTTAAGTAATCAACAAAAGCTAACTTGCCTCAAAAAATTTCTTGAAAGCTTGAAAAGTCATCTTAAAAGCGCAAAATGGTTTAGAACCAGCTTATTATCTTTCAGCTAAAATCGTAAAACAAGTAGGGTAATAAAATCCAAATCCGGTAAAGCGCTGGCCACGAATGATGCATCGTGCGTCGTGCGTCGGGGGTGGCCACGAATGGTGCGTTGCGAGGCTGCGTCGGCTGTCGCGCAGAACGCGCGTCGGGGGTTGCGTCGTGCGTTGTGCGTTCTGCGTTGGGGTGGCCACGAATGGTGCGTCGGCTGCGTTGGAGCATGCGTCGTCCTTCCCATACAAATGAACGTTTTCAAAATATTTTGAAAATCGGTGCGTCGCGCGGTGCCGGCGGTAGGAGCGACGCCGTACGAACTTGCGACAGTTTGTTTTCGAAGTCATTTATGGGTTCTACCACGTTTACGTTAGCTTAAAAATCTATGTTTTGCAGTAGTGGTGGTTTTTCCATTTTTTTCTCCGTCATTTCCTTGGCCCGTCGCGTGAATTTGTAGCGTTTGTCATAGAAATGCTTTGCGCTTAATTCTCATAATTCTCACCCTTTCAGTCCCAAAATGAAAGAAGGCGAAAACTCAAGCAAGCTCATCGAGCTTATTCAGGAGAAATTCGTACCGGCGATGCAATGATTTGATGCAAGGGTGACCACGAATGCTTTCACCCGGCCGCCGCATGCGTTCGACGCAACCCCGCAACGCACCATTCGTGGCATCCCCTGCCACGTATCGCTGCGGCACAACGCAGCGCCGCAGAACGCAGCCTCACGACGCACCATTCGTGGCATCCCCCTGCCACGTATCGCTGCGGCACGATGCAGCGAGGCGACGCCGCCGCACGACGCATCATTCGTGGCCAGCGCTTAATTCTTTTTTAAAGGACACAAGGGTGTTTAATAAACATTATTTTACCACAAAACTAAGGCCAGCTACACCCAAGTTTTCTTCGTTGCCTTAACAACATTGGACAGAGCTAAAACCTCCATCTCGGGTTCTTGGGTTCTTCTCTCCACGGATCTTCTGAATGCAACTGAAGCAAAGGATTTTAACGGTTAACAAAGTAATTGTGATGGTGGAAAGATTGAATTTGACGGTGGCGATTGGATGATGATTTTGTGCAAACTAGTGGTGTATTGAGATGCTAAAAAGCTCGAAATGAGCGCGACCTTGATGATGCCCAAAAATATGAATAGCACACACGTTTATTGGTTATAATATGTAGACACAATTAGAATAGAAGGTACTTGTCAGGTTGAGCGTCTTGAGGACGACTGCTAGATATTGCCATGACGATTCGCGGTGGTCATGACCACGACGGTCATGAGCTTACCGGAATTGTCGACATCGATAGGGTTCAGATTCCATGAGGCAGATGGAAACGTTGGTGTTCTGCGTTTGCTGGATACGCTGTAGGATTAGCTAGCCGCTTTGCAATTTTCTGCATTTCCAGTGTAACCAGTTGTCTCTCAGCAGCTTCTGCTGGTTTTGAAACAAGCCTAAACCGATAAAATAAACAACGTTTTTAAGTCAGTTATATCACCTATTGGTCTTCTTCTTAGGCTTAGAACAGCAACAGCAATTAATCAAGACGCATTGAACTACCGTCATTGCAAAAACAGCTGTAAACACCCAAATTCATTAAAATCAAGAAGGGCACCTCTTACAAATGACGGGGACAACCCACGTATGCTCTCGGAAGAACTCCATTTTCGCTATCATTGTAGACTTTCCTGGGCACTGTTTCTTGTCCCAGGATTTTGGGCAAGTTCTTGACGATTCGCTCGTGTGTCAGGTCGAGGCCATTGGTTTCGTCGATGAGAAGGCGGGAGAAAACCGGAAACGACCGAGGCATAAAAAAGGCTTGACAAGACGTACTGATTTGAAAATGGATGCATAAGGTTGATTAAAGAATCGCTTTATTTACAAAAATTGTAGACAGGAGCTCAACGTGTTTGAATCGGAAATGATCATTATCTGAGATTGGTCTTATAGACATAGTTCACGTTATGTGCAAATTATAGTTTGGAATGAGTGCGAATAAAACACATTGTTTCTGGTCCGCAGCCTTGGTCTCTCAGTACGATTTGAAAAAGTAGAATTTCAAGCATTGGAGACTTTGTGGTGTCATGTTTTGAAATGCTTTGGATGCGACACTTATGTGAGCCTCTACTGAAATTATCAAGAAAGCCTACCATAAACTGTTTGTTCAACAAACTCTCAACCTGTACCTGTTGCCTCAGATCTTTTCACGCCGCAACCTGTCACGTTAGAAAATGCCAAAATGCTGACAATCCCGGAGATGACGAGCGCCGCCGAGGTGCTGATCGCTTCCAGACTCTGATGGCTTGTAAACCGCAAACGGCAATTAAAGTCTTACCTTGAACATTAATAGAGTTTCAACGAATCATACAAGTCATACGATTTCAACGCTGTTTTTCTTTTTTTTCTAAAAATAGAAATTTTTTGCCAATTAGGACAGTTTATGACTCGTACGCATTATCACCATATTCCAAACCCCATTTTGCCGATGCACATCTCCTGAACCCGAAACGTTGTTGCAGCCCAAAAACAGGAGAACTGAGATCAGACATTGAGCAAACATCCAGTTTCATCTCATAACTTTCCTCACCCACCGTACTCTATTGAAAAATTGCAAAAGTTTTTTATATTTTATTTTTTGAAAGAGCACTTATTAGAAAGCTTTTTTGTGTTGCTCTCACGCCGCCTTTTGTATTTTGTCTTTTGCAGAGTGCACAAGATCAGAAAAAGGTTGTCTTGGACTTGCTGGAGAGATATATACAACACCAGAATTACGCAGTTCAAGAGCCGGACGTTTTGAGGATGGTCTCCAGCTACAAGAACGCAAAATAGGTCTAACCTGAGGAAAATACAGTATGTAGTTTACCTTCGAAACAGTTGCCTCCATCCCAGACGCAGTCTTGGCCAGCACATCTGTCGTCACAAATGTCGTTTCCGTAGTTCCGACGGCAGAATTGCACGTGGGATCGCAGTGCTTGTGCCTCCTCGAGCTCGTCCTTCTCAACTGTAACATTTCTAACGCGTATTCCAAAACGGAAAATCGTGTGCATCTTCAAATATCTGAAAACATTGATATGAGGATGGTCTCCAATTATGAGGATGACGTCCGACTTTCGGAAACAGCCGTGATGCTGCTGCCCATAATACACTGTGGTGTCCACTCGAAAGCGAACCTTTACAATCTTGTAGGCAGAATCGTACTGCGTTTTGCTAATGTTTTCCACGGATTCAAGCGTCAGTCTTCCGTTTGCCTGTTTTCCGACGGTGAACACGGCCCTCGTTGCTGCGTTGAAGACCATTTCGACGTTGGTCAGGTGGGTCGCCAGGAGGTCCAGTGAGTCAGTGCGAAGTTCCACGGCGAGGAGGCCTCTGGAAATCAGAATATCAAAATTCGCTTCAGACCAAATTCGCTGAATTGCACCCTACTTTCAAAACGCTTGCGCACGATGCGCTTTTTTTAGCTTTGCAGCAGTCACAAAACGACTTGCATAGTAGCTCAGTGATCATCAACAACCACTTAAGACTTCATGCTGCGCAAAAAAGCAATGCGATCTTCCACATTTCAAAAGTCGCTAAACTTCACCTTCTTCAACTCCTACCCGATTTGTCCAAGGTCACTGTGACCGTTCTAAATTGGAAAAGAGTTTTAAGAACAAAGCCGCTTTTGAGGACAGTACTATGCAACCGGCATGAAAACAGGTTCGGAGAGATGGAATATCTGAAAATTAAAACATAAAGCTAATTAAATAATCGCGTATCTTACAAAAATTGAAGACAGGAGCTTGGCTTGTTTGAATTTAAAATGAGTCTTATCCGTGAAAGTTCTCATAAATATAGGCTACGTTGTGTGAGATTCATAGTTTTGAAATTGAGACTCAGAGTGCGAATCAAACACATTGATTCTAATATGCATCTTTGGTCTCTGCACAATTTGTGAATGTAAAATTCTGTAGCAGTTACGGAGTACAACTCGATGGAACAGGGGTGAACAGAAGATAACAACGAGGATTGAACTTGAAGAAAACGGGGAGGAAGTACAAGGTCTCGTTCTGCTTAGAGACAGTCTGAATACAAGCAAAAATAAAACCTAAATTTTTTAACGTTTTGTTTACCTCTTTCCCGCCTTCAGGGGTCGTCAAACCGTTAATGAAATCAGTTTCCACTTGGATGGTTGCCGTCTTCGCGCGCGCCTCGCTCGACGCGATTTTCATTGTGGTAACGTGACTTTCCGTGGTGGGCCTGCCCAGAATTTTGTCGACCAAAGTCGACACACTATTTTGAAGTGTGTTAGCTGCGACTTCGACTTACACTTACAGAAGACCAGCCGAGACCAGATGATCAGAACTCATTATTATCACAAGGGTGTTAAGCATCCACGTAAAGAAAAGCATGACCAGAGCCTTGAACCCGGCCTTCAAATTGAAACCTTAATAAAACAGCTAAATTTTATTTTTAGGGCTTACCTTGAATGAATCCATGAAAATCCAACAGTAATTTGACGATATCGAACTGCTGCCCAAAGGAAAAAAAGAAGAAAGACCGGACCAGACAGATCAGAATTAATAAACTCGGTGCAGGCTGACTTTGCAGCCTCAAAGCCTTCCCGTAACAAATTTTAAGCTAGCTTCCTTTGATCATGACCACTATTCTGAATACTGATATCGATATCCAAAGAGGGAAACGTCTCATACCTTTACCGATCTAAGCGCTACGCTCAGTCAAAATAAAACTTACGTGCGCAGCAGAATGAAACCTGGCCGACCGGTAGAAGAACAAAAATGAGCAAAACGGTTTCTCCCAAAAGCCTAAACACAGACAGTGACCCTAAAAGAAAGTTGCCTGGTCAGACAATTCAAAACCTGTTCAGACATTTTCTGACCAACCTTTTCCCTCGTCCCAATTCCGGTAAATGACCAACCTGCATTGAATGTCGCAACGAGACACAGACAAAGCGCCGCACACATATGCATAAAGCGACACCTTCTGGCACAACTGCGCTGCAAATCGGCCTAACTAATTCAATTGCCAACCGCATTACGAGACCACGAGACCTACAACTAGGTGTAGCTGAAAGTTCTTAAAGACAAAGCGACCCCAAACGTTAACACAGACAGGGGGATATTTACCGTTCACAGATTGCCGACACCGTTCTTTGCGAACACTTCGGAACGCCGTTCCTAACGACGCGAAAACGTTTACAATTTCTGAATGTCGAATTTTGGGCTTTTAGTTTCTTCAGTTCTTATCTTGCCGACGACCCAAGTGCTGTGAAACGCATCACAACTTTTTAAAAGTCATAAAATGACGACTTTATTATTTATTCGCGAAGACATGAACGCTACAGTAGACATACCCTCTGCCGCCTCCGCCCAATCCAAAATTTCAAAAACGGGGTTTCGTTCCAGATTTTTCTTTCTCGACTTTGCGTTCAATTCTTTAGCCAACGTCTTTAGTTTGTCGTTAATCTTCTTAAACTTGCGAGCAAAAGATCCATATGCTGGAATTGTGACGAGTGTAATCTTTACAGCTGGGACTTCATTGTAGAAGTGCTTGTTAATCTCTGTGAAGGGGCCATAGTCGCTCTCTGACTTCAACTTATACAAAAAGGAGCCTTTGTGGGTAGGCCGTGTGGACTCTTCCATGTAGGTCTTTCCGAAGAGGGATTCCAGACTCATGAGATTTTTTTCCACCGTCTCCAGAAAGTTGAAACCCAGTTCTTCGCGTATAAAGTACTCATAGGAGAAAACCCAGACGACTCTTGACACTCTATAATCTGCAAGTCTGTTTTCCTTTAATTTTCTGGCCATGTATTTGAAGATGTCTTGAACGACG
The DNA here is from genome assembly GCA_000757645.3 of Steinernema carpocapsae. Classification (NCBI taxonomy): domain Eukaryota; kingdom Metazoa; phylum Nematoda; class Chromadorea; order Rhabditida; family Steinernematidae; genus Steinernema; species Steinernema carpocapsae. Next base: position 35,709 of record AZBU02000014.1, on the reverse strand, counting down.
TTCCTAAAACAGTCAGCTCGAATTTCAGGCCTAAAAGCAATTGTAACTTACTTTGACCGCACAGGTCCACAAGCGCAGACAAGACTGGACCACCAATGATCATCAGGATTGACGGGATTCCAAGATGCCGCATGGAACAATTCGGGGTTGAGACGGGCAAGGATGTCGTCGGCGAGGATCATCGTTCCGCGAGTGTCGTGGGTCAGAGCCCAGTCAAGTGCGTGTCTGTACTCATGGTGGACCCGAGTCGTTTCGGGTCTGATAGTAAGTTTAGATAACTAAAAAATAAGCAAGGCTAAAGTGGGTTTAAAGTGGTAAATAGTAGAAAATATAAGGTTTGAAACGCTTCAGATTAAAAGCCTCGCTTTCAAGTTTTCCTAATTTAAACTTTTAGGCCTGTTTTGATATCAAAAAACTTACAACTACAGCCGGGAAGGGTTCATCGCTGGAAGGACATTGCAGGAACAGTGCCTGCAGCGGCTTTTGTTTCCCCTTCGGCACGACCTTGTGAGGAACTAGCGCTCCTCTTGGTGGGTCGATGATCAATTTTGCTTTTGAGAGAGGCTGAAAACAAACATTAAAGTCTGAACATTTGATATTTGAAACTCACCACAAAATGTTCTTCACTATCCTTAGCCAAGCGATCGATGTACTCTGGTTTCGTAACCCTAAAGAATCTTACTTCTGTATTACAAAATATGAATTCGCCTTTTTTCTTGCGAGGCCTCATCGGTACGATTACTTGACGAGTCGCTCTGGGGTCGTTGTAATCAGGAAATTCTAACCAACCGGTGAGCTTATCCGTGATGATCGTTTCTTGAGCTCTTGAAGAAATGGGTAACTTAACTCTAGGGTAGTTTTGAGTCCTGGAGTGGTCGGATTTGGATGCTTGAAAGGCTGGTGTAGGTGGGACGTCAGGCTCAAAGAAAAGGGAAATGTTCACTGGCTCTTCTTTAATAGCGACAGCACGTTGTGAGGCTTGAAATCTTGGAAGGAAGACTTCTCCTGGCTCTTCTTTTACTTGGACTGTTCGGGGCTTGTCGTTTTTAGGAGACCTGTCTTTCTTGGACTTGCTCAAGAAAGCGATCATAGAGACGTCTTCAATGGAGTTTAAGACGTTGCCATCGATATCTACTGGCTCTGGCTCAGGCTGGAGTAATTTTGGTTTTCTAACCATGCGATTCGGGATCGTCCGGGTCTCTGGCACCTGAAGCTTTCTAGCGACTTTTCTTGCAAATGTATCTTCAGGTCGTTCGACCATATGCCCATAAGGAGACTTGGAACGTTTTCTAGCAGGTGGCAGGTCCTCCACAGGCTCGCTGACCCTAACCCTAGGTCGAGCGACCATAGGACGGCTATTAGACCTGCTCGGAGGCATGAAGATACCAGTTACGGGTTCAGAAGCTTCAGTGAGTAGAGGAGACTTGTCAGGAAAAGCAGGAGTCGTCACCAGAATATTTGCGATCTCCCGATCCAAGCTTCTTTGTCGCTCATCGTTTGGATACGGCTTCATGACGACGAAATTTAAATCTTCGTCTTCAGAAAAAGGACGGTCTTGCCATTCCTCGTCGGATTCGATATCGTCTTCTTTGATTACCTCGAGGAGGTTGTCGAAGACCCAAGCAGGAACCTCGTGAGGTTCAATTTTGGCCTCGAGCTTAAGCTTCTCTGTGACCTTAGGGAGATGGCTTTTGAGCTTTTCGTAAATCTTCGCATAGGCGGCCTTCTCCTTTTTGCTGTATTTGGGTTGAGCGATTCCTGAAGCCTCCTCAAATTGCCTTTCAAGGAGATCATACTCGTCCATGATGTCCAGGTCGAAAAAGTTTATAGCTGTGGACTTCTTCCCAGTCTGCGAAGACCTGGGAGCCATGTCCATAGGGTCTAACAGCCTGATATCTCCAATCCGATCAGATAAGGTGGCCATGTCGTCCTTGAAAGCCTCAGGCTTTGCAGGAATGAACGTGTCCATGACTTCATTCAGAGATTTTCCTCCTCGGACCTTTGGGAAAGTTTTCTCCTTCTTCACATCTTCGAAGACGGGTTTCAGCGTTTCTTCGATTAAGGTATCCCGTTCAATCTTCCTCGCTTCGACCATTTTTTCGAGGTTCTTGCCGAAATTCACAATGAAGATGAGCGAGTTAAGTATCTGGTTCTGACGCTCTCGCTGCGCCCTCAAACGAGCCACAAACTCTTCGCTGTCCTTTTTCGCTTTCGCCCTCCTAAAGCAGGTTTCAGGTCACTGTAATTTCACTTCTTAAGCTTACTTGTGCGGCGGAAACGCCTTGATGCCTTCTTCCTTGAACCTCCTGGGCACATTGACCTCGATGTTTACCAAATCGAGTGTTTCCGTAAGGGCGCTGAGGCCAAGAGCCCCATACAAGGTAAACACGGCCGCGATCTCGATTTCTGAGTACTTCTGGACTAGTTCTGCATGTTTGGACCCATGTTCTTCAAAATGGTTCTGTAGCCAAGAGTCCCATTCTTCCTCCTTTTTTTGTCCTAAACGAAAACGTTTTTAAACTCAAGCTTCACTTAAACACTCACTGATTCTGGATGTCCAGGCTTTGGTTTTAAAGAGATTTGCCTTGGCAGCCTTTGTGAGATGATCATTCCCTGGCAGGAGCTTCAGAAGCTCTCCTTCTCTTCCCACAGCGTCTATTTCGACCTGAGTTGGAAGGATTAGCATGATTTCGGTGTCCGGGATGGGCAACTCCACGGCGGTGATGTTATCATTTCCTGCAGACATGACCATCAGGTAGATTCAATCCTTAGGCAAGTAGGAGAAGCCTTATATAAGGTATTTTGGCGTTGCTTCTCGTGCATTGGTTCCAGGAGCGCCCTTCCCGACAAGCATTGCTTCGAGAACCGTCAATGTCAGCCTTATTTGATGCTTTAAAGCACCTCAAAATGTGTCAAAATGTATTTACCTCAATTTTCCAACCTCAAACAAGCCTCATTTCTGCTACAATCGCCTTGCAGAACTCCGAAGAACATTCGAGGAGCTATGCAAATTTGTAAAATCGCTTTTGCAGCTTGCAGCTTCTCGAACGTACCAAATTTCAAATGCAGACTACTTTTCCATTAGGTCCCGACGCGCAACACCGCGCGAGTGGTAGGGAGCGGAGGTCGACTTTGCTTCGATGTGCGAGAGCAAGCCTCGAATTTCGCTCGTCGCTCCTCTGAATTTCTGCATTGTCGCTTTTCCAATTTCGATGTTTCAGGTGCTCTGCGTGTTATGTTATGCGTCTACGTCAGATGCGTTTCTGTCTAGCGTTGAATGCGTGCCAAAAGCCGCGTCCAAAATTGCGTTTGCGTGTGTGGTTATGGGGTGTCAATTCGGAATTAACGTGTCTAGACAGTTTAGCCACGTCTAGTCATTGCTTCGCCTCCATTTGAAACCTTTTTGTGCGCGTCCAGACGTCTGTCACTAGTCTAGACACTTCGCTTTAGACAATTCGCGCGTGTCTAGACCGATTTTTGCTTCGTCTAAACATCGTTTTGCTTTCTCATTTGTGCGCGAATCCGTCTTCATTTCAGACCTTTTGATGCGGTGATCGTCCAGGCGTTTCTGTAGCTTGTCTGGGCACTTCGCGTTAGACATTTTGCGCGTGCCCAGACTGGCCTATATCCGATATTCGTGCGATAGCATCTCAATTTCAGTCATTATGAGACGTTTGGAACATTGACAATCGTCCAGACGTCTGTCACTAGTCTAGACACTTCGCTTGAGACAATTCGCGCGTGTCGAGACTGATTTTTGCTTCGTCTAAACATCGTTTTGCTTTCTCATTTGTGCGCGAATCCGTCTCCATTTCAGACCTTTTGATGCGGTGATCGTCCAGGCGTCTCTGACGCTTGTCTGGGCACTTCGCTTTAGACATTTCGCCTTATGTCTAAACCAAACTAAATTCGGTATGCGCGCGATCGTATATACATTTAAGGCATCACGGGACGTGTGTAGACATACGATTCGCTTGTTTTTCTTTCGCGCTCGAATTCATATCAATTTCAGATATTTGCGGCGTCCAGACCAGGGCTGTGCAAATGCGATACTTTTTTCTGCGATACGCGATACAATTTTCAAATGCGATACGATACGCGATATCTCCGGCACTTGACAATGCTACTTGCAGCGCTCGAGTCGAATAATTCGGCGTAAATCGATATATTAGCCATGGTAAATTACCCAGAAACGGAAAACTAACGCACGTTTTTGAAAAACCGTGTGACGTTTTTCCCCCACCGTATAATTTCAAAAATTCAAGAGTTTCCGGAGAAAAACTTAGGACCGACTGTCCCGATACGCGACATGCGCGCGGCACTGGTCCAGACCTACTTGGGAGTGTCTCCTTGGGCGACAGTTGTGTGTATCTTGTGTGACGTTGTGTGGCGACAGTTGTTTTTGACATTTAGCCGCAGTCATGGCTGTCCGGAGTCCGGACATGCCGTTGTCCGTCTTGCTGACATCAGCCGATTTGATCGACGCCTTAGACAGACGAACGGTGTGAACGGAATTTTGAAAGTCGCTCTGCTGCCCATCCGGTCCCACCACGATCGACATGACCCAGCGAACGTCGAAAAATGGCGGATGCATTTCGAAAAATCGCGCACCATCACCGCTTTTTGCATCGATTCATTTTGCAGACATGGTGTCTCATTTGTCGAAGATTGCCGTGATTGTCATTATTTTGGGTGCTTTTGTTGTCTATTTGTGTCCTTGGGGTGAGTCTTGACGTATGCTTAAATCAGACGTCTTGTTTATGTGCAGTTACCCTCAGTGTCGCGGGTTTTTAGATCGATTTATGCTGCAAAAAAAACGTGTTGCGGATAGCGAAATTCGCGGTGATGTATGGATGCTTAGGTGCGATTTCAGACCAGACACTGTTTAGACTTTGGACAGGCAGCAGTTTAGACTCGTGTGGGCACTTTAGACAGTCTAGATACGTGTGGGCACTTTAGGCCGTCTAGACACGTGACTGACGTCTAGACAAGATTTGTCGGTTTAGACATATGGGTTATTTTAGGTGGAGGCGTCTGAATCACGCTGAGTCTAAACGTTTAGGTAGTCGTGTTTAGACAGTTAAGCGTAGGTTTAGACGTCTCAATTGTGACATGCTATCTAGACTAATGTGTCTAAACGTCAGCGTATCCTAGATATGGGTTGCCTCCCGTCAAGGTTTTGGCCCCTTTGCTCACGTTTGTGGGGCGCGTTGCGACCTATTAGCGCAGTCTAGACATACTTTAAGCTGTCTTCACAGGATGATACAATTCTAGCGCACATGTCTAGCATTGATTTGTTCCCAAAATCCGCGTATTTTGCATTGATTTTGGCCTAAAAAACGTGCGGGTGTGTCTATTTCTCACGTTATATGCCTATATTCCACTGCTTCCAACTCTAAACGTTATCTTCATTTCCAGATGGCAAACGCAGCTCCAAACGCGCTGCCGGAGCACGTCTTGAACGACAAGGCGAAGAAATGGAAGCAGCTGCAGTCGAAGCGTTACGCTGACAAGCGGAAGTTTGGCTTCGTCGACACCCAGAAGGAAGATATGCCTCCAGGTGAGCTTTTTATGGATGTGTAAGCTGTTCTAATGTGTCACATATTGTAGAACACGTTCGCAAGATCATCCGCGATCACGGCGACATGACGTCGAGGAAGTACCGGCACGACAAGCGCGTGTACCTGGGAGCGCTCAAGTACATGCCGCACGCCGTCCTGAAGCTGTTGGAGAACATGCCCATGCCTTGGGAACAGGTAACTTTAGCTTTTGGTGTTCGATTGTGAGGGTTTTTATGCTTCAGATCCGTGATTGCAGCGTCCTGTACCACATCACAGGCGCCATCACGTTCGTGAACGAGATCCCACGCGTTATCGAGCCTGTGTTCCTCGCCCAATGGGGAACAATGTGGATCATGATGCGTAGGGAGAAGCGCGATCGCCGGCACTTTAAGCGGATGCGTTTCCCGCCCTTCGACGACGAAGAACCGCCACTCGACTACGCCGATAACATCCTGGACGTGGAGCCGCTAGAAGCGATCCAGCTCGAGTTGGACGGCGAAGAGGATGACCAGGTTAGAGAGTGGTTCTATGACCACAAGCCTCTGGCGAAGACAAGGTAAAAGTTTCCTTATTTTAGCCTATCTGATCTTGACTATTTACAGGTTCGTGAACGGCGAAACATATAGGAAATGGGCCTTCTCGATCCCGATGATGTCGAACCTGTATCGCCTCGCCAACACGCTCCTGACGGACCTCGTGGACGACAACTACTTCTACCTTTTTGACATGAAGTCGTTTTTCACCGCGAAGGCCCTCAACGTGGCGATCCCCGGAGGACCTAAGTTTGAGCCCCTTATCAAGGATCAGAATGTCCAGTAAGCCGTAGATTTCTCCTTAATGATGCTTATCTTTGAATACTTCTAGGGACGAAGACTGGAACGAATTTAACGACATTAACAAGATCATTCTGCGAGCTCCGATCAGGACGGAGTACCGAATCGCTTTCCCGTTTATGTACAACAACCTGATCAACGCGCTCCCGGTCCAGGTGTCGTGGTACCACACGCCCTCAGTCGTCTTTATCAAGACGGAGGACACGGATCTCCCTGCGTTTTACTTCGACCCGCTGATCAACCCCATTGCTCAGAGAACTACGGAGAAGGTAAGCATGATTCTTAGCTGCTTTGAGGGCTAGGCAAGGTCAGCTAATCTTAACACTATGCCGAGAATTCTAAGGCTTTCGGTGTTCCCTGCTTTGCCAAGATAAGCCCTCGTCAAGGCGCTTAGAAGAGTCCTATTCAACTGTTTTAAGAGAATTTTGACGTGGTACAATTTCAGAGTTTTGAACCTCTCCCAGATGACGAAGAGATGGAAGAATTCACGCTCCCGGAGGAGGTCGAAGGTCTCTTCAACGATGTGGAGCTCTTCAGCGACAACACGGCGAACGGAATCGCGCTGATGTGGTCGCGGCGGCCGTTCAACATGCGCTCTGGCCGCACCCGAAGGGCGTTGGACGTGCCGCTCGTCAAGACGTGGTACAAGGAGCATTGTCCCGCTGGCATGCCCGTGAAGGTCCGCGTGTCCTACCAGAAGCTGCTGAAGGTCTTTGTCCTCAACGCGCTGAAACATCGCCCGCCGAAGCCTCAGAAGAAGCGCTACCTGTTCCGATCTTTCAAAGCGACCAAATTCTTCCAGTCGACCACGCTGGATTGGGTTGAAGCTGGCTTGCAGGTCCTCCGTCAAGGCTACAACATGCTGAATCTGCTGATTCACCGCAAGAACCTGAACTACCTGCATCTGGACTACAACTTCAACCTGAAGCCGGTGAAGACGCTGACCACCAAGGAGCGTAAGAAGTCGCGTTTCGGAAACGCGTTCCACTTGTGCCGAGAAATTCTTCGGTTGACGAAGCTGGTCGTCGATGCCCATGTGCAGTACCGCCTCAACAATGTTGATGCGTACCAGGTAACCATAGAGTATCTCCTAAGGAATCTAAGATTCTGTTTGTAGCTCGCCGATGGACTCCAGTACATCTTCGCCCACGTTGGACAGCTCACTGGAATGTACCGGTACAAGTACAAGCTCATGAGACAGGTGCGTATGTGCAAGGATCTGAAGCACGTCATCTACTACCGCTTCAACACCGGTCCCGTCGGCAAAGGTCCTGGATGTGGCTTCTGGGCGCCCGGGTGGAGAGTTTGGCTCTTTTTCATGCGGGGAATCACTCCGCTCCTGGAGCGATGGCTCGGAAACTTGCTCTCCAGGCAATTCGAAGGTCGCCATTCCAAGGGAGTCGCGAAGACCGTGACAAAGCAGCGCGTCGAGTCCCACTTTGATCTCGAGCTCCGCGCTGCCGTTATGCACGACATCCTCGACATGATGCCCGAAGGAATCAAGCAGAACAAGGCTCGCGTCATCCTGCAGCATCTGAGTGAAGCATGGCGGTGCTGGAAGGCAAACATCCCGTGGAAGGTTCCTGGACTCCCGACGCCTGTGGAGAATATGATCCTTCGATACGTGAAGGCCAAAGCTGACTGGTGGACGAACTCGGCTCATTACAACCGCGAGCGAGTCAGGAGAGGAGCCACGGTCGATAAGACCGTTTGTAAGAAGAATTTGGGACGTCTGACGCGTCTGTATTTGAAGGTAAGTGAGACACTTGATTCATTCGTATTGTGAAGACCGGTTGGGCCTGTAAATGAGACGGGCTATGTCTGTCTCAGAGCAACGGGCACATCATTTACATTTTGTTGTCCTGTTGACCGGTCAGAGTGGTCAAGCGAGACTACAGGGTGGCTCAAAACAAAATCCTTCGGCTAGACACCCCGGCTCCTCCTCACTGGCCAAGACAGCGAAGTCATTTCAAGCTCACTCGCATGGAACGACCGGTCGGTTTCGCTAACAAATGACGTGAATCCGACCGGTCGTTCGCCGCGGGATCGCTCCGAAGGACCGGTTTCATACAGTGGATCGCGCGGTGCGGTGTCTGGAAAAAGGATTTTTGTTCAGCCACCAGCCACTGAGCTCAGGTTGTCCTCTGTTGACCTGTCAGAGGGGCCATACGAGACTACATCGTGATTCAAAAAAAAACCTAGACCGGACAGGAGGATGGAGGCATGTCTGGAAATTGCAGAATGACCGATCGGTTTCGCGTTATTTGTTAGCGAAGTGACCTTGAAATGACTGCGCGGCGCACAAATACAGTAAGCGCTAGAAATGCGTTCTCTTATGCAGCCTAACTATGAATTTACTTAAATAAATCCAATTTCAGGCCGAACAAGAACGTCAACACAATTACCTTAAGGACGGACCCTACGTGAGTGCGGAAGAAGCCGTCGCGATCTACACGACGACGGTGCATTGGCTCGAAAGCCGTCGCTTCGCCCCTATCCCGTTCCCGCCACCCTGGAACGTCTCAAGGAAGCCTATTCTGTCAAGAATCGTCTGAACCAGAACCAGCGTGAAGAGCTGGCGCTCATCGAACAGGCCTACGACAACCCGCACGAAGCGTTGTCTCGCATCAAGCGTCACATGCTGACCCAGCGAGCGTTCAAGGAAGTCGGTATCGAGTTCATGGATTTGTACACAAGTCTGATCCCCGTGTATGAGATCGAGCCGCTCGAGAAGGTCACCGACGCCTACCTCGACCAGTATCTTTGGTATGAAGCCGACAAGCGACGTCTGTTCCCGTCATGGATCAAGCCCGGAGACTCGGAGCCGCCTCCTCTACTCACCTACAAGTGGTGCCAGGGTCTCAACAACCTCAAGGACGTCTGGGAGACCGCGGAGGGCGAATGCAACGTCGTTATGGAGTCTAGACTCGAGAAGGTTTACGAGAAGATGGATCTCACGCTTCTCAATCGTCTGCTCCGGTAAGGCTTCAGATAAAATGAGACGGGGATGCAGGCGGGCGCAAAGCGGTCTCAAAATGCAACAACGGCCGCTTTTCAATCTTTGAAATCCAGGCGTTTTCTAGACAAAACCGACCGGTCAACGGTATTTGAAGCCATACAAAGTTGCGAGACAAAACATTTAAGCAAAACCGCTTTGTTGAAGTGTGTTAAATGAGTAGGAAGCCTAAACTAGAGTTTTACGTCTGTCTCATATGACCGTCTAAAGCCCATCTTTTCAGACTAATCGTGGATCACAACATCGCCGATTACATGACCGCGAAGAACAACGTGCTGATCAACTACAAGGACATGAACCACACGAACTCGTTCGGTATCATTAGAGGTCTCCAGTTCGCCTCGTTCATCGTGCAGTACTACGGTCTGATGCTCGACCTCCTCATTCTCGGCCTTCGTCGCGCCTCCGAGATCGCTGGACCGCCCCAATGCCCGAACGAGTTCCTGACGTTCCAGGACACGGAAACCGAAACCGGGCATCCGATCCGCCTCTACTGCCGGTACATCGACAAGGTGTGGATCTTCTTCCGGTTCTCGAACGAGGAGTCGAGGGACCTGATCCAGCGGTACCTGACGGAGCATCCTGACCCAAACAACGAAAACATTGTCGGCTACAACAACAAGAAGTGTTGGCCACGTGACGCTCGAATGCGCCTTATGAAGCACGATGTGAACCTAGGCCGCGCCGTCTTCTGGGATATTAAGAACCGCCTCCCGCGCTCAATCACCACGGTGGAATGGGAGAACTCGTTCGTCTCCGTGTACAGCAAAGATAACCCGAACCTGCTGTTCGACATGTGCGGCTTCGAGTGCCGCATCCTCCCGAAATGCCGCATGGCGATCGACGAACCGACGCACAAGGACGGCGTGTGGAACTTGCAGAACGAGGTCACCAAGGAGAAGACCGCCCAGTGCTTCGTGAAGGTCGATGAAGAGTCCCTCGGCAAGTTCCACAACCGCATCCGCCAGATTTTGATGTCCTCCGGATCGACGACGTTCACAAAGATTGTGAACAAGTGGAACACGGCTCTTATCGGCCTCATGACCTACTTCCGTGAAGCTGTGGTCAATACGCCGGAGCTGTTGGAGATGCTTGTGAAGTGCGAGAACAAGATCCAGACTCGAATTAAGATTGGCCTCAACTCGAAGATGCCCGCGCGCTTTCCTCCGGTCGTCTTCTACACGCCCAAGGAGATCGGAGGCCTGGGAATGTTGTCCATGGGACACGTCCTCATTCCGCAATCCGACCTGCGGTGGATGAAGCAAACGGACCAAGGAGGAGTCACTCATTTCCGCAGTGGAATGACCCACGACGAGGATCAGGTTATCCCAAACCTGTATCGTTACATCCAGGTAATTTTCAGTTCTATTTTATATTTCTTAAAGAGCTTCTTTTCAGCCTTGGGAGGCGGAGTTTATCGACTCCCAGCGGGTGTGGGCCGAATACGCCTTGAAGCGCCAAGAAGCGAATGCGCAGAACCGCCGCCTCACGCTGGAGGACCTCGACGACAGCTGGGATCGTGGAATCCCTCGCATCAACACCCTCTTCCAAAAGGATCGCCACACGCTCGCCTATGACAAGGGATGGCGAGTCCGCACGGAGTTCAAGGCGTACCAGATCCTTAAGCAGAACCCCTTCTGGTGGACGCATCAGCGCCACGACGGAAAGCTGTGGAACCTCAACAACTACCGCACGGATATGATCCAGGCGTTAGGAGGAGTCGAAGGTATACTTGAGCACACGCTCTTCCGTGGAACCTACTTCCCAACCTGGGAAGGTCTCTTCTGGGAACGCGCGTCAGGATTCGAAGAATCGATGAAGTTCAAGAAGCTCACCAACGCGCAGCGGTCCGGTTTGAACCAGATTCCAAATCGTCGTTTCACATTGTGGTGGTCGCCGACCATCAACAGAGCTAATGTAAGTCAATTTCAGTAGCTGGGGTAGACATCTAGGGTCTGGAGTTGAGTGAGTCAATGGTATGTTTGTCCGGTTGGGAGGCGAGGGGACCGATCGGAACCGACCGATCTCACAGGTCTGGTGAGGGCAAAATGATCGACCGCTCAGCGGAGCCAACTCAGAGAGTCACTGATGTCACGTGGCTTCATTTGCGTACAGGGTGGCCGAAAAAAATTCTTTTGCCAGACACCCACGCCGGTGCTCGTCTGAAGCCCGATCCACTGTTTGAATGAAACCGGTCATTTGGGACGATTCCGCGGCGAACGATCGGTCGGTTTCAAGTTAGATGTTAGCGAAACAGACTGGTCGTTCGCGACGAGTTAGCTAGGAATGACTCCGCTCTGTCTGGCCAGTGAGCAGAGGTCGGCGTGTCTGGCGAAGGATTTTTTTCGGCCATCCTGTGGGTGAACCTGAGAGGAGCGGTCTGAAAGCCAACTCACAATAATGTGGGCTTTATTTGTGTATGTGAGCCAGAAGGGATCGGTCGGAACCAACCGCTTCCGTATGTGCAAAATGATCAGGTCAAAATGATCGACCGCCAGTAGACAAATGGTGTTCACGGTCACGTAAGCTGTCTGGAATTCTTAGTCACGTAGGTGTCATTTGTCTGGAAGCGCCTGAGTTGACCGGTCGAAACCAACCGTTCTGACAGGCCTGATTCAACAAAAATGACCGGCTAACCCAGACAAGTGAGGGCAGGTATGCAACCAAGACCTCATGTAAACCATATTAAGCTCAATGCGTCCAAGACTGATTTCTCCCTTCTTTCAGGTCTACGTCGGTTTCCAAGTTCAGCTTGATTTGACCGGAATCTTCATGCACGGTAAGATCCCGACGCTGAAGATCTCGCTGATCCAAATCTTCCGAGCTCACTTGTGGCAGAAGATCCACGAGTCTGTCGTCATGGATCTGTGCCAAGTCTTCGACCAAGAACTCGATGCTTTGGAAATCCAAACGGTCCAGAAGGAGACGATCCATCCCCGCAAGTCGTACAAGATGAATTCGTCCTGCGCTGACATTCTCCTCTTCGCGCAGTACAAGTGGCAAGTGTCGCGCCCTTCGCTGATGGCTGATTCCAAGGACGTGATGGACAACACGACAACGCAGAAATACTGGCTCGACGTGCAGCTCCGTTGGGGAGACTACGACTCCCACGACGTCGAGCGCTACGCCCGGGCGAAGTTCCTCGACTACACGACGGACAACATGTCCATCTATCCGTCGCCGACCGGACTGCTCATCGCGGTGGATCTCGCCTACAACCTCTACAGCGCCTACGGAAACTGGTTCCCAGGAATGAAGCCCCTTATCCGGCAAGCGATGGCGAAGATCATCAAGGCGAACCCGGCCTTTTACGTGCTTCGCGAGCGCATTCGCAAGGGTCTCCAGCTGTACTCTTCGGAGCCTACGGAGCCGTATTTGACCTCGCAGAACTACGGAGAGCTCTTCAGCAACCAGATCATCTGGTTCGTCGACGACACGAACGTATACCGTGTTACGATCCACAAGACGTTCGAAGGAAACTTGACCACGAAGCCGATTAACGGAGCGATCTTCATCTTTAACCCGAGGACTGGCCAGCTCTTCTTGAAGATCATCCACACGAGCGTATGGGCCGGACAGAAGCGTCTTTCACAGCTGGCGAAATGGAAGACCGCCGAAGAAGTCGCCGCTCTGATCCGCTCGCTCCCGGTGGAAGAACAGCCGAGGCAGATCATCGTCACTCGCAAGGCGATGCTGGACCCCCTCGAGGTCCACTTGCTCGACTTCCCGAACATCGTCATCAAAGGCTCTGAGCTGATGCTGCCGTTCCAGGCCATCATGAAGGTCGAGAAGTTCGGCGACCTGATCCTCAAGGCTACCGAGCCGCAAATGGTGCTCTTCAACCTCTACGACGACTGGCTGAAGACCATATCCAGCTACACGGCTTTCTCGCGTGTCATCTTGATGATGCGAGGCATGCACATTAACCCGGACAAGACCAAAGTGATCTTGAAACCGGACAAGACCAGCGTGACGGAGCCGCATCACATCTGGCCGACTCTCACCGACGACGAGTGGATCAAGGTCGAACTGGCGCTCAAGGATATGATCCTCGCGGACTACGGCAAGAAGAACAACGTGAACGTAGCCTCGCTGACACAGAGTGAAGTCCGTGACATTATCCTCGGAATGGAGATCTCTGCGCCGTCCCAGCAACGCCAGCAGATCGCCGATATTGAGAAGCAAACTAAGGAGCAGAGCCAGGTCACGGCGACGACGACGCGCACCGTCAACAAGCACGGAGACGAGATCATCTCGGCCACAACGTCCAACTTCGAGAGCCAAACGTTTGCCTCAAGGACCGAGTGGCGTCTAAGGGCCATTAGCGCCACGAACCTTCACCTCAGGACGCAGCACATCTACGTCAATACCGACGATGTCAAGGATACCGGCTACACGTACATCCTGCCGAAGAACGTCCTCAAGAAGTTCATCACAATCGCCGACCTTCGAACCCAGATCGCGTGCTACCTCTACGGAGTTTCACCCCCGGATAATCCGCAAGTCAAGGAGATCAAATGCATCGTCATGCCGCCGCAATGGGGAACTCACCAGAACGTCAACCTCCCGAACACGGTACCAACAGACGAATTTTTGAAGGACCTGGAGCCGCTTGGATGGTGAGTAGAGCTTCTCTTTGCCCTCCTTTAACTCTTAAAATTGATTCTAGGATGCACACACAGCCCAACGAGCTCCCACAGCTATCACCGCAAGACGTGAGCACTCATGCGAAGATTCTCACGGACAATGAATCTTGGGACGGTGAGAAGACGGTGGTCATCACCTGCAGCTTCACCCCTGGATCCGTTTCGCTAACGGCGTACAAGTTGACGCCGAGCGGCTACGAATGGGGCCGCCAGAACACGGACAAGGGCAATAACCCTAAGGGTTATCTGCCCTCGCATTACGAGAAGGTGCAGATGCTCCTATCGGATCGATTCCTAGGATTCTACATGGTTCCCCACCAAGGAGTGTGGAACTACAACTTTATGGGTGAGTCAGCATTTTGGGAATTACGGTAGTCGTATTTTAGGCTGATTAGATCTGGAGGGTGTCTGAAAATGGGCTTTAGAAGGTTATTTTGGGGTTGGCTGAATACGTGACCGATCGTGTGTCTAGGGAGCAGTTTGGGAGTCATTCTAGGCATGGTGGCTTTCCAGGACTGGTCGGATTGCAATTTTGTCTGAAATTAGCCATTTTCAAGTCATATTCTTGAAAATATCAGTCTTTTCTAGCCACATATCCTCATCTTCTGTAGACACTCGCTAAGCCACCTTCTTTTAGGCGTGCGTCACGACGTGAACATGAAGTACAGACTGGCCTTATCGGCGCCGAATGAGTTCTACCACGAAACCCACCGGCCGCTTCACTTCCAGAACTTCAAGACGCTAGACGACCCACAAGGATACTCCGGAGCGGACCGAGAGGACTTCTTCGCGTAAATTGTTTTATTGTTATTTGTTCGAATCTTGTGAATAAAGTGATCTTGATATGAATTTCCTTATGTCTAAGATGGATCTGGCGTTCCGGAGTTGATACTTTGATGATTTGAGGTGTAGGAGAAGTGACGATAGGTGAGATTTCAGGTCGGCTGATGGGTGATTGAGAGGAGCCGAAAGTGGCAGCGATGGCGACTCTACCTAAGAAGAAAGTTCAGGTACGTCTGAACGTTGATAGACGGAGTGTAGATAAGCGGTTTTCCAGATTTCCATGACGATCCGGGAAGAGCACGAACCGATGCACCGTGCGGCAGTAAATTCCATCCAGTTCGACCGCCAGACAGGAAGACTCTTCACCGCGGGATCAGACACGATCATTCGTGTCTGGAACACGTCTCATTTGAATGCTTCGGTGGGTCTAGGAGGTGTGAAACGCGTGATTTATGGGCGTTTTAGGATTCTCACCCCATCGACGTCGCAGATCCGGCTCAGAAACGCCGATTCTTAAGGGAACGATACATCCAGTCGATGGAGCATCACACGGATTGGGTCAACGACATCGTCCTTTGCTGTGGAGGAAGAAATTGTACGTGTTTCTAGACGTCTAGATGGAGGAAAAGTGGGTCTGGACAGACCTTCCTGGGAGACCATTTTCATTTTGGGGCAGTTGTTTGACCGGTCGGTTGTCCGATGGTCTAAATAAGATCGTAGACGTATGCATTTCGAAGATACCATTGGCGTCGAGCAAATAAATTTGGGCTGGTGACTACGTCTGAGACTAGTATAGACAGTCTATCGTCTGAATGCCACCTGCGTTCAGATTCAACACCGAAAAGTGGCATTCCAAAAATAGCAGCATGTTTGGTTCGGCTCTCAGACCTGTGACGTATTTTTCGGATGATAGACCTCTGTCGTCTAAACAGCTCAGTAGCTCTGTTATCGTTTGAGAGCTAGACATAGACCCTGTTGATCCTGAGACCTCATTAACATATTAGCGGTCGAGACTCTTGTCTAAACAATCGGTGGTTGTCTTAATGAAACCTTTGTTCAGACGAGACAGCCAAAAACGTGACTTTACGGACGTTTTTCCTGTCTGGTTGGGTTCATCCGGCCTGTCGGACGTCTATTTTGCAGTCAGCGGAGACAGCGCTTTTGAAACCACTAGACTGCAGACGTCTAGCTAATTGTTCACGACCGGTTGTCCTTTTCAGAACCTTATCCACCTATTTTCAGTGATATCTGCGTCGTCAGACACGACCGTGAAAGTCTGGAATGCTCAAAAGGGATTCTGTATGTCTACCCTCCGAACCCATAAGGTAAGCTCCATTTTAACTAGATTTTTGACTTTTTTGACGTTTTCAGGATTATGTTAAAGCTTTAGCCTACGCGAAAGACGTAGAACAAGTCGCCAGCGCTGGTTTTGACCAGTCTATCTACCTCTGGGACGTCGGAACGCTCACAAAGCTTACTGCCTTGAATAACACCGTTACCAGTGAGTTCTTCGGTCTGGCATTTGAGTTAAAAGTCTTTAGCGTCTTCGTTGAACGGCAACAAAGACAGCATCTACTCCTTGGCCATGAACGCGACGGGCACTCTAGTCGTGTCCGGGTCTACGGAAAAAGTTCTCCGTGTCTGGGATCCGAGGTCCTGCGCGAAGATCATGAAGCTCCGAGGCCACACGGATAACGTGAAAGCGATCGTCATGAACCGAGATGGGACCCAGTGTATGTCTGCGAGCAGCGATGGCACAATCCGTCTGTGGAGTATCGGCCAACAGCGGTGCATCTTCTCGCACCAGTGCCACTCTGAAGGAGTCTGGGCTCTTCAAGTAGACTCGTCCTTTTCTTATGTCTACTCTGGAGGCCGAGATCGTCGTGTCTATAGAACTGCGCTCAACGACATCAACAATTCGAAGCTGATGTTCGTGGAAGACGCACCGGTGCAAAAGCTTCAGTTGACGGATCCGGATTATCCCAGGAGCATATGGGCGGCGACAATGAATTCGACGGTGAAGCGATGGCCTATTAGACCGGACGTAGAAGAGTCGCAGCAGGATGATGGCGCATATTTTGAGAGCTGTCAAGTGGAGGCTCCTGATATGATAATTCCTGGTGAGAGGGGGGGGGGTTCATTTTGGTGTTCGGAGGGTGCAGCAGCCAACGCCTTCCATAAAGAGATCGTCTGCTAGACGTTTCAGAAAGGCGATGGATGTGTCCATTTTGTATGATTTATGGTCACAGGAGCGGTCGGTCTGTGCCCTCTCTAACTTGAGACGTCACGCAGACCGACCGCTCATCAACCGACAGCTTACGCCGAATGAGGCCACGTTCACCTTGGACGATCAGGCGCTAAACCGTCTAGCAGACGCTTGGGCTGTCCAGCTGCTTCCGACTGGTTCGAGCTTTGCCACTCCTTACCAAATGACCCTTTCTAGATTTTTTCTTTGTAGACACAGACGTTTATGACGATTTTTGTCTCATTTTTAGGTGCTCCCAGCATCCGCCAGCACGTAGTCCTCAACGACAAGCGCCACATTATTACCAAAGACGCGGAAAACCACGTCGCTGTCTGGGACGTCCTCCAAGCGAAGAAGGTAGCCGACCACGGCCGTCGTCCCATGGAAGAAGTCATCAAGGAGTACTTCAAGAAGGTGTTCGTTCCTAGCTGGTTCGCTGTTGATCTCAAATCGGGGGTACGGAGGTCATCTTTGGGATAAGAGCTAATTTTTCACTTCTAGCTGCTGCAAATAACCCTCGACGAAAGCGACTTCTTTTCGGCTTGGGTCTCCGCGAAAGACTCCGGCTTTCCGGGCGGGCAGGCCGACGCCAAAGGTGGGCAAAAGCTAAGAAAAAGTCTGTGGGTTGTGGAAGACGGGTTTTTAGTTCTGGTCAACTACGGTGGCATGGTGTTGCGATCGCTGTTCGAGCGATGGCCACGTTCGTGTCCTGACGTGGACGAAGAGTCGGCGACGCATGGGTTCTTCTCGTTCCCGCAGCATACCCCGATAATTATTTGGTAAGTCTGGGGTAGGTTTGGGAATAGACAAGCGGATTAGTACGGGAAAAGTGGACAGTTTGGGAAAAGTGGACAGTGGCCGTCTTGAGGCGAACAACGACCGGTCAGTTGTGAAGAGATGCCTGGAAATGAAACTTCGCTGCTATGCGAGACGGCAATTCAGCTGCGAGTCTGACAGACAAAGAGCGACCGATTTTAGGGTAATTTTTGGCCGGAACCTGACCGGTCTGTCATGAAAAGGTGTCTGAAAATGACTCTCTGTTGTCTCATCACCAGACAAGCTGACAGACACCAAGAAGTGGTCGGTTTTGAAGTTTTTTTCAAACGAATCCGACCGGTCAATTGTGACTAGCTGTCTGACAAGGACCTCACCACGATTCTTGACTGTCGGTTTTCGGGTAATTTTCAGCATAAAACAGACTTGTCGGTCATGGCTGATAGTCTAAAAATGACGTCATCACTCTGAAAAGCTTCTTGACCGACGGAACCCGATTTCAACCCATCTTATTTATTATAACCCATTTCAGCGAAGCCGGAGGACGTCCCCTCTTCCGCCTGACTGTCCGCGACGCCCAATGCGAAACCGAAGCGGCGATGCTGCAAGACTACGTTCCCAAATGGGTCGTCGACGTTGTGGAACGCAACGACCTCCCAAAGTTTAACAAAATGCCGTTCTTCCTTCTGCCTCACCCTTCGCTGAACCCGTCGAAGATTCCTAAGAAGTCAGCCTCCAGTAAATCTTTCTATGGGTCGTAACCTGACTCTTTCAGAGACCGCTTGAGTGCGACCGAGATGCTGCAAGTGCGCAAGGTGATGGAGCACGTCTACGAGAAGATTCTGAACGCCAATGATGGCGCGACGGAGACCGGAGCACCGATTTCTGGGAATCTTGTGCCGTTGCAGATTCCGACGAACATAGAAGAGCATCTGGAGCTTTATTGTAATGATCAGGTGTAAGATTTTTAGCTTTTCAATCCGTAATTGAGGTTTTTGTAGAAGTTAGACCCCGAAATGGATCTTCGAACTGTGAAGCACTTTGCGTGGAAGCAAGGCGGCGACCTCGTGCTCCACTATAAACCTTTGTCTGGCCGTTAGGGGCGCCAGCTGTAAATATTGTTCCAGACCTGCTGGGGTCGTTTTTAAAGCTTTCAAAGCGCGCGTCTGAACTATACTTTGGGCTTGAGCGTTTGCAACAACGTTCGCAACTAGGACTACTGGCCGGTCAGCATGATCAAAAAGGGAAAAAGAACGCCTGAAAGGACGCAAAATGTCTATTAGACAAGCAGCGTACTCCGACCGATCCAAGCGGAGGCAATCGTGTTATTTCTTAGCGAAACCGACCGGTCGTTCCGTGATTGCCTCCGCTTGGATCGGTCAGAATTGCTGCTTGTCTAATAGACATTTTGCGTCCTTTCAGGCGTTCTTTTTCCCTTTTTGATCATGCTAACCGGTCGGTCGAGGCCGCCCAGACACGTTCGCTTCATTTTAACCTTTCGTGGCTTCTAAATGGTCTCTCCTACGCTCTAAACGTCTAAGACCCTTTTTTCAGACATTACAAACCATGTCTACGGGTACTGGAGATGACAACATTGCTGCTGTGGAGCTGCCCGACACGGACACTGAAATCGTGCTAATCCTGCCAACTCAGGCCGAAATCGACGCTGTGGGAAGAGAAGGAGAGCTTCTAAAGCCACTGCCAGCGAATGAGGATCTCATAAAAGCTGCTAAAGCGACGCTCTTCAGCAGATCGGCCTGGAAATCCAGAATCAGTGAGTGATCAAGTGAAGCTTGAGTTTGAGACGTTTTCATTTAGGACAAGAAGAGGTTGAAGAATGGGCCGACTGGCTCCACAAGCATTTTGAGGAACATGGGTCCAAACACGCAGAACTGGTCCAGAAGTTCTCTGAAATGGAGATTGCCGTCGTTTTCACTCTGTATGAGGCTCTTGGTCTCAGCGCCCTCACGGATAAGCTGGATTTGGAGAAGATGAAGTAAGATTACGGTAGCCAGAGTCCTGATTGTAGGAGAGCCAAAGCAAAGAAAGACAGCGAAGCGTTTGTGGCTCGTTTGAGCGCGCAGCGGAAGCGCCAACACGAGATTCTCAATTCGCTGATCTTCTTAGGAAATTTCGGCAAGAACCTCGAGAAAATGGTCGATGCGAGGAAAGCAGAGCAGACCACCGTCGTGCTGAAAGCGCTGAAACCTGTCTTGGAGGAGGTGAAGATGCAGAAAGCTTTTCCGAAGGTTAAAGGAGATCGATCTCTGGATGAAGTGATGGACGAGTTTGTTCCTGCACCGCCTGTGGTTCCTAAGGTAAGAGTACGGTAGATTACTCAACTTGAACTGCGTTTTCAGGATTCTGCCGAAACTCTCTCAGAGCGCATTGCTGCTTTAGATCTGGATCTCTCCGATATGGCTCCAGGAGCCAGTTCTGGCGAGCCTACGTCCACAGCGGAGCTCTACTTTAATCTGAACCTCATCGGAGACGTTGAGCTCCTGGAACAGCGCTTCGACGAGACCCTAGGCTTGTCGATCTCCAACGAGGAGCGAGAAAGGAGCAAAAAAACGAAGGAAAAGCTCCAAAGTGTATTTGAGCAGGTCATTAAAAACCTTGACAACATGAAAATCGATATGAAGAATTGCGAAGGATGGATCGTGGACCTTGTTTTGGAGGCGCTGAGGGATGCAGAGGACGAGGAGAGCGACGGCGAGTACGTGGAATTCTATCCTTCGGAGGATGAAGAGGAATACCACGTTGCGAGACCGACGTTGAACGAGCATAGGCGGAGAAGCGTGGAAAGGGACATTGCCAGGCTTGGAGCGGAGAAGAGGGTCATCAAGATCGAGTCTGTGAACCCTGACGAGGCTCCTGTTGTGCAAAGTGCGCCTTTGGTGGCTGTTTGGCCTCAGGAACCTCAACCTGGCCCTTCGCAGGCATCTAACCAGCCTACCCTACATCCTGGACTCTCAGCTGTAGCTCAAACCTTTCCTCCAGCTAGGAACGTTCCTAAGCTTACGGCAGCTCGTCCCAGAACACGTGTTGTGAAAGTTGTGGAGCCTCAGAACGCTCCAGGACCCTCGTACAACCCGTCAGGTCCTCCAATTCCCAGGATTCCCGTTCGACGTGACCTGACGCCTCCTCCGACGATCCGAAGAGAGGCGACGCCTCCTCTGAAGCGTGCCAGATCCCCAGCTCAGATTGTCCATGAAGAGGATGACGCTTTTGGAGCAGCCTTGACTAGAAAAGTGCCTGTGAGGAGAGAAACGACTCCTCCGCCTGTTAAAGATGCTTTCAAGGCGTCCGAAGCTAGGAAGATGCCAGTGAAGAGGTACATGACGTTTACGGGACCTTCGGAGAAGCCTAGGAAGGAGACCACTCCAGTGAGGGAACCCACGCCTGTTAGGGATTCTCCTGAAGAGGTTCCTGAGGCTGATGACGCTCCAGAGGCTTCTGAGAAGGCGCAAAAGAAGAAACCAGGCAGGCCTAGGATGGATCCGGCGTACAGGACCAAGCCCAAGGGAAAAAGAGGCAGGAAAAAGGCCGCTGAAGCGATGGGAGTGGACACAGAGTCCCAAGAAGATGAAGTCATCATCAAGAGAGAGCCAGGAGATGTTATCGATTTCGAACCCTTTGTCGACCCATCGCTGAGACACCCGAACACAGCCACACCTCCTCTCCCGAGAGCTGAACGCCAACCTGACGTTACTATCGGCGACATGTCCGACGAAACGTTCATCGTTTCGAAATTGACCAAGACCAAAGTAAAGGTCACAGGTAATGGTGAGGATCAGAAGGAAGAACTTGTGGAGAGGCCGGAAAAACTTGACCGCATCAGGTTCTTCCGGGTGACCGATCCAAACTACATCAGCCGCATAGAGAAGGAGCATCACGGTAAGCAGCCACAGGTAAAAAGCCCATTGTTTACCTTTTTTAACTTGATTTTATTAAGATTCCCTTATCAGTCCCGCTCATGGTTGAGCCTCCAAAGGGAGCCCTAAAATACCAGCGGAACGAACCGAAAAAGGGCAAAAAGGGTCCACCGGCACGACTGCTAAAGTGCCCGTCCAGTGATGAGCCTTTTCCTGCTGTCATCGTGAGCTTAAAATCATCAAAACTGGTCAAAACGGAATTTTAGAAAGAGAAGCTCAGCTTGCTTATGAGTCCTTTGTTGGAAGCCGAAATGCAAAAAACGCTGAAGCTTTTCTTAAGCAAAGATTCAACAAAGTACACCGAGAACAGGACTGTTCTGATTGGAGACGATATTATCGCTCGATTGAATCCGCGTGTCTTCTTCTGTTCGCTTCCGAATGCGTCCGTTAAGTATGCACACGTGGTCAAAGCGTGTGGGACTACGAGAGCTCTGTAAGTTGTTTTAAACAACGTAAATTTTTGACTATGAGTGGCTTTGAATCAAAAACCTTAATTTTCCTCACATTTTTTTGACTCAAAAAATGTTTCAAAGCTTTAAAAAAGCGTGAACAAAATAATTTAAAATGTCGCTTAAAGGCAGGATTCGAACCCTTTTTATCAGAACTCTCAACCTAGCTCGTGTGATCTGACATAAAGAAGTCAAATGGATGTTTCGAAGGTCACAGGTTCGAGTCCCTTAGCAAGCCAACAATTTTAATTACCATTTTCCAGTTTAAAAAAGTTCTGTACTTATTTCCTTGTTTCAGAAACGTCCTCACCCACCTCACGGAACATTTCGACCGCCTGCAAAAGACCAACGAATTTCGTTCCCTGATTGTAAACAGGATCGTCTGGATCTTCTCCTTCGAGTACTTCCACCGTTCTACTCATGGTCACAAGTTCCTCGAGGAGTACACAGCGTCAGTTAAGCAGCTCAACTACTTGTTTGGACATCGCTACCGTCCCGAAGTCCAAAGGGAAATCTTGGGACAAGGCTTCAAGGTTGCTCGAGCGCCCCGAACTATTCTCATAGGGCCCACTCCCACAGCCGTCCGCATCATCCTGGTCACAGTTCCTGAGGTATGATGTAGGTTAGACATTAAGCCCTCAATTTGAAGTTTTCAGTACGGATCATTCGCGCCGAAATTCAGGAAACTGAATATCAAGATTCGGGAGCTGGTGGAGGAAATGAACCACAACAAGACGTAAGGCTTCAACTGCATTACGGTACCTACCAGCTCCATTTTAGGATGGACACGGATCCCGTCTTTGAGCTCGCGGACTGGGCTGCAGCGAGTAGGGGATTGGAAACGGTTAGGGAAAGGCTTATGTGCCTTCTGGATGTGCTGAACACTTTTGCAATCTGCCATCCACCTATCTTGCCTGAGGGATGTATGTAAATGTTAAATTCCTGAACATAATGCTTAAAAATTGCTTAAAAACGCTAAAAAACATGAAACTTAAACAGTAAAAAAGGGTGAACTTCTGCGAAATCGGAGCTTGCTATTAGCTCCAGTGCTTTACAGTCAAGACTGTTACAGCTGATCATTCAATCGCTAAAGCGTGTGTACACATTTGTAGACTTTTATATCGTCGAAACCGAATCGAATCTCCCTGCTTGGAAAAGTCGCACGTTCGTATTCGACGACGCGCGCCGGCGGAGGCGGAAGGCTGATTTAGTATGGAAAACGGTGGAAATGGCCCAGTGACGCTCAAAATCGGCGTCGTTTTCGGGCACCTCGCTTCTAATCCAAAATTTGACGTGTACGATTGTGGAGTAGGTCATCCACCGTCATCCGCCACGTTTTGCGCCCAAGTTCGCCGGAATCCGTGGCGTATGGGCGCAGTTGATAGCGTTGCTAGCGTGGCTGACCATTGCCGCATTCATTCACGTTCGTTTTGCACGGTTTAGCCCATTCTGGCTCGTTTTTCGCGCTTTTTTCGCTGAAATCGGGAGTCTTAGCATGGACAGAGGGTGCTGCTTTTGCTTGCGCGCATTTTTCGCTTTAAGTATTGCCAAAATAAGTGAATTTCGTCCACAAAGCAAGAAAGGGGAAGCAATTTATGAAACAGTAACATTTTCAATGACAAAATCATCAGGGCCTTCCCCATCTACATTCAACTCAAAATCGGCGTTGTCATAACGGTCAAAACAATTTTCTACGTTAACCACATGTTGGAAAGAGCTAGCGATTATGGCTTGTAGGATGGTTTCCAAGAACCGCCTCACATGAAGCCTTAGGGTCTTTTGTCGCTTACTTAATGGAGGCATACCCTGTAACGAATTTGTACTAAATTTAAGATAAAACGTGGACATTGCAGCCTTTATTATGATACGTATTCGAAAATTCTAAAATTAAACATTAAACTCACGAAATTCACTTATTGTGGCAATATTTGATCGAAAAATGCGCGCAAACAGAAGCTTCACCCTCTGTCCATGCTGAGACTTCCGATTTCAGCAAAAAAGCGTGAAAAATGAGCCAAAATGGGCTAAAACCGTGCAAAACAAACGCGAATGGATGCGGCAACGGTCAGCCACGCTAGCAAAGCTGTCAACTGCGCCCACACGCCACGGATTCCAGCCAACTTAGGCGCAAAATGTGACAGATGACCTCTTCCACAATCGTACACGTCAAATTATCGATTAGAAACGAGGCACCCGAGAACGATCCGATTTTGAGCGTCACCAGGACCCTTTCCCCGTTTTCCATACTAAATCGACCTTCCGCCGCCGGCGCGCGCCAGTCGAACACGAACGTGCCACTTTTCCAAGCAGGGAAATTTGATTTGTTTCGACGATACGGCACCTCTCAAATTAAGGATTTTGTGTTTTGTCAAAAATAAAAAAATAAATATTTTTACACCTCACACGCGTCACAACGTTTACTTATATCCATCCACACACTTATCCTTCTTCTTATCCTCATCTTCACCGCTTATAGGAACCCACGTAGTTCTCGCATTTCGGACAGAAGTGCATCGCATCCTAAAAAACAAATTTATGAAATTGACTTATGAAAAGACCAACTCACTTTGCACGAGTTCAAGCAGCACGGGATGCATGCGCAGGGGACACATCCGCTAAAATCGATGAGGTCAAAGAGAGCAAACAAGAAATGCAAAGTTTTTTGGGCGTATCTAATTTAATCGAGGATTTCGTTTCGCTTCCGCTTTCTAGTTTTTGCTCTTATTCTAGAAATGGAGACTGCAATGTTTGGCCTCTAAGACAGCTTCAGAACTTTTCATTTATGGTTTATTGAACGTGGGGCATACTAGAATGCCTATAAAGTGACGGGAGTATAGCATTTCGATATGTTAATTAATTGAATATAAATTTGATTGCCATAATTTTTAATCTGTGACCATTTAATCGTTTTACATTCATGGAATTCAGACTTAAAAATGTTTGATTTGCTTCAAATTTTAACGCTGCCAGTTATTTATTGGATGGCTTAATCATTAGTTGTGGCCTGGTCCTTATTGGTTTCGGTTGTGCCCGTTCCTGATCTGTTGGTCCCTCCTTATCATGTCCCCGAGACACAGGCTCAAGCAGATCAGGAACGGGCACAACCGAAACCAATAAGGACGAGGCCACATTAGTTTTAAAACAATTTTTCATTATTAGGCGAAAGATATAAACGTAGAAACCTTTCAAATGTGTTGGTTTCTTTCCAACAAGGTTTGAAAATTAATGGTTCTGTAACTCACAACAGCAGCATAACGACTACGATGATGCAGGCGAAACGTCCCATGGTATAATCCACTCTCGTGATCACCATCTCCTTACAATGCTTGCAGTTCATCTGCATCGGCTCCTCTCCCACAACAAATGGAGTCACGACCAGAATCTGCTGATTGTGGCCTACCGTAATCGGTTGCCCATCGACCACGTATTGGACTTGAGGAGCCACATGTTGGTCATATGGCGGTGGCTGAGAAGGGGAATATTGAGCCTGTTCTGGGACTGTATTTGGATGATGAGGTGGCTGACAGCTACCGTCATCCTGGACAGGAGCGAATGCCGTTAGGGGTCGTTTGCGAGTTGAAGCTTCGTCTTCTAAAATTTAATTTAAAGATGGGTTAGGGTAGGAGAGGTACCCATGTCAGCCTTAGAATTATTGGGAGCAGCCATTTGATAAAAGATTGAAACAGAGTCTGGAAGCGCTGTCAAACTTGGCTAAGGGAGCAATTATCGATCACTGGAGAGTCCACGCGGCCGCATGAGAGCACTCGAGAAACCTTTTTTCGACGCGGGTTGGGGGAGGGATCTGCAAAGCCGCGATGAGCACCTGCTAGCCGCAGAGTTAATTTAATGTTCTGATTGGTCTGGCATTTACTGGGAAAATGACCTTAAGGCTGAGAGTGGCGGGGGCTTCTAATTAGGGACAGGAGAGAGGAATAAATTGACAAAGGATTGATTAGCGTTTAGCGGTTCAACAGGACAGGTTCAAAGTGGAAAATGTAATTAAGAGGCTTGTCCCGGTTGAATTGACATTTTGAATTGACACTTCCTGCAGAATTGACATTAATGGCGGCACATACAGATACCAAACACATCGAAACGAAGCTAATTAAAAAGTCGTGAAAAGAACCAGTTTGAATGAAATTTTGAGCCTCGTGGAACGGAACGTTAGGCCGAAAGTTTAGAGACGTGTGAAGATTTTTAATACTTTGAAGATAGAACTCAACGTTTTGGCACAACTTATTGATGCAGGAGTCGCTTGGAATGAGTCAAGAAGCGTCAAAGAAGGATTAGGAAACCTTATTAGGATACATACTTAGAATTGGTCTGGTGGTAAAGGCGTAATGCGAATCAAATCGAACACAACTCTAAAGCACAACTTTAAAGATTGAGGTCATTTATTGAATCTAACAACACAACGACACACGTCTTCGTAAACCTCACTTAAGAATCACTTTGTAGCAAAAATATTTCTCTGGCTTAATATGCTTCTCTTTATCTCTCTTGTGCTTTTTCCAATGAGGCATAAATCTGTCCATTGTGCCAAAGCCCTGACCACACGGAGGACAGTGGAAATGGATCTTTTTTCGAAGTTTACAGAACGGCCGTCCGCATTGGATTTCGGCTTTGGGCGGCATTAGGATCCTAAAATAGCTCTTTTGAAATCTTAAAATTTAGTGACAATTTCTACCGATTTCAAAGGACAGTGATGCTTCTCACCAGCATCGAATGTAAGATAAGCCTAAAAAACATTTTTGGGAATAAATATAAGTGAGGTGCTAACCTTAAAGCAGTAGTTACAGTGAAGGTGATGCTGTCTACCATTGAATTGGCAGTTGAATGGGCAGATCACGTTCGCAGTGCAGTGATAGAAGTCTTCTCCTTCAAACCGGGAGTGTAAGTTTTTGACGTGAACGTCCATTTCAAGTTTTAGGACGCAGTGGAAGTCGCATCTATAACAAAATTAAAAATGTAGAAATTTGTGAAAGCTTTCACATTATTCAAATGGTTCTAGATCAAGGATAGAAAAGCTCTAGATGAACCCTAGATCAAGCATAGAAATCGTGAAATTTTTTAAACTTATTACTGTTGTTGGGATGAACAGCCGGTTACTTTTGGCTGGTCTCCATAACTTTTAAAACAGATTTTTTTATCTATTTTTAAAATTTCAAAAAATTACAAAAAATTGAATTTTAAGTTGTGAGTGTGTCTAATTAGCAAGTGAGAACGATTTTCTCTTTTAAAATTTGTTTTTGATTAATTTATTTATGGCTCTTAGCTCACATGTGGAAACGCCAAATGCATAAAGCAAAGCGAAACCTATTTATGGAGTTAGTGAAGCGTAAAGCCGATTGACTCGGGCTCGGCTATTGATCGATGCATAATGATGTCAGTCATACTTTTCCGAGGAGGGGCTTTATGTGTTTGACTGGGATTTGGAATGTTGCCTACTGAATAAAAACACCAAAAATCCCGAAAAATTTTTAAAACGAAAATAAAAAATACTGAATATGCAAATTCTAGAATTCAAAAAAGCTTCAAGGTCTAGTATTCATAAAGTATAGCTTCGAAAATATATCACATTAATTTACAAAATGTAAAAAAACAGTTTAAAATATTTTTTTGATCAAATTCTTGTAAATTTACCTGTCATGAGCACAGTGGAAATGAACCACATTGGGGTATTGACATCTTCCTCTTCTACAGATGAGAATATTTCTTCCACTTGGATTCTTCATTGACTTGGGAGCCTTCGGAGGCTTTCGAGACCAGACCGGCCTTGGCCAGATTGCCGACACATAAGGCTTTGGCTCGCTTTTTCCCGCTTTAGAGATTTAGCTTTGAAAGGCAAAACCTCTTCAACCTAAAAGTAAGGTCCTCAAAACCGTTTCTGTTTACGGTGGCCACCTTTTTCTTAGAAATGTGAGGTTTTGTTGAGTCGCTTTTTTCTAGCTTTGGAAACTGGGCTCTGAGAGGCGAAACCTCTTCCACCTAAAATAAGGTCTTAAGAATCAAGACAATCTTTGAAGCTTACCTTATCCTCAGGACTAACTTCAGGAAGGTCCTGATTCCCAAACTTCTTCTTCCACAATTTGAGACAAATCGCGTCGACCGAAGACATCGGAGGAGCTGCCGTCGCTTTTTGCAGCGTCACGTGACGCATGTAAAGAGGAGGAATGATACACTTTCGTTTCCAGCGCGAGAAAGCTACTCTCTCCCTCTGTTGGCAGGCCACCCCCGGTCGTTGCTATGACAACGGCCCCCAAATTTCGGTCGGTTAGGGCAACGGCGTCGTCGTATTCGTTGAGGTGTGGCGCACAATGAGCATTTTGGCATTTCGGATTTGGGCAGGGCCACGCCGGTCATTGATCGATATGGCGGGAGAAGTTGGAAGGAAAGAAAGGGAAGGTGGGCATGCGACCGTGAAAAAAGAAAGATCAATATGTGGTGATACGGCGTTAGAGGCACTTTTGTTGGAGGCATTTCCGTTAGAGGCACTTTTTGTTAGAGGCGCGTAGAGTTTAAAGAGCGCGATGGCATTCCAATACCGCCAAATTTTCATAAGCTGATTTTTAGGCTTCCGACTGAAAAACCGATGCTCCAAAGAAATTTCTGAAATTGTCAGTTATTTGTTACTTCTTAAAAGCAAATTCTCAAACAGCTGGGTACTTTAGGCTGCCAGGTTAAAACAGGCTTGTACATTTGTACTGTGGTTTGTGCAGCGCAGCCGCCTGGCAGCAGGGATAGTAGGATCGAGGCTGCCTCTTTCAAAAGCGGGGTGTGTGTGTTGGGGCTTGCCTCCTGGAACATCTTAGGCTGAGGCTTGGACATTTTTCATTATGGTTTTTGCGGCGAAGCCGCCTGGCAGCGAGGATAATAGGCTGGGGGCGACAGTTCCACAGACAGAGGGGATAGTAGGCTGGGGGCCACAAAGTTTTTGGATTTTTTCGGGTATCTTTGAGAACAGCGATCATTTTTGGCTCAAAAATTGGCGGTAATTACATGCCACTACGCTATTTAAACTGTAACGCGCCTCTAGCAGAAATTCCTCTAACAAAAAGTGCTTCAAACAAAAAGTGTCTCCAGCGTCATAAAATCCAATATGTGAGCTAGGAATTATGCGTCATAAAGTGAGACAAGCGACTCCATTATTTTAAATTAAACAATTAATTAACTAAAATTTTTTTTATCAATTAACGGGGCCGCGCGCGCTATTGCGCGACAGTTTTTTCTTTAAATCAGCATTGTTCGGCGCTTCACACCTCGCAGATTCATATTTTGCAATCTCGGCAACCAACACAGCCTCGGCGTTACGCGCTTCATTTGAACGATTGCTCGGCTAAAGGCGACCTGGCGCTTCGGATTCCCACCAAAAGAGCGCTTGAAGCCTCAAATTTTTACCATTGCTTTTCCCCGCCGCTCGACACGGCGCGCGAAACCACGAAAATCAAGGCGACGGCAAAAAGCGTGCAAGCGCCGCCGCCGGGATGTGAATGTACTAATTGTGTAATGGGCCCTGTCTCATTGTATTAAAGCGTGCAACAAATTTAAGGGCACTCAACTTACCAAAGCAACTATTGAAACGTTACAAAAATCAATAAATTTAAGGACGCACGACGTCCCTTGCAAATTTTCAATTGCAAAGTTTTGTTTAAATGTTTTTTGGTTGAAGTCGGTTGAAGGGTTTCTGGTTGAAGGGCAAACAGTCGAGTACTGAAAAATAAAATAAAAATTTCAACCTTACATGAGTGTATATCGTCTTCTTCGAACTACAAGCTTCGACCGGACGCTTAGGCTTCATCAACCACTCGTACAATTCTCGATCCATCCATTTCGACATTCCACTTTCACGCACGCTCTTGAAGAACGCAAGCTTTACTTGGTTTTCGCACAAAACGAGTGGAGGCACCGGTTTTCACGCATCGCACGAACTTTGCAAGTCTTCGAAAACCGTATCCAGGTATCGAATATTTACTTCATTTGCTTCAAAAGTGTCCAATTATAGTGGTTAGGGGTTTTTACTCAAGTCGATTTAAAACGCTTTTAACTACAACCATTCGACTGCTCTTCCGGCTTGGCGAGTGAGGCTTCATCAAGACGGACTGTTTCAAGGCGAGTGTCGCCTATAAAAATCAAAATCAAAAATCATGAAATTAAAAAACTTTCTTGTTCAATTGGATAAATGCAGACCTTAGATAAATCTTTGGTGACCGCGATTTGAAGCACTATTTGAAAAGTCTGGGAAGATGTTGAGGATGTTCGTTAAGAATGTTTCTATGGATGAGCGCTGAGGATGTTCTGTGCGAGATATGAATCCTTGGAACGATTTCACCAAAAAGTTTTCCCTACTCAAAAGGCTTGGAACTGGCTCCATTTATCTAAAAACAGATTTTGTAACCGTCTAACCTTAGAAACCTTAGAAACACAATGTAAATCATAAATAAACATAAGAGTAACTCATTCCAGAGTGTATGTGAACAGCACAACAAAAATAGGACGGGGACATCACAGTGGCAAATAGTCTTTTTTTCTATGTAGAGTACGACATTATGCGCGGTGGAACGGGAAGCTCGATCAAGGTTTTCGCGGTGGGACCAACTAGAAGTAAGCGGTATTTTTCGTCGGATTTTCAGCTTTGCGGTTTTGCGGTTATTTTCCACACGGTGAGGTACATTTTCGGCTTTGCTTCGTCTTCAGCGTAACGAGCAACCTTATTTCACTCGCAATACGCTAAAACGCTGGAAAATGGGCTCGCTGAGGCCCACCACGAAAACCCTGATCAGCTTCCCGGTCAGCCGAGCATACTGTCGTACTCACATCGACAAAAAAAGCTGTAATGTGAGGCAAGTACTGTTTATTATCAACTATCTTGTTATTATGAGCGGAGCCGAGGCGATGACGTAAATTAATATCCTGCATCATATTCCCTTCGTTCCTTTACCAAGCGAGCACGCGAACACATAATTCGCAAAAAAACGTTCTCTTACTTCAACAGACCGTAAAATATCAAATAGAAACAAATACAAACGCCTAGAAACAAAGTACCATAAAACAAAAAAGTTTGGCCGAGGCAGGATTCGAACCCTTGTGCATGAGCTCACCGCTTACCGCTGTAACTATGGAGATCTGACCAGCATATCAAGCTTCCATGTTAGACTTTTTTTCAAATGTGAATATCTCGAAAAATACGAAGAATTACAAAAAAGCGTCTTAGAAAAAAAGGTAGAAAAACCGACAAGGTTTCAGGAAAAATGGTCAAATTCATTTTTAATCGCTTTTATGGCAAATTTAGCTTTGGCTAGGCCACTTTTTTGAAGGTTGGAGCAATGAAAGTTTCAGGAACTTGTAGAGCGTATACAATAACCCCCCAAGACTATCAGAATTGCGAAATTCGCTTAAAAGCGAGGTAAAAATGTATGCAAAGTTGAAAAAAATTTTCAAAATCTCATAGGTATAGAAAAGGAAGACTAAATCTACAGGCTTTTTTCTTGTGTGAGGGGGCTGTTTTGAAGTGTCAAAGGGTTTTAGAGTACCCAGCGTTGATTGGCAAAAATCAGATCAACGCTAAACTATGTAAAAGTGGGGTAACTGAAACAGGTGCTATTTAAGCGTGCAGATTGTATGAGATTGACCCGAAGCTTGAATTATGCTTTGAACAGCGATAAAAAAGGAAATTCAAAGGTTTAGCAACACAGCAAGCAACACAATTAGATAGAAACAAAAGTTTGATTGAGACAGAAATCGAACCTTCGTCATGAAACCACGACACACTCCTTTCCAGGCACAAGTTATGAGTATCCTTTAAAAAAAGGTACAAGTCCAAAATTTATCACGCCTCTACCGTATGGAAGGGCGGACTCAATATTTACCTCAAATATGGGTAATTAAACCGAATCGAGAACCGCGCGAAGCAATCTAAGCTCTTGCCGACAATGCCGGAGCACCAGTGATATTTCAGGATCGCACTGGTGCCGCGAGACTGTCGACCGCAGTTCATGTCACAGACCGCCAAACTCGACTTCGGTTTAATTACCCAAGTTTGAGGTAAATATTAAATCCGCCCTTCCGAATGGCAGAGGCGTGATAAATTTTGGAACTGCGTCCCGTGAGGGGTGCTCAATAAGTAAGGGTTAGGTTAGCTCCCCGTCTAGCGTTAGAAGAACACGTATATATTTATGACACCTTATATGTTGCACTTATTCCTGTTTATTTCTCCCCTTTCGGAGAGTGGGCCGTTCCCGGAGGTAAGTGCAAGACCGGCCGACCCGTGGTTAGAGCGGAGCAAGCTCCGAACTCTAACCAGGTCCCAAAAATTGATTAATCTCAAAATAGTCAAATAGACTATATATCAGAGATTAAGTGATAAGAACAGATTTATTTAATAATTTTCAATATTGTACAATTACCAATAAATATAAGTACAGGTACATAAATTACAGAGTACATATACTATCGGATTAACATGGCGTGGCATGGGGACGTCGGTGGCGGGCGTCATCTTCTCAAGCCTTGGGCTCACGTAGTCTTGGACTCAGGGGGCTTCTTCGCGGTGGAGATCTCGGCGACGCAGGACTTCTGGGTGCCCGTTTCCCTCGGATCTTTTGGCACTTTGGCGATGGACGGGGCAGTGGAGAGGTGGTCCTCGGGCGCTTCCGATCTTCAGGGAGCTTTATTGCAGAACTTGAAGTCCTTGGTGAGATCTGAGTCTCTTTGGTGGTAGGTGCACTACCTTTAGATGCTCGGCTAGCAATGATTCGGAATTTGTCCGCTAGGATATGCCTCCAGAAGATGTTCTTGCTGTTTTCAACCACCTCTGAACAGCATTAGGGGAATCATCTTCCGTGTGTACGATTTACGTACTCCGAGCTCTTTCAGGCAATGTGTATTTTTTTGCTGAACCATGTCCCGAGGGAACCGATTTACAAAGGTAGTCAACGTTACCTTGTAACCTTCTGATTCGAGCTTCTTTTTCTCCGACTCGTACTTAGCTATCTTCCGATTAAGGCGTCTTTAAGGGCTTTGTAACCGTTTCAAGGGACAGTTACATCAATTATGATAACTTCCTTACTTTGGTCATCTTTCCAACGATATCCGGCGATTAGAGGAATGCGGGAATGGATACGTTGGTTGTAACGGTACGGCCTGCCTTTTTGGGAATTGCAGCTACGAGCCGGTCTTGCACAGCGTTGTGGCGTTTGTAATAAGAGTCATGGCTTTGCTACAGTGCTGAATGACGTGGGGAAGTGTTTTCCTTTCACCGCAACGTCTGCATCTATTGTCAGAGATCCCGAAAGCTTGTGGCATTTAACCGGTGGAGGTTAAGCCTGGCCCTGTGTATCCACTTATAGGCAGAGAACGATACGTACAGGCCGTCTCGAAGAAATTTCGAAGGAGGATTCTGACATGCTAACAGCAGCAAGCACTTTGCCTTGGGACTTATATTCAGTAACCATAGTCCGTATATGACATTGGTGTACGAATCTACCAGGATGGCTGTAGCTATGGGATTTGGATAAGTCCAGTACGCGGTTGGATCGATCTACTCGTATTCCAAGGGAGTCGTTCTCTAGAAGAGTGAATTCGAAGGTCCCGAGAAATTTTTGAAGGTGGCGAGTAGATCTGCGCATCCTTGTCCACAGGCTATGTGACTCTGACCCTACTAGTCTACCATCGAATCGCGAAGAGCAGTTTAAGAAATCTACTCTATCAACGGGGGTGGCTCCAGGACCCTTCGGTTTTGTCCATTTCGAGACCACACGTGTAAATTCGCCGTTGAAGTACTCAGGAGGCCTTATCTTTTGAGAACAAGAGCCGTGCGAGACACGCGACCGAGCTGACGTGGTATCGTCGACTAGTGAGGGCACGCCTAGACCTCCTTTCTTAGCATCGCCATAGAGATAATGACGGCTAGTACCCTTGTTCGGACAACTGATCAGATTTTTTACTAGAGCAGACAACTTATTGTCAAACGCTTTAAGATCTTGAAGGAGCGGATCACCATTGCGAATAAAAACGTAAATCGAGGAATGATAAACGTCTTGATGGCATCAATAATCTGCCATGGCGCAAGTTGTGAGGAGCATAGGGTCTCCGATCCTTTAAGCCTAGACTTAGGATACCATCTATCTTAGTTCGGGAGTGAACACCGATTTGAATACCAAGATAGGTGTAGGTTCCTTCGTCGTCTAGTGATCTGACCGGTGTGGCCACTGATGGTCATGGGTGTAGCTTGATCGATTTTTCCTTTTGAATGACAAGTGACGCACATTTGGTTGGGTTAAAGTGGAGACCCATTAGATTTGCGTGGTTCACTATAGCATCTAGTGCCTCTTGCAGAGTGCTATTGGTATCAGCAACTAGAGCTAGGTCATCGGCAAAAGCTAACACCTTAACGACATTGAGATCAAGTGATCTTATGAGTACCTCGATGCATAGATTAAAAAGGATTGGGCTGATAGGGTCGCCTTGCTTAACACCGCTTAGAATAGAAATCGGGTGGGTTTCGCCGTAAGCAGTAGCAACTGTGGTCGTGGATCCAAGATATAGATCTCGCACAGTGTTGACGATTTCCCTAGGGAAGCCTATCGCATCGAGCGTCTCAAGGATGACGTTTATGTGGCACACTTCCGAACGCATTACGGAGGTCTAGCCAGGACACAGCTATATCTTTCTTCGTGTTCATGGTTCGCCGATCATTACTGCTAGAGTTGCTGTATGGTCTCCACAGCCATCATAGTCGGTGAAGCCTTTTTGATGCGGGTCGACGAGGTATTTTATGGACGATATACGTTTTGCGAGAATTGACGTATATGTCTTGTACAGGTGTTAGCTAGCGTGATCGGTCTCCAATTAGACAAGTCGAATGGTCTCCTTTTTTGAAGAGGAGGATGGTGCGAGCGTCTCTCCAAGATTGGGGAATTCTCTGTGTTGATAAGCAATGGCTGAAGAGATTTGCCAATGCCTCACCATACGGATCAATGTCAGGAGCTCTCGATAAGTGACTTTGTCTGGCCCGGGAGCCGTTGACGACGCTTGAGCGCCTTTAGAACCTCAGTTTCGCTATGGGTTGCAGAGACTGTGGGAGTCACC
Organism: Steinernema carpocapsae; assembly: GCA_000757645.3. Classification (NCBI taxonomy): domain Eukaryota; kingdom Metazoa; phylum Nematoda; class Chromadorea; order Rhabditida; family Steinernematidae; genus Steinernema; species Steinernema carpocapsae. Next base: position 381 of record AZBU02000014.1, on the reverse strand, counting down.
TTCGAGGAGTTTTTGGAAGTTTTCCCGAAACTTGCCGAAGCAAATCGCAGTACTTGAGAGCTGGAGGCGCATCGAACATTGTCTTATAGTACGATTCAACGTCACTCTTAGGGATAGTGCAGCGATTACTAGCATTAGGCAGTATCAAGGATATACACTTGCCTATCTTCTTTGTACAGACGAACCCAGTCCTTTTGGTAGGACAGACGGGTTGTTGGCATTGCTGCGTTTGAGGAAACCACGTCTCTTATTGGTTTGGGTCGCTGTACCGCTCTCTACTTCCCAAAACGCGAACCTTTGGCTGCCAGTTGGTCTTTTGTAGGGGCTCTACACCTCGCCGTAGGGCGTCGACAATCAGTGGGATCGATCTTGCAATCTCCT